>JAZDUA010000234.1:132500-802500 GCA_038098605.1 Gryllus longicercus | reverse complement strand
CGCCGCCGCCGCCGCCGCCGCTCGCTAGTCGTCCGCTCGTCCAGCCGCGCCGCGGTCGGCGGCGTGCGTTTGAGCGCACCGCGCGCGTCCTCCCGCCCGCCCGGTCTCACCCCGCCTTCCCCCCGCTCCCCCGGCTCCCTCGCGGTCGCTGGGCGGGAGGACGCGGAGCGCGGGGGCGGGCGCGGCGCGGGCGGCGCCCCACGGGGCGGCGGTTCGAAGCCCGGTCGGCAAACACGCTAATTCGCGCGGGGGTGCGCGGTGCGTCCGGCCGTGCGGCGGGCAGTAGCGCGCGGGTCCGCGGCTCGGCGGCTGTCTAATTGCACAGGCGCGCTCATTAGCGGTGATCAATGGCCGCCGCCGCCATTGCCGCCATGGCCGGTCGCGGGACGCGCACGCACACTGCGCCATCGCCGTCGCCGTCGCCCCGCGCCCGCCCGCCGCCCGCTCCGCTGCGCGCTCCGATGAGCGACCGGCCGGCCGACGGGCGACCGGGCTACGCCGAGGCCGCGGGAAGAGGGTGACGACCGGGCTCGAATGACGCCCATCTCGCCGCTTAGAAGCTCATTCACTTGCGTTTTAGCTTCCATCTTCCAGTCCAACTTGTGGGTTCCGGAAAGGAGATGCCATGTAATTATCAATCTGCAATCTTGAGAAGCAGCCTGCTCGAATTTCTCAAAAAAATATTTGTGTTGCCGATCGCTTAGTTGGGTTTTGGAGTAGACCGCTCCATAATGTTTCTGGAGTGTCTTTGAAATACATTCATACTCGCGGAATACACGAATTTTTAATACACGTATTACCTTTGTAATACAATTTTTAATATTATTTCTATCAAGGGAAGTCGATAATCCATTTTTTTGCTTTGTTTTTAACAACTCGAAAGTAAGGTAAACGTAATTGATTTCACATTATCTGTGCATCGTCCTAATGCTTGGGTCAGGGACTCATTATATGATCATATTACTTCAATACTCCGATTCTAAAGAGTATACGGAATTTGCATTGATCAGAAAGAAATTGTAATCACTAATATAAATGGAATCACTCCCGCTGCGTCATACAAAATAAATGTATGTTATAGAAGTAATTGGAAAGGAAATATTGCAATGAGCTTAAAATCTAAAAGGATCATTTTATGGACAGAACAAAAATAAAATATTGCTTTCTACGCAGAAATTAAGTCACTGGTTAGCAGCCCGTGATGTGATGTTCATAAACGAACGATCTAATGCAGCAGATGCAACATTGGCAGAACGGCTACATCTTTCAGGGCTTGTGCATCACTATCTCCGACCAAAACACGCCACGGAAGCCGTTGCAAGCCACGCTACGGCCCTCAGCGCGGCGGCGCCGCGGCCGCCGCTGCCGCTGCCGTCGCCGTCGCCGTCGCCATCGTCGCTGTCTCCCCCTGTTGTCGCTGTCGCCCTTCGTTCGACCGACCACAACGCGGCGGCATAGGCGCCCGTGCACGCACATCCACCAGCCGCGTTTTGTTTTTCCGCCTTTGACGTCTGGAGGCGTGCCCGTTGCCTTCGCCGCCGCCACTGCCGCCGCCGATCGCCCGATAGTACTGTGTACGCGGCAGGAGCTGTCCGGAAAAATAGGCTTCCGAGTGGCGGTGGCGGTGGAGGCGTAGGCGTGGGTGGGGGCGAGGCGGGAGCTGTGGGATGGGGCGAAGCGTGACCTACTTCCCGTGCGCGCGTGCTCCTCGTACAGGCAGACGCGCGATAGCGTTTCCCCCGCGTTCTGCCCCCCCCTCCCCCGCTTGAGTCTCGTCCTCCACGCCTGCGAGCTTCGAGAAACACGCGGACTCGGTAATGGGATTTTGAATTTTTTGAAAAGCGTTTTTTTGTTGGCATTTGGGTTGTGTGCTCGTTTTTAGCTAGAAAGTGGCGTGAGGGCTGTACGGTAAGAGGTATGGTGCGTGTGTGCAGAATAACCGAGAAAAATACACAGTATTGCGAAAAATTATTGATATAAACTGTGACAAAACTGACGTCTTCTTTCTGCTCATTGAATATCAACATTTATATAAATTATTTTAGCCATCATGAACATTTGGTAAACAGAAAAAACTGTTTTCCAAGAGACAACACATATTCCAATTCACCCATTTACGAATTTTGTAATTAAATATATGATTTAATATGAACTCGTTTTCACGTTTTATATTATTCTTGATGAATATCTACATATTCTGAAATTATTGTGAACTTTAAGAGAAATGCATATGACATTTGTGACTGAGGTGTCTACCCAAATTGGTTTTAACTGGAACAGAATTTTGTCATTTCTGCCATAAAAAACCGGTAATGCAAAATCTATTACTTTTTTTCAGTTGTAAGACTAACGGTTACTGATTCTTCTGGTGAGATAGTGTTTGCCGTTTAAACGTTTTTGCCATGACAACTCGATACTCTTAAAACATAACCCACCAGAAGTAATATTAAATTATCGTTGATGTATTTAATGTGGTACTGATTTTTCTTTCCATTTGGTTTTTTCACTAGACCACTTGCAGTTTAAAAAAAGTAAAGTGAGAAAGGCCAGACAACGCACATTGTTTCGATAACTTAGATGTACGTACAATGCGATTTGGTAGTTTTTAAATAAAATTTAAAACGATTAAAATGCATCTAGATGTCATATGACTGGACGATACCCTGGAATATGCTGATTGTTCATACAATAGCTCGAAAGGAAGATTCTGATGAAATCATTGATTTTTGTAGCATGTGGCTTGGTATACTAAAAGTTATTATATAATCACTGTCATACTGTTTGTTGCTTAAATTGTCGTAAAAATATTTTCTTGCCCTATCAAGTTATGACGCTACGATTAGTTTCTAACATTCCAAACACTCTAATTTCCTGCACATTTTATTTCATAAAAAGAGCTCCAATGTTATTAAATTACTTTACAAGAAATGTAGTTTTACATATTCAAAAATACGCGTGACCGAATGACATATTCAACATCATTAAACGTATAGAAAAAAGAAGTAACAACGATTACAAAACAAAATCAAGCACTTAAATATTATTCAAAATTAATAGCATTAGAGGGAAGACTTCATATAACTTTGTATCCTCGCTAACAACACAATTCATTGTTTTCAAGGAAGGATATCACTGTTTGCATTAATGTAATCTCCCTTCATACGAGGCGGTTCTGCTAACATGTGTAAATCTTCCACTTATCGGTCAGGGAAGTACTTCGTCTGTACGGATAAGACCTCTCGTACTGCTCAACCTGATAAATACCCAGAAAATGAAGTGCACCCGCGGTAATGGAAAGGGGATTCAGCGATGAATCTGTACAAAGAGAAATTATTTCGAATTTGTATTGTATCCCTCTCGATTATGTTAACAAATGCCTCCAGATTACTTTTCCCAAAATAATCTCACTAAATGTCACATCTAGAATCGGTCGTAGGTGGAATATAAATAAATGCGTTAAAAATGTGAAGTATTATTCTGACAAGTTGACAAACCGAAATAGTAAGCTCCTCTGCATCTGCTGAATTTTATTTTTGACAATGACGTTTGCTGAAGTTTAGAAATTTCCTTCCCACTTGAAAATATTTTCGCCCATAAAACAGACATGGCGCGTCTAAGATCTACTTGCATGTTCCACCGCTGGGCTTCCACAAGTTTTCTCGCGGTCCTCCCGTTTCTCTTGCCTTTCATTTCACCATATCTCCGTTATTGTTTATTCCGTCATCACTGTCGCTTACATCCACTCATTAGATCATCACTCATGAGCCTCAATGACCTCTCTGCTGTGAAGGGTTTCCAAATCCCCATTAATAAACCTAAGATCCATCCGTTTCCGTCAAACCCCCCCCCGCACTGGCTCCGCACGAGCGCGACTAGCCACCCCGATATAAACTTGAAAACGAATAAACGAAGCTCGTCCGGGAAGAAAGCGGCGACTACGGAATCCGCTGCCCTAGGCCACGCGGCGGCGGCGGCGAGGGCAGCGTTTGGGAAATCCTGTGGCGACGCGGACGGCGACGCGACGCCGACGTCGGGGTCTCGGCAGCCATGTCTGCGTCCCCACCCCCACTCCCACCCCCGCTCCTGGTGCCTCCTCGCTCGCCCCGTCCCTCACCTCAACCGCCGCCGCGGCTTCCACGAGCGGATCAGCTTGCCATCGATTCGGGGTCCGACGGCGGCGGCGGCGGCGGGGGCGGCGGTGGGGGTGGCGGCGGCGCCGAGGCTGCGACCGGAGTCGGGGCCGTGGCCGTGTGCGCGCTCTTTGACCAAGTATTTGCTGTTGGTTTTGATAAAATATACGTGGAGTATGCTGTAGTGAGTGATATTTTCATTCATAAAGTTTTGTATTCAGAAAACAAACTGACTTGAAATAATATTTACCTCATCAACATAACGTTTGTACTAAATTACATATTACAATGTGTAAAAAGCCGGTTTCTCGTCAAATTGAGTAGCCGACGCGCCGGCTGAGGTAATGAATGAGTTTCCGATGCAGTTTAACAAATACAGTGAACATCAAATGTTTGCCCGCGCAAAACAATATCTTTTCTTTCCACAAATAAATATTAACTCAGTTGCGCTGCTCCTGGCGGCGCGCGCGGCGCGGCGCGGCGGCGCAGAGCTCGGGGTCACGGGACGGGGTGCGGCGGGGAGCCGAGTGGAACGTCGACGTCGGGGCGCGCGCTGCGGGGTAAAGTGTAGCGGGGAAGGGGGCGGGCGGCGCGGGGTGGGGCGGGGAGGGGAGAGGACGGGAGGGGCGGAGCGGCGTGCTTCGCTGCCTTATCGAGCTGTCTTCGCCGTTTGCTTTGCGCCCTGTCGATTAGATTGCAGCCGCTTCCGTCCTCGCTTCCCGCGTCTCGAGGTGCCGCGCCTAGGCCTAACCTGCTCCGCCGGCGCCGCGCCCTCGCCGCACGTTGTCTGCCCGTCGTTGGTCCCCCGCTGCCCCGCGCCCTCCGCGCCCCGCGCCGCGCGCCTTCTGCCGCCGCCGTGACGAGCCTCCCCTTCCTCCCGACGCTGATAACCCCCCCCCCCCGAGGATCGTATTTAGAGATTGCGCCTCCATGAGTCCCATGTGTTTGCCGACCGGGGTGGTCAATTGGCTTACGCCATTGTCTGCGATTCGTAGGATCACCTGATGTGGGATTGGAGTCTTACAATTACATTGGGTTAATTCGTTGTTATGGTTTTGACCACAGTCATTTTTTCAGTAGGTTAAACTGAAATATATTACCATATTTTTTCTTCATTTCTCTGCCAATCAAAATATTCGTATTCTCTGACAATCCGTATTGCCGGTCTGTGTGTAGAATATGGGACAAAATGGCTACCGCGAAAATATGCTAATTCAAAGGCAATGGCTGGTATTTAAACGAGTTTTGCTTTTCCCTTCTCTTTCATTACAAACGATATTTAAACGACGTTTGGGTAAATTTTCTGCCAGTCTGGTGAAAGAACAGTGAATTCCAATAAGAAACACATGTAATTATTACTATTATAATTACCACTGTATGTATGCCTTTTACAACGTTTGGGAAAAATGAATATCTGTTCAAAATGTTGTGTTATACAAATTAGAAGCAGAATAACAATATATCGTTTTTTACACCGCAACACCACCTACCTGAACTACGTTTTTTAGTAGAGCTGAAAAACAAGTTTTCAATTATTTCTGCCATTGCTGGGAAACCGACGACCTATCCAGAATTCCAGAATAAACGTTTCTCTGAATCCTGATAAGTGATTCATGTCACGGAAGAGTTCCCATTTGACAGCCCACTTAGGCGATATTGCGAAGATTTTTATATTACCTCCATGACACCAAAATGCCATTTTTCGTGAGGAAATAAGAAACAAAAACTTAACAGATGTATTAGCCTATGAAGGCGCATCCAATGATGCATTATATTCATTTTTGCCAAAAACTGAGATAAGTGATGTTGTGTGAATGACGATATATTGTGTTGTTTAATGTCAAGGTTTGAAGGGAGAACATTTCACTGCAAGGGATGATAGTTCCACATTGCCTCATTCTTTTTTATTCATGTTCCTTTACATTTTATTTCTGAGCACATTCTTCACGTTCTATTTCTATAGTATATCTGCTTATTACTTTAAAAATTCACAAGAATTTCGAAACAAAATTTGGATGTTTAATCATTTTTTGTAGTGACGATTGGATCATTTGGTGGTGGTACTGTATTGCGAGTAGCTTTTTGTAACTTTTCAATAACTATTTTTACATTCAGTCATTTTAACATTAAAGGACCTTAATATTAAATGTGTCTAATGATAAAATTGGATGTCTTTCTAAAAGGTATTTTTCGCTTCATAAACAACCTTCATTCATTTATTGGCAATTATCAGGTACCCCAAATGTAATTGAAATGGTTTTCAAGGATACCTCTCATTGCAAGTACATTATGTGAACAGTTTCAAAAGAGACATTTTCACTTGAGTTCTTACGTTGCAAGCGATTTTTTAACACCCGTTATGTAGTACTTTTCACTTAACGTCGTTTTCAGTTTACAGTAGCAGCAATTTTTGTGCGTAATTACTGATTACAAGTATTCTTAATGCAGCGATCCGTAGATACTATCGATATTCTTAAAATTCTTAGATAAAATATAAAGTATGAATTCTAAGGATTATCTACTCGAAAAACAGTCATGTTTTCATTAAATTAGCAAATTAGACCGAGCGGGAACTAGATTTCGGATCGGTTGTACTTTATTCGAAGACCTCTTTCGACGAGGTTTCCTCAAGCGCAGTTTATCACCGTATTTGGGTAAAAAGGTAAATGAGGTGTTGATGTTGTTTCTTTTGATTACTCCGAAACCTTTCATTCAGACGAATAATCTTTGAATTCTTATCAAAACGCGTATTTATCACCGTCATATCTCCTAATTTTCCTCATGAATGTTCGGTATTCCATGGCGATAAGTAAGTTTGTCAACAGTTTACATTGCACTTAACCAAGTCAACACGATTCTGAGCATACTTCACTGATGTCTTTAATAGTCTGTTTATATGTGCACGTGTAAACGGAGATGTTTCCACATAAATTAATGTACTTCATCGTCCTTAACGCTTTATAAGTCAATATCATTTTTAAAATTAGTAATTAGTAATAATACCACTCGAATCTCTTGGAGGATGCAAATTATAGTAATGATAATAATAGTAATAATAATAATTATTAGTATTATAATAATTATTATTATTACTAATAATAAGTTATTTATATCGGAGATTCTCATGCACGAGACAGATAATGTTGAGGGTGAATCAAATTTGTCAAAATTATTAAAAAGGCAAATTTTGAAATCTTAATGATGTTGGCAAATCAAAATTATAAAATTTCATTTTTAACATTCGTTTGTCTTACAATCAGATTCTTCTTAATGAACGAATCTAGATAAATATCTTACCAATTTTTGCAATTGTTTTGTTTGATTCAAAACCAGAATTCGCAAGTCCATGCTCCCACATAATCTTAAGTGTGTGTCTCGGCAAAATGAATGGTTTCTGTGCAAACTGAATTCTGCGTTTCCACGGCAATGTTTTAAAACAGGGAAAGTTATCAAGTGATTATGCAAAGCAAATTGGCCGAACAACTTGAGGTGAGTAGTGGAATCTATTCATCTGCCACCTGCGTACAAACCAATTCTGACATACACTCTGCATCGTGAAACTGCTGTGGGTGACATTATAAAACCGATATTGCACGAGGTAAATTTTCCGAAAAAAAACCTCTTCCAGCACGAGTGTAAAATTGTTTACCGTCAGTGGGTTTTATTGCCGCCAACGTGTACCGCAAACAGTAATGACTGTCATTATTTCGCGAGTGCAATTTGCCGAGCTCCCATAATGAGGCCACGCTGTGTCTTCTGTATTCGAATTGGCGGTACGACTGCCAGGGTCGAGCGCGTGCATTTGCGTTGTAATTTAACGTCGATGTTATTCATTTCTACGCGGTTAGCCGTCGTTGGCAGTTGGTTAACGCCTTGTTGTAAATTCGGGCCAGCCTTCGCTCGTCGCGGGGTCCCGTCGTACCCGCTCCCCGGGGGCCGCTGGAGCCCCCGGTCGACGGTGCTCCCCGTCCCCCGTGTGTCGCCGACCCCCTTTCTTTCTGGCGCCCCCTTCTTTGGCGGCAGTGGCTCATCCGCGGATGCGTGCGGCGTGCGTGGAGGGTTCGGCGTGGCGTGCGGGGTCAAGGCTTTGCGTGGCGGCTGCGGCAGCTTTCCGAGCGCTGTCTTTGGGGGCTGGCGGGCGGACGAGGGCGGTTGGTGGGGTGGCGCGCACGACTGCAGCTGTCGACGCCCGCACCGCGCGATGGAGCCCTGAGCCTCGTGTGGCGCCAGCCGCCGGCCCGACCCGGCCCGACCATGCCCGACCCGACCCGTGGGATGCGATCGCGCCACGAGCTTGTCGGTGACCTCCATTTTGCCTTAACTTCCGGGAGGCTTTGACGGATGGCTCGAAGAAGATGAAGCCCGGCCGTTAGACAAACACGAGAAGCGAGAACGGGAGACTATATCTCGTTATTTATATAGAATTTTCGCGCAGTCGGGAATTGGGTTTAGGAGACGATCTGATCTTGTACTAGCTCTCATATACTAGACTCGTTTGCATATTAGAAAAAAAATATATTTATTTAATCACCAATTTATCTTTCCACGTTGTATTGTTAAGATTTTAACGAGTTCGAAGTTGTAATCCCCTTACAATTGTACAAATTGAGAAAAATATTTTTTATGGCGATGAAGGTAAGCTATCCTGCACTCCGAGGATGAATAAATGCTTGGGAAAAGGAATGATTTTCACCGACAAATGTATGCTCAATTTAATAATGTTTCATGCTCTTCTTAGTATTTTAATATGTGCTCGATAAAAATATTTGACTTCCAAGCATAGAGTAAATAGTTGGTATTGTAGTAAATAATTTACTTTTTGAAGTTTATTTATCCCTTTTTGGAAAATAATGTTTTATCAAGTATTTTTGCAGTTATGTTTAATTAAATGTTATGGGTGGGTTCGAGCATGAAAGTATGGTGCTTAGAGAATTAGCTGATGATGACTTGAAATCCTTATTTTGGATTTTATCTATTTCTGCAGTATTTCAAGAATTTTAGGAAGAAAGGAAACATTCGCGATGGACCTAAAAACTAGGGCTCTTTTGTAGTACACAGTAGCATTATTGTACTAAATTGCCCTGGCGTTATTCTGGTGTTATTTTTTGATTTCAATGAAATAATTACCAATAAAAATAGTTGTTTTAATATTAAAACTTAAGTAGTGAGGTTTTGGATAGGAAACGCTAAATTTATCAATACATAGTTGGTCCTAAGAGGTATATAATATTGGGTACAGGATTGTAGCCTAAAGAAATTTCCAGCAGCTAATGAACACCTAGTCATTTTGTTTTACTTTTCAAATTATATAGCATTGTAATATCCATAGTGACGAAAATTTTTACTGCATTTCCTAACGGAACAGTCAAGTACATCCCTAGCGCTTCATTGTTCACAGTTCCGCCATGCATTTCTTTATAAGTTCAGTTTGCAACAAAATATGACCGCTAGAAAGATTTGTAAATGTTTTTTTGACAATCAGTACAGCTTAAGTGACTAAACTGCGATAAAATCTTGCACATAACCTCGAATGATGCCACCCACGAAAGGGGCAAGCTTTGCCGTTGCAAAGAAAAGGGATAAATAAAGTGTGCAATTTACGCCAGGTTATCAGCAACATTCTATAACTTAGGAACTAAGAAGAGAGCAAAAAATGTTTTACCTAAAAACTGGCGTCGATTACAACCACTTTGAATGCTACATACCTTTTAGGATCAGCCATTGAAACACGTTTTCTTGCTTGAAAAATGTTTGCAAGTGATCAGTTTGATAGAACACTAGTCCCATAATATTATAAACGCTGAATTTGCTTGAAATTGTCGATAGATTAGTTGCGTGATAGTCTTTGTGATCCAAAATAAACTAAGTTTGGCACCGTCTCTACTATAAAAATAACAATTTTCTTTGAATGAATATGATTGTGACCAGTTCATTAACTCCAAAATTTATTTATGATAAAAGATACCGTTTACGTCTTCTGTGTAGAAGAGAGACAACAATGTAGTATTAGTTCTGACAATATTAGGTAATTGTCCAAACAGACTAGATGGTTCTACGATGTAAAAATATAACTTTTAGGTAACTATTGATTGTCAACTTTGAAAGGGACAGCTCAAGCCGCGAAATACACAAACATACATTGTCTACCAGATGTACAAACACATAGTTAGTTCAAGAAACACTGTACTGTTGGGTCAAAATATTTAAACGTGAGATATCTTCATTCCGTTGTGTTCACCGCTAAGAGCTGCTCAGGAGCTCAAACAGCACACAAATGTAATACCTCAGTTTCTGAAGCAGTCGACGTCACCGCTTATGCATATGTGAGTTCACGCTCTGCCTGGGGGCCTGAAGTTCCTGCAGATCCAAATATGAAATCGGCGAGTCACTGCGTCTTGGATATATTTCCGTTCTTGTTCTTTTCGCAATGTTTGAAATGAAGGCTAGAGTGACACTCACTTTATTGTGTGTAGTCAACGCGATCCAAAGATTTAGAGCCTACAAGATTCCAAAATATCTCGTGTTTGTGCTTATTTAAAGTATCACTTGGTTTGCAAAAGAAGAAACGCGGAACACCTTGCATTATTTACTAGATAGACAATGCATGCGCAAACCTTGTACCCAATGAGCAACCAGCTTCATTCAAAATAAATATTTGTTGTTAAATAAAGTAGAAACACTTCTTGTTTATCTACACCCTCTAACAGCATGCCTGTGTAATCCATTGAGTATACGTTTGCTGAAGAACTGTCAAACATTTTTATACTAAAGAGGATCCAGAGTAGAGTACGACAGTTCTAATCCAAACATCGAAAGGGAATTATTTTTTCTTGTTGCGAGGTGCTTCGAGTTACCAACGTAAATGGCAAACTTTATTCAGGATTATTATGTCAGCCTATAGCTGATATAATATTAACGAACAAAAAATATCAAATGTGACTATGCCCCAAAAAACAACAACAACAAAACAAAAAAAACAGCAACATGAATCTCCCTTGTTTCCAACTCCTTTTTATTGTATATTTAACTATAGTTGCTTCTTAAATTGTTCTCTATTAAAATGCAGAACTTCATTATCAGTGATCAGTAATTGATTTGGTATTTTACAAAATAATTCCGAAGAGCATAAGTCTTCCTATCTTATTATTTTGTAACATTCATGTAATTTTTAGTAAAAGCAAACATCAAGGTTCAACTATACATTTATATCAATGCTAGAATAATGTGAGATATAAATTAATATTTTGCTTTTCAACTTATGTAAAATTTGCTGAATTTGTACTGCATCAAATCTGGATCGTATCCATATGCCATTTTGCCGAGCACACTGACAAACTATGTGATGTGCTGAAATTTTTCTGGTCGCGCAATGTAAAAAATAAGAAATCCAATTTGATAAAACAATTCAACGAATATAAATTCACAGACACATTACCCTAAATATAATCTTAGTTCTGTTTAGAATTCAGATAAGTCAAGGGACATAGGACATTGAACGGTGATAATGAAATTTTGTCCTTGTTATTAAGCATATTTAACTTCTAAAGATGGGTGATACGAACAAGAACAGATGTGCGACCACTTACGGGATAGAAACGCATTTGGTATTCCAATGGGCAAATTTTTGGGAAGTATTTTACGGTACGGTACACAGTGCAAACAGGATGAAATTTATTTTAATTTTTTAAAATTTTTATTGAGTGTTAGATGGTTGTGGCTAGGGCGTGGGGTACGCATCGCAGTGGACAAGGCCGTGGCGGCGCTGCGAACGATGCAGCGACGCGGGGTTCGTGGCCACGAAATCCGTCGTGGGATCGTGGCCCGTTGATCGATCGAGACCTGCATTCTCGTGCGCCGCGCTGTCGTCGTGCCGCCGCCTGTGTCCTCCCCCGCAATCTTGAGCCCCCGCTCTCCGTATTGCGTTCTCCGCCGCCTCCCCTTTCGTCGAAAGCACTCGATTGTCGCCGTTCGCGTCGCTCTGCGGCGAGCGGGGCTGAGCAGGTGCAAACTCTAGCAAATGTAGTTGTTCGGAAACAGGCGTGCGCAACCTACGACTAGAGGGGGACAAAGCACACTTCTGGGCCCCTCTGAGCCCCTATTTCCAATGCATTTTTTTATTTACACATAATTTGTTTTGTGTGACATATTTTATAAGTACTATAATTTGAAATGTAATGTGATATATAATTTGTAAAGTATAGCATATTTTTGTAGTGAATAACTAAAACGTACTACAGGGAGAACGAATTTAGAAATTTGATGGTACAATTAAAGAACACAATTGATGTCATGCAAAATCATTTACAGAGTTTCCAGAAGATTTGGAGAGATTCTTCCCCTAATGCGTATCAATTACCCAAATTGCCGGCTTAAAAACGTGATAAATCAGAAATTTTTTGTATTCCGGAAATAAACTGTTAAAATACATAGGTCTGTGGGGTCGCTTTCAAAAGTTCAGAGGATCCATGCCCCCTTCGTGTGTACTCCTGTGTTTGGATGGTTTTTCGTGGTTCTGTGGCCAAGTCTTTCTGTTTGGTTCTTTCGCATTTTAACTCTCCAATGCGATTTTCGTCTCACCGTATTCACCTTTGTTAACTTGATTTTTCATTTTTTTAAATATTATTTTCGTATATGGTGATGCCATTCTGAAATCCGTTGTTGCTTTCTTTATTATTGTTGTGGTCACCCTCTCGCCTCTGATTCGTAGTTCCGGTAGTTGTCGACATCATCCACATGATCTATTTTTACCGTCGAGAACATTCTTGATTGCTCCACAATACCTGTATTTTTCATTCTCGATTTCAATTTTCACCGCAAAACAAGCAGTTTTCAATGCTTCCGCCAAACCATTCTTCCTCAGATACAAGTTGAACCATATGGTGAACACCTCTCTGATTTTGAGAGGAGCACGCCATCCTCCCAAATTCAGGTTCTGCCATGGCGAATATTTCACGTTTTAGCAGCAGAGCCCACATATTATGATGGCAAGGGCTAATAAGTGTATTCACCGTTATTTATGTAACAGCATCGATAAATTAAATAAATATGTGTTTTATACAAGTTTTGGTTTGGAAGCAAATACTCAATCCGTGTAGCCCTGCGCAACAGCAGAAGTTCAACAAAAATAAGCCTTGATTGTTTGCCATATCTCCATTATTTACTGTGTAAACGAAGAGACTTCAACCCCTTCAGTCACTCCCTCAAACAGACGTCTTCCGTTCTTTAGCCTTTTGAATGAACTCTTTAACCGTATGTCATCAAGTGATAAAATGCGCGAATATTTGTCCTTTTCAAAGAAGAAAATGCGCTTTTCAACCATTCATTACCAAAAGAAAATTCAGGAGATGTGAAAGTAATTTTTGCCACACCAGAATAGTCCAGAATTCACAGAACGGAAGTTAATGAAAGCGTATTTTTATATTCATTCATCTTAAAGAATCTAAGCGCGATAACTGAGAGAACAAATAACAAACATATAATTTAAAAAAAGCAGTTTCCTACAATTCATGTATGAAGAAAATACAACGGTGATTAAAATGTAATGTATTAGGAAAGTTTGAAGAAATGTTACTTTCTACCAAATAATTACACAAAATTTAGATTAAAAAAAGAGCAATAAAACTAAGAATGGTTTTTATGAAAGAGTTTCTAGATAAATGTGATCTAAATAGAGCCGCACAAATACACCGCGTAACAAATTATTTTCGCGTCGATTCACATTTAATTTGATTTATCTATTTGCTGTTATAAAAGGAGAAAGAAAAAGGTAGAGTAGGCCAGGCCACATTCAACGCAAGTGATACATATGGCGTGCTTTTGCTTCGCTTAAGTCAAATCATTTCTTCTGAATGCAGTACTCGTACCAGAGGTAGAAGACGCGTGAGCGGCGAGATAAGAAACGCGCCTCGCGGGAAACTTCGACCGTCGAGGTGAACTTCGGCCGGGACCAGAATCGCCCCTCCCCCCCCACCCGCTCAGAGAGAGCGGCGGCGGCGCCGAGTAGAGGGGCGGGGCGGGGAGAATCGTCGCCGCCGCCGTCGAATCTCCGGTTGGCGTCCCCCACGTCCCAGACGCAAGGGCGCGCAACTGCGTCCCCTCCTGGAAGGGTACGCCGCCAGGAGGGGGGACGTGCCTTCACGTTCTCCGCTTACTACCTCCTCCTCGTCGTCGTCGTCCTCCTCCTCCTTCTCTTCCATCCGTCGAGCTAACCGGTTCCACGCGGCGGCGGCGGTGGCGGCGGTTCCAGCATGGCGGCGATAACGACGACGACGACGACGACGGCTGTAGCGGCGCCGCGGCCTCTTACGCAAAGAGGCGCCGCTTCCCGTCTCGGGTAATTTTTTCCACAGCGGGCGAAATGAGCGACGCGGCCGCCAGTCCATAGCGCTGTCTCGGGCGCACGAGCAGGCGAGCGTGCGCGGCGTGGGTGAGTGGGTGAGTGGGCGGGGGCGGGGGCGCGGCGAGCGTATGGGCGTGGAGGCGAACGAGCGAGTGGATGGGCGAGTGGGCGGGCGGTCGGTCGGTCGGTCGTTCGGTCGGGTGGGCGGACGAAGGGGACCGATACGCTGCCACCCCACGTGACAGCCCTAGCGACGCACGTAGCAACGCCAGCGAAGGCCAAACACTCTCGCGCTTTGCTCGCGTTGCCAGCGCCGTTGTCTGAACGCGGCTGTCGTTGCCTCTACCTCTACCTCTGCTTCCACCTCCGCTTCTCTTACCTCCTCCGCCGCCTCCATCGCCGCTTCCATCGCAGCCTCCATCGCTGTCGCTTCTCTTTTCTGTCACGACGCAAACGTAACAACAGCTTTAGTCACATGATAGCTACTTTTTTCTGCCATTCTCACTTCTAAGGCTCATGATTTGCCTTTCAAAATGAATCTGCAAAATTCTCGTCTAACCCAAAACACATTATCCTTTACTTTGAAGTTTTTTTCGACACCTGAACTCTCTCTTTTCTATTGACATCGATATGATCATGGTAGCTGCCGCCGCCCCCACCACTATCATCACCACTATCACCACCACATCCACCTCCATCTTCTCCTCCGCCTCCATCACTTTCATCACCACCATTGCCATCGTTGCTGTTGCCCGTGGTGTCGCCTTCTCTCTCTTTCTCCTCCCTCGCTCCACCGTGCGCCGTCCCGTTCAGCGCCGCGCCGCGCTGCCTGCTGTGTCTTTGGTTTGCTCTGTGTCAATATGGCGGCAGTGTTTTCTGACCAGTGCGCTGCGGCGGCGGCGGCGGCGGCGATGGTGGTGACGGTCGAGGCGGCTGCGTACGGCGCGTCGAGGTGGCAAAGGAATAGCATCGGCGTATTTGTATATATGGATTTCGTTTTCAAGCGAACATCGAACCAAAGTCGCCTTTCCTTTTTCAGCCATTTCAAAATTTCTCAATTTCCATGCTGCATGTCTCTCTCTCTCTCTCTCTCTCTCTCTCTCTTAAATATAGGCGAGAGACGGAGTGTCGGAAAGGGCGGTTGAAGATGAGAAATCGAGAAGTGTACTTTGCCTCGACGCTTTGTCATGCAAGACGTGAGTCCATGTGAATCGTGGCTTAGGAGCTTTCTATTGTTCTTCCTCTGACTTCGACGTTCCCAAGATGGCTTGAGCTTTCTTGAGAAATTCTTATCTGTAATAGAACAAATGATAGAGAACTACGCATATTACATGTGTGAATTACACGACACCAAAGAATATTGCCTCCTGCTAAATAATGGAAAATAATATCACATGTATTTTTTCATCTTTAAATTCCGAAAACAAGCTTCATTGTAAAATGTAAAAGCAATGGTTATGAGATTATCATGAATATATTCTTAAACATCATTCATTAGCTGTAGAGAAACAAATTGTGAAGGCAACTATTCAGAATTAAATAGTTTCTCCTATTAATTCGACTCGTACTAGATTCAGAAACGATAAAGCATGTATACACAAATATATTGCTGGGTTTGGTTTTTGATTCATTCATGATAAAATTGCAAATTGTTGTAAAATGACAACTTATGTAAATGATGGCGGTTATGAACAATTGCAAACACAATAAGTCTAACGACACCTGTTCGTATTGAGGCAAAATAGTTTACAGGACAGGTGCTGATACGAGGAAAGCAGTTGTGTTGTAATACCAAGTAAATAAATAAATATGATATTGAGTGAAACTACTTTATAAACCAATAATATACTTTCAGACACGCATAATATTCAGATTTCAGAAAGTCAATCAATCAATAAATACCAATATTTTGAAGCAATTTGACCACTTTTGAAGGAAGGGCAGTATTGCTTGTTTTCTAGTTTCAAGACATTTGTGTATCGTATCTGTGTGCGTCCGAATATTTTATTGCGGATCAATTATCCCTCAATGAAGACTCAAATTGATGGAAGAGAGAGTGAGAGAGAATGTGTTAAATATATATTCGCTATTGCTAATATTCGTATGCATCACAATACGATGAGTTCAAACACAATTTTTGAAATGTAGGTGACTAAGCTTACAATAATAGAACATTAGTCACTTCCAGACGTCAAGCTGACAGATTTAACAGTTATTAGAACTTACTACATTCGGCGGAAAAATTTCTTAAGAATGTGCATGGACCGTACATGTTCACATTAACATGTGGATACATTTTTAAATTCATTTTTAGCATGATTATTTTTCCTTACACACAATTCACACTTATAAGCTAGAAAATATATCGTACCGTGAACGTAATAATGAGAGGCAAATTTTTGTGAATAATTAGTGACCATTATTTTATAAGAAATTATCACGTAAGATAAGAAAGTCCGGTAAGTGCAATTGTACTTGAATATAATTGTGTACCAGTAATAAAGTTCTCGTATATAAAGCAATTAGTATATCATATTTTAATGAATTAATTTCATAAGATTACATCTTTCGAAGTCTCTTAGTTTCCATGTAATTAAAAAATGTTATTTCTAAAATAATTTCTAAAAATATTTTCTTCCAAATAAAACATAATTTCAATAATTTCACCATATTGGAAAATATTTTTCCAATTGATGTTCATATTTGCTTACCTATTTATGAAAACGTTTTGAATCAAAACGTGTTTAGGTACTCTGAAAATATGAGTATGGTAGTAGCACATCGTCTAGAGCACGAAACAGTACTGAAATTGAATACATACAGTTATTATCGAAATCATAAAAAAAATATGAATCGTGTGCGGAGCGTAGTAGAACCATACTTACCGTAGTGTTAACTGGTTAACAGAGAATCATAAACAACCTGTGCGAAGATAAGCGTGACTAAGAAGCCGTCACTGCCTGATGCGGGAGGTAGCAAGCGTTTACGAGAATCATAAACTCCAGGTAGTGAACAAGAACGTTTTACTAAAACTTTTAATGCTATTTTTTCAAATTGTGATATGAAAGACATTTACTTTCAACATTACATTTGTTTCTAGATCATTTTTGTCAAACCACGCAAATCACAGAAACGTTCAAATACCGTGACGCGGGAAAGCTACAATAAATGTATTACTTACTATTTATCAACATATTTTTAAAATGTGATTCAAAATTCTAAATTATATGCAAGGGTTTATGGGGAAATGAACTGAGTGTGAAGTAGTGAGAAATGTACTTAGTTACTCAACATTGTTTTTGTTTCCCCAATTACGACTACTTTTACTTTAGCATGTTGGTTTGACTCTAAAAGCTCATAGCGCATTGCTCCTTCCATTTTGAACTTTTTTAAATTTTATTCCTCCAGTACTTAAAACACTCGGCTTTTAGTGGAAACACAAAGTCGGAATCGTAAATAAGTACACTCTCATTAACCGAAACATCAACCCGTAACACATTTTTCTTATCGGAGTCCATCACGTCATCACTGCTCGACATGGAGGTTGGCTTTTATATCACGTCATCCATCATGCGACACTGGAGGGCACTGTGCGTGTCAGCGTTGCGTTACGTCACGTCACGTCTAGTCCCGTCGCATGGCATCGCGTTGCCTCGGGAAAATGCCTCGTGTGCTCGCCTACGCAGACCCTGCGTGGCCCCGCCGTTAGCAACCAGCCCACTTCCCCCCTCGCCTCACACCCCTGCGCCACCCCGCCCCGCCCCGCCTCGCACTGCCCTCCGTTCCCTTCTCCCTTCCCCTCTCGCTCCCCTCACTCGCGCTGCCCCCGCTGTCCGCGCGCATACATCATTAGGGTAATGCGCTAAACTAATAGCCTATTACAGGGTTACGCAGATGCGGTCTCCCATTCCTCCTCGGTCAAATTAAAAAAGTTACGGCTCTCTTCCTGGGTTGAGGAGGACGTGAAGAGGAGTGGGGAGACCCGAGCGGATGGAGACGGACAGAAGACCATATATATACGTACAAGAAAAAGACTAAAATTGACAGAAAGAAAACTGCGTGTGAACTGTAACAAACTCGAATCCAAGGGATAGGAAGGTGAGTGTGGGTAAGACTGGTGAATGTAGAGGGATCGGGCAACTTAGTGAGTGTGAGAGAGGAGAGTGACAAAAGGGTTCCAGAGAGGAATGTTGAAAAGATATGAGAATGGAAGGAATGGGAAAGAAGTGGAACAGCGTAATGTAAATACGGCGCTAGATGTGAGATCGGAAATTCCTAAAGCCTGAAGCGGGAGCGGGAATGGGAACGATCGAAGAGGCCGATTTTTCACCATGGAGATAAAATATTGAGAGCGAGCTAGGTAAGGGTATGTAGGGGAAACTAAAAATTGGAGAAGGACCATGAAGAAGAAGAAGAAGAAGAAGAAGAAGAAGAAGAAGAAGGGGAAGGGGAAGAAGAAAAATGACTTGCACGCGATAAGATCACATGTGAGAATGTGAACTCATGGGGATGGGATGAAAAGATTGGGATAGGCAATAAGAAACGAAAATCATTTTGTAGAGACAGTAGCAAAAACGCATTCTCAAAGGTAGAAGCTGAATGATTCCGTGACGAATATTCCACTCTCGAGAAATGGAAGGAAGGAATGAGAAAAAAGAAACAGATAGGTACTCAATCTCAAGGGATCGTTTGTTCTTAAAATGACGTTACCTAATTTGACGCGACAATATCGGCTTTCAATTTGAACAATTTAGTAACGATTTATTCCAGTCATTTTTAATAATTTGGAAGTTGGCATCATAAGTACTTTGTACGTCGTCCGAATGTAGACTTTTCGAAGATATACTGCCATTTTACTGCGTCAGCTTCACTCCGACAGCTCGGCAACGAAAAACCTTGCGATGAGAACGGGCCGCGTTGTGACTCTCCTGTTCCACGCCGCGAGTCGGGAGTCGATTAATCGTTACTCTCCCAGAAATAATTACGTTCCCGGAATAAAAAAAAGACTGGCTAGAGCATCCCGCTCAGTGTCGCCGGCGCGCGTTTTGCGAGGAAATTATGGAGAATTACCCGCAGCGTTGGCGAACATCCACGCGGAAAACGCGGGCCGGGCCGAGTCGAACCAGGCCGGGTTGGGCTGAGCTGGGCTCTGCCGAGCTGAAGCTGGGTGGAGTGGGCGGGGCGGAGCGCGGCGCAGAGCAACGCGTTCTGCTGCCGGCCGCGAGCAAACGGGTTAGAGAGCTCGGTGAGCGCACCTGCCTTCTCCGCCTCCGCCTCCTACGTTTCCTCCATCACCTTTGCCTCGAACTTCGCCTCGACGGCCTCGAGCGGGGGCGGGGACGACGGAACGCTGGCGGCCAGAACAAGAGTGGCCGTAGAAACGGGGAAGGCGATGCGGCGAAGGCCACGGCAAGCCGAGTGGGGTGCAGGACGGGGAGGTGGCGACGGGAGCGAAGCGGGGGAAGACTGGTGACTGCCATTCTAGAGGTGGTGCGGTAGAGGATGGCGAAGAGATATCGCCACAGACAGCACTTGCGGAGTTCGGCGACGGTCGGAGGCAGGAACGTGGCCGGAGGAGAGGTGGGGATGGAGATGGTAGGCTCCCAAATTTAGGTCTGGCGTTTTCGGGCTGCAGGAGCTCTGCCGCGCGTCTGTTCCACTCCACGCCACGCGCTGTGTCCCCGCTCCCCGCATCATCCCCGCTCTCGCGCTTGCCTTGTCTCGCCTCGCCTCGCCTCGCCTCGCTCGCCTCGCCTCGCCTCGCCTCAAGTCGCGAGAGGCGGAGGCGGAGTCGTAGGCGACGGCGACGGAGCGTCCGTGGATCAATACCCGGTGCCACGGCCGACAGCCCCCTACCGCCGCCGCCGCCGCCGCCGCGCTCTTCACGTGCAGCGAGGCAGAGGCGGCGGAGGCGGCGATTTCACGAGACGTGCTGCTTTGCTCCATAGTGCCGTCGTGTCCTACCTCCCTGACCTTAAATTGTACGCTCCTTGTGTTAAATTGTTATTTGATGTTTTATCTTTTTGGTTTACCGACTTCTATTCGATCTTGTTTTGCCCTTCATTCGGCATTTTATTTATTTTCACTTTCCAATACCTTTCTTCATCGTCAAATTTCGTTGAAGTTAACTTTTACGTCTTCAGTTCTAACATTAATCTCTTATATTTTTGTGCTTTTGTTTTACAATATTTTTTCTGTATTTTTGAGTTTTCATGACAGTATTATTTGGATTAATCTATTTAATATCGTTTTCTTTTTTCCTCTCCCCTTTTCTTGCTTTCTTTAAACTATTTTGATCTGCAGTACTTGGTACGAGTTAAACAGAAATTCGTAATTATCATACAAAATGTTTTTAAAGAAACTTAATTTTATGTTGATAACATACCACCGAAGTTGATTGCTTTTCATCCACTTTTTACTGTAATATGTCCTTGAAATGCTTTCACTGTTTACATGGACGCCTTATTTCCCACATCTACAGTATTTCTTCATTTACTTCTCAAGCTCTCTGTATCTTATTTTCCTTCCACATTCGCAACGCTACTTTCTTCTAACGTGGTCGCGCCACTTTAATCCGCAGTTTCCTTGTTCTCCCAGTTCTCCACGCCATCCGTTTCTCCTTGAACCCTTCGCCTGCTGCTTCGCTGCCCGGAGGGTCGCCGTGCTTACGTCCAGTTCATCTTCATTCCCGGCGCGTCGCGTCGAGTCGCGTCATGGTCGCGTCGTCCATATTTCTTGCGCTCGCGTTCCCGCTGTGCGTCCGGCCCGTGTCCGGCCACGGCGCCGCCCACGCCGTTCCGCCGTCTTGTCTCTGTCTCTCTCGCCTCCGCGATGCCACCGACCGTTTCTGCCGACGTGTTCTCTCCGCCGCGTAGGGCCTGCTTCGGACCTCCTTATTCTCCCACGTCTGAGAGACCTGCTCTTAAGACCATTCACCGGTGGTCCGAGAAGAGGAGTTCGGGTGTTTGCTCAAGAAAGTGGATGATGCATACGTAACATCACAAGTTAGCGCTGGCTGCCAATGGAAAGATGTATTGCGAAACGCTTTAATGCATATAAAATATCGAGAATCAGAGGCGATACATTAGTATGGTAATATGATTCAGTTTTGTTTTACAAGATCTTGCCTTCGAGGCTAATGGAATGCGTTTACCAATTTTACATGATTTACGTTGACCGGTAGATATTTAGAAGAAACCGTAAATGAATACAATATGAATACAATGATGTTAGGTGTTCTGATTATGATAATCTAAATATTTTAATATTTTTTTCTGTACTGAGCACGTTAATTGAGATAGTTATATTTAATTTATACCTGAGAATTCTAAGTATTATTTTGTTGAAAGTTCAAAAAGTAGTTATTATATATGATATAGGAATGAATTTTCTCCATAATTGTGGGTGTACACGTGCGAAGTACACGTAGTCTTGAGAAATTTGGAAACTATCTGGAATCTCTTTTTCTTTTCTATTCTCTGATTAAACAGAAAATGTCAATGAACAATATGATACAAATCCACCCAAATGTTACTTTAAAACATAAGCAAACTAAGCTTGTTTGAGTGCTTCAAGCATATGCGCAATTTCAAAAAGCAGTATAATACATGTCGATTTTCGAATTTAACGTACATGTGCAGGCAATGATCCAAAGTAGTAGGCTTTGGCAGTGGCAGTGACAGTGAAAGTGATACAGATGATGGCTTCAGTTCAAATCTGTGCATAAAACAAACCCCTTTGAAATTAGGCTAACAATTAATACTTGCAGAGAATTATTCTAAGTTTCGAGTGATCGCGAATAATTAATGAACTCTTAGTTTGGAAACTTAGATATCGTTCATGGGGAATTTTACATTCCCTGATGTTTCCATTCTGCTTTAATAATGACTTCGTTGTAATAAATATCCCCTTCTTCATTTTTATTTCCCTTTGGATCCCGCAACCTTGCCACTTCCAAACGCTATGGTGTTTTATATAATAAAAGATTTGAGTTGAGATTCATTTACGTGGAGCGAAGATGTGATCTCGAATGCAATAACGGGAAGAATAGAATTCTTCCGAGTGAAGTAAGTTTTGTTAAATCCCTTGATACAATTTTAAAGAATATATAATTCTATAGTTTAATATTTAAAACGTATACCCACTTCCGAAGACACTTTACCTTGTGAGATTAACTTTCGACTGACTTGCGATAGTTGTAAACTGTGATTGTGCCTTTAGAAAGTGTAGGAGTAGTTGGTTGATTTTTTTATAGAATGGAGGAGTCCTAATCACGTAATGTATGATGCTGCTATGATTTACATAAGGTATTGTACTTACTTCTTGGTAAAGGTCCATCGTTTTAGATACGAAACACTAAGTACAGAGTTAACATTTTAAGAAAACTTCACTCACTCCTTGAAAAATAATGTGAGACTTAATATGTTTCACAAAATAAAACGAATTTAAAGAAAATGTGACTGGTTCAATGTTCAATAAAACTCATTAAAAACAACATATAACTCAAAACTAGAAAATATTGACGCTATGCGTTTCGTAGGTCGACGGTGTATCTGTTCCTTCAGAAACTTTAAAGTAGCCGATTTCCAAAAATATTTTTTCCCCTGAGAAATAGGAACTCTAATATTACAGAGGACATGAAAACTTCTGAAAATGGTAGAATGATAGGAAATGGCTAGGCGTTTTGTTAGAAATTTCTGTTGTTTTTTTTTTCAATATAAAATTAAAACGTTAGGTTTTCATCGCTTTTCATCACCTTGAGTTACAATTCAATGATGAGGGCAATCTTATAAATAGAATAAAATATTGATATCCATGTAGGTACGTATGTATCTAGAAGTCATTTTTCATGGTGACAAAACTTTGACTCACCGGTATTAAAAAAGCAGTTTCATTTCTGGGGGAATAAGGTGATGATTAACTCTATACATTTGCTAAATGTGCATTTTAATGTTAATTACAAATGAAAAATGTGATTATATCCTCTGAACCTACACCGCGTCTTCGGTACTAGGTAACCAGAAAAACAAGAGATAGGTCAGTTACAATAAAATCTAATCACATTTGAGTTCTTGGTATTTTTAATCACTTTACGTTAACTGTTAAGTTTCTGTTACATTTAAAATAACTTTAAAATATACGAATTGAAAAAGTAAATTTTATCTAATCACAGATTTTGCTTTGTTTGATAATGTGTTATTTGACATTTGCTGTTAGGACTTTTAATTCGCACGTCTAGGAAACAAGAATTTCTAGAAGTCATGCATAATATTCGTTTAATAACATGTGTACCATTTTTCCTTTCAAGGAGTTTCAGTTCCAGTCAACACACTTATTAATTTTGAATTAATATTTTCTCTTTGTAAATTGGCGCTGGATCATTTTAAAATTTCACTACGAAATTCTTCCTGTAACGAACTCGGCGTCGCTGGCGGAATTCCTTAACTATGCTCCGTGAAGTTACGGAGGTTATGAGAATTCGAGATATCGCGGATTGTTGGTTGGGTGACCGTGTAGGAACCGGGATCTAATGGCGCAGAGCCCCTGTCCCAAGGGTCAGAAAACAATGACTGACTACTACTGACAACAAGTGATTACATTAAAACAAATAAAAACAGTTCAAGGAGTTCTAAGCGCTCAATGCCCCAGAAGGGCTTAGAATCGCGTTGCGAAGGCGCGACGAACAGGAAAGAAAAAACTCTCATAAGCAGATCCAACGGACCAGGTTCGAAGCCCGGCGGCGGAGTTCGCACTGACCTTTCGCGTGCAGGCAGCAATGTGGGCGCAGGCGGTGAGCGCGGGCCACGCGTCCGAGGCTCCCGGCGCAGCGTGGTGCCGCAGCTCCTCAATGAGAAAAGCCCGTTTCTTCACCTAATAAGAATGAACATTGACATTACCGTAAGTTGTGTCAATATCTCCAGCGTAAATACACCGCCCCTTCGCGCCGCCCCTCCACCCCCGCGCCCCACCACCTTCCCCCGGGTTTCGTCGTGTTTTCCCGCCACTTCTTGCTGCTACTCGCGACTCTCCGCGGTTCTACACGTCTCCCCGCTTCTCCCCGCGTCGCCCGCTGCACCGCTCTACAACACCTCGCAGCACTCCGCATTTCCCCGTTCCTCTGAGCATCACCCCGCTGCTGTTCGCAGTGCCCTACTTTTCTCTGCATCATCCCGTTTCTTTCTGCTTCACCCCGCTCCTCTCTGCATCACCCCGCTCCTTTCTGCATCTCCCCTCTCTTCTCTACATCCTACCGCCCTTCTCCGTATTACCCCACTGCTTTCTGCATCACCCCGTTACCTTTCTCCCTTTCGTTTCCTTTTTTTCATTTCACTGCGATATTCTGCGTGGTTCTGTATCTTATCATCCACACCCTGCATCACCCAAATGGCCCCGTGGCTCTCCATGTCACCCCGCATCCTCCCTCGCCCAGACCACCCCTCACACTTAATCATTTACATAAAAGAAACATTTATAAAAGCCATTTCAAATATTTATCTTCACTTTGAGAGAAGATATCTTTTACGTATTCGTAGTGTCACTGGATGGAGTCTTCTCTCACTGGCGGAATTTTAAACGGCCATCTTCGTGTACTATTTAAAGTGTAAAATGTATTATTTGTATTTACAGGAACACACATAATGAACAGCAGGATGCGATATTGGTCAGGCTTCTGACGGTACACTGAACAAAAGCTTATTTTCATCTTTTGAAATGATCCATAGTGCATTTAATAATTTAGACGTACATGAGAAACGATAGATGATTCGTTAATTTAATTTGATCCTTAAGTTAAAATATTTTCTACAATTAGGAGAGATAAGTTAATTTTTTCCGTAATTTGATTTACTATTTGGAGGTGGAATGTAGTAATGAATCCTATTTCTAACGGCTGTCGTTTATAAAGTTTCTTATTGCAGCTTAATATGTTAGAGATGAGTTGATGGCAAAAAGACAAATAGGTCTGCTGATTTTTAACTTCTTGAGAATACTATTGTGAAACATTACTACCGCTTAGGTGGCTCAGGGCATCAATCGGTGCCGCTGCAGTGCCTCTGGCTGGGAGGACGTCGGGTTCGAGTTACGACGGTGTCAGGATTTTGGACGCTGATTACATAGCTAGGTCGAATTCAGCTGCTGTCTAGATAAGAATTCCAGCGGCTGGCTGCTCTGATCAGTAGTTTCCCGTGGTTTCTCCGATCAGCACCACGCGGAGCAATACACCAACAAACGGTCCACGGACCGCGCGCAATCTTCCCTTTCGCTTCCTTGTTCTATCCTCACCTTAATATTAGTGTTATTAGTTACGCCCCTGTATCAGTGTATAATATTGATTATGGTGTAGATATAAGCTGCGAACACGTAGGTATTGTGTATGTATGTCACAAAATATCCTTTTTTCTCAAGTTATATTGTTAATCTCCTGCTAAACTCCCGCCATTGAATTCATGTAATGCAGCGCCAATTTGCAAACGATGCCATCCATTTTATGTTGCCAGGAATATTTTAATATTTCTTATCGCCCTGTATTTTTATTTCATTTTCAATTTATAACCTATGTTCAATTCTTTGAACAGACGTTCCATTAGAGTCCTCTACAATAATACACGCCTTATCCATGAACTTTACTTAACAACCATCCAAAAGAACATTAACATTTTTGGTTTCACGATGTAAAGCGTAAGGTCGTCTTATTGGCAGGAATGTGAAAGCATGATCCGCCGCGGTCGTCATTTGTTACAGCATTGCCCCAGAGTGAATTCTCGAACGCTCTTCTCCGCAGCTGCTCCCGAGTCGGAAGAGTCGGGCCCTCGACATCGCGCGCGTTCCAAAATGGCCTCGGCGGAGGCAACGAGCGGAACGAGAGGTCCCATTCCGCGCATGCGTTCTGGATCCAGCGGCCCTTTCCACGCCCGTCCGCCGCGTACTCCGGGCCCGGCTCCACGCACGCCTCGTGTTTTCGATGGCGCTTGCACGTTTCTGGTTGAGGGTTGAACATCTGTTTCAAAACATCATTCCGTTTCGAAACGTCGATCTTCGAAATTAAAACATAAAAGTTCATAATACCTTGTCCCAACGTCATATATATTTTTCAATATTGATGATTGTAAAATTAGTTTAGTAACCTCTTGCATTCGTGCGGGGGGGGGAGAGGGGTAATTTAAAGGGCGTGACTATTAATATTTACAATTAAGATTTATTTGGCAAAACAAATTTGAAATATAACTATTAGCAAGACGTTTATTATGAAGTTGTTATACAAAAAAAAAAAAAAAAACTTCGATGTTATTAAAACATTGATATCGATGTCGCAACTCATATTTATTGCCATTTGTCTATCTACGGACAACTTTTCTACTTTTACACAAAAGTCTGAGTTCACTTTCATGATACGTGTAAAATCATGAGGTTTTCTGTTACAGTACATTTTTTGTTTGTAAATAAAACATCAATACGCAAAAAACGTGCAAAAAGTTACCGATGTTAAAAAAATCGCTTCAATAAATCGATATTAAAAACATCGATATTTTTATAGAAACATCGATGTCACGTCCTGACTACGACGGTGTAATGCCGTGCCACGCCACACCGCCCCCCCTCTCCGTCGTCCTCGTCTCACCGCGCCGTACCTTGCCACGCCGTCACCTGAACCAACACGAAGCCACGCACACCCTCGTGTGACGCGGCGCATTCCGGCCGGAGGCTGCTGCAAATATTGCGCGCTAATTCAGAATTCCCAGACAGGAAGGACGGCGTTCAAGTGCGAGTTGGCAACTTTCACCTTAACAAAACGTAATCGACTTCATAGCGAGTCCATCTTGATTCGTCCAAGATGGGCCCTTTTCCGCTCAAGTTTTTTTTAATGTGGCTTATGGATGTATTGAAGATTATATATTCTGATAAAGTTTGTTCGTATGATGTATATTTGATCACGTTGTAACCATCGTAGTACTAAATAGTTCGGCGCATCATGTGATCTGCTTAATTCGTCGATTACATCAGTACTCGAAATCGCGGCAGCACGTCGCAAATAAGTAATAATAATGATGATGATGATAATGATGATGATGACGATAATGATGATAATGATGATGATGATAATAATGATAATGATGATGATAATAATGATGATAATAATAATAATAATAATAATAATAATAATAATAATAATAATAATAATAATAATAATAACGTATTAAATCTACAAACTGTCGATAATTATTGCTGCGTTGGGGGAACTTAATTCACAATTAAAGTAATGAAGCAAAGTGTATTGTATGTAGAAAAGATAATTTTTAGTTTGTAAAAGATAATATTGGTAGCTTTGATCTACTAGGATATAGTGGTAAATAACGTTACATCAAAGAAAATATTTAAAATTCAGAGAAAAGTTACATAACTCAATCTTTCATGAAAGATATTTGTGGTAATTATATTTAGTACAAATGTCAAGGTACGGGTAATGCTTCGAAATACACCATGCTTTGATGAAAATAATACATGCACAGGAATTTCAATTTTTTTAGAAATAAAAATTATTTCATCTATTTTTATGAACTGAAATTAAAAAGCGTCTACTTTTGTTTTCGTGAAAAACCGTGCTCTTTCGGCCTTATGGAGTTATTTTTTGTAATAGCTTACTAATCTTTTATCTAAAACCACGTAATACCATGAGACATTTTGAACTTATACGATTATTTCAAAAGTTTTGGACAAATAAAATATCATGTACATATTTAACATGAGTTGGTTTATGCACATTTTATCGGAACATTATTCTTGATTAATTTCAAAGATGATAAAAACTCATATTGCTTTAAAATTTTGAAGATAATATCAACAACAATTATGAATTTTAACGTTTATTGAGTTTTAATTTACATTCAGGCTTAATGTGATTTAGAACAGAAATGGGTTAACAAACAACACAAATGCTCATATAAAGTCTACAATTTGATAACACGTGTGTTTTAACTATTTAAAATAATCCTTTTGTCGAAAAAATCTTATGTTTCGTTCTGCAATATTTTTCTTCTTGTGTGTTCAAAAGGGAGTAGGAAAAGCAGCGGCCAATTTCAATTCTTTACAGTACAGCAAAGGGCTCCTCAATGAGCTAAACGAATTTTCTAAAATAATTTACCCAATTAATTCCTTCTCTTTCCCGACTGTCTCTTGAATCTGAGTGGAAACTATTTTTCTAATTGAGGATCACTGCTCTGTAACTTTTCTCAACATTCTTCAATTAAGTCTCCGTGAGAGGGTTGGCAGTCCCAGAAATAACTAATTGACTCTCTTTTTCTTTAGTACCGTTCGGTTCGATATTGTGTACATTGGCGCAATGAGGAAGTGATGTTGACATTTGCTTTCTTCAAACATTGTCTATGACTAGAATCATTAAATCCCCGGTAAAACGAAGTCGAACGGCGAATAATTAAATTGTGGTAGGCACTTCTAAAAATAGATAAATTAAGCCCCTGAATATTGCTTTTCCTTTGAATTAAAAGATCTTTTAAAAAGACGTACCTCCAGAGCTTTTAAAAATAATGCTTTGAATTCAATAGCCGTTTCTGCTTGATTTCTACTACTTACAGCTCAGAGGAAAAATGTAAATTATGTGACATCTATAATTCGGATAATGAGATAAAATTGTTAGAGAATCATTCAACTTAATAGACAAAAAATGGCTCATTCGATTCTTTATTAACTCAAGATCTCTAGAAAAATAAGAAAACTCACAAAATATTTACTTATATTGCAGAAAAACGCTATGAACACATGCAAGCATTCTTAACAAAACCTCACTTGGCACTGATAACAAGTTGATTTGAGTATTCGTGTAATTTGTTCTGCAATATAAAAGTGTGGTATCAAGTTTTTATTAGTATCTTTATTCAACTCATGGATGTTCCGTGAATTATAGAAGAGTATTAAATCTGTTGTCGATGCATGTTTACTCAGTGTGTATTGTGTAACTGCACTTGTGACTGAACTTGCAAGAATATTCTTAAGAAATTAATTAATATTCAATATAATTGTAAAACTGAAGCGTTGCCAGTGATATTATTTTCAATTCAATCTTACGGCTCAACTTAATATAATTCTGATACTATATTTCAAAGTGTGCAAAAATATATCATTATATCTTATTCCAATTGTGCTGTTAAATTAACTGTTTCCCAGTTTGATAGATGTGTCACAATTTGTTTCATGAAAAGTATTGTATTCTCTGTCGAAAAGACAGCAACATGTTTTATATTATTTAGCCATTTGATTTTAAAAGGTTACAATTTAGTTTTGTGTGTTTTGAAGTATAAGTGTATAAGAAGTTTCAATAGGAAAGATAAATGCCTCCGATATACTTATATTTCAAAACCCAAGTTTCTAAATTGTAACCTTGTAAAATCTAATTACTAAATTACAAATATAATTTTTCTTTTCTCTTTCTTTTCTTTTCATCAATAAAAGATGTTAATAGTACAAAAAATTACATTTATATTATTGTTATTAACTTAGTCCATGTTTTTATCACAACTAGAATTTACATGTTTATTGCATTCGTTAATTCACAGTGTTGTAAGTTGAGTGATGATGATAACATAGCCGTCTTCAAAACATGTATAAACGGACATACTGTACAGTATGTCCGTTTATAGTAATACATATTGTGTTCAGTTTTTCCAATGTTGACCATCGAAAATAAGTGAACATTTATAAAAATAAAAAGTATACAAGAGCATTATTACTTTTTTTTAATTTTTACCATTTGAATTCCTAGAGGGACAGATTCGAAGGCTATTGCTGACAAGGTATTGTCGTTTGATATTGTTCGACTGGCGAAAGAAAATTACACACAGCTGTTCTCCTAACACAGCTTGTCTTAACTGAATTTTATGTTTATGATAACCTCTACTTACATTCCTAGGTCTAATAGTCGACTGTAATTATCTTTCCACGTTGGATAATCTTTATACACAGAGCGCGTACAGTAACCTTAACCTGCATGTATTCAAGTGCTTCCCATTTACCTTAGTCTTTTTTGTGAGTCAACACTTTCAACCTAAAATTTTGTTTTTAAAGAATTTGATCCGTATTCCTTTAAACTTCCTTCAGTTTTTGTTACCACTGCAACATCAATTTTTTGCGATTATATTTCATGCATGGTAACGGAACATTGTTGAACACGCATTGAAACCAGCACTTAAGTCATGAGGTACACTCTTAAATACTTAGACAAATACTTATCGAATACTGTTGTCTAATCTACACTTGAATGCTTCTTCAAACCTAATTTGTAGACCCACCTTTAAACTCCAACTACCAAACTAATAATTTTCTTAACAGAAATTATTATAAATTACTCCTGACTTTTTTTTACATCAGGACATTGAAAAATTTTAATTCATTGACTTGTTAGTCAGTGTTATAGTATTCCGTTGAGTTGCATATGTGCTTCACCCGTTCTCCAGATATCATCAGATTTTATTTTTGTAGATATTTCTTGATAAGTAATAATCGGAACCCACCTCTGAAATGTACTACCAACACTTCGTCAGTTTCATATTGCTTAACGACATTTGAAACTGTTTTTGAAAAATTTTCAGTGTATTTTATTTGTGGCCATTTAGTTTTCAAAGTCCAATGAAGGAATCTCATTGAACATAACACTCCAATTTTTATTAGCATATAATTTAATTTAATACAACAATTTTGTTTATGTAAGAATGAGCAGTGTAGCGTGAATTGCATGACTCCGTATATGCCTCTCTTCCAACATCGAGTGCAACATCTTGCGAACAAGTTGCTAGCCGATGCCACCGCAAGTAAGTATCAAATCTTAAATAACGTCGTCAACGACAAGATTTGACAGAAAACGATGAAGTCGGGGAAAGAAGTAAAACGCGTCGTAACCTGAAATTTTCCCCGAGCTCCGCCGTCAGCGAGAGGTGCGCACAGCCGGGGCTGAAGACATACGCGCGCGCACTTCGGCGGCGGCGGCGGCGGCGGCGACGACGACGACGTCGACGACGGCGGCGAGGGCTTGGATGGCGGCGGCGGTGGAGGCGGCGGGCGCGCGCGATAACGCTTATGGCCGCAATAAAGGTGCGGCGGCGGCGGCGCCTGAGCATACAGGCCGGGGCCGGAATTCCTCGCGAACAATGAGTCATAAAATCTTAGCCAGGTCATGTTTGCGTCTCCGCGCGGCGCCCGCGGCGGCCGCCGCCGCCGCCGCCGCCCCGCGCCGCGCCGCTGCACCGCTGCGCCTGTGCGCTGTTTGCTCGCGGCTCAGCGCGCGCCCGGCGACGGCGACAGCGCCGGCGACGGGAATAGGAGGCGTGTTAGGGTTGCAGTAGCGTCAGGGGGAGGGAGATGGGTGTGCGGGTGTACGATAGTGATGGTGTGTGAGTTTGGGATAGTGATGGTGTGTGGGATAGTGTTGGTATGTGGGTGCAAAATGGGGATGTAGGATTGGGATGTGTTGTAGAATTGGAGTGTGGTTGTGAGATTAGGGTATGTTTGTGGGATTAGGACATGGTTGTGGAATTGGAGTCTGTTTACAGGGTTAAGACATGGTTGTGGGATTAGGGTGTTTCTGGGATTGGTTGTGGGATTTTAGTATGTTTGTGGGATTGGAGTGTGATTGGAGTATGAGAACATGGTTGTGTGATTAGAGTGTTTGTGGGAATGGATTATGATTGCGGGATTAGGACATGGTTGTAGGATTGGGGTATGTTTGCGGGATTAGGACATTGTTGTGGGATTCGGAAATGGAGTTTGTGCGTGGTAGGACGATATGCGGTATTGATGTGTGAGAGTGGAATTGACGATCGGGATGTGCTATTGGCATGTTGATGTGAATCTGACGCGTGGGAGTACGGGGTTGGGATGTGGATATGAAGCGCAGTGTGATGCGGAGCCAACGACTGCGTAGGCGCGTTTCGGTCGAGAAATATATTTTGGGACCACCAGATAAGCGTGGGTGTGGCGAACGTTAACGGATGGAAGTCGGGAGAGCGGCAGGAAGGGGAAGAGAGGTGATGCCAAGCGCACTCCGTACTTTCCCTAACACACGTGGGCGTGCAGGGAGGCGAAAGAGAGACAACGGAAATGAGAGGAAGGGCAGTGACAGGAACTAGCAAGTTCGGAGTTCCGCACGTAGGTGGTTGTGCACAGAATGAGTCTTGAGTGAACGTGGTAGCGCGCGCATGGGCAACTATCACCCGCAATGCAGTAATCTAAGAAGTTTAATTCCAAATTGCAGATCTGGTTTACAAAAATTTTGAAACAAATGTTCACAACCATTTTTTGAGAAAATCTTGATCACGTATTTGTAGAATAATTGAGGGGTCTAGTTTCAAAATAAGACTTTCCATGCTAGTTTGTTTTGGGAAAAACAAGAAAATGTCAGATCATTTGTTTAAAACATTCTCCTTCTTAATGTTTGGGATTGATGCCCTTGTCTAGTGAAAGTACAAACAATGTTATAAGATAATTCAAGACTATCGTCATTATGAGGAAAGTTGAGCCAAAAATTTGAAAAAGTCTCATTTTGACATTTAATTCATTTTTTTATATTTTTGGTGGAATCGTATTTTTTCGTGAAAACAAACTTGTTTTCATTAAATATTTTACAAGAGTATTAATTATTGTTTCCTTTTGTTTGATTTTTTTATTTCAAGTGGCATTTTTCCTCAAATATGAAGATTAGCAACTCTTAAGTGCTGGCTTTCACAATACTCATCATTCTCAGTATCAGCTTGGTCAATGCTTAGGCCTGTTAAATTTCTATTGAACGATAAATTTTCATTTTGATGTAATACGGTGGCAAGCACAAGGATCTCTGATTGCTGGATTGGAAAGATCGAACTTTGCAACGAAATGAATATTATGGAAAGATCGCGTTCTGATATTAGCACATTATTATGAAGCTCTCTGGAGTGAACAAAAAATGAATGAAAATTTTAATGAAAATCTCATCTGCACCACTTTTGTAAGCGTACTCTTTTCTATTTAAAAATAAAAAATAGAAGACATTTTTAAGACCATTTAAAAAATGTTTTAGGGCCTTTTTGTACAGTCCCTTTCTCACAAATGAAAATATCCTTTTAAAAATTGTATAGCCTGCGACTACAGATCAATCGGGGAATGTGTGTTTTGATAAAAATACATGTAGGTACTAGTGTTCGTCAGGGACTACTGGACTGACAAATGGACGAGAGGACGGTCGCATGTTAGAAAAACAACACTTTTTCAGACGAATCAGGGATCTTCAAAATGTCTATTTCCGTCAAAATGTCGAAATCAATTTTTGCAGCATTTTATAACACCCACTATTTCGCCTACAAGAAAGCGAAAACTATTAATTTTTATGCCTGGATTACATAGTTAGTTAGATGAAGTAGCAGAGAGTAATAATGTAATCTGTCTTTATTTTTGCCGGTAATTAATAAAATCAACTTATTCATATATCACATCACATGACCGTGTCTAAAGTAATTTTAATCACATTCCTTTTGTAATAAAATATTTAAAATATAAAAAAAGTAGTTCATTTGCTTGCACAAAATGATTAAGTGTATTTTGTCATGTTAGTAACTCGAAAATCAGTTACGTATGCTGAATGTCAATTGCAGGTGGCGTTCAAATGACGGGTTTCAGGAAATTAATTATTATTCCAAGGTTCACACAGTAATATTATGATGTTGATTTGCGTTCTATTTGTTAAGAGATTAGCTATTCTTGGAGTTTAATTATGGTGATTAAATTAACGAAAAGGGTATAATTAAGATTTGTAAATAAGTGTGAGAGAAGCTACTTTTGTCGAGCAAGCTAAGTAAATATATGTTCATCACAGACATTCTCTAACGTGAGAAAACAATGAAAAAGAATGATAAATATAAAAATCCATCTTTAATAATATTGAATAAATTTATTGTTTTGAGAGAGAATTTGCTGTCTACAGCGATCGATTAATGTCCCCTTGCAAAGTAATCTTGCATCTAGATGAGCGCCCGACAGGTATGCACACTCTCGTATGGTCGTTAGATCGTGTATACATCACGCACTCCCTTTTCTCCGCATTTGTGCATCGTAGCTATCAGCGAAACCCGCATTCGTATCTCCTTTCTCCTATCTTCACCTTTAACTAAATATTAACATTATGCGTGAGTATACAAGATTACATTTGACGCTTGTGAGGTGCATTCGTTGCTGCATAACGAGCGAGATAATTACGGAGATGCATTTATTTGCCGCTAAACGAAGTCTTCCGCTCGTATCGTTTATTTTCCGAGCAGCGCAACTTCATAGTAATTCATTTTGAAACACTTTGTGTACCTTGGGTGTTGGCGCGCCGCGTACTCAGTCCCCGGGCGCTTGGCCGGGGGTGGGGTGGGGTGGGGTAGGGCGAGGGGAGGCACGAGTAGCTCCAAGAGTGGCGGCCTGCAGGGGTGGCCCAGCCAGTGAAAGTGCACGGCAGTGGCTGAAGTAGGGGTAGCGACGGTGCTGGTGTAATGAGAATGACAATGTTCGCTCGCGGGAGCGACACCCTCACGCACAGCGGGAGCTGCGTTGGAACAGGGAAGATACATCTCTTAAGAATTGCGTGCGTTTGTATAAATGATAATGATGATGATGACGGTGACAATGAGATAGGCGAATATGAAAAAAATGCGCGACGAAAATTGTCCGACACGGCCTTGCAGGTCTGCGTAGATGAAGTTGCGTGCTATGTTGATCTGTTAGATCCGCACCGACACGCACACCGCCGGTGGCAAGAGAATGTACGGAAATGCGCATAGTCCCGGCGCTGATCGGCCGCGTGTGCTCGCACAGACCGTGCGGCGGGGGACGGGAAAACCGGCGGCAGATTGGAGAAAGCTGAAGAAGCCGGGCGACGCCGGCGGGGCAGAGGATGGGAAATCCGGTGGCAGTTCGGAGAACGTTGAAGTAGCGGGGGCGTGAGCGACGAGGCCTTCTGGCCGGGGCGGGATCGAGAGCGGCGACGGCAGCGGAGAAGCCGGCGCGGAGCGTGCGCGGGTCCTCGGCGCAGCGCGAGGCGGCGGCGGCGGCGGCGAGGGTTGCGCTGGCGAGGGTGGCCGCGAGCGGCGGACAATGGCGGCGTGAGGGCGCACGCGCCGCGCGGCTTACGCGGCAGGTGGCCTCCCGGCCGCGATTTGCGCGCCTGCCCCACCCCCGTCGCCGCCCGCGCCCGCGCCCTCGCCCTCGCCCTCGCGGCTTGGCGCTGGCGCGTGCTCCCGTTGGCAGCGCCGCGCCGCGAACACGCACAAATACCTCAAAATGGCTTTTTTATTATTACTATTAGGGCTGATTGACTGAAAATATTGGGACAGCAAGCACACAGAAATACCTAAAAATGGCTTTTTATTATTACTATTATGACTGAATGAAACTATTGTGACACAAACACGCAGAAATACCTCAAAATGGCTTTTTTATGATTACTATTCTGGCTGATTGACTGAAAATATTTGACAGTATGCACACAGAAATGCCTAAAAATGGCTTTTTATTATTACTATTATGGCTGAATGAAACTATTGTGACAGAAACACGAAGAAATTCCTAAAAATGGCTTTTTATTATTACTATTATGACTGAATGAAACACGAAGAAATACCTAAAATAGATTTTTCGATAACTGGTTGACTGATACTACTGTGACAGCAAGGACGCAGAAATACATAAGATTGGCCTCTTGAATTATTTCTGTTAGGACTGACTGACATAATTTTCTCACAGAAACACGCAGAAAGAAAAAAGGCATTTTTATTTTTATCGTTATGACTAGTTGACATACTATTGACAGCAAACACGCAGAAATATCTAAAAATGGCTGTGATGATTATTCCTATTATGAGTATTCAAGCTAGGAAAATCGCCATAAATCCTTGTGTCCCACATTCCCAAAAGAAGGGGAAGACAGCTCATTTACAAACATAAGCGTCATATTTTATACAGAGAAAATTATAATAATAAAACAATAAGAATAGCGTAATAATTTTCAAAGAAAGTCGTAACAACATGAGGCTACGACAAGAGGAGGAAACGAAAATAAAAGTCGTTTGGAAAACTGTTACTAGAGTGACAGATGGAGCGTTGATGAATGGAATATCATAATAGAAGAAATGCATTTTCATCAGAAAGTGGAAAGTGGTAAACAACATAGTGTATTAATGTATCATACTCTTTAATTTTCTGAGAAAATGAAAATAACATTCTGTTGACGCAGGATTAGTTTGAAATTTTTTGAAAATACTATCGAAGGAATCCATTAAAGATGCTGTAATCCAGGCATTTTTTGAACCAATTAGTGCAAAATATCTTAATTAAAGGTGATATACGAGTTAAAATCCAGAAAAGGAGTGGCGCAATAATAAATATTTACGGAAGAACAAAGTTGCGCTTATAAATCAATAAGTGTCAAACGGATCGATGGTGAAAGTAAAATTAATGGGAAATATCAAAGTCAACAAGTATTGATCTCGGGTCTTCGGCGACACTATGACTTGGATAGTTTTTCCAATATTTTTGTCATCTTCAGGCCGGACATTACGTTTCTTGCCAAAGCAACAAAGGTGCTTCGATCCCGAACAACGGACATCAAGTACTGCAGAAGCCTACGACTTCGCCAAAGTAACAGTCATTCATTCCCAAAATTATTCCCATATAAATGTAAGAATATCCCAAGGATAGCTGCAGTGTTGATTATGCTCATTGTCAGATTTAAAGGAGAGAAGGAAAATGTGGTGACTCTCTCTTGACGCTATTGATGCAAATGAAAATAAAAAAAAACAAGCAGAATGTAGTTTTGAAAGATAATATTTTTTCGTTATCCGCTTTCGAAAAATCAAGATTAATATTCGGAAAGAATTTCATACACATATTGAAGTAGGTCTAGTTGTACACACAATTTTGTCTTCTTTATATACAATATTCAATTTGTTATACTTCAATAATTCAATTATCTTAACACACATAAATAGTAACATTCAAAAAGAACACTGTGTTCTTCGCTTATAAATTGGAGAAACTGAGTTGAATGACGTTTCACCAACAACAGTCTTCGTTGACTTCTTGTCTTTCGCGCGAGAGATCTGCAGATAAAGGCCAAGTGATCACGGCTTTTAAATGAATGGAAACGTTAGAAAAATAAACATCCGTTATTAATTTCAGAAAGAAATCGAGGTTCTGGCAGTCTTGTGGTACATAGGCAGATGCAGAGCCGGAAATTTGCGTTGGGCTCCGGAAGTTCAGGCAGCCGGCAGATGAACTCCAGAGGAGCCCCCTGGCCCTCCGGTTGTCGACGGGACGCCGTGGAGATTGGGTGACTCTGACATCCTGAAACAGAGAAAACGAGCGAACGCGGACGGTCGTGGGGTCTTCCATGAGGGCATTGACCACACTGTTCAGGACGTCGAGTATCTCTACATTTTTTTATTCAAACATTTGTGATAGTAATGTAAGTAGGCATACCGCTGTCGTTTTTGTTTCTCGGGTATGCGCCAAATTATTAATTTAATAAATACCTTTGTATCATTAGCTTACATATACATACGTGATATTACATCCATATTCATAATATCATTAAATTTTAAACTCGATTATGCGTTATGGACGATTGTGGGCTTCACAATCTCTAAGCCTTAATATTAATAGTCTTAATATTGTCATATTCTGAAATACTAAGGCCTCATAGGTTTAAAAGACCGCAATTTATAGCGGATATTAATATTTTAATTGAAATAAAACAATAAATATCAACATTCACTAGTAACTGTTTTTTTTTAACTCCTCAAGACTGGGTTTTTGCTCGTAGAATATATCAAAATCAATATTACAATAAGGGCGAGAAAGCATATTTATTAATTCATATTTGTTTGCTTTCTCTAATATGTCAAATTCCAGATTGATATTTGGTTTGTTTCCTCTATACAAGAAGAGAGGCAAATGTAGAAGAGAATCTCTCCATACTGACCGCTGAACTGAACGGCATAGGTTTTTTTTTAATGAAGAATAGCTCTTTCGTAGGAAGGCCACTTACTTATTTTCGTATTTTTCAAAGAAGTTCGTCATTGCTTTACTAACCACGGTGAATGGAATTGTAAGGATTATTATCTCGTATTCTAATTCGTGCATTGACGTTTCAACATACTAGTACTTATTATCTTAAGTTAGTTGAAACCTGACGCTGGAAAAGATATGGAAAGACCGCGATGTGTGTACGTTTTGCCCCTTTCGTGCCCCTCTAAGAGCCCCTTCGGTCATGACCTCACTCCCCCTGCACAGAGCTTTTTATGATTGTGAAAGCTGCGTGGAGACTGGAAGAGGCGTGGAAGAACTTGGCTGAGGTAAGCCGGTCTTCCAACGGTGGGTGTACCGCTAATGGTCCAAGGAACTGAACTAGTTGTTCATGCAAAAAGGACGATGTTATTCTGAATGTTTTAGAGCGGTCTGCGAATTGTTGCTTCGAAATGCAAGACAAAAAGAAGGTTCTTAGTAACCCCGGATATCTGTTACGCTAAAATGCCACCAAGTTCTCACACTTAATTGCAGAATTATTAATAAATCTAATCTAATCTAAAAATCGTTTGCAATAATGCAACCTTTCATTGGGATAAATCACGAACGACACATGCGCATCTACGAATATGTCGTGTGTTAGATGGAAAGATCAAAGACAAGAAGCAGCAGATGACGAGAGAATGGGTGATTATAATTTCTGTTTTTATTATTGGGACAAGTTCTGTAGTTGTCAAATTGAGTTTTTGAAAATTAAGTGAACCAAACCAAATTGCGTGCCGCGAAGAAAACGAAATTAATTGAATATCGATTTCTCTACGTTGAAGGAATGTTAAACAAGTCGTTTCATGATGACTTGCAATAATATAAGGTGTATATAATGTCACATAATTATTAATTTGGAAAAAACTGGATGTTTTCTATTATTTAATGTTTTAGCTGGAATGCATCATCATTTTGCTCGCTTTAATGTATGCAAACTCGTAAAAACTTGGGTATTGTTTATTCGGGATTTTTTTAGGCAGTGAAACGTTTTATATTTTATTTTCTGTATATTTGCTTTCTTTTAAATTTTAAACGTCAATTTGGAACGAGTTAATGACAGTTGTTGTTTATAATTTACACTGAAGAAATGTTATTTATTGTTATTTATCGATATATCTAATAATGTTACAAATCAATTTGCATTGTTTCATAATAATTGCCCTATTTATGGAGTGTTGTTTTGCTTAACCGACTCTAAAAAGAGTATTTCAGTCGCACCTATTATTTCGTGTCTAAATTAAGAATCGTTGATAGGCTGACATTGAAATCACTTCATTAACTCTGATTTTAATTTTCTCATACGTATCCTCTATTGTACACTTTGCAAGTTGCTTATTTTTTATAATTTGTTTATTTTATACGATTATTTTGTTTAAATGTTTATTATAATACTAATATAAGATACATTTAACTGCAATTGTGTACAAATCCGTGGTAGTGATTAACAAAATATATACTAATTATATCAATATTGTAATAATAATACACGGCACTGGGTTCGGCTACACTACATAAAGAAAATTGTGGAAATGATAACGCAACTATAGTGAAAGGAGACCGAGGGAAACGAGAAGTGCAGTGAAATAAAAAATGTAGTGAATACAGCATTTCTACATATGATTAGAATTTGCACCCTAACCAGAATTGGAACGCTAGTGCAATGCCCGCAATGCCCTGTGTCGCTATCTTAAGATTGTCTCTGACGGTTGGTCATGATGCCATCAAGCATACAATGTGCGCACTGAAACAGTGCGGAAGATTGAGGTTTACGATCGCACTTCTTGCTTGTCTCGAAAGTAATTTGAGTTTTACTCTCAGGGAGTGTGTCGTGACTCTCAATGAGAGACGTGTTATCGAGGAAGCATTTTACAACCAGCTCATGTCTGCAGCGTAAAAGAATGCGCGTTTATTGGCATTTAAGACGGACTGTGAATAATAAAAGTGCCATTACGAGTGCATATAACGTGCAAGAAAGATTGACTCAAATGACGGCATTTCTTGCCTGAAGCCATTTGAATTTTTACTTCCACCGTATGGGCCACGAACTCCAATGATTTACAGCTCTGCAGTCTTGGCAACAGCATACCCCCTTCCGTAGTTATATTTGTCGTAAAATAAAGTTGCATATAACCGGAAGCAACCAAAATTACTTAAATTTAGATGGTAAATTGTGCATCATCATGTGTAGAACGATTTCATATTCACGCCCAACCGTTAATGTGGCGGCCCCAGGAAGGCTTATCCCCGAGAATATGTGTTATAATGCCTGTTATTACGTCGATAGATACAAGGCGCACTATGCCTGTGAGAAATAATGTTTTCATGAACTGAGTGTGTCCAAGAGGTGTCGCATGGGGAGGCTAGATGGTCTTTCCACCGTATTGCATACCGCATCGGCTCATCAGATATTCCTGAAGTTTGTTGTTGGCGAATCGGGTCATCTGTACATCATCCAACACAAAGGTTCTGGATTTACTGTTCGACCCACAAGAATGGAAGATCGACGGATTGTCCGTCATGCACGGACAGATGCAATCACCACGGCTGCAGAAAACACGTTTTCTCTCCAGCATCCAGTTAATGACAATATCGTTGGGGGACGGCTGACAGAATTGGAGCCCCGGCACCTAGAGATGACCCCTTCTCGAAGCACTGTCTTCAAGGCTTTCAGTTGTGCTTCGTGGATTTCAGATTACTAGGCGAGGACTTTTCTATTTTCCACGCATGTCAACTATAGAAGGAGCAATATCTTAGAATGATGTATCGCACTACAAAATTATTCGAGTCGTGTTATCTACATTTAATGAAGGGAGGGTCGGTTAACATTTCTCAGAGCAAGAACAGTTGCAATTTTTGCGCCTCTGAATGGTAGGTCCTGGGGCTCGAGTTAAATCGGTGGCATGTATTCGACACACGCTATATAACTCGGTAAAATTCAGTCAATGTATGGAGGAGAATTGTAACGGCCAGGTGCTCTGATCAGTCATTTGTTGTGTTTTTTCTGATCAATACCAGGCGAATGCCGAAGCAGTACGGTCGGGTCGAGGACTATGCGCCATCTTTCCTTCCTCATTTCGGTGAACAATATATCTTGGTGGATAATCCCTCCCGCAAACCCACGTGCAGGCTGGCGCAGGATTTCACGTTCCAGCGGGAGAGGAACACCGCCGCCTCCTGAGATTATAATGCACTACACTTACAAGACTTAAACGTTTTAAAATAATGAAAACATTATTCAGTCTTATCATGAAACGAGAAACTGCTGTTAAGTATTTTAGTATATCACATTCTTTAGTTACCCTATCAACATCTAGTTTTTATTTTTGACATTTTGATTGCTGTATTTCTGAAATAGTTATGATTTAGAGACTTTTATATACACTTCTCGATTACCATCAGCCAGTGATAAACGTACGTGTTGATTTTTATAATACTTTCCCTGCAGCATAGTCTCGTGATTTCGTACACTTGAGAGATCAGAATAGTATCGTCCAATGCAGATGCATATGTGAATAGATACTGTATCCTATTCATTCAAGCCTGAGAACATGGCCAGCTGGCAAAAGTTGGATCAATACGACCTTAGAGGCCAAAAAAATAGTACATATATATTCATTCATATAGGTAGTACGGCCACGAAGGTCTATCTTTCTCTGTGACGCATGTTAAAAGTAGACTTAAAATAGTATGTGAAAACAGCGAAAATTCTTCGATAAAATAATGTTTTCGGCCAGCACAGGGAGAGAAAGAGAGAATGGAATTGGACGGCGCAATGAAAGCCGTTGACACGATCCAGCCGACTCCTACTCGAACTGCAGGCCTTCCGCGTGCTAAGTTCACCAATTGCCCCCGTGTCGACGCGACCTTTGGCCCGTGTTTTGGGAAGTAATTAGCCGAGGCTTCTGCGATGGCGCGAGCGAATTCGTCAGCCTCGCGTTTGCTTCCCGGGCGGGCATCACCGCTCGAAGCCGGGACCGTGCGCCACCACCACGCCCCCCCCTCGTTCTTCCCCGCGCCCGCTGCCGCCATTTCCGACCCCGTCCCCGCCTCCGCCGCCCCTGTCAACACTCTGGGAAAGACAAGGATTGCGTGGGCTAATTGGGAGTGAATTGGGTATCCCGTTCCAATTACGAAGAGTATTTGACATAATCTAGCGTAATTGTGTGTCCCAGGGCGCCATCAGACGTGCTGACACGGCCGGCCGCCCTGTCACGGCCCCTCCCTGCCGCACGCACGCTCGCCCCGGCCAGCCAGGCGCTGTGTGCGGGGGCGGGGTGAGGAGAGGCGCGTGGCGGGGGCGGGGTTGCGGGCCGCGGACGAGGCCGGGCGGCGGTGGGCGGGAGGGGGCGGGGCGGGGAGGAGGCGCAAGCGGTGCCGCCACGCTCACTGCAAACACAGCTTTTCAATTTTTATTTTCCGCGGAGATTTCAGATCAAACAGGCGCGCGCAAACGGCTGGCTTTTCTACGCTGCGTGTGAGCGCCCCCCGGTACGGTACGGTGCGGTGCGGCGCGGTACGGCGCGGTACGGCGTGGCGTGGTGTGTGGCGCGGTGCGAGGTGCGGTGCGGGGACCGAGGGTGCTGCGGCGCCGCCGCCCGCGCCGCGTCGGCTCTGGCTGCGCGCGTCCGCTCGGATGCGACGAGAGGCGGTAAGTACTTGGAGTATTGTAGCCTCCTGCTCTCCGTGTTCATGGACGTTTTATGAAACCTACCGACTATATTTAGTCGTAATGACTTATCGTACTAGGCATACAGATAATGTAAATTGAATGTTCTGGAAAAGGAAATAAAATCATTTTTGTAGTAATGACGATAAACTTTGCTATTTTACATGTGAAATAATATATAGTATATTCAATTGCTTTGTGTACATGAAAATTATTATTTTAATCATGTACGGAATTTGAATTTCATCATTTTTTGAATCTCCGTAAATAATATTTTTTTTATTACGGGATTGTCTTATATGGGATAGTTTCCTAATTTGGACCGAATTTTTATTTTTTATTTCAACGCTCTTAGTAAATTCAATAAAACAAAATATTTACTAAAAAGATATAAAATTTAATATAATTTCATATTTTCTGGTGAAGAAGAATCGAATAAAAATCTGCAATCGACCCAAATTAGGATACCTGTTGTCTAATTTGAACTCATTGTCTCTTCAGTCTTTATGAATGAAAAAAATCTGACTCTTTATGAATACTTGCCGTCTCTCTTGTTAAACATTTTAGTACCCTTATTTCTTGTGTTTATAGACAGAATAATCTGAAGATTATTTTTCATCACCATTTTGCCCAATTTTACTACAACTAGGTCGGTTGTTTACACACACTGGTGGTATGAAAGAAAAATATTATATTTCGCTACCAGCCTCCGAATTTGGTCTGGTTCAATCCAGAGAACCCCTTGTGGCTCAATTTTGGCTCTACGTCCAAATATAAAATATATTTAACACTGCATGCTACTTCAAGGGCAACATGCGTTTTCGTAATCCAAGGGCAATGAAATATAATTTAACGTGTAGCAGAAAAGTTGAAATTACTAACTCACTCTGAACACAATGGCTCATGATATATAGCACAAAAATACACTACAAAAACACTAACAATAAACGTGCTTATTAAAATGACTGATATTAATGGAAAAGTGTCTAAAAATACCATTAGAGCATCCACAAGCATTGGAGCCAAACTGAATGATACAAATGCTTTTATGCATAGAAGTATGTATATCGTCCAATGTAGGCGATGACCAGTTCAAATTCCGCAACTTTCCCCTACTTTTACTAGGGTGTGTATGATTTGCAATATTCCCTGAGCATTTGTAATAACTTTTTGTCGAATTGTGCTAATTGTTCTGTCCAGATTTGAAATTTGTAAGAAATTGAATTTTTAAGAATGTTTAGCATTGCTTTAAATTGTAATAATATATTACTAAAACTGTATGAAAACTCTTTAAATAATATACGTATCGCATGACAAAATTCATATTCTGTCAATCTCTAATGTACATACTTCGTATAAAAATACTTAAATACGTATGGCAATGAACATTACCTTGCAAGAATTATATGACAAAAATTACAAAAGTACATTTTATTTCGGGAAATAAAACAGATTTCCCATACTTAAAATAGTATAATTAATGCTTAAGTTGTCGATGGGATGAGACAATTCATACAATTTTGTGAACATTTAATTGCATATCAATATTAGACGGCTAGGAAAGGACGACTAGGATTCTGTCGTATTCTGGAGACTTCAATGAACCACCAATGAAGCATATTGTGTTGGGTATTGGAATATAGAAGTGATATATGTACTGACACTGTTGGTCTTTCATTACTGACTTATTTTTTGAAGAGAGTTCACATTGTATCTAACTTTAAAATGAACAGAGATATATGCTACTGATTCTAATTTGCATTGAAATGCCCATGTAGTTACATTTTACTCTTCTGTTCCCCCTCTAACATTAATGAGTCAAATTGGAAGTGTAATCCCCTAACACACTGCAAGAAAATGTTTTCCCCTCAACTTAACTTTTGAGAACGTCATCAAAATTGGATCGTGTTGTTTGCCGTGCCCTCCCGGCCGGCGCGGCGGGAGAAGGAGGTGGCGCCAAATTGCGGACCGCGCCGGGAGAGCCTCAACAATTAGGCAATCGCCGAGCGAAGGCGTGAAAATTCCAGCGTCGCACAGAGCGTCAACATTAGCTCGTAGATAACGTCGCAATTGGCGCGGAGGCGTCGGTGGGGCGATCGGTGCGTTTGGAGGCTGGCGACCGCCCCGCCCCGCCCCGCCCCGCCCCGCCAGGTTCCCGCTCCGCCCTCCGCGCTCTGCCCCCGCCCTGCCCCGCGCCCGCTCGACCACTCCCCGGTCTCGCCCTCCCAGCCGCCAAATGAGACCTCATCAGCGTGTGTACAGAATCTCTTTGTCCGTGGGGAGGGCGGCCTCCGGGCCCGGGGTCCGGTTCGAGTCCCGGGGCTGACGCTCCTCTGGCAACCCTCGTGCCCGCCCCGTAGCCGTGCACGCGTGGTGGCGCGCAGCTTTGTGATGCAACGAGTTTGCTTTATTTATGTAGCTCATCAGTGTCAGCATGCGTGAATTACGACAGCTCCCGCTGCTGACGAAATAAAGCTAAATATTTGGTTAGGAGCTAGTGATTTAATTTAATGAAGATATGGAAATGTTTTCTTTTAGTAGGAGATCGGCTAATTTATGCTTGCAGATTGCTACGAAATTGAACCACTGGTAAGAATTCGGTGCGCAGGTGCATAGTGTACAATTAGCTTGAAAGCGGAAGCGTTATTTTTTCTGTGAATGCAATTTAACATTTCATAAACATGATTTGCACACCGAATTACATACTGTACATTCTGGATGAAATTTATTCGTTTATAACATACAAAATAGTAAGCGACTTAATTACGTAACTCAAGGCACTGAATGTGAGATTATCAAACTATTTTTAAATTCTTTCAAGGCATAACGATTAAAGATATTGCGTTTCGAGAAAATTGTGGAGAAATAAAGACTTGCGTACCATCAAGAGTTTTATAGACTTCCTAAAACAATAAATATGTAAACAATGAAGTAATATTACAGGGTTAAATGTGCATTTTAATATAATTGTATGATGGCATGGAGGTTCAGAAAGGGATCCTTTAATTCAAAATTGTTAGCAATATTCTTCATCGAAACAATTATTGAAAAATATCTATTTAATTTATTTCAGGCACACTCGAAATTATTATTCCTTCTCTTATTAAGTTAAATCCGTAATTTTTGCTCCAAAAATAGCGTGAATGTAGTCGATAGAAAACGAAGCATTTTAATTATTCTCGCTATTGCTTAATTTGTTACAAATATGGTTAGCACATTTTGTTTTAATCGCCTGGATGATGCCAAAATTAATACTGGAATCATTTTTAGAATGCTCACGTGAAAGCGTTGTAAGTAAAATGAAATTTTATACAAAACGTCTTCTGAGAGCCAAGGCAGTTTAAATATACATTTTTCATTTATTTTTAATTTTTTGTTTCGACCTTATCGAGTAGTGGTAGGGGAGGGGCCGAATTTAACAGAAGATTTTCCATATGATACTACATCAACTAAAGACAGGCAAATAAATACAAAATTCATTGTCTCAATAATTACTTCTTTCGTAATCAGTCAATTTTACTACAAGAAATGCATGTCTTGGAACGAATACCTGACAATGCCCAGACATCGGGTGATCACGGTGCATAGTAAATGCTGTGTGCAGCTGCTGTTGTAGGTAGAGCACGTCCGTGGGGGCCAGCCATGTCTGTGGCGGGCCACGGTGCGGCGCGGCGCCGGGGGCATTATGGATTCGGGACGGAGTGACGCCGTGGCGGCGCCTCGCGCGGCGAATGCGGGGGTGGCGGCATGGTCGGCGACCAGGGGCAGGGCAGGGTTGGGGGCGGGGACGGGCGCGGCAGCGATTAAATGAAGCATCGTAATCGCGGGCGGCGGCAGCGGCGGCGAGGACGGCGGCGGCGGCGGCGGCGGCGGCGGCGGGGCGCCGGGCAAATTCGTTATCGCCGTCGGAAGACAGCAAATGAAGCGGAGTCGATTAACTCAAGCGCTCAGTTTGCATTCTCTCGATAATTAAGAGGACGCGGCCAGCCTTTTAACCGGTTCTTCAGTGAGCCGGTTAATCAGATTGTGTGAGCGAATGGTTTTAATTTCGTTAGCCCGCGCAAGAAGCGCGCGCGAGCGCGGGCGAGTGGCGCGAGGGAGACGGGGCGATGGCGGGGGCGGGGGCGGGGGCGGAGGCGAGGGAGTGCGCTGCGCGGTGCGGCGCCTGGGGCGGCCCTTGCCCACGCCTCCGCTCAGGTGTTGATTGCGGCTTGCCGAACGCTGGCACGAGCGCGGGCGGGGCGTGGCTGCGCGGGGCGGCGCGGGGCGCGGGCGTGGGCGCTGACGTGGGCGTGGACGGACGGTGCCTCGCGGTTCGTTCGCTCTGCGCTGGCAGGCGCCCCGGGCTTCTCCTGCCGCGCGCGCTGGCCACAGCGATGGGGCGCGGTTTGGCCGGCGGCGCTGCCGCTGCTGCGGTGCCTGGACCAAGAATTTGCTTATTAACGTAGAAAAATAACGGCTGCGGGGGATTTGGTTTGGTTTCACCCGGGAGCGGAACGGGCTCTGTAGGATTTGTTTCGCTATTTTCCTTATGTGGGAATTCCGGCATTTCTTTCAGGAATGAAATTATCCGTGTCGTATATATTTCTAGAAATTCATGTATACTAGCTGACTTGTATTTTTTGGGAGGAAAATGTTATTACAGTTGATTAGTTTTTGAATTGCTTTCACACAGATTAAAGGTTTGTTCGTGTATCTACGCTTCATTGCAATGAATTGCACATATTGGAAGCTCGTGATTCTTATTCTTTTATTAATTGGATTGTTGGTGATGTAGATACCTTTTTATATGATAAATGACTAAAGATATTGTCTGGTATCAAAAAAAAAATTGATACCAGATACCATCTTTAGTCATTTATCTTATTCTTTTATTTGAAAGACGATTTCGCTGAGAGAAAATAAATAGTATTAAATTTATACGTAGTATAACTAAACGTTCTTTTGCACTTCTGAAACCTGATTTATTTATTTATATACATGTTTCAACCAGAATCACGGGTGACGTGGGAAAGTTATCAACAATGTGTGCACAAATCATACAAAAATTGTTTCACTTGTTGAAGTTCACAAGGAGTTAATACTTTGCACACATCCTTAAAATATTTTAGACACACTTAACAGTGTACTCAGAATTTTCTATGGAGTGTTGATGACTTGCTTAAACTTATTCATTGGAATAAAATGCAGAGTAAGTACTCTCTTGAGACTGCCTCATGCCTACACAGGTGCAAATATACACTCAGTTGTTTTTTTTAAATGCACACAAATAACTAAATCATTGTGGGTTGACAATTCAAATATAAGATGATACTTTTAGTTCAGTGGTAGTTCAAAATTTTTCTAAGGATCTGTTGTCGAGCGTTTGAAATAATATCTTCTCTCGTGTTTCAATACATGTTTACGAGCATCACTTGTATATCGGTAGTCATTCATTTGATTTTCAGAAATAATGCGAAGAACAATACTCTCACCAGGGAGATATTTTTTGGAACTCCTCCTTTCGTAGCTCATTTTCGGGCAGCCTTACTATATGGTTGACATTATTAGATACATGCAGATATAAGATTTTGTAATGTAATCAATGCAATTTAGAATGGATTGTTAATTAAGTAGTGTTCTCGAGTACTAAAAACAAAATTACTTGACACTTAATTGTTGTGAGCGTATATTATACAGCAATTTTCAGTTCAGATTGGAAATCGTCTAAAGTCCTTTTAATTTTTTTCATTCTTGCTTCCTCTTATATTATTATTATTATTATTATTATTATTATTCAACAAGAATTTGTCAATGAAATTCCTGTAGAGTTTGATTTTCACGTCTACGTATGGATCGTGGACAATTTACTTTTATATTGTTCGTAAGAAGGCACTCCAAAAATATAAGTAACCAGATAAATGGTGTCCTCTCGTTTGAAACGTCGTTCTCATAGTTATATTAGGCCTATATGATGGATTCAATGAAAATGTCCATTATAATTAGTGAGTTCAGCATTACTTAAGCATGATGTTTGATGTTTGTGACACGCTTCTTATACTTAACCACTCCGCTATTGAAGATAGATCTACCTGGATATTTTGATAATATTTTCTATTTAAAATGTTTAAAACCATAATAGTATTATCATTATATTAACATTATATTACCATTTGATTATATATTATATTTTATTATATATTATATTATATTATATTATATTATATTATATTATATTATATTATATTATATTATATTATATTATATTATATATTATATTATATTATATTATATTATATTATATTATATTATATTATATTATATTATATTATATTATATTATATTATATTATATTATATTATATTATATTATATTATATTATAATCATGAAATTTCTATAAATATATTTCGTTATTCACGTTGGAGGAAGAAGCGTCATTTATGTGTGCTTCAGAGGATCACTCTAATATAGTTTCTGTTTAATTTTCGTTATCATCCGTTTCTCCTTGCACTTCAAACCATATTGCCCCTTTCGGTTCCTCACTCCCTCTTTAGTCTGACTTCCCTCTCCATTCCTTGTCTTCATTCCAATTCTGTCCTCTGCTTCCCCTCGCATTTTTCCTCCAATTTTTCCTCCTGTTACCTCTGTCCCCATCTGCTTTTATTTCTTCCTCTCCCTTTTTCTGCATTTCTTTCTCCATCTCTCTCTTCATCTGTCTTTCCCTCTCCATCTGTCTCTTTTTGTTCTTTGACTCCCCGCTCTATTTCTCTCTTTATCTTTGTCTCTGTACCTCTCTGTCTCTCGTCTTTGCTCTCCTCTGTCTCCCTCTTTGTATCCCCTCTTTGTCTCCCATTTGTATCCCTCTCTCTCTCTCTCTCTCTCTCTCTCCCCTCCCGTCTCCCGTCTTTTTCTCCCTCTCATCCGTCTTTCTCCCTATTACTTTTTACCCTCTCTTCTTCCCTCTGTTATTCACTTCCTCTGTCCATCGCGTCCTTTTCCTTCCTACGTAGAGAAGACGAAACAGAAACAGAAGTAATCGCTCGGCGTCTGGTAGAAATGCCTCCTAGAGTATTGGGTGTTAGAATTGCCTCTCTCAGCTAGGGACTTACCACTTGGACTCTCACGTATACTCTCGTAGTGGAGTCAACGAGATTTTCCGAGAGGACGGTATGAGGGGCAAGTGTACGAGTCTGTACATTCTTACCGGAGATCTGAGCAGGAGCGGTGGCAATGTGTTGTAAGACTCCACAAGCCACGTAATGTATATATTTGTATGTGTAACTCAGTGAGGCTAGGCAGTGCAATGTCTTTCTCATGAATGAAGTTGCCGGGAACGTGGTACAGGACTCATATTTGACCTGTCGAGCCATCTATTTTTACTATTAACTCGGAAAAACACACACACACACACACATATATATAATGTTTACCAACGTATGAAATGTAAGTTGTTTTGCATTTATTATTCTTGTATGTCCTTTTATTTTGCTAATTTACACATCTCCATAAAAAATGACAGCACGTTACTCGATTAACATTTTTGAGCATTAAAGATGATCAGACAAAATATTCCTACTGAACTCCCCCATAAATTACTCCATTCAATTGTCATTACGATTCCTACATGATTGTTGGAATTTTCTGAAGGAGGCGATAAAATTCTTTATCTCTTGTTCTTACCACTTCACATTAGGGTTTAAAAGGTTTAGGTTCAAATAAACAACGAAGAAAATAAAAAATGCGAACATGCAACAAAGCAAGTCGTAAACGCCCTGTGGTGTGAAGGAATAGCAACTCCCCGCTAACATATTTACCGTGGACTTTGGCACAGTAATTAAATTAGTCACATAATCTTCCGACTAACTCGCCGCAGGTAACGCCCTTTTCGTTCGGGGTGTGCTAATGACTCTACGAGTCGCAGGGAAAAATGGAAAGAAAAGAAAAAGAACATTTTCCTTTCATCCCTGAAGTCTGCATTCTTCACAGATACGTATTAATTTTTAAAAAGAAAAATGTGCAAGGCAGTGGATTTGTCAACGGACTAGGTCACTTAAAGTGTCCATCTTTTATGAGCATAGATATTAACTGGTGGTGCCAGAAGAATTTCCCTAATTACATGTAACGTTTACATAATATTACAATATTGCCATTAGTATCGTAGGAATATTAGAGCTATTTTCTGAAAAATTCTCTTCATCAAGCAAACAGCGGGCGATTAAAAAAATACTCAGTATTATTTTTTAAACATTCAAAAGTTTCAATGAAATACATCTATTGACATTGAATTCAGTGCATTGTGCTCCACCATAGAAAATTTTAAGAAAAATATTGTTAAGAAAGTTTTTGTTGCCGATCTCAACAATTCAAAACCAAAAATACTCCATTTGTCATACATTATACGTCTCCTCATGCGTCACACAATTATTACCGTTTTCAGGCAATAAAGAAATAAAAAGCTGTTTGAATGAGGATGAGCTAAACTGTTCGCTGCGCTGGGTAGTTTATCTCTGATGTTTGGTGCTGCAATTTAGAATTTCGCTTTATTTCCTAGAAGAACAAAAATAATACTCAGTTATCAATGCTTATTCTTAGAGATAAGAATGACAATGGAAGAGAAGCGGGGACGGAGAATGAAATGCAGTCTAGTATCAGTGCATCTGTTCCGACACACGCGTCGAAAATCAAATATATTTATGTGACTGCTTAACGCTTTATTTAGGAATAATGAAAAATTAGAAAAAATGAAACTTTCGTGTTGCAAAGGAGGACAAAGTCAGTTAAACAAGCTGAGAACTTACAATGAATTCAAATTGATATAAATTCCATTCCATGTGTCCTTGACAAATCAAACCACACCTTGATTCGAATTCAGAAAATAATAATTTTCCCTGATTTCGTTGAGTAACGTTTTATTACCATATTTTAATAATAAGAGAAATGAATACATAAATTACAACAATTAAAATTTGATATACATAAAAATACCTACTTTCGATTTTAATCGATGATTTGAGGGGGATACCAAATTTTCATTCTTATATTTTGTTTCAAAGATGTAATTTGAGTAAATTTCGATTGAAATAAAAAACAGTTTTTTTTAACACATCAAGCTAAATAACCTTATCTAGAATATATTTCTCCTCACAAAAACTTTTTTCTGGTCTTGTTTTGTGTATGACAGTATTGGTTTAAATGGTAATTTTAAGATCAAATTGTTACTGAATACAGTTCTCTTCGAGCATACATATACAAAGAAAATACTCATAGCCATTTGTGAGCCCTTGTGTTCGCTTGCCCGCGTATTCGCTTGTCCGCGGGTTCCAATTCCGCGTGTTCGGTTGTCCGCGTGTTCACTCGTCCGTGTGTTCGCTTGTCCGTGCGTTTGGTTGTTCACGTTTCCGCTTGTTTGTTCACGTGTTCGCGAGTTCTTGTTCGCGTATTCGCTTCTCCGCGTATTCGCTTGTCCGAGTGTTCGCTTGTCCGCGTGTTCGCTTGTCCACGTGTTCGGATCTCCGCGTGTTCGGATCTCCGCGTGTTCGGATCTCCGCGTGTTCGGATCTCCGCGTGTTCGGATCTCCGCGTGTTCGGATCTCCGCGTGTTCGGATCTCCGCGTGTTCGGATCTCCGCGTGTTCGCTTCTCCGCGTGTTCGCTTCTCCGCGTGTTCGCTTCTCCGCGTGTTCGCTTCTCCGCGTGTTCGCTTGTTCACGTTTCCGCTTGTTCACGTTTCCGCTTGTTCGCGTATGCGCTTGGCCGCGTGGTCGGTTGCTTGTGCGTTCGCTTGTCCGCGTGTCTGCCCGTCTGCCGGTCGCTTGAGCTAGTTCGCTGACTCAGAGCGTGGTTTGTTTTCCCGAGGGGAGCCCCGAGGCTGTAGTGTTATTAAACGGCTCCGGGAGGAGGAGGAGAGAGAGGTCGGAAGAGGCGAGGAGCGCCCTCCGGGGTGCATGGCGCGGCGGACGGCTGGCGCCCGGCGCGACGCCCAACTCCCGCAGCCCTCGCGTCGCCCTGTCGTCTTCGCGTCGTCCACGCGCTTCTTCCCGGCGTGGTGCACTCGCCGTCGCCGCGGACCTCCGAGGGATAAAAGATCTCATCAGCCGCTGCGCCTTAAAATATAATCAGCATCTCATTGTAGCAAGCTGTTTCTTGGTGGTTATTTATTGCGTTGCATGGCTAAATGTGATGGAGATTGACATAGGATAAGTATACAATAGACATATTAGTCGGGCGATTCCACGATGTGAACATGTTTGGGAGGAGGGAAAGAGATAACCGTTACTATATTTATTTGTTGTATATTATGTGAATAAATAGTACACGTCTTTTCGTAACAGTTTGTGGGTGTGTAAAAGCTATATAATGCCTCCCTGCAAAGCACGAGTTCGTGGATCAGAATAATTGTGAGCGAATACATGATTAAAATGCAGGTAATCGACCTAGAAGCATCTCCGTTTTATATCAATATTTACCTGATCAATTACAGGATTGATGACTGGCACAATGATATTCTCGGCAAATAGTCTTCCCGGAGGTGTGTTAATATCTTCGTTCAATACTTGGTGTGGACTCGTTAAGTAGCAATGTAGGTGGCAATTCCTGCTTGCAAATGACCTAAAAGGTGACAATCACCGTTGAGAGGAATGGAATTCCTAGAAGATTGCTTCTGGAAAACACCCTTGGACATGATTCTTTGCCGGAGCAAGAGATCGGGCCAGACGACTTCCAACTCTATACCGCAAATGCTCAATAAGAGACTTCGTGATGATGTTCAGCAGGGAAATTGACTAATATCTTGAAAAGAATGTTTGGTTGCGTGGCGAGAATTGAAACATTTCAAAACTAGACATTTTCATTCTTATAGAAAACTTATTTGCATCAGTAAACAACCACATTTTTGATTTTTTTATTATTGCTAACAAATTAGTAACATATACCCCCGGCTCTACTTCTACCACTACTAGCAAATTGAGAGCTCAAATAAACGTGCGCATACTGAAAATATAGCTGCATTCCGAAGCAAAAACAAGGGGTCCTTTTAGCATTTACTCAACGGATCAGGGAAACCGGACAAGAAGCGCATCCTTATCAAGAGGGGAGGACGTTATTCACCTAGAAACTGAAGTACGTTACTTTATTACATCAAGTTAAATATTTTTAATATTATATAATACAAATGTAGATTAATGCACTATTTATCATGATTAAAATCAATATTATTTTTCTTTTTGATGGTTAATATAGTTTCTAATTTTATAGAAAGAGTTATTCCAGCAGAACGGGTTGAACAATGCATGTTCCGTATGCTGGTTAATATGACCGAAATAACACTAGAAGTAATTATTCCCGGTACAATATGGCGCTCTGAATCATTTTCTTAGAAATTGCTCACGCGTTTTGCTGATGTAATCCTTGTAGAAGGTGCCTTTCACCAGACTAACGTCGAACTCGCACACATTCATATTTAGCCCCCCAAACAGAATCGCGAATTTTCACTGAACTCAACATTGCGGTCATTCTCCCCTACAGAAGTTCCATTCTCAACATCACCGAAGGCAGTCAGTGCAATCCTGAGATTTTGGCTAATGGATTGCGAGAAGGGAGGATAGTTCCACACAAAAGATTGAAGATGATCTTAATAGACTCCGACAGCCGATGAATTATTATTTGATCTGTTCTGGAGTATGTATGATAATAATATGTTTCGCTATGGCCTCTTGAATATGGCGACGATATTGGTTTATTATTTATTATCCGTATCTCCCTCCCTTCCGGAACCTGGTTTGCGAGTGTATGTAGCTTTCTCTCACCATCTATGCACTGTTGGCACTTCTCGTCCGACACAACCGTCAATTTTCCGGTGTGACTATCTTACTTCACGGTATTTTAATATTAATTGGTTTTCACTCATTTTATGAGTAATGTATTATATGTATAGCCATCTGTATGCCTGGCACAGAATACTCTATGATGAACTATAATGATATTAACCTTATGAACTTTAAATGTAGTCTCGCATATCGAGAACCACTTAGTTAAAATAAATTTTTATAAATCATTTATTTATTTGTGGTTTTAATGTGTCGACAAATGGATGATAAGATTTATGCAATCTGTGCACGGCTTCTTGAGCTCTGGGATCTCCGACTTGACTCCATTTTGCTTACTAAACATCCAAATTCGCTTTCACTCACAATACGTTCGTATATTTTGTTCAGGAAGGAATACGTCACTCCTAAACACTGTTTCAAGCTTTGCTTCCAGCATTTCACTTTTCACCGTCACTTTATTACGACATCCTTAGAATAGTGTAAAGCCACTCAGAAAACTTAAAATGGATAGAGGCAATCATTCCTTAGACATCCTGTAGTTTCTGTGGTTTCGGAGAAATTAACTCCATGCATTTCGCAAGTCCATGCATGCGCATGTTCAAAATTGGCACCCTCACAGCCTTAGCCAGAGAAAATTAATATTTCACTATTGCGCAGTTACTGAGTGAAACTTGGTTGTATATGGACTTAGCATTGTATTAAAATATCTTGTACTGTGCAGCATTCCCTTTGTTTCCTTACACACCTCTTAAAATGTCTCTAAATGATGTTGGTAGTCAAGAAATGTGCCATGTGTGCATTGTTCCTCTTGAAATATTTTTCATTGCTGAAAACTTCCCCACGACACATCCCGCCATTGTACGAAATTAAATTTCGACGTAGGTTTAAAACGTGAAAAAAATTACAGAACAAGACCCATTTGACCATCAACAAATGCGGAAACCATTAAAGTTAAACGATGCTCGAGTGACACATATACTCCCAAAATTATTGCCTTTTCTCGGTTTCGATCTCAATGAATCAATAAGAAAATAATTTCTTTGAAGCTCAATATCCGTATTTCATGTGTCAATTCATTCCCAAAATTTACAAAACATTGAGAACATATTTTGTAAACAAGGTTTGACAGCTTGTTCTTCCTCAAGAAATATTTATTTATAACGCACTGTTCAACACGTTTCTTACAGAGATTCCTATCACTTTAAAAGAACATTCACTACTCTCCCTAACAATACGTTGCATTTGAAGCAAACACTCAAAAGCAACTTGAAAGTGCGGGAGTATGAAAGATGAAATCTAGTGGACGCGAATATCCATGGAAAAATGTGTCGCATATAGGTCATGCTTAGGCAAATGTTCCTTGACACACAAACACGCGATAGTCTGTGCACACATTTATTTAGGATTTCCTCTTCCAAACATGCGTATATAGACACTTCCGTAATACAGGCATGCGAGATTCTCTGCAGTGTTGGACGTTGAAAATGGGAACAAAATCGGTGTTACAGAAATTTCAAACATCACCACAGAGTCTGAGATTCGCGTGCAGTGTGCAACGTAATATTTAATTGAGAAAGCTTCATGAAAATTTCTCTTGGAATGGAAGGAATATTAGAAGGTGAATATGAGGAAAACGTGTACGTATACGTACGAGTTATTAGTAACGCGTAAACTAAATGCATTGTTTTTTTAAGCAACACAATTTACATACTTCTGTTTTCGCCACAAAAGATACAAATTATTCTACTATACAAGACCCGCCGTTTCTGCTTAAGAAATCATGCGTTGGAGCGTCCGTAACTCAAGTAGTATTTTTCTGCATTTTAACTGGAATTTTCGCAGTGTTCTAACTTCGTCCAGAATGTATTAAATAATTAAATTTGCAGAAGTTGATACAATATTTAAAATCCATGAAGTCATTTTTTCCTGCAATACTTAGTGTTTTCTTAAACAATGCATCATGAAGCATTGCATGGACTTCTTGTTGGATGTTAGGGAACTTCGGAGAGTGTGACATTCAGAAACTAGCCGGTACGTCTAAATGAACCGCAAAGAATCGAAAAGCTCTCAAGTACGATAGAACAAAAGCTATAGTGCGAGGAATGCCGAGATTTGGAGGTTAACATACTTAGCCTAGAGAAAACCTTACTAAAACCGCACGCGTGACACTATTTGATATAACTCCTATCCAGTGCTTGATTTATAAAACTTTAGGTCCCGGATCGCGCCCAAAATTAATTATTAGTTTATTAGAAATATTTATAACAGAATTTAACAATTATTCCTTTGGTACCAGAACGCCGTTTCGTCGCGACCACCGTACAAGCTCAACTGCACTATAATAAACATTTGATTTCCGTAATTACTGTCACTTTAACATGTCGCCATTATTTTTGACGTTGCCCTTGCAATTGCCGTTCTCATCATTTTTCCATTCGATATCACCTCCCTCCACTATCTCGACCAGCTGTGAAAAGCCACTTTCAAAATCCGTTACAGTGGCCGGCGGCCCGTTCTCCCACGCTCCAGCCTCCCCTGGCGCCGCCGCCTCCTCGGGCGCGCCGCGTCGCACCGCGTGTAATGAGGGCGTCGGCGTCGGCGGCTTGCGCGCGGATTAGCGGCGCACCGCGCGCCGAACGAAAGCAGCAGCAGCAGCAGCAGCAGCTGCGGCGGCGGTGGTGGCGCCGCTGGCGCGCGCCGCCACGTACAATGAGAAAACGCCACGCCGCCACGGCCCACGTCGCCCGCCCACCCCACCCCACCACGCCCGGTCCGCTCCACGCCCCGCCCCGTCCCGCCCGCCCCGCCGCGCCGCACCGCACCGCACCGCACCGCGCCACGCTGCGCCTCGCTGCGCGCGTCCCCGAAGCCCCAATTAGGCGCGCGCGACCTGTTGCACGCGCCCGCGGGGGCGGCGGCGACGTGGGAGCTGCGCGCCGCACCTGTCGCCGCCCCGCCGCCCCCATGGCCGCCGCCGCCGCCGCCGCCCCGGTCGCCGTCCCGCGGGGACCTAGCCGTTGCGCGAACGCCGGAGCCCGCAAATATTCCGTTTTTCACTTGGCGCGACGCGGCCGCTCTGCCGAGCGCGCGTCCCTCCGCCTCCATCGCGACAACCACCACGACGGCGGCGGCGGTGACGGCGGCCTTCGCGCCGGGCGTTGCGTAACGCCCGTTTGCCCAAGCGGAGCGCAACTCGAGACTTACGCCACGGCTGCGCCGCCGCCGCCGTCACCGCCCCCGCCGCCGCAACGACGCGGGGCGCCGCGTCGCGCCGTCCGCCCGCTCGCGCTCACGGACGCCGCCGCGCTGTATCGTTGCGAACCGGGCGGGACACCCGCACGGACGTCGGGTCCGCGCCAAGCCACGCCGCGGCGCCGCGCTCCCCGCCTGACATTATCGGCGGCGCTGTCCAAACAGCGGCCGGGCCGCGGTTATCGTCGGCGGGCAGGCGCGCGTCGGGGGCGGTGACGGTGGCGGGTGAGCGGGAAAGCAACGACGCGGAGGTCGCCAGCACCCAGCAGCCGCTACCCTCCGGCGGCGCAGCGGGGCTCTCCCGCCTGCGGCCGGCCGCCTCCGCCTCCGCCGCTGTCGCCGCTGACGGATGATGATGCATCGCGGAGGGTCGGGTAACCGCCCGGCGGCGCTCCTCGAGCTCGGCCAATCGGATGGTGCGCCTCCGTCGCTGGGAATCTCCACCCTCCGCCGCCGCCGCCGCCGCCTCCAACTTCTGCCCACTTCGCCCTCGGCCGCCCTCGCGCCCGCCCCGCGCCCCCGCGCCCACGCCCTCGCCGTCACCGCTACTGCCTCTCACCTGACGCGCGTGCGCGCAAACATTTGCGCGTTCCTCGCGGCGGGGCCCCCGATAAGCCGGCCGCTGTAAATAATGCCCTTGCTTTATCCTAATGCGCGGCACAGGAACATTGATAAATACGGCCCGCGGCCGGCGTTGTGTGCCCTACGCGGACGGAAGCTGTTTGCTCACCCCGGCGCCGCAGAAACGGCGCGACGGCGGTGCGGGGGTGTAGGGCACGGGGCGGCGGCGGCGCCCGGGCAGCGACGGGCACTGCCCAAACAGCGGCGCCTCCGGCCGCACAGATGAATGGGGGTGCCTGCTCGCCCCGCCCGGCCGGCGTTCGCCTCGCCTCGCCTCGCCTCGCGCCCGACGCCAGCTCACGCTGACGCTTGGGCTCCGCGCGGTGGAACCGAACCGGAGACTCGAACTCACGCTCTTCCCATATAAGGGCCCTCGCGAGCGAGGCGGTGAGGCCGCGACGGCGGAGAAGGCCTTGGGTGGAGGAGAGGCGCAGTCACGCGTCCGCGCACCGCAGCTGCTGCCGCCTCCGTCCCCGCCCCAGGCCCCGCCCCCCACCTCGCCGATGTGTCGTGATCGTCATCGCCATCGTCGTCATCGTCGCAGCCGGTGTCGCCGCCTTCGCCTCCACCTCCGTCTCAAATACCACCACCCGCAAGTCGCGTTTGTCGCTGCCGCCACAACTTTAGCCGCCATCGCTGCCGCTGCCGTCACAACCTCCGTCGCTTCCGCCGCCACCTTCGCCACCTCCGCCGAAACCACCACTACTTCCACCCCCGCAAGCTACGCCTGCCGCTGCTGCCACAACCGCCGCCACAACCTCCGCCGCCGTCTTCACCACCACAACCTCCGCCACCGCCGCCGCCGTCGCCGCCGTGTCGCCCGCGGGCGTCCGGGGGCGGGCGGTCGCTCCGGGCTCGCTTAATGGCGCGCCCGGTGGACAAATATTTGGCCGTGGCCGCGTTCGGCGCAGCTAATGGAGGCGGCCGGCGATCGGCGAGCGGCGACGGCGACGGCGGCGGCGCGCGTGAGGAACGCGGCTCCGCCCCACCCGCGGCGAGGCGACCCGCGGCCGCTCCTTGGCGCGCCGCGCACCTCTTGACAAATATCGCCGGCTCGGCGCGCGGGGGTGTCGGGTTTCGGCGGCGGACGCGCCGCTTCTTGATCTCGGTGGGGGGTCCGCCTCGCTAGGGCCGCCCCCGCCGCCAAGTGTGTCGCCGCACCTTTCCCGCCCTCCGGTGCGGCCGCCCGTGCGTATCCAATCCAAGGGCAGGGACGTTTTGCCCCTCCGTTGTCAAAACATCGCAATAGCAAGGAAGTCTGTAGGTTTGGGTTATCTTGCTCTTTCCGACTGCGTCTTCGTTAATGTTGTGTCCAGCGGTTTTTACCTGCTTATTGACTCCCGTCCAGCGATTCACGTTCACTTCGTGGCAGGACGTGTAGGGCATTACCATTACATTCGATGTTTTTCATTCTGTGCGGTGAATGATATACATTTTATTACCATATATCTTTCCATTTCTCTACCTACGTTCGTCTTGTTTACATTTTTCATGTTATTCGGAATTCAATATTCCAGGTCCTGAAGCAGTATTTCTGTGCTTTAGGATATACAAACACGAGATGTGCTTGTTGCACTCAGGTTTTAAGAGATCTATTCCTCACCATTCTGCTCTTCAATGAACGTGCTGTGTTCCGTTCGATAAGCTCCGTTGTCATCTCAGTCAACCACTTAGACATTCCTGTCTTCCCGACTGCAGCGACGCCCTCGATTTCCATAGCGTCGTCGTGTTGAGCGTTCCTGACGGCCTGGAATCGTGCACCTCGCATGTCCTGAGGAGACGCCGCTTGTACGATGAGCCTTTGTGTTTAGTACACCGATGTCTTTTCAGAACAAAAGCACGTGAGTCTGAATTCCAAAAAGCACGATCGTGAGTCACCTCGACCGGAAGGCCGGAGACGACACCTGGATAAATCGAGGACTTTGCACTTCCAAATTCAGTCAAATCGAAAACCGGATCGCGGACTGGCTGTCAACAGGCATCCGCACCTCCGGCCGCCGCGCCGGACAGCTGCGGCCAGGTGTTGACGCAGCCGAGTACGCGGACAGTTAATTGGAAACGCCAATGGAGAAGTGCTGCTTTGACATAATTCTCGGCAAATACGCTGTGTTGGCACAGCACCGCGAGTGCTCTGGCATTTCGAAATCCCGTCGTTGGGCCTAACAATTCGCTCGGTGCTGTTAAACAGGTCCGTATTTAATCCGCGCCGGAAAACACTGCGACGCGGCGGCGAGCAGCGCGGAGCGGCGCGACGCCCGCGGGCTCGCGGTGGCCCCGCGGTTAACTCGATAAATATCGCCGACGCCCCTTCCCGCCTCCCCGTTGTGCGGTGACAGCTGGCGTCTGGTCGCTGCCGCCCCACGGTCCCCGCGCCCCGCGACGCCCTCCCCGCCCCGCCCCACCCCGCCCTGCGTCGCGTCGCTCGCGTCCCCACGTCACGCCCTCGTCGCGCCCTCCCCGCCTTCGCCCGTCCTCATCCGCCCTCATCCGCCCTCGTCGCCCCGGGCCGCGCGCACGCCGGTCCGGCTCCCCATCGATCCCGCGGCAGCTGTCCCGGTGTTCCCTGCTTCCGGAAGAGCCGCGGGGGCCATGCGGTGCCCTTGCGGCGCCCCCTCGCCTCCCCGCGCAGCGCCGTCCTAGGTCTCTGCTCCCGCCCCTCCCCTTCTTCCCCTCCCTCCAGGCGACTCGCGGTGCTGTCCCCTGCGGTCTCCTCTCCGGTTCCACCGGCTCTGGCCGCTGACAGCTCTCTTTGCGTGGCTACTAATGGACTCAATGATGGTGGAGCTTTGGCTAAGAGGCTGCGCGTCACTTGTTTTGCAGTGTCTTGTTACGGTCATACAGCGTGCAGTCGAACGTCTCGTCTTCGGGGAATGTATCATTCAGTAGTCTAATAATATTATCAGCTTCTAGAAATATCATACATTATTTCTAAAACGCGCTTTAAATGCAAATTCAGGCTTGATAGGCTCAATTATTATCAAAATATACAACCTCACCCAATAACCATTGATATAATCTTCATCACTTGCCGCACCACGCACGTAAATGTCGGACCCATGTCAGAAATGTGTCGACTGTTTCCGCGATCTGGTCACTCTCGAACATCCAAACTGAATACTGTGATGTCTCCTTCCATCTCAGCGTCTGTGGATTTTTTCTTCTTGTTATTCTTACAAGAGCATTAAGTGTAGCTGAGTCGCAGTTACAGCATATTCCACATTGTGATGTGTTCTCCTTGAATACCACTTTAGGGGTCACATTGTGGCTGATGGAAGTCATGGTTTTTCCAGACTTCTTAGTTGAATTTTAACGTTTTTTTACTGAACTGACGTTGGTTCCATGCCAATTGTTTCATGATACCTTAAGTTGAATAAAGTGTATTTATTGCTTACTTGATCACAAGTTCAATTTTGAAAAGTGCATATATTAATCTTTGGTTGATATCTCGATTCGCGTTCTATTAAGATAGTTTAATTTTTTAAAGTATCCGTGAAAATGTAGACATGTGTAACTGTTTATTTTGTAAAGGTAGTTTTTTTTAAATAAGCGATTCAAGTTCCCGAATTTTAGCATACAATTCATTGCTTCGCCGGTAGTTCAGTGATAACCAAGAATTGTACAAGAAGCCATTCATCATACTATAAGATTTTTTAAATATTTTGTAATGTCGATTATTGTTTTGAAAATGTTTTATGAGAAACAACATATTTGTAATATGCTTATTCATTAGAGTAAAAAGTCAGTATTACTATGATTCTGTAGATCTTCTTGAAGAATTTTTTTCAAATATTCCACTATCTCTTTTATTTACTCTGTGCTTATAAATATTATGATAAAGTTATGTATATAACATGCCTTGATATAAAATAATCCGTTTGTGATATTTTTATTAAGTAGTATTTTATAAGCCTAAATATCGCGCTTCTTATCACGTATTGAATTTTACCACTAGTCTCAATTGGCAACGTATTTCGAATTAATACGTTATTTTAAAACTAAAGATATAGTTAAAGTGAGAATTCCTTTAAAATTGTTGCGAACAAGAAGTGATGCTTGATTAATAACTGTTTCGGTTCAGAGTTTTCTTAGCGATCCTGTTGGTTCTTGTCGCTGTCCAACTCCTGTCGCTGCAAGTCGCTCGTACCTTAGGCCCAAGGTACCTGCAGGCGCACAGGTGTTTCGTGCGCCACCCCGCCCCCGCCCCCGCCCCACCCCCACCCCCACCCCCGCCCTCCGCCCCGCCTCACCTCGCCCACGGCGCAACGGCTGGCGCTGCCGCCGTCTGGCGCGAGGCGCAGATGGGTGCGAGGAGTGCGGGGTAGAAGGTCGTGGCGGGGACCTCCAAGAAACAGAGTGGGGAGGAACTGGAATGAGAAACTAAATTAGTCCCAATATGGTTATTCTTTAGAACAAAAAGTCAGTATTATAATGATGATGAACGGGACACGTGGCTTAGGACATGAATGGATGTTACTGCAGTGCCTCTGACTGAGAGGTCCTAGCTTGGACTCCCGACTGTGGCAGGATTTTTGGGACTAGCTTGTCCGGGAGGTCGAATTCACTTGCTGTCTGGAGGAGACATCTAGCGGCCGACTGCTCTGATCGGTAGTTTTTCGTGGTTTCCCCGATCAACAGTAGGCGAATGCCGTTACAGTACTGTATCAAACGGATCACGAACTGCGCGCGATCTTTCCTTCCTCTTCCTCGTCCTATCCTCACTCTTCCCTTAAACATACACTAAAATGCACCACACATTTCGGGAGCTTAGAGCGTGTCCAGACTGGGGCGTTGCCCTGCTGATGAGAGATACCTGGTTGAGGAAAACCCCGCTAGCCGACGGTAGGTCTGCGCCGGATCTCGCCATCCTGCGGGTGAAGATCACCGCTACCGCCCGAGGGAAAACCTGCATTATAATTACGGGACAGGACCATAGCAGTTGTGGCGCCCGAAATCATCAAATAAACAGTGATGTAACATATTTAGAGTAATTCTTGAATATCTTTTTGCGAAATACACTATTATCTCATTGATTTTCCCCGTGTTTAAAAAATATTCTACGAAAGTTTTGTATCAAAGGAGTTTGTATTCGTTGATCTACCGGCGGAGCTTTGGGTTGTGTGGTATAGAAATACGGCATCCTAGGCTTCGTCCACTGGCTGGCGCGGCGTGCGCGGCGTCGGCACACGTGAGGCGGCGAGGGCGAAGAGAGAGGCGAAGGCCAAGGAGCTGGCGCGCGTGGAGACGGCGTGCGGACGTGCGGATGGCGGAGGCGACAGGTGTGGGGTGGAAATGGGAGGCGGGGCGGCAGGGGTGCGGTGGCGGAATGTGCGGGGAGAGGGTTCACGGGGGACTCAAGTGCGGGGGCGGCTGGCGCGGAGGCGGTGGTCGCTAGGACGGCGGCGCGGAGGCGGCCAGGGCAGCGACGACTGTGAGAGTGGGCGTGGGTGTGTATGAATAGCGAGAGTAGTGTGGGTGTGGAGGTAACAGGCGCGGGGCGGCGGCGGCGGCGGCCAGGAAGAGAGGACTACGAGAGGAGAGTGGGTGTGAGCGTATGTGTGTGCGTGGGGCTGGTGCGCCGTGTCCCCTTTAGACGTCCGTCCGGGGAGCCAGGCGGTCGCGTGCGTATCGCTCACGTGACTGATAACCGACGCGCCCTTGCGCCTGCCCGCAGCCCGCCAACCGTTTGTTACGTCTCTGTCAGATTTACCGTCGGCTCCCCCGCGCTGACGCAGCTTCTGACCGTCTGTTACCTCTGCTGGGTTTCGTGAACCGTGGAGCTCGACGCGTGGATTAGCTGCGTTCTGTGTCGTGTTGAAGAGAGATTCGCCGCTTTAGAGCTGAGGCGATGTAAGGAAATTAAAGGAAAATGAAATAAACCCATATTTGAACAAATTTATCAGTAGGAGAAATAAATTTATTGAATAATTATTATTAATTTTTATTTTTATGAGATAGCAAATTTGATGTGACGTATCTTTATCCTTAATAATGGTTCACATTCATAAAACACAACTTTTTTTAAGATGTATGAATATCTTAGTATTGAATGCGAAAGATGTACGAATTTGTGTATTCACAATTCCGGTAAAGAAAAGTGCTTGGACCTATGCCTTACGTATAGCTTATAACATCCAAAAAGGAAATTAGTGTACAAATAACAATTATGAACTTCATGGCATTCCTGTCTACTATTAATCAATTACTATTGTTTTATCTATTTTAGGAAGGTCTCAAGTCATATTTTCCTAAATTCTCAGGTGGCATAAAATAAAACTATTTAAATTAAATTTAAAAAAACGTATTTGTAATTATTTTTATTGCATTTTAGGAGGGATCCCTAAATATAGCCGATTAATATTTTAATGAAAATAGGTCTCAATTGGATTCTGACTAGGACATGTGCCCTTACTAAAGTAATCACATGAACAATGATAGTTCTAACAGTAGATATTACAAATCAATGCTTTAATTACAAGTGTGCCTACAAGTGAATTGTAGAAAATTAATAATTTACGTGGAGGCCATCAATTAACAAAATGTAGTATACTATACCTGGGCCTAGTTTAACTTCCACGCTTGGGGGTAAGAGAGACATGTGAACATGATGCATTTCCTTCACCGTAACTTAACAAACTCTTTGTCACACAACCACAGAAACTGGGACCATTTTGAAGGAAAGATACAACTCTATTTACAAACACTTATTTCTTCTATTAAATGATCAAAATTAAAAGCATTTTTTTCTCTTGTCACATGTATACATACATTTAAATGAAATGGACCTAAAATTGGGAATGAATTTCGATTCTAATACCTAATAGAAGAGAAACACAGAAATCGATTGTTCGCTTCGTGTTCCCAGAGGTCACGGGGACTCATGAAACCAATTGGTGTCAGAAAAATCAAGGCGACAGAAATGACTCTAGGAATAAACATTAATGGTAGGGAGAGTGGCCATTGGAAGTAATGGCAAAAGTGTGGTGATGGAGATGTCTTTAACATAGCTTTTGATATCACTTAAGAACAAAGAAAATAAGACGTAACTTATATATGAAACAAATATATGCTCACGTCAACTGATCATTATGATTGAGCATGAGATTATTTCCCAATTTCTTTACCTCTTCATTGGCGCAGACTCTGATGTGGCTCTGCGCTGTCACCCTCTCAGCTCCTGCTTCGAGAGGCCTGGCTATCGCTCCTTGGCGCCAATTACGTCCGCTGGGCGTCGCTTCTCGTCCGGCACGCCTGCTCTCACGGCCTCCGTTGCCTTCATTGTTTTCGGCTCCGCCAAGAGAGTTTCAATTTCATTTCACATCCACGGCGCCTTTTGTCAATGTTTGTTCGCCAAATTAGCAGTCCTCGAGATTCGAGCGTTGACGCTCGGAACGAAAGCGTTCATTCATTTCCGTTATTAGTTGACGCCTCGTCCCGTTATTACGTTTTTGATTTACCGACAACCTAGAAACACGGGAATTACGCGAGAGTTTACTTGGAGATGATTGCCCACAGTCCTGCTTGAATAGTGAGGTAGCCGGCTATCTCACGTCAGAAAACGTCGGGTTTGTTACCTGACCGAAGTTGCTGTAGACTGAAAGAACCAATTGCTCAGATTTCGTAATCTCAAAAGAAATTGCATCTTCTGTCTACACAGAAGTATTTACGAACGAGTCTCGCCCACGAACTCTGGAAATGAATCCGTACGTGCTACATGTTAAATATTATACTTTGGACGTGGTTTCAATGGAGTATTACGTTGGAGAAATGGCGAGTTCTTTGAAGCGGAGGGCGTCCGTTCTTCAAAGCGCGCCGCCCAGAGAATGAGCGAGCGCGCTGGGAGGAGGCGCAAAGCGGCGGACGGGGCAGCGCAGCGGAACGGGAAGAATGGGTGCGCGGGAGGGTGGGTGAGTGGGGTGAGAATGGGGTAAGTGACAGGGTGGTAATGGAGTGGGTGACGGGATGGAATGGGATGGTTGGTGGCGCGATAGTGGTGTGGGTTAATAATAATAATAATAATAATAATAATAATAATAATAATAATAATAATAATAATGTTTTTATTAATGGCGAGGCTCAGGCCATAGGGCCTGCTCTTCCGCCTAACCACTGAATTTACATGCATTTAGAGTAGTAACATTTTAAGAGGGGAGGACAAGCTGTACATTTACGTCTGGGAGAACACATCTAGGGACCATCCCGGCATACGCCTTAAGCGATTGGGTTACGGGACGGAATTGGACGAGGGACGAAACGGAATGGGATTGGTGACGGGACGAGACGGAATGGGATTTGATATGTCTGGAATGGAATGAAATGAGTGACGGGATGGGATGAACGACGATGGGTTGGGATGGGATGGGTGAAGGGACTGCGATGTGTGACATGAGTGGTAGGGTCAGGATGACTGGTGGGGCCGCAATGGAATGGGCGGCGGGCTGAGGTGAGACGGCTGGGGCGAGAATGGGATGAGCCAGACTGGGAGTCACGGCGAGACATGCTACGGAAGGCCTAGTGACTTCGAGAATTTTTATAAGATCGACAAGGGGGTCGCGTACCACGCAAGCAGTCACTCGCCCCTTTCGCCTTTGCGTTCCCCCTGCGCGCGCACACGCAAGCGACCGATCAGGTTAAGTGCATTTCATCAACACCCGTCAAAGGGTTGAGTAGCCGGCGGCGATCGCCGACCCCGCCACTCCCGAGGGGGCGCCGCCGCCGCCGCCGGTACTCGCGCGCCGTCATGCTAATTGACGCCCTGCCCTGCCCTCCGCAGTGCCTGGTGGGGCGCCGCACCTCCTTCCGCTCCCCGCCCCCGCCCCCGCCCCCGCCAACCCCTGCCGGCGCCACTTCCTGCTGTCTCCGCCTTGCCATTACCTTCGCGGGTGGAGGTAGAAACGGGGTAGACAGGTACATGCGTGCGAGGACGGTAAATGGGCGAAAATGTCTAATGTGAAAATGGCCGCGAAGACGCAAGTAGTAGTAGTGCATTATTACTAGTAGTGATGCCACAGGTGAAAGTGGAGGTTGTAGTTTTTCACGTTGCAAAAGCAATGCTCCAGGGTCTACTTCGCCTCCTTCCCTTCGCTCCAATCCCAGACGTTGGTTCCGTTTCCGCTTCAGTCTCCTATGCTCTCGTTCTAGCTCATCCCTTACTTTCTCATAGTTTCCTTTTGTTTATTTTTTGGACATCAGTCTCTATCTGTAATTTCGTCCGTACATTCCAAACTCCCAACTCTATGTAAGCTTTGTTGACTCTTTATTACAATTTTCAAAAAATCGGACCAAAAATCGTGGCCTCGACATAATAAGTTTCTATCTCACATTCTTCGCGAAAATAATGTTTTAACATGTTCAAATCTATTGTTGAACATATAACATATTAGAACCGTTTTCAAATGAAACGCGTAAAAAAATCTTCTGTGAACAAAGTGATAGAGCATTTTGCTAATCATTATTAAACACAACTAAACATTCAGAACCTTCTCATTCTGAGACCACGATGTGTTGTAAAAAGATGACGAGCATGAATGACTTTCTAAGAAGGGATTAATATCTTTACAATAAGTTTACCGTGCCAAATCTGTCTTAAAAATAATTTTTGTTTCATTACTTCAAATTCGATTGCCAGTGTGTCGTTTGAAGATTGGTAATAAGTTATTTTGAACAGAATTGTTGTAGTGTATTTAGATTAGTTCCGCTTGACCCTCCAGGTAAGCACAGAACCAGAAGGGCGAGTGGCGTGAATGAAAGAACAATACAGTTAGCACGCAGATGACCCCATTTGATGGGCAGAGTTCTACTGACACATCTCCTTTTACGATGCTAGCTCTCATTTCGAATGTTACCGACTTTATTCCCGTTTCTCAGCTCAGATAAGAAACCCATAAAACACTGCGGAGAAGATAAAATGTTCTCCTCGGAGAGAGATATAGTATTCTGACAACTGTCTCGCTCCGGTGGAGGCAACCGCACATTCAGAAACTACTAAACTACTGCGTGACACGAACATCAACGTTTGAGTGATGATAATCTGACTGGGGGCGTGCGATTGTTTGACCTTTGCTAGCACGCATGGGCACCTGCGAGGCCAGTGGGTGACAAGGCAACCGTAGTGACGTTAATGGAGAATATTAAAGGCGCGGAAGATGCATGGAAGGGGAAAAGAAATGTATTGTAAACTTTCTGCAACTTCCAAATACGTTCTCATTAGTGCATTTTTAATTATGTAATAACATTTATTCAGTGATTTGAAAGTCGTAAGGTTATGTGCGTAAACGCGAATGCTAAAATTTTCTGATATGGATCATTCAATTCTATTTTGTTATTCAAGAGCATTCACTTATTTTCCTCAGATTAATACGTACGTGAAATTATTTGATGATTTGCGTTTGTGATCCAGTGATAGTTATTATTTTTAGAATGAACTCCTGAATCAACTAAGGAATGAATTCAACTTATTCAATATTTTTGTTATTTACTTTACCATATTTATTATATTAGTATATTCTACATTTTATATTTTTCATTCGTTTATGTATGAATGTTTATGTTTGGTGTGCAATCGTTTACAAAATCGGATTATGTATCTAATAATATTAACTTCAATATAATAATTAAGTTCTAAATATTATCTAAGATGTTTATTTATTTTTTCTTCATTGGCATCATGGACTTTTTTAACGTGTCCAGTGCATATTTCAATTTCCTTGTCAAATAAGAAGTACTTTTTAATTTGATTTGTGACTAACATTCATCATGTGAACTATGTCATAAACACATAGCCTGCAGACTCAATAGCATGGCCACCTAATTCAGTAAGGTAATTATAAACTATGCGGTAATATAATAATAATAATAATAATAATAATAATAATAATAATAATAATAATAATAATCAATTTTAGTGTTTATTGATTATCATGGAGCTTTGTAAAACAAAAGGAAACAATTTTTTAATGAAACAATAATAGTTTCAAATGTTGTTCCATAGAAAAATTGTTTCCTTTCTTGTAAAATAAAATGTAGCACTTCAATTCCAATGTATTTGAAAGCCTTGCAGTGAGTGATATTTTTATTAACTTCTCATTAAACGTTTCTTACGTTAAAATTGCTTTTACAATGAGGGGCATATTAATACACTATGGAATGTAGATATCTTTCACGGATGATAAAACCCAACCATAAATATTAGAGAAAAAAATAGTATAATCAGATTCCACACACATGTAGTATAGCGTGTGGTGATTATACAGCTTAATATCCACGGTTCAAAAAAATTGTCATCAACGTGCTCTGAAGTTGTTTAATTTTAGCAAGAAGTGAAAAATACGTGTCGGTCGTTTGTGCAGATGTACCCTCTTCGCCTTGGCACTTGTTTTGTCATTACTGTCTGCTTATAACGAATTTCGTTACTTATGAAGTCTTCTATAGAATAATTAAAAAAAATAGAGTACGTTTTCTGACTCAAAATCGAAAAAATAAATCTGACACCTATTGATTCGAGAACCGCATCTCAGAAATAATAATAATAATAATAATAATAATAATAATAATAATAATAATAATAATAAAAGTATACAGGAAGTAATCTACCTTTATGCTCTTAGACGGGATTTTTACCTTTCTGTTGCCGGACACTCAAATCATTTCTCTCATACAGAATAGGGAGAATAATGGGTCACAGAATGGGCCCAGATCGGTATAAATTATGTTATAATATATCTTCTATGAATTATGCCCTAATGTCTGAAGCGCCAGACGCATGCACTTCTACACTCAACTTATCACGACTGCTCGTACGAAGAGTCACAATAAAAATTATTGTTATTAAAGTTTCTTTCGCAATTGTGCTTTCAATAAAGCAGAAGTGCATCACGCAAGAATGAATTTCCGTCAATAAAACATTTTACTCAACTACTACGTTAATGGGGGGAGTCGTTCTTCAACACTTATAATGTCATTTCTCCCCCTCCTGCTTCCACCTGTTCCGCTTGGGCGGTGCGGGGGCAGGTACTGCACCGTTCGCATCACACCGTAACGCGTCACCCCGTCCCTCCCCGTCCCCCTCAGCCACCGGTTCCTCGCGGCTTCGCCCCGCTCACACCGCACTACACCGCACCGCACCGCACCGCACCGCACCGCACCGCACCGCACCGCACCGCACCGCACCACACCGTACCGTACCGCACTGTACCGCACTGCACCGCACCGCACCGCACCGCACCGCACCGCACCGCACCGCACCGCACCGCACCGCACCGCACCGCACCGCACCGCACCGCACCGCACCGCGCCGCCCCGCGTCTCGTCGCGTCTTGCAGCGCCAGATGGCCGTCTGGGCTGCCAGGTGCCGCGCGCACGGCGGCGAGTGCGGCGAGGACGGCGCGGGCGGCGAGGACGACGCGGGCGGGGGCGAGGCGGCACGGCGGCGTGGCAGCGGCGTGGCTGCGAGCATTGTTCGCTCGCTTTTGTGCGTTGATTGACGGCCGCTAAGTCTCTTACGCAATAAGCTCCGAGCAAGTGCGCTTGTCCGGCCCGCGGGCTCGCCGAACGCTCCCCCTCCTCTCCCGGTCCGCGCCTCTCCACTCCTCGCCGAGCGCCAACCCCCTCCCCCTCCCCCTCCCGCCCCGCCCCCTCATGCGGCTCGGCGCCCCCGCGCGCGGCCCCCGGCTGCACCGCGCGCATCTGCGACCGCTCGTATGAATACGCGATATGAATATCTGAATATGTGCGCGTTTGTATGCGGTGGGGTGATGGCAATTTATTTGAATACAGGATCCCTTTGACTGTTGGTCTTGTTTGAGAGATTACTATCATTCCCTGCTGATGGGGTTTTGACGTCTTATTAGAGATGTTAGAATGAATTGATTGTAATATTCAGCTAATAATTATTATGAATGATTTTTATTACCAGTTTATAACCTCCCCCTATGTTATGAAATAAACTTTACGAAATGGTTTAACTGACAAAATAAATTTAAACGCGTTAGTAATGTCAAAAGATTTTATTATTGTAATCCTCTTTATTATACATTACCATGAGAGCTTTTTAGTACCCAGGTATACTGTCCATTCCGGAAAATGTCAACTCTCTTCGTAATTAGTTCTGTGAGCGAACTCTCGATACAAAAATTTATATTTTCTCACAAATACTCGAATCTTTTCTGCATTCTCTGCACATTTTGTGCTTCACAAATGTGCAGATAATTTATAAATAGGGTATCTGCTGTTGGACTTTTAATACGTTCTGCATATCTGAGTATTAAATTAAATTATCGCCCATTTTCTCTAATTTCTGCTCTTCGCAACACATTTCCATTTCCAAATAATGTTGATATGATCGCCAAAGAATGCCAAACGATTCTAAAAGGAGAAAATATTTTTACTCTCATATTCTCAAAGCACACTGATTATTATAATTTCTATGTTTTTCTGACTTAAAAATGGTGAATAAATTCTCGTGAAATATTGAAAAAACGACCTAAAAGCTGAAAATTTGAATATTAATCGCGTGAGAGATTTTTCAAAAAAACATTTCCGTAATTTTCGAAAAAATCAAAATCATTCTTATGTTCTCAAAGTGTGCAATTATCACTATATTCACGTTTGAAGAAAAAAAATTGGAACGGTTTTGAGAAAATAGCAATTGAGCATTTTAAAAAATGCGAACTTTTGAGTTCGTTTACACAGAGAACTTTTGAATTTTTGAGGAACATTGTACGACATTATTTAAAGCACATGTACTCATAAATATAATAATTTGAAAAAATCGCCACTAATGTAAATATTAACGACGTGAGTGACAAGAAAACAATTTTTTGTAATTTTTAAAAACACAAAAGTATTCAGCAATATGACGTTTATGTCACCTCGTAAAGTACATTAAGTACTATCCCTACCCAATGTTTAAAGAAAAAAATTGGAGCCGTTTTTGAGAAAATCTTGTTTTTGTATTTTTTTAATATTGAAAATATTGTGCGTAATATTATATGAAACTACGGAACGTTTCCAAAGATTATGTGACCTAAATGAAAGAACTAACTATGGACAACAAATTTAATTTAAAGGAAAAATCTTTAATTCTCTATTTGTAGGAAGACGCCGAAAAAATTCAAACATTTGCAATTTTCGAAAATTCAGAGTTAACTGTGAAAATCGAACCTATGCCATCTATATACGTGTATTTTACACTATTGTTACAAGAAATTTAAAGAAAAATTTGGAACCGTATTTGAAAAAAAATTGAAACTGTTCCAGGGGCTTCATGTAAAGTACCCCCAAATTTGAAGGTTTTTGAAACGCTCCGCGAGTCGAGCCAGTTGGACGGGGAATATCCATTTTGGAAAAAATCCTATGTATGATTTAGGCGCTAGTGAGGCTCACAGACGGGTGGACGAACGTTTCGAAAAAATACGAAAAAAACCAACACTTTTAGGGTATCAGGGGACCGCAAAAAGGTTATTTCCTTTGAAATCTCGAAATAGATTTTTCGCAGCTTTACATAATTTTCTCTGTATTCTACGCATTTTACTCTGTATACTTACGTGTAGGAGCAAGTCAAAATGTAAAAATTGTATTGAAATATTAAAAACAATCACCTGGTAATGGAAAATTGCCCGAAATTTTAAAACTATTTCTATTATAAAAAAGGATTTAAGTAACCTTTAGAAGCAAAATAGAAAGGTAATTACATCATCTGAAGATCGTGCCGACGTGTTCAAAATAAGTTTGGACAGTGCATCAGTTCAAATAAAATGTACCATCAAACCCTAATGTGACAGCGGTGAGGAGCACCATGACCTAATCAATACATCTTCACACGGCGCATATCGCATGCTTTTTCTAGCACGTACTCGCACAGTAGGTCCGCGTGGCTTCCTAAACGCGCATTTTTCATGAGCTTACGTTGGCGAAGCTCACGATGGTGGTGAGAGCATTGTAGTTCGTTTGGACGAATGATGTCGCCGATACCATGCGCCACTCAGCCAGAGCCAGGGCCCCGGGAGGCAAAACGCGTGGGCTGTTGATTGTCCGCGCAAGCACAAGTCGTGAATAGAGAGTGCAGCGGAGGGTAAAGTCATTTGGTGCTACATTAAACAGAACGCTATTGAAATTTATTGAGATACATAAAATATCCTTATTTGTTTCCTTTGTATAATTGCTCTTGTGAGTCATAATCCCATCGCAGTTTTCTTGCATTAATTGCAAATTAGATACGACAGAATTAGCAGCACACGTGTATTACAAAACTGGTTTTACTCCGAGTTGCCACCCCGCTGCCAAATTGGTTGAGAGTAGATAATGGAAAACCGTGAACTGCCTGAGGAAGGTGACGGAACCTTGAGCTATATTCTGACAGTCGACGTCTCCAAGTTCTCGGAAGAAAGCAAATGCCTCTAGTCGTCTTGCTCTTTCTGATTTTGGAATTCTGCTAGAATATTCAATGAAGGCGTTGACCTAAATGAAAATTGCATTACAAATGAAGGTAGTAAAATAATATCTCAACGCAGGGAAAAGTACATCATCCTCAAATTTGGTTATTTATTTATTAATACTTGAATTATTTTGTAAAAAACTAAGACAAATGGGGAAAAATTAAAATATGCGTACGTTTTCTTGAGATCCTGAATTCCTACCTTTAACTATACATAATTGAATGATGAATTAAAGAACCAACACAGCATGGTCAGAAGCATTTGAAAACTAGAAGGTTTCGCTCCCTCGTTATACCTGCACCCGCCAGTTCTACTCCTACCACATTTATCAATAGAAGAGAGCAACAAAACGTGCGTATATTGGTATGATGGTACATTTATATCCAGAAGCAAAACAAGAGTTCTCAACATTGACTCAGTGGATCAGGGAAACTGGACAAAAAACCTAATCCAGATGGGGATCTTTGATCAGAAGATATAGTACTTTACTTGTTATATGCATGATATAGTCCTTTAAAATTATCCAATAAAATGTATTCTAATGGATTAATATCATTGTTGAAAGAAATATTAATTTTATTTTGATGATCAGTATAAAATAGTTTTATGTAAACCATAATTAAACCGAAAAAATTTCACTTGAACTTGTGTATTGATTTTAATGGTTTAATGTCATCTGACAACGAATTGAGTAACACAGACGTATTATTTGTATGTGCATTTCTTTTAGTGAGCTGTTGATACTTACACTCGAAGAACATGACTTCTATAATGCGTTTTGTAATAATAAACATCTGTTTTCCATGAAAATATGTTCCCACTCTTAAGAAAGTCAGATTTGACAAAAACTACAGGTCCGTAAATAAATACGCATGGCAATGGTTGGATTCCAAGCTCAGTGAAGAGAGGCTTGCATTAATAGTGCGAATACTATTTGTGTATTATTAGTATGATTTTTCCCCAAAATTGAAAAGTCCGGTTTCTATACAATAACCAAAATATAATGGCATATCTCAAGCGGAAAGTATACATTCGGAAAATACACGTAACGATCTGCATGACGGCTGACTGAATTTGACAGAATTCTGAATGCGAAAGATAATGAACTTAATTTAATGTTCAAATCATTTATATGGACATACCATTTGAGCAATTCAGTTTTGACTGAATTAAGAGACCCATAAATGCTATCTTAACATCATTCAATGGCATGTTTTTCATTTTCAGTCGTGCATGAGATTGCCTGATTGAAATGCAAAAGTACCTTGAAAGTGTTTCCCCTTCATTTACTATTAATCAGTTAATATGAAACAACGAAATACATATTAATTGATATTATACAAATAAGCTTTTTAAATATTTTAACTTAATTAATTGAAGGCAGCACCTCTTGATTCTTTTGAATTCCGCGAGAATCTGTACTTTTGTTTGTTCATGGAGGTATTTTTTTAGAATATTGATCGCATGGTGTTTCTTCAGTCACGAGAGAAAGACAAGATGACTTCAGATGTCTAAGGCGCTTCCGGTGTAAGGAAGGGAAATACTTTATTCCCAGAGAGAGAAGAAAGTGTATCAATGGGAGGGGACTTTCCGAGGAGTTGGCTGCTGAAGTGTATTGAACCAGTAACTAACGTTTGCTGACTTTAGAAACCCTTCAAATGAATTACTTTTTCAAATTTTATTTTTTGTACGTCCTATATAGATTTACGGTATATAATGGGTTTTATGTTTTTCTGATTTGAAATCGCGTAAGTGATTGATTTTTTATGTATCTGGAAATGGTTCTTTTATATGATTTATTCAATACTTTTAACTTTTTGTATCAAACCGTTTTCCAAAACATATTCTGAGGTCTGGGAAGAAGAGATTAATGTCATGAAAGAGGCTTACAAAATGCAATGTTTAAAATTCTTAGAACATTCTGACTTCTCCGTCAAGGAGTACTTTGGACCCCTAACTGGACATAAACATCTAAAAATGGACTTAGCATTTTACTTACAGAACGTACAATCTGAAAAATCCAGACTTTGAGTTTTCCATTCTGGCTGTCTCCTCTGGAAAAATAAGTTTCAAGACCTTCATTAACAGAATCAATCTTTCTGTGTAGTAATGTGAAAATGCTATTATTACGGAAATAAATGAATGTTTATTTACCAACTTACTCATTGGAATAGCAGGTATCTACCTGGATATGAATCGTAGAGACAGATTGTTCTGAATGAACGATCCATGGATTCCGGGGGGATACCGGGGCAGTAATTTAAACTACACACCATAGACCGTGCACAAACCTATCAACCCCATAACGTTCCCTATTTCATCTTTAGGACGGGGCGATGGGCTAATTCTGCTTCCCCCTTTTTGGCACATCCACACGATCTAGAAATACCAATGTTGTTCTGATGCTTTCCACATCCCACTCAAAGAATGGCAACACTTGCCTTTCGTCGAATCCGGAGCGAACCCAATATATCGTGCTAGGTATCATGTCCGGGCCGACTCGTAAAAACTTCTGGCAATGTAAATGAACCTGCGAATACCTCACCCCTCACTCGCACTCTTTTCCGATTGAGCGCATCGTGGCTGCACCGCCTTCCCGCGCGCGCCGCGCCGCGCCGCGCCCCACCCCATCGCGCCCGCCGCCGGCCAGTGCTAATTGCCGACTTCCTCGTGGACGCGCGGAGCCCGCGCGTTCGTAGGCGGCGCTTAATTGAAATTTGAATAGGAATTTACGCCGCGCGATAGGGCGCTGCGCTGCCCGCTGGTGCGGCCGTTGCCGAAGGTCGCTCAGGCAAGCACACCTGGCTGCGGAGAGGACCGGGGCCTCCACGGCACACCTCAGAGCACCACAGAACACCGCTGCTCGCCACGGCGGTCCAACACGGCTCTCCCAAATCGCGTAAAGGTTCCGTACGCTTCGCACAGGGCAAGATCTCAATATTCGTCTGAGGGGGATCGCCACCGGCGGCGGCATGTGGAAAAGCAAAGCCGCTAGCAGAAAGAGCCGGCAATTTGGAGGTCGCATGTTCGATCCCGACCGTAAGTCAGAAATGTGTTTGATTTGTTCAACCCCAGGGTGTTTGTAACTCCGGTCAGAAACGATTTCTTGTGTAGATTGTTACAGGGGTTTCTACCATTAACGTGATCAGTTCCTTGTGAATTCCGAATCTGCACCTACGCAATTGGCTATAAGACGCACGCTCTTTTCTTCCCGTTCTACTTCCTTCCCATCCATCGCTCACAATCTGGAACGTCGGGGGAAAGATCGTCCAGTACCTCCCACTTATAACTGCCATACGCTGGCTTAAAGAGGTCAATATCTCCTAGGAAATTGAATCAAGATGATCAACAATAATCACTATTCCACTCGTGAAATTAAAACAGTGTTTAAGTGTACATACTAAATGCCCCAATTATGGCGGTGAAGCTCAAAAAGTTCATCGCATTTTCTATCCGATTTTTCTTACCGCTTCTACCTACTGGCCAATTATAAACTGTGACTCATCTATCTTAGGAGGCGGTATACATCCATCGCATGTCCAATGAACAGCATATGTACTATAATACAACCTCTAATTTTAACATATAAAATGTTTTCAATATATTTCGCATTTTGAAATTCTGTTGGACATAATTTCACTCGTGGAATAGTCCTATTAAAACCACTCGTGCTTTGGAAATTCTCAGATAAATCCCCTCCTTGCTTGGCGCCTCGAGAATTTATCGAAAATTTCCAAAGCAATCGTGGTATTACCTATATTTTTTTATAAAGCAGAAATGAGGGTTGGTCCCATGAGCACAGAAATGAACTGAGTCTCAGAAACTTAATACTAATGTGTATGGAATTATGCTCTGCAGGCTCTGCAAACTATTTTGAGACTAATAATGCATAATTTTGTAGATTATATTATTCAGAAGGCAGCGAAGTACACACACAAACTAGCAAAACCCGAGGCCCGCTTGCAACCCGCAAAACTCATGTGCGTAGAAATACGTTCCTCACGCGATGATCTACAAAATTAAATATTTTTGGATTTATTGAAATAGTTTTGGGACATCAATCTGAGCATTCACTCTACGTGGTTTGCGGACATTTTGGACCTAGCAATTACATATTTTATGAGGGTTCGGTTCTTCAGGGTGTCCCGACTTCGTCATGTGGGTGGTCAGAGATGTTGAATTTTGAATTGTATGTAACCTTTGAGAAATATTGATCAACGACGCTCTGGGAAGATTACTATTTAAACGAGGGAGACACAAAACGCAAATGTGTACTGCTGAATAGGACAATACTTCTTCAGGGTGCATCAAACAGGTTTAAGACGACAAATGTAGAATTTTGTAAATGTAAATCAGCAGATTCACATACAATCCGTACAATCAACACACGTCACTCTATTACTGACCCATTCATTATTGAAGACGGTGCGTTCTAGGTATGAGCCCTCAGAAAGAGTTCTAGTCATGTTTCTCAGCCCGTAAGCTACAAATAAACCATTTTGGACTTTGAATAAAACTTTTGGCGATTCAATGTTTCTGAATTTCCCCATTCCCTAACAGAGGTGGTCAGAAACTTGCAGTTTCGAAATTAATATAAAATTGAATTGACTCTTTGACACCGTGAACAAAGTAATCGCACTAGTGTAAATTTGTAAGAAGAAAATTTATAGATATTTTTAGTGATTAATAGAATTGTTTTGATTAGTTTCAACAATTAATGGTTAAGTCAATTTCAGTAGAAAATTTGAGACAAAAGTAGTGGGTTTATTAGAGTGTGAGCAGTCGAGTTAAACAAATATTATTCAAGTTCAAAGCCATTGAAAAAAATTATTGCTTGTCGGTTGAATGTCTACTAATTACGTGATTGCTAGTTGTTATAATATTTATAACATGTTTTTTTATATATTACACTAAAATAAAGTGTGTGCTTGTAAATCAAGTACCAGACTCTATTGCCGAAATTATTATAAAAAAATTAAAATCATTTAATTTCACTCTTTGACCACAGCAAAAGAAGAGTTAGTACACAAGATATTTTGTTCTCAGCAACTTAACATTGTATCGCTGAAATATAACAACGTTCGACGGATGAGGGATGTGAGAGAAGATTATTATTAGGGAAGCCATATTTGAGGCAAATGCAAAGACAGGAGAAACACGGATAAAGTGGACAATCCGAAGGAGAATGGCGAGCACGTGGAGGGCGACCGCCGCGAAGGCTAGTGCGTGCCGGGCCGGGAGGCCTCGGCGGGGGCGGGAAGGGGGCTGGAGCGGAAACGACGACCGGCCGGAGCGGCGCGCGCGGGCGGCGCACGTGTAGTCGTGGGCGGAGGGAGTGAAGGGGTGAAGGGGCGGGCGGAAGGCGCGTGGGCGGCGGGGGTGGCTGCTAACGCAGGCTCCGCCCGCCGCGAGCATCCCGGAAAGGACGCTCCTCTTACGTCAGCGCGGCGTCATCGCTATCCGCGGCGTGGCCCCGCCCTCCCCGCAAGCACGCGCGCTGCACCTAGAGCGGGGTCTCGCCCACCGCCCATCCTCTCCCGCAAGTTCTAGAAGTTAATTTCCTTCCCCCTGAGGCAATCGCGTGATATTTTACATGGACAGTGGAACATCCGTTTTCAGGGATCTGTTCCATAATGAAAAATCCAAATTTTCTGCAAGTAAAACTCTTAGAAATACTGAATTGATGTTGATTATATTGTTTGTTTATTGTAGCATTATAAATTAAAATACAATTTTTCACACTTATTCTTAATCAAGCTTTCAATTAACACATTTGAACCAAGTGGTATGTGGATTCTCCGGGGTTTTCTATTTTCCCTGGACCTGCCGATATTAACCCGGGTATGTAGTACATGATCGACTATCGATGTATTTTTCAAATTTCGTTTTCAATCTCATTGGGGTTTATTTAACAATATGTTCTTTGATAATAACAATAATGATAACAGTAATAATAATAATAATAATTATTATTATTATTATTATAATATTTTTCAAATCTACTCATTGCATTCGTTGTTTCTTTCTCCTTTACAATTATTTTCTCACTCGCATCCCATTCTTATTAAAATTATTTACAGAATACATTTTAAAAGCCTTGGAGCAGTACCATTATAAGCCACACCAGCCACAGCAAGCATCCCGCTATTCATAAATGTTAATATGTCGATTTTAGTGAAAGTGTGGAATATCTTATTAGTATATATGATTTGTTCATATTCACAAAGAGTTTGGAACGGAAACAAGATGATAACACACTTCTACCAAAATCCAGATATTACATTTTACGAGTAGCGGGTGGATTGTTATGGTTGATGTGGCTTATCTTGTCACTGACACGCTCTCTACGTTTAATTTGTTTCAAGCAACTAATCACATCAGTCACATCAGACGAACCAATGCAAATAATATTAGTTAGATATTACAGGAAGTATGTGGTTATTTTATAATGAAGGGAATATTTAAACGACCATGTTAAAGTAGGAAAACGTATTTGGGGCTGATTCGCATGTGCCGAAATTCTTTTTTCGCAAATTTGTCTTTTACTTTCTCCAACGGGCAGTCTGATCTCAGTATAGAGACGGAAGAAATAATCTAAGCCACTTCAGATCTTCTTGTCCACGATATCTCAGTGCTCGCTGGTCGACGAGGATTCCGCGCGTATGTGGCGGGAGGGGGTGCTTTGGCGAGGACCGGCCCTTCTCCATCCCTTTCTCCCCTCCTTCCCCCTCCCTCCTCGCGTCCCGAGCCGTCATTAAGGCCCTGTAAACAGCGTGGATTGATTGTGCATAGGGGCGTCTTGGTGATGAGCGGGATCGGCGCCGACGGCTGTGGCGTCGGAGGGGGGCGGCGGGCGGCCAAGCGGGGCCCGTGCAGGATTTATGGGCGAGGCCGAGGCCGAGGGCGAGGGCATGGGAAGAGGGGGTCGCCCCGGGGGACGCGTGTGGGTCGCTGGGATTTGTGAGAGCAGATCCGCGAACGTGTTGCGGGCGCCCGGGACGCCCCAGCGTTCCGTTGCCCCGGGCGCCGAATCGGGGCGGAGGCGGATATGGCGGAAGAGGGAGAGGGGGGCGGAGCGGAGCCTCGGGATCCCCCGGATGCCCGGGCGGCGTCTGCAGGGCCAGACGTATGCCACGCGCAATTATTCGCTCCGTGTCGAAGAGGGTGCGTGGGACCGGAGTGTGAGGGGAAGGGCGGGGCGGGGCGGGGTAGGCGGGGCGGAGCGGAGCGTGGCCGCGGGCGCCGCTCGCGACTGGAATTGCATGGTGGCGCTCGCCCATGCGGCCTTGTCGGCCCCTCGCGAGGGGAAAGACGGTGATCCCTTCCGCCTGTGCTCCGATTCGAACATATTATTTCCGAGATTGAGAGTTTTTCCGACACCGAGCTTTTCATTTTATCCTCTTATATTCCTACTTATTATTCGCGTTAGTGTCTTTCGAACAGTAACAGAATATGTTACGTTTTTATTTGCTTCGTGACTCCAGTATTTTACCCTTAGGTTGATGTTTGACTTGTTCTTTAATTAAAGTATGGCCAAAGGCGAACAATCAATGGCGGCATCTGATTAAACGATAATAGAGATCAAATTCTGACTGTTTGTCATCTGGGGATTTGTTGAATGGGCAACAACTTTGAGATACTACTTGTAAACGATATGCATTACATACATGCAGTTGAATATATCTTACAGTTGAATATTATATTTCATTAAACCGTATGTACGACACGTATCAGATTTTTTTAGGTGAATAATGCCCATAAGGTGCTTCTTGATAGCAGGTTGAATTAAAAAATATTTCTCTGCCTTAGAGAGCAAACTCCAACTACACGCTGAAATGATATCGTATGTATTGTAAATAAATTTTATACCTAAGACTTACTTGTCAAACCCATAGGATATTTCCATCGTTTGCCACATTACTATTGAAAAGTTGTTCTCTGTGATACTATTTTCTTAATACATGTTCTTTTTTTCTTCATTCGTTATATTCTAGTAATCAATGTTTTAGTAGAATTTTTATCCAGCGGTATTCATTATTTTGCGATGCTGATTTCCACAAGGACAATAATTTGTAATTGCTCACCGATTATGCTCCGCTTCTTGCAGAGATTTATCTTTGAAATTGATTCATTATTTGCTAAAAGTTATCAGTTGATGCAGTAATATTAACGATCAATGGAATTATTTGAACCAGGAAACTGGCACAAAAAAGGGAGTGGATATTTCCTAAACGTCACGGTTGCAAATGAAAAAGCAGTTATCCTGATTAAACGAGTATACCAGCTTCAAATGCTTGCCAACACGTAAGCGCATCGCGTATTTTCGTTTTACTGCAGTAACCAATCTCATTATCGCCACTGCATGGAGTTTTAAGTCCATTGAAATGAATAGTTGTAGTTAAACTTTACAATCTGGGGATTATACACGTGCTCGTGGCGTCACGGTAAGCTTCAATTGGGCAATGAAAACCGTTGATGAATATCAATTTTGTTGGTGATCCGCCGGGAGATTTATTGAAACATTGTAATTATGTGTGCAGAAAGAGGTACGATGCACGAGGCGCGCGGTTTTTGTGTTCCGAGTTCGCTGTTGCCCACTCGACAGGCGGCTGATTGTTTGCAGCAAATACCTCTATCGATAGCCCTGCATCAAATTTGCCTTTAGAAAGATAGTTGCAGCATGGTTTAGTGCTAGTTACTCTGCCGACATTTCATCATTTGTGTTAAATTCAATATTAATTATTCTAAAGTACGACGATTGTAATTCTGCCTATATTTTTGTATGTATAAATTCTATTTTTTATTGAATTATGGAATAATTACTTACAGACGTAGATATTGAATTATTAGCTTTTTTAATGACCGTAACTACATCTTCAGCATAAAAGGAACACACCTTGAATACGTTCTGGAATTTGGATCACCTTGAAATTTAGTAGATTTGAAACGTGTTTACGTGGTTTTCATACTTTTTTTTGGGCGCAATTCTATTTCTGAAAATGAATCAATTAACGGATAATTAATCATTGATAATTAATCCTTGGCCTTTAGCAAAGACGTAATGTGAAGGAATGGATATACTCAGACTTTTTCATCTGTTTTCAGAAATAATTGATTCTTTAGCCAAAATGTCTATCTACACATTTTCTAATAACTTTTACTTCACTTTTACTTATAGATTAGTCTTTAATTTCCATTCTCAAAAGTAAATTAAATTGTGTATTTTTTAAATATTGTCGAAATGTTAAACATATTTTGCTTTAAAAAATATTCTGGATACCATTGTACCCAGATTCCAACAGTTTCTAGAATTAAATGTGGTCCTTTAATACAAAAAGTATCATTATACATATTCTACTTTTCTTTCCACTTACTAGTTTTTATTCTTACAATAAAAACAATGTAAATACAAACAATAAAAACATGAAGACAAAAATAAAAATATTATTGCATAAATCATAAGTAATAATGTAATAAATAAACAATTGCTCGTATCCCGAACAAACGCCCTGAACGCGGAACGGGGGCGCCGTGACGCTAAAGTGAGAAGTGTGCGAAGAGAGACCGGTATTTCAAGATAAACAAAGTTACTTTTTCATTTCCGAGGAGAAGGAGCTGTGTACTTTGCACTGAAAACTGTTCTCGTACTTAATGACTTTGAGCGCTTACTTCTGATGGATTCATGGAGTTTTAGGTTTTGTAACAGGAACTTTTGATATAGAACACTCAAACACTTTTTGAGATCTCGTTGCATATGTGTATATGTTATTGAATAATTCATCCAAAAAGGGAAAATAAATCTAGTGAAAAATATTTCATTGGGATTTGTGTGACCGACATAAACATTCCGCACGAAGTACTTGAAGTTTCAACACTCAGATTTTTCTACCATTTCCTGATTTTCTTGTACGTTGTATAGTGTTTTTTGTTCATATCTAGAAGCGTGAATTTGCCTTTTTGCACCCGTAGTAGTGTTTTTCTCGCTAGTTCGAAATATAGTTTTAGTAATATTAATAATATTCTCAATTTCATGGAAATAATCTTACCTTTTTTGTCTCAAGATTCGATGTGGATGAGTCACGTATGAACTCAACAACTCATGTTCATTTTAGAACTGCAATTGTTGACAAAATGTGTGGATAAAATTTAATTTGGGAACATGATTTTTATCTGAGTTCATCATAAATTAAGTATTACTAGTATTTCAGTATATACATAGAGCATGTTGACGTACCATTTCTTACATTATTTATTTGCGAAATCCTCAGAATATGCAATTGTATATATGAAATAACACCACGATGACTTGACATTTTGACTTGCAAATTAATTTATATTTCTTGTTTGACGAACGAAACTAATCAAAGGTTGCCTTTGTTTTTATTTCCACAGATCAAATCAGATTTGGTTGGAGAAATAGACCTAAATCACCAAGCTCAGATTGTGAAGATGTGCCTGAGGAGAAGAGAGTTATCTACAATTTTGGACAGCGCTTCGCATCGACAAGTTTATGGCCCCTAGTACGTGGTATTTATGTAGATAGCAAATGACAGTGTTTGAAAAGTGCCTAGAATGGGATAACAGAGTTGCGGAATGAATTTTTTTAGGTCCACCCATGATAATTTTTTTTTGTATTTATCCTTGATATCTTTGGATATGTGTACTTCAATATCCAGCAATCCTTCATGTCTTGAGCGCTGTTTTCAATATGGAAAGTCAGATGTAATTAATTTTGTTGCGAGATTCATTACTAGAAATTCTCGCAAGTATGTCGTTATTTATTGTTAATTTTTCAATTCAATTTCGAAATCGGCTCTTAATTGAAAATTAGAAACTTTCTTATCATGCCGGCTACATGGGGCAAAATCATCCTTGATAGCAATCACACCGGTTTATGAATCTAAATTAAAAATACTAAATATAAGAAACTGTTCCCTAACAGTTCACCTAACTAAATAGATCATTAATTCTGTTATAAGTGATTTTAAGTGATTCGTATAATTTTATTAAGGCTTTTCTATCCGTGACAGTGTTATAATTTTTGAGAAAATGTGTCGAAGACATTTAATACGGTTTATTCTTCTATGATCACATCTTAGTGTCGTTACAAGTAATATACACGTTACGAAGTTTGTCTAGTAGTTTGTAGATCTAGGGGGATCATTGAAGTTATTATTGCCATAAAAATATTTGTGACAATAATCATTATTGGATATCTAAAATGTCTTGATAATGTGCTTATTAATTGGGATTTGGTCATGCTTCTTCTCCGTCATGAAAATGTAGAATATTTTTTGGATCCTTTCATTTGCGTTGGCAAACCAAACTAAACCAACCTTAAATTATCTGTATTAAAAATGAGTAAAAAATGCAGCTGAAATAATTCTGTTAATACAAGATATTGATGTTTTATAATGCATTATTTATTACCTTATCATTGAATTTTGTTTTCTTCCAAATTCTCTGTATCTATTTCTTTTCAATATTATAACAAAATACTCTAGTAAACAAATTACCTCTTGTTGTGCTACTAACATAGAAAAGTCGAATTTAAGCGATGCAAAATTTGTTCATATAAACTCTGGAGTTAATACAGTTCCAAGTTTGATCTCTTATAGATATTTTAAATGTCTACGTATAAAAATTTTACATTAACAACTAAATATGGATGTATGATTATTAGTTTCAAGAACACGATAAATGAATGTTTATTATCTTACGTGAGAATTTAGAAACTGAGAACCATTGTAATAGATGAAGTATTACGGAACTTATTTGAAATGGATTTTCATGGTCAACTGAAAAATTGAAAATATTTCTTTTCAAAATGTTTTAATTCACCTACGTAGAGATCGAGATACTATATTTTCTTTTAATAGAACTGACCAGAGTTGATATTAATGTTTGGTAGTACTATAGTGTATTGCGTTTTTGTGTGTATTTAACAGAGGAAACATTCATCATTCAGAGGCATAAGAGATACTCCTCGTGAGGATACATGTGGATGAATCAATGAATTGAAGAAAAGTCCAAGACATATTACTATACGCGCACTTTTTTTCATACTCCACAGCGTGGGATGGGAGGACTGGTGGGTTGTCTACGTCACGGCAGTGCAGTGCAGTCAACGTCGACAGAAAACTCAGCGTAAGAGCGCGTCTAGGACTAGGTAGCAATGAGAAACAACGCAAGTTTTTTTTTAATTCTGAAGAAATAATTAATATTTGTAGAAATTATTGAGTAACAAGGAACACGGTACGTAAAAAGACATCGTTAGAAAGAGAGAGAAACCTGACAAGTCCGCATTGTAAACGAAGAAGGTGAGCATGACTGCAAACTGAGCCGTGACGTTGCGAGTGGAACTCATACCGCGCCGTGCTGTGCTAGGCTGAGCGAGAACTAGGGAGCTGCAGGATCAAGAAAACGTGTGCGCATATGCAGAGAGATGTACATGCGATTACTGAAGTTTAATTTGTGACATATGAATTGAGTCCTTGAAGAATTATGCTGTTTGATGAGTAAAAAAGAAGGATCAGTTGATGTATAAATGCGTGGCTCAGGAAAATCCAGTCTGTCGTATGTGTCAATTCCAGTACATTAGATGATGAAAAGTAACGCAATGCATCCTTTCACCTCTTAATTTCTTTAAAGTAGGCGCCATAAGCAAAACTGAATCCATATTCATATCGACTCGAGGGGGTTCTCAATTCAATTCATAAAGCCTTCTTACTCATCAGTTCATCGCAATTTTTCGATAGTTTACGTCTTGATATTGCAAAATGTTAATTACATTTTTAAAGACGGGAACAGACGACTTCAAGTACAAACCAGAGTTATAATCAACTCCCCGGCAGCTGCAACACCACTAGCTGAGTTCGCCGAGTTAGCGACCCCCCTCTCGTCTAACAGACGAGAAATGTCTCACTATTGTCGATTGGGTAGTTGATTATTTCGTGTTTCTGGGCGCGTCAAGTACTATGGTCTTTAGTCCCGTAAGTAGGATGTATATTTTTATCACGCGCTCTGCTGTATGGTAAAATCTGGCGCTGACCTACGCGTCAGCTTGCGGATGTTTTCCCCAATCAGGTATCTACTACCAGCGGTACACCGCTCCAGGCGAGACTAGATCTGAGGTGCCGATTGGTCTCTCGATACGTGAGGTAGTGTAGTGCCTGTAAGAGTAAGAGTGTGTGAGTAAGGGGTGAGGATAGGACAGGCAATATCCCGCGCGGTCCGTGTTCCGGATGCGAGCGTACTGCTCCGGCTTTCACCTGGTGTTAATCGGAGAAACCACAGAAAATTACCGATCGACTCGATCCCTTGGACCTCCCGATCAGAACACTACAGTGACATCAGTCGATGCCCTGAACTACCTCAGTCGGTCAGGAAATTGGTACTTCGTTAAACGTGTGTCTTTTGAACTGGCGCACACTAAGTTGTGTCGTTGGTGCGACCCTTTTCCTCTCTTAAAAAGAAACTATTTTTATCCATACATCCTAACCCCAATGAGAACGTGAGAAAGTATAGGAAATGCGATTGATTTGTCTGGTATACACGCATCTGAACACGTACGTGAAAAAAATGACACGTGGTGTGTAAAAGGTGGGACATCAGTGGTGTAGATGGTGCTGGGGTGAATTCAGTGAGTTGCATATAATATGGTGAAAATGCACGGATTCATTGTGTATATTATACATTGTATGTTATCTAGTAGTAACTTCTAATTCGCATTCGACAAAGGAAAAAATGCAATATTAAATTCACACGTTTTATGATATTCATTGGCTCACTCTGCCAGTTATTATTATTATTATTATTATTATTATTATTATTATTATTATTATTATTATTATATAAATTTCATTAAGATAATTTGAAAAGTTTGAGGAATATTTAAAACATTCATACTTATTTATGAATAAGGAGTGTACAATATATATACATATATATGTATATATATATATAATATATATATGTATATATATAATATATATATGTATATATATACATATATATACATATATATATACATATATACATATATATACATATATATTGTAACACCCCCCGGTCGCCTCGTGAGAGAACGCCCGGTAAGCGGCCCGGAAATAGCTCAGTCGGTGATGGAAGGAATCGTTAAACAGATACTGGTAACATGAAAGAAACACTTGGATCACTGGTAAAAATTACTTTTATTCCTGGGCAATCAAATCTAATGCCCCAGGGAAGTTACACTTGTAAATAGAATGAAGAAATGTGAAAATTAGGTGGAAAGAAAAGAAGATGAAAAGTTAGTATTCAGAGGAAAGCTTAAAAACTAGGAAGAATTATAATTAACATTACAATGGTAAAATAAAAAAACAAAAGTTACAAGTCAATGCGCCATAGCGTGGCGCCGCATTACAAATTTTTACACGGGACGAATGCCCATTGAATAATACTGCCTGGAAGAAAGTTTTTTCTGTGGGCCCGAGACGGGCGCGGCGCGGCGGAGGGGGCGGCGGCAACCTTCACAGAGGGCGCGGCCGGGGCAATGCCCTTGCACCCTCTCAGACACGCACGTCAGCTGGTCGGCCGTCTGGTGACGTCACCCAGGGGTGGTGGCGCGTGGCGGCGTTGTAACGGCGTCTGGTAGTCTGGTTGAACTCGAAGCGGGACTGGTAGTAACTGGTAGTACTCTGGTAGAACTCGGAGTAGCCGGGCGATCTCAATCTCAGGAACGTAGTAATTAACTATGCGTACCTCTGATTCTCATTATAATAATTGTCGAACACAACTTCGGACAGTTTAGCAATCCTTCGGAGAAACGTTCGCCTCTCTTCACGACGAATTTCCACCCCAGAGAATTTTCTCTGTCTACTGCAGCCGGCACAATGCTCAAAACTCGCAGCAAAATAATAAAATCCCACATAGGCACATTCGCCCGAATAATTTCCACCCCAGATAAGTTTTTCTCCCAACTGCCATCAGCCTAGAACTCAGGCTCCTTCCGACGAATAAGTTTAAGTTTTATAAGTTTTTCAGAGGCACACTGGTCTCTCCCCGACGAATAGTTATCCCCCCAGAGAAGATTCTCTCCCGACTGCTCCCCGTTTAAATGATCTGGCCCCGTCTGATGCTCTGCACTTTCTGGTATTCTATCAGTCGAAATCGCATCAAGTTAACTTTTGCCCCCACCCAATTTTCTCGTATGTTCCAGCTCCTTATAATAGTCGCGTCGCTATTGGCCAAAGGAAATGGCGCTTTACGCTATTTCAACCAGTCGTGACGGGAGTAGTAAAGGAAGTTTCAACTCTTTGCGTCACTGTGAGCGTACAGAATTTTCTTATTCCTTCTAGAACACCGGCCATGCTTGCACAAGGCAGGCGTTGTCCGTGAAATAATTTATCGCTCTGGGATTCCCTGGATGTAAGCGAGCGTTCTAGAAATCCTGCAGCTGGTCATGCGAACACGTGCCTCTCAGTGAATCTTTCGACGACTGACCCTTGTAACGACCTTCTTAATGGGCCGGGGGCGCAAATAGCTGTCCGATAAGCGGAGTTGCGCGCGTGTCGCCATCTGTTTATCTTCTCAGTAGGACTAAGGGTGGCCGAGTCTGTTTGTTTAATTTAATTTTCCTGGCATGAGGAAATCGGTATCGCTACAATATATACATATATATATATATATATATATATATATATATATATATATATATATATATATATATATATACACGCGAACGGTCAATGATATCGTTACGATATCGACTACGTTAAGTAAGTTTGTTACGACTCGTTCCGTTTACGTTAAGTAAACGTAACGAGTTGTAACAAAATGTGAAAAAGCCGAATGAACGGAAATTACTGACAATTTGAGAAAATGAAAGCATATTGAGAAAAAAAATGAAAGATTCGTCTTAAGAGGATATAATGGAAAAAGAGAAAGAAAAACAGAAAAATAAAGGAAATGAGGTATGAAACGAATAAGGAATGGGCAGAAAGTAATAAAAGTAAAAAAAGAAAGAAACCTAATGCTGTAATGAAAGGAAAAAAGGAATGCAGGATTGAAAAAAAAGAAAAAAAAAGAAATCCAAGAATGAAAGGAAGAAAAACACGGAATACAGGAATGAGAACCCAAAGGCGTGCGCGAGGAGTGTACCATTGTCTCCCCCGGCGAAGGAGGCCCGAGGCACGTGGAAGTTGAGATCGATACTCCCAGGCCGATATCAGGCGGCGAGATAACCGTCCCGTGCGCTCATGGGGCGCCACGGCGCGCCGCTGCCAGCGCGCCGGCCGGGCCACGAACACGCGCCACCGCAGCCCCACGCACCGCCAGCCTCTCTTCGCCCCTGCGCCCCGCCTCTTCACGTCACTTTCGTCCTCTCCTCTCCGCTCAACTCTCCTCTCCTCTCCTCTGCTCCGCTCCGCGCGGTGGCGAAGCCGGGCGGGCGTCTTCCCCGCTGCCTCTTATCTGGGCCGCCACCCTCCCAGCTAACAATAAATCATACACGAGATAGCGGGAGAAAGGCAGCGCCGGGGCGGGCGCACGCGGCGGCGGCGGCGGCGGGGCCGTCGGGACGGCGCGGCGGGAAGGCGGGGCGGCGCCGGCGGGCAGAGGGCGGAGGACGGAGGACGGAGGGAGGCGGGGCACTCGGCGGGCGCGCGGGCGCGGGTGGGCGGCGGAACCTCGGCACCGGGGGCTGCCGAGAGAGACAGAGAAAGAGGGTGCGCGCGCGCCGGCGGCGTGAGAGAGACGGAGCCTATAATCTCTGGAGATTGGAATATTCTAATATCGTAGCAAAGCGTCTGTTTGCACAAGGCTTCAAGTGAAATATTAAAACGTGCGCAGAGCCAGGAGCTCCGGGAAATCCGGGACGAGTGGTGGCGGCGGCGGTGGCGGGACGCGAGGGGTGCGGGCGGCGGCGGGAAGCGAAGAGCGGGGAGCGGGGAGCGCGAAGCAGGGAGCGGGGAACCCGAGGCGGCGGCGGCGGCGGTAGCGGTGGGAGGGGCAGAGGCTGGCGCTGGGGCTGGGGATGGCGCGCGCGAAGGCGACGGCGCCGCCAGCGAGCAGAGAAGGACGACTCCAAGACGCGGCGAGAGGCAGCGTGGCGCAGGCGAGGGACGCTGCAGCCGGCAACGGCGCCGCCCGACTCTCTCGTGCCGCTGCTGGAGCCGTACCGTCTGCGTGCCTCCGCCGGCGTCCCCTCCGCCTCCGCCTCTGCCTGTCTCCGTCGCCGTCGCCGCCGCCGTCGTCGACGCTGCTCCGCCCCGCTCCTGCGCCGACGGCGCTGTTGACGTTGCCGCCGCCTCGGTTTCCGCCTTCGCCTGCTTTTCGCGCACCTCCGCCGCCGCTTTCCCTCACACACATCGCATCCATCTTTTGCATCGGAGTTGCCACGTTTCGTATTGCTTCCGCTCTCGCATGTTCTCTACCTTCATCTCCGACGTGCGACGTACGTGCTTAAATTTCCCTCCTTTCCACGCTTGCGTTTGGTGCGTTTGCTTTCTCAGCAGCTTCTTGTAGTCGCCAGATCGTTTTTACGTAATACTCTTTTGGTTGTGCTCTTTCTATCGAATGAATATTTCTGTTCTTGCATACGGTTTCATTGCTAGTTTGATATCCTACTTGACCTTTACAATCTCCTATCATAAGCAACGTCCGTATCCTAGATTAATAGCACTCCAAGAGATTGGACTACTTCATTTTCGATTGCCTCCGTTATCTTTAGCCTCTGATCTATCCGTAACATCACATTCCTTCTGCATGATCTGTGTTTGTAGTATACAACGCTGCCATTGATCTTTTATTTCTCTTTTAAATCTGCCGGTTTCTGTGTTTATCTTCTAATTTTTTGTTGTTTTTTTTCCACGCCTTTTTAAACGTTTCAGTGTGTTCATCTGTTCTTGTGGCGCCTTTCCTTTTCGTTTCCATCTAACTTTTTCTACTGGCTCAACTTCCATTTCATTGCTGCCCTTGCTGACACATCACCTGGTTTTTCCCTTTTTCTGCGAAAGACACACACACGCACATATCGATTTCTTTACCATTCGCACCTCTTTTTATTTGTTCTCATTTTATCTGGACACCTTCTCAATCCCTGGGTTTCCGCCACCGTCCAAATTCGCAAATAAGTTAATAACCATTGATTATGTATTTAATGTATTTTCTCACCTATATTTGACTTAGGCGTGCACACTGGGGGAAGGTGACCCTGCCTCACCTGAAAATATAGAAAGGGTCCACTAGCTCTACGTAATAAAACATTTTTTCTAAATACAATTATTTCCACCCTTACAATTTAAGCACTTGATACACAACAATTTGGGAAGAGGCTTTACAAACCATCCGGCGAACCTGTAAATAGTTCAACATCACACAAATTGTATTTACTAATTGTCTTAAGTTTAAGTCATAAAGTTGTTTTATTTTCCTTCCCTTATATTTTATTTCTTTACTAGTGTACATATACTAAAGGGAATAGGCATCAGAAGCCCAAAAATGTTGTTCCCCAGTGCCCTTTAGGGCTGGGTACGCACATGTTAATACTACCATTTCTGAGTCACTAGAATGAGCATTGTATTTTATTTCCTCTTTGCTTCATTATGACTTCTTTTCTTCTGAACAAAGAGGCCTGCGCGTCGAAGAACGGACATTTAAGTCCACAACCACAGCAGCGTACGACGACGCCGTTTCCTTCGCATCCATCTTTATCCGTGCTTCCGGAAACTCCGTCCGCTGCTCTTGCCGCCTCCACTTCCACCTCGGTCTCTACCACCACCACTACCACCACCACCACCACCACCACCACCACCACCACCACCACCACCACCACAACTACTACCACCACTACTACCACCACTATTACCATCACTACTACCATCACTACTACTACCACCACTACTACCACCACTACTACCACCACTACTTCCTCCCGCCTCAGCCGACCCCTTCGCCGACTCCCTCGCCGTCCCCCTCGCCTTCCCCCTCGCCGTCCCCCTCGCCGTCCCCCTCGCCGTCCCCTTCGCCGTCCCCTTCGCAGTCCCCTTCGCCGTCCCCCTCGCCGTTCCCCTCGCCGTCCTCGCCGTCCCCCTCGCCATCCCTCTCGCCGTTCCCATCGCCGTTCCCATCGCCGTTCCCCCTCGCCGTCCCCCTCGCCGTCCCCTTCGCCGTCCCCCTCGCCGTTCCCATCGCCGTCCTCGCCGTCCCCCTCGCCTTCCCCCTCGCCGTCCCCCTCGCCGTCCCCCTCGCCGTCCCCCTCGCCTTCCCCCTCGCCGTCCCCCTCGCCTTCCCCCTCGCCTTCCCCCTCGCCGTCCCCCTCGCCGTCCCCCTCGCCGTCCCCCTCGCCGTCCCCCTCGCCGTCCCCCTCGCCGTCCCCCTCGCCGTCCCCCTCGCCGTCCCCCTCGCCGTCCCCCTCGCCGTCCCCCTCGCCGACCCCCTCGCCGTCACCCCTATCCTCTCCCCCGCTCTCACCACCGCCCTCACCACTGCCCTCACCTCCGTCCTCATCCCCGCTCTCACCCCCGCCAGCACCCCCGCCCTCACCTCCGCCCCCACCTCCGCCCTCACCTCCGCCCTCACCTCCGCCCTCACCTCCGTCCTCACCCCCGCCGTCACCCCCGCCGTCACCCCCGCCGTCACCCCCGCCGTCACCCCCGCCGTCACCCCCGCCGTCGCCACCCGCGTCCCAATCGCCCCCTCCCATACCGCCGCCACCGCCTTCATCCCATCTCGCTGCCGTCGCCCTGTCGATGTCGCCGCGCTGCGTGGCCGGGGCGCGTCGCCGGGACGCGTCGCCGGCGCGGCGCGCGGTTGTTGCCCAACGCGTCCGCTCCGCCCCCGCCAGCGCCGTGTTTGCGGCTGGGCGTGGCCCGGCCTGGGCCTCCGCCACCACCGCCGCCACCGCCGCCGCGGGCGCTCGCCGCCGCCCTGGGCAATTAGACCCGCAGTATGTGGCGCCGCGGCGGCGGGCCGCGGGCGGGGCGGCGGCGGCAGCGGATGGAGGCGGGGGTGAGCGCGCGGGGTGAGGTCGCGGCGGCGGATTTGTCGTGGCAAAGCCCGGGGCTCGGGGGCGGCCCGCGGGCGGCGGCGGGGGGTGGACCCCTCGCGCCCTCACGCTTGCCTGCACTTCATTAAAGCGATCCGGGCGCACTGAGCGCGCTATTGTCGCCTAAGCTGTCCTTACACGCGGATTATTTTGATTGCAAAATTGTTTCTGTTTCAAATGGAAAATAAGCACCCGGAGTTTTAATGCTATTGGAAAGACAAATAGTACACACGGTCCCAGATGGTGGAACGGCGCGCGAGCATGTGCGAACATACTGCCGGTCTGAGTACGCACGTCCGACCACCCTCCCCCCCCCCCCAAACCCTCCTCGGAAGTGATGAGCGGGAGGGTGTCACGTTTTGTCGCTCCCTGCTCTCTGCTTTTACGCCCACTGTTCATTGCGCACCATTCATCGTGAACCGTTCAATGCATTTCGAAATAGAGTGATTCCTTGAAAAGTGTTTGTTGATGAACTCTAGACTTTCCAAAGGGTACATTAACATGCTAGAAGGTCAACCCTCGGAATATATTCCGAGACCCGGCAAAGGAGAATGCGAATAGCGATAAACCTAATGTAAAGAACTTCGGATTTATTTCTTAATATTCGATCTTTCTTCCCGAGATATTTTAGTATAAGTGTTTAAGTAAGATCCGAAGAAACAAATTAGAATAAAAAAGATTTTTGGTTTAACACTATAAAAGAATGCTTTTATTTACCCATAAGAAATTCGAGCTCCGAACTGTTTTTGAAGAACGAAGTTTTCTCGTTAACCCCCTCCGTGTGCTCCCAGCGAGCCTACTCCGCAGCACAGTCTCTTATAGCGCTTCATCTTGCCCCATGTCACTCATCGCTCATCGTTCATCACGCACTGTCCGCTCCGCACGAGGCTACGTCTCCAACTCATTGATTTATTGCCGTCAATAGTTGTGTGTATGCTCTGGAGTAAAGAACTGTGCAGATATATGAATCGATTTCTATAAGAATTACTACAGCTATGAGCAATGTAATGAAGACTAGATCACTAGGAAATATAATTCTCCTTTTATAAAATATAAGTATTTCTACGACAGAATTTTGTCATGATGTAGAAGTGAAATATAGAAAAGTACGTTGAGCATTTGCAAGTATCGATATCTAATTTTGCATTGATCAGTTTTAGTAATTGATTTTAAAAACGATAGTTCAGAAATTGTATATATTCAGTAAAAGATTGTCAGCCCAATTAATCCTGAGATGAATTTAGAACCTCTAATATGTAACAAACTAGCACATTATTCACCATTTATTTGATTTTCAAAATGAGTTTTACTAGCTAGTTGAAAATATTTCTCGTAAGTTATTATATTGTGTGTTTAATGCAAATATTTATCCACTTGGCGGTTAAACTATCATACACACACACACACGCGCGCGCGCAACACAACTCTAGTTTTCTCCTTTCCTTACTCGTATTTTAACCTTTCATTGGTGTGCGTACATACTACCCCTAATGACTCAATTTTATTATGTTGAAACGTCCTCTTTCATACCCCCCCCCCCGACGCTCACTAGGCCCGCGACTTCCGCATTGTGACCTTTCATCACACATTCCTTAATGTCCGGTGCGCCGGCCGCGCTCCAAATGGATAGGGTAAGCAACGCTGTCAAGAGACGTCGTTCATTCGAAATGAAATTGCATTGGGCCGCTTGAAACGCGGAGGCGGGGCCGCGGGCGTGCGAGGGAGGGAAGAGCGGGACCAGCGCCGGTGGAGGCTCCCTGTTTTAGTGCCTTCTCACAATCAACATCCTCAACCTCATCGTAAACCCCGTCGCTACCTCCATCCCCATCTCCATCCCCATCTCCATCCCCATCTCCATCCCCATCTCCATCCCCATCTCCATCCCCATCTCCATCCCCATCTCCATCCCCCTCTCCATCCCCATCTCCATCCCCATCTCCATCTCCATCCCCATCTCCATCCCCATCCCCATCCCCATCCCCATCTCCACCTCCATCCCCATCTTCATCTCCATCTCCATCCCCATCTCCATCCCCATCTCCATCCCCATCCCCATCTCCATCCCCATCTCCATCCCCATCTCCATCCCCATCTCCATCCCCATCTCCATCCCCATCTCCATCCCCATCTCCATCCCCATCTCCATCCCCATCTCCATCCCCATCTCCATCCCCATCTCCATCCCCATCTCCATCCCCATCTCCATCCCCATCTCCATCCCCATCTCCATCCCCGTCTCCATCCCCGTCTCCATCCCCGTCTCCATCCCCATCTCCATCCCCATCTCCATCCCCATCTCCATCCCCATCTCCATCCCCATCTCCATCCCCATCTCCATCCCCCGTCTCCATCCCCCGTCTCCATCCCCCGTCTCCATCCCCCGTCTCCATCCCCCGTCTCCATCCCCGTCTCCATCCCCGTCTCCATTCCCCGTCTCCATTCCCCGTCTCCATTCCCCGTCTCCATTCCCCGTCTCCATTCCCCGTCTCCATTCCCCGTCTCCTTCCCCGTCTCCTTCCCCGTCTCCTTCCCCGTCTCCATCCCCGTCTCCATCCCCGTCTCCATCCCCGTCTCCATCCCCGTCTCCATCCCCGTCTCCATCCCCGTCTCCATCCCCGTCTCCATCCCCGTCTCCATCCCCGTCTCCATCCCCGTCTCCATCCCCGTCTCCATCCCCGTCTCCATCCCCGTCTCCATCCCCGTCTCCATCCCCGTCTCCATCCCCGTCTCCATCCCCGTCTCCATCCCCGCCTCCATCCCCGCCTCCATCCCCGCCTCCATCCCCGTCTCCATCCCCGTCTCCATCCCCGTCTCCATCCCCGTCTCCATCCCCGTCTCCATCCCCGTCTCCATCCCCGTCTCCATCCCCGTCTCCATCCCCGTCTCCATCCCCGTCTCCATCCCCGTCTCCATCCCCGTCTCCATCCCCGTCTCCATCCCCGTCTCCATCCCCGTCTCCATCCCCGTCTCCATCCCCGTCTCCATCCCCGTCTCCATCCCCGTCTCCATCCCCGTCTCCATCCCCGTCTCCATCCCCGTCTCCATCCCCGTCTCCATCCCCGTCTCCATCCCCGTCTCCATCCCCGTCTCCATCCCCGTCTCCATCCCCGTCTCCATCCCCGTCTCCATCCCCGTCTCCATCCCCGTCTCCATCCCCGTCTCCATCCCCATCTCCATCCCCATCTCCATTCCCATTCCCTTTCCTAACCCTATTCTCATGCTCAAACCTATTCTCATTCCATCTTCACTTCTACTTCCATTCCCATTTCCAACTCCAATTTCTTTGCTATCGTCGTTTTCGTTGCTATCGTCGTTTTCGTTGCTATCGTCATTCCATCCCCATCTTCATCCCTATTCTCAACACGATCACCATTCCTTTCCTCACTTCTATTCTCTTTCCCATCCCGATTGTAATTTCCAACCATATCCCCATACCCTTCCCATTGCCCATCCTCATTTCCATCTCTCTCCCCATCCCTCTTCCGATATCATCTCGCATCCTGCTCTAACCCCCATCTCCACTCTCACCGCGAACTATCTATCTGTTCGATTACTTTCGTCTATGGAACAATCGATCGAACGATTGTCATGCCCAATTCCTGTCGACTTCATTCTACGGCCATAGTATTTTCTAGATAATATTATGACTTTCTTTCATAATATTCCTCATCGCTGCGGAGTTCTGAAAAATAAAAGCCGAGGGTGGGACCAAGAGAGTAAGTAGTCGAAAAGAGTGTTAAATGAAATAATATTAAGGGACAAGTGAATCCTTATGAATTAACAATTGAGCGAATGAGGACCACAATTAAAGCCAATTTTCCGCTTGCATGTTGGTGTGCAGGATTTTAGGTCGATCACCAATGAAATATCCAGAAGAAGTTAAAAGTCAATATGCGAGCGGTAACATCGCTTCTACGTTTAAAAGCAATTTATCAAATTCAGATTGTTTCAGGAAATATTTCAAAGATTTTTCAGTATTGCTTAAAACTATTGAAATATGAGAGAATGCGTCACGTATCTGTAAAAACCCATGTAAAAATTAAAAATAAATTATCGCGCTTCACTACAAGCGAAACGTATATTATTTATTTAATAAGCGGAATGTTTCTCATTAATTTATAAAAATATTGAATCATATGGTCTTATAAACAGTTTCTCTTGCCATCGATTTTGAAAATATTTGTCTCGTTTCTTTGCAGAGGTTTCCAAAGAAAAGTCTCATAGCCGACATGCAACAGCGTATTCCCAACAAGAAGAATAGTAAATGACAAAATTAGCGAATTTACATTGGCATTATGTCCCCCTATTTCACATTAAATTTACATTACCATTAACGAGAGATATTTTATTAACATATGTCTGCCAGATCCCATAAAATCACAGCGTGCATACAGCGTGTTCATAATATCATAAAATGTTATTTGTGAAAACATATACTTTAAATAACGATAGCACTAGATTAATTGCTTATTCTATCCAGACAGAAAAATGCTCAATTAGTGATTCGCCCGATATAGTCTGTAAAGTATTGATATAGTGCCAGGAATGTGACTGAAAAGACGAGCGACCACTTGGAAAACTTCTGCTTTATAATTAAAAAATATTTTTGGCGTAATTTTAGGCCATCGGATACTTTGAAAAGGTTGTCTAAAATTAGTAGTCTTGTTCGTTAAATACAAATTAATACTTTACATCACTGGGAGAGAAATGTGGAGGTGCAAAAGAATCGGTTGAGAATAATTCCTGGTAAGAACAGTCGCACAATATGTTGTCACTCGACGACCACCAGTGAGGCAAGAAGCATAGTATACTCTTGCAAGTTTTGATGGCAGTCATGCAACCAAAATTAACAAAATAGTAAAATGAATGTAGATCAACAAGTTTTGACTCACCAGAAAATAGTACCATTCAATTTTCTTGCGAGTTCGCGTCACTAATTTCACCCAAATCGTGATAATAAATTTAGACACATTAACATTTATCGCCTCTTTCAAATCACCGTCCAAGATTTGCTAATAATAATAATAATAATAATAATAATAATAATAATAATAATAATATGTGTCCTAAATTTCAATGCCGAAATAATGAATTTATTTTGAAAACAAGAAGGAATTACTGCTCTTTTATCACTAAACCAATTTTGTATGCAGATCTTCATCGCAACATATCAAAATACTGTGACGGTAATATTACTAGATAACGAAACGAAGTTGCAGACATATCGTACGTCTGCCAAAATTCCCGTGATTAGATAGTAGTTTATAAATAAGAGTGTTGTTTGTAAAATGTTCGGTATGAAAACAAAAATACACGAATGACCTAAATTGATCAAATGCGTTCACGTGGCAGGTCTCGTGACTTAGTCGCAAACATATAAACTCTCCCACGTGAAATCGTATCTTACTTATGCTGGTATCAGGACAATATTTTTATGCGTCTGTCAAGTATCTCTTACTTATCTGTGCACACGCTGAATATTCCGTTATATTTATAGTAAACGCGAGTGGTATGAGATGAAAACACAAAATTGTCTATTTTCGTTAATTGAATTTCCAGATAGAACACTATTGCAGTTTAAATTTGTACAGAATTATGTGATTCGCTCTCAAGGAATGATAATCTTAGGAAGTATAAAAATAATTGGTAATTGGTTTTAATCGGTAACCATGACAACCAGTCATGTTCTACGAGAAATTTAATGTAATGAGAGTGAAATATTTAATACACTTTGGAACCACACTCATTACACCTATAGCTCATGCAAAATATGTAAGAAGGTTGATAAACCACTTTTTTTTTTTTTTTTTTGTTAAATTGAGTTTGGCATTTACTAACCCAGACATACCAGCCCTTGCGATGCTGTCCAAACCCGCTGTCGAAGAGCTTCATATGGTGTCCGCGATCGCCAATAGCGATTTCACTTTCTCTTATTTGCTTGTTGACGATCGCGGGTGGCCATTTATAAAATGGCGCGCCCCGTTCCTCTTTCTGTCACGCGCCGCAGCGGCGATGTTTTCACGCGGAATGACACCTGTAAAAAGTGAAGGGGGGTGGGACATGTCGCCCATCTCGGCGGGGGCGCGCGGAACGACACGCGGGCCGACAGACGGGCCATCGGCACGCAGGCCAACGCAGTCCTTAGCTCCGCGAACATTCAGCAAATTTTTCAATAAGCCCTGAGACACGATGTCACGCCCATGAATATGCATCGCGTCAATAATGGCCGGCGACCGTTCGTTCTCGCCCGTCCGCGCACCCGCCAACTCGCGCCCCCCGCGCGCGCCACGAGTGACAGTATCGATTGGCAGATCGACGAGCGGCAGTGGCGGCTAGCACGCCGGTCGGGCGCGTAGGTAAATCGCGCGATAAGGGGGAGTCGATCTGATCAGATGGTGCGAGAGCGATGTCGACCTCCAATTGACGCCGCAGGCGGGACACAGGACGTACCGAGCGTCGCTTCGCTCTACGGCAGACAAACTTGCAGTTCACGTGCACGCGGCCTTTGGAAATAGCCAAACACCGGCCGCTTCGTGGCGTGGATAAGTCCGTTTCCTTGATCGCTGTGACGTGTGAGTGGCTGGCTTAGTGCACGCGAATGTCCCGGTGTTATGTATCGCTGTCGGCTTTGTTTCAGTCGAGACTGACTACTCGTATGCGTGATGGCCGCTCGGTGGCGTTTCTTTTTATTTCGTCGGCATCAGGTCGAACGCGCGTGCATCCTTTTGGTTGAATGTATCTATTTGGTTTTACGTTGGGTATATGCGTGCGTATCCACATGTGAGGTATGTGCGGAAATATGCGTGTTTTGATGCGCGAGTTGAAACTGTGGGCGTTTACGTGATGCGGCCCTGTTGCGTTGGTGGCGAGTTTTTACTGCCGTATCTTTGATACGCACGTCCCATGATTGTTCTGCCGGATTAATAATTCTGACTTCCGTTTCGTGACATCTTCCAACGAATCTTGGAGGAATTCGCATTTTCTACAGATAGAGTATCTTTGCGTCTTGAATAATGGGTTCAGTAATGTAAAAGATTCCTTTGTCATATCAACCAGACGGTTGGGTTAATTCACCAAACTCATAAAAATAGTTTTAAGGTCACTTGTGGCTTCAATTCACGCATTGATACATACTTTTCTTTCACAATTTATGTATTAGCTCTCCTTAATAATTATATATTTCAACTAAAATAGAAAATACAGATTTTTTTCTTTACACATACGTACTTTCATGGATTGTGTAAATTAATTACATTTTCTTTAAAGTGTACTTATTTTGAAACTTTTATATTCTAATTTTCAACGATTATTTAATTTCATGCGTGCATATCTCTTGTTATTTTTTACTCATAATGTCAATAAAAAATTGATTTCATTTATTAATCCTATCAAATAGCATTACATACCATTTCAGTTTCTTTTTGTTATATTTTTTATTGGGAAATGTAACAGTTAATATTTCTTCCCTGCAGAACATTTCAACCCAGGGAGTTATCCAACTATATTAATTATAGATTCAATGACCAACTTTTTATTATTACTATTAATATTATAATTAATAATAATAATAATAATAATAATAATAATAATAATACTTAATAAGACATGGTGAGATCTGATCATGGTGAGACAACCTTTAAATGACATTTTTGAGCAGATATTCATGGTATAAATATTCATCATTTAAGTATTCTATCATTCGAAAGCCATAGATCTTTGTAGGTCCGCCCCTTTTTAATGAAATCTGGGCCCAGTTTTCATTGTAACGCAGGAGGCTAATGCTGTTGATGCGAACCGCAACTTGAGAGCGCCTGTAGTGATAAGGAAAATTTCGGGCAATTTGCGAGGTTCAGCACATTTTCCTCGTTAGGAGGATGTCACAATTCTCAGAATGGCAAAGTGTTCTATTTTCTCGTTTATTCTGAAATAAAGTTCACAAAGCGAATAATGCTAATATGCCATAGATTCTTATCGGGAATTTCCATCGCGAAAAGTTAAGTGATACTCAGTATGTGAAACCTATGGAATTTAGAAACAGAATAGGCATTCCGGACCGCCTGTTCTCGATCACCACAGTTGCAGCTGATGAAGTGATGTTAATAATAAAGAGATCGAATGTAAAACATGTTAACGCCGTACGGAAATGCTTTCGAGATATGATTGAACATTTTGTATTAAAGGGGGTTGAATTGGGTATCATTAAAATGATAATAATCGACTTATTTAATAAGCCATAAGTTAAACTTTGTGAATATCACTTCATAGACAACACGCGGCAGAGGCCAAAAAATAGGGTCTCAGAAACAAAAGGGTGAGGGTTATTATCTTTTACGCTTAATTCCTTCAAATATGATAGTAATTTGAGTATTGTTTAATTTGTGTCTCCAAATGCGTGGTGGGGAAAGAACAAGAAAGTAAATCTTGGGCCCAGGAATTATTCATAATGGGTCACTTGAACAAGTAGAAAACGAATTATTAATGGCAGTGGTTCTAATAATCAACGTGTCGACGATTTGCTCCCACTGAATCCTACGAACACAACCTAATGTTACAAACGTCCTAAGCTGAAATTGTGAGCGAGTTTTGCTGACGATTGCATTAGCCGCACCTCTTCGCCGGCGCTTCACCCCATCTGCGACCCCTTCCCCCATCCTTTCTCCCACACCCCTCCCATCCCTCCCCCACGCGCCCGGTCAGGGGGTGGTGTGGTGCCGTGCGGCGCGGCGCGGCTAGCGCGGTCGGAGCTTGACTCAGCGCCCCATGACACCGTGACTCAACGCGCTGCGATAGCGGCGGCGTGATAACCGCCGCACCACCGCCGCTGCACTAAGACACCCCCTCTCCCTGTTCCCCCTGCATTCCGGTCGGCGGGCGTAGACGAGACCTGCTCCATTCTCCTAAGCGTCCTTTACGCTATTCGAGGACAAAGTTTAATAAAAAAAATTGAGCCATTTTGGAGGAAATTTTGAAAATGTTTTTGACGCTTCGTGTAAAGTACCCTCGAAATTCTAAATATCTGTTTCAAACTCAGAGGACCTCAGGTTCATTTAAATCGATAGAGGAATGTCAATTTTGAAAACTGGCTGACCGGTTTAGAAGGAAGCGTTGGCAGATGTTTTGCCGTCACTCGGCTTGCCGGTATCAAGGATCCACAAAACATTGATTCTGACGTCCCAACGTGTTGGAGGAAGTAGTTTACTATGTGTAGGAACAGGATTTCTCCACTTTTTCGATACCAGAGAAAGGCAATAAGTTTTTGTCTGTTGATTATTCGCCGTTTTCCGGTGCGCGACGAGTGTATACCAAGTGTATCCTGCCCTGAACTTTTAATAAACCGTTTACCTACCTCCCCAAAAAGCCATAGCCCGACTATATCCCGTTCTGTTTTCCTCTTTACTATGATGATTGATTTTTACGTTTTCCGTGGTCTGCTTAGAATCACAATGGTCGTTTAGAATTTATCCACATCTGTCTATTTTCAAGAAAGTTTTGCAGGTGTTTATAGAGCACTAGCAACGTCGAAAACCACCGCTTAAACGTTTAGGGGAAAAACATGAAATCCCCTAATACGAACATCTTTTTACCTACACAATTCCGAAGATTCTGCCATGTTCACCAGTGTTCGAATTTTTCTCTGGATTGATGCGAGAACATCTATTTGCGCTGCTTTTAAATGTAAACTTAGCTAAAATGTTTACGCCATCCCAAACGCCGGATGAACGAAACGGGATGGAGTTGGGCTGTGCCTTCTCAGGTAACGAAAAATAAAAGGGGATTCACTGGGAAGAGAGGGTGAGGGGCAAAGTGACCGCCGATGCCGTTGGCGATTCCCGGCTCTGGCCGGGTTACAGCACAAAGAATTCCACTTTCGCCTTCTTGAACAATAGGAGTGTTGCTTTTCCCAATACATAGAAAAAGGGTGAAATGGAGAGCCGTTGAATGTTCATAACAACGTATTCGCACGTTTCTTCTCTTCCTTAGTATTCACACCGCGTTGTTTCAAATTTTCCTTGGTCTTTCATCACAAACTCCCCCCTGAATATGTTTCCGCTTCGTAAGGATGAACTGAGAACGTCCGTGATTTTCATTTTCCGCAAATTAAAATTCAGCATTAATACGCATTATTACTACGAATGCTCTAGTAAACCAATGAAATTAACATACTTAATACTTTTTAAAATGTTATAAAATTACAATAAAGTTAATGTAAATATAGAGCGCTCTCAGAATGTTTGCTCCTAAAATATTTAAAAAAAATTATTTTTCCATTTGTAATCGTTTCAGAAAGACAATGAGTATGTCGAACAGAAAAAAAGAAATTTTTGAGAAAAGAACGGGTTTTCTCTTGCCTTTCAGTCATCTTCAACCATCTCCGTAGGAGACGGAGGGATGGCTGTCAGATGGCTGGGAATTCGGGTTCCGAGGATAGCGACGGCAACATTTCTTTATGTGGCAGTTCCGTCACGATGTCAGAAAAAAGTTTTGTCATTTTTTTTAAAATTTGCAATATTAGTGAAAATCTCAACTTCAGACAATACTTCGATTTTTCCAAACCCCAGTCATCTCGCCTAAAACTCATATTCTAAGTACATTCTTACACAATGCTGACGCTTGACTAATGCTTTAAATTTAACGACCCCTTTCACAAAAAGGTTCTGCAATCTCTGGTCGCAGTTTCTAAGGAACCGATAACATTATTTTCTGGCATGAATAGGTCTGATTAAGGCGCGGGGATTGGCAGTTGCGGCGTAGGGACCCCACCCTGGACTACACCCTGAATGATATTCACGCGGAATGAAAATCGCATAAATAATTTAAGTATATATTTAGACAAGGAAAATTAATGAGACCTATATGCTGCCAAAGAAATAGCTAATTCTCCTTATGAATAAGAATATATTCGAGAAGTCATCGTTATGAAACAAAAGGCCCTTAGCGTTCTCTTTGTGCGAGACAAAGCGACCAAAGTTATAGCGAATTGCAAAAAATTGTAATTGTGAATCCTTTTAATAATATTCAAGTAATTCGTCACTCACGGTTAGACCACTTCCGGTCTATTAATTGAGACACGTTGTGTGACATTGAACGCTCTCTGTCTCCTCGTGAAGAACTGATCATTTTTTGCGGATCCGTTCAGGAACTTCTAATTTAATTACAGATGTATCTCTGAAAACAACTATATTAAGCAATGAAAACTCATTTTGAGTGATTCAACGGCACGTCCAGAGGATCTTTCGATTTTAGTTGGAAAGACCATTCGAATAGCACAATTTTTTTATACGGTTCGCACTAGGATATTCAGGAAGATTTCTACAAAAACATGTATTTTTAATGATTTCAATGTACACATTACACAATTTTAAGAAGGAAAATAAGAAAAATTACATTGGTGTTAACTTTTTTGTCTTTTCTAATTGTCGTATTTATTTATTAGTCATTTTAAAGTACTATTTTGACAATTATTATAAAATTTGTTCAAAGTATTTTATTATTAGTTTAATAGTCTGAGTGAAAACACTAAATACATTATGAAATAGGAAATTGTCTAAATTATTTAATTATGTATTTTATAAACAACATTTATACTACATACATTGACTGATACATTCGGAAAAAGAAATAATTAAAAATGGTAATCAAACTGTATTCATGATTTTTTCGGTCTAATTCTCTAAGGAGAGATCACACATTTTTAATGAAAACACATATTGAAATGAATAACTTTGAATAAATATAACCTTATTATTTGCTTATGTAGGATTTTTATATCACAAATTTCCCTATATATTTGTTCCATAAAATATGTTTCTAAACAAAACTATAAGAGAGCTACAAGGTTTCAAATTACACTACTTTTCCTTTTTTTCTGACCTTCCTCCAAATTACTAATGGAAATTCTTATGTCTGTTCTTACTGAGATATCACAGGTGAGTGTGTTGAAAAAGTGTAGGTATTATATGTACTATCTCCGAACATGATTTACCTAAATCAGTTACCGTAATTAGTTATATTATTAGTAAATATTAAAACAACATAATTTTTTCGCCATTCTGTTATAATGGTACATGAAACCTACTAATATTGCCTTAGAGTTCGTAATTATGAGGAACTTCAGAAAAAAATAAAAATGTACTGAAACTTTGAAATCTTGTAGCTCACTATAGAGTTAAGAAAAAAACTACTGGTGAAAATTTGTAGAATAATTTATGATCATTAAAATTATACATAATCATTTTCCACACAAAGATCAATCATTAAAAAGATTTTACGAAAAAACAAATATCTCCAAAATGTATGTTTTGGCTAACAAAACTTTTCCCGAAGTATTTCTAGGTGGAAAATTTAGGGTTTTCTTAACATCAATATAACCAATATAAAAAGAAAAAATCTTCTACTTTACCGTTTGCAAGGTGAACCCTCTTATTACTCCCCATTGACTGCTCTAATTCAAGTACCTCTGCCTTTATTTGAATTCAGAAAATAGTTTTGAAACCTTATAAGAATGTTTTTTAATAATTGATTGTGGATTGTTTTTTTCTGCTCAGTGCGACTTTGGATAGAGCTAATATTTGCACAAGACATTAATAAATAAGGAGAGAGAAATAATGTGTTGGACCAATTGCTTTAGGTTAAACTGTTGGTTTAGTTGCTTGTTTGAAACAAACTATGGTGTATTTGTTCCGGAGATATTGATTTTGGATTATTAGCATTTTGTATATGTTTACTTTTTAGTTGCATTTATCCGTTCAAGACAAACGCACAGAAAAGGGGACCTTAATATAATCTTTCGCAAAAAGAAAGAAACACTGCAAAAGTACACCGTTGATGATTGACATTTTTTCTTACGTAAAAATATATGTTCTGATATATATCTTTAAATGTGCAATGTCTCATGTGCGTTTTTTGAAAATGAGTAGTTTTGGCGTAACTTTTTCTTGACGTTAATGCAATTTATAAAAAAGTCTCGAAAACGGCTGAAATTAAAAAATCTTTGAAGAGTAAAAAGGACAAAAAATGGCGCAGGTCTCATTTTCATCAAACTTTCTGGAATTCCGGAAGCTGTAAAAGTCAGAAATAATGCGAGAAAATATATGCTGATGTAGCACCTCTAGTCATTATATCTGCAATATAGAGCAGGGTCTCACTATTTCACTGGTATCTAAGGAAACCACAGTCACCCGTCAGATGGCTGGTGTCTACATAGTTTTCTTTCAATTATTTTTGCACGCATTGGAAATGAGTTAAATAAGAAGATTGTAATAAAGATATTGAAGAATCTATACTTCATTTGGTGTTTTAGTTAGTAAGCAAATCCATTCCACAGACCTTGAAACATTGCTCTGACATTCACCAACTGCAAGCGTAGAAACGTGACTGAAAACCTGATCAAGGCCCACCTTCTAGTACGGGCTTTCAATGGCTCTCGATATAACTTCCCCGGTTTGTTTGTCCAATTCATAATACTCGAGAATACGCTGGAAAGGACCTTTTGTTTGCAGCTGATCAACAGCAAATTTCCCCTTCATCCTAGAGCGTTTTAAGGCATTCTAACTTCCTTTTCTATCTCAATAGCTGGTCCTTTCGAGCCCTGTGCGTAGAAGCATCCGGCGAGGCACGTGTGGGAACGTTGCGGCAAGTCGTGGAGTGGGCTTGTCCTCGCACGTCGGCCTCGCTCGCGTCGGGTCGCGAGAGACGTGTGCTTGCAAGATGGTTTCTCCGAACCGCGGTTTCGCAGCGCACGCAGGCCACTCGCTTTCACTGGGGCTGCGCGTGGAGGCAGCGGGCCGTGAGGGGCAGGGCTTGTACGACTTCTCAGAGCTGCTGTCAAAATCCTCTTCGCTGGGACAGTACACGGTTTCACGGTTCGACCTATCGAAAATAACCGAACCGGAAATACTTTTAGTGTAGTAGTTGCAAGAATATGATCTGCGGAACTAGGTATAAATGTGTAAGATTCCGTGAAATTTCAGAAATTAATTTTCCCGGGCATAACTACACCACGCTAGCTTTAGGATTGTTCAATTTTTTGGAATATTCGATGTTGTATCTAAAGCTTACTTGCCTCAATAGAATTGTTTGAAGTCAAATGCGATATATTTACCAAAATGCAATCTTCTCTATTAGAAATATTTTAATATATTTCATACTACTATTTCATTAAAAACATTCATTTATCAGGAAAAGCTGAAATAAAGAAACCCGGAGGATCGGAAGTACGAAAACTGAGGGCAGGTGTAGGGTACTATTGGTGAAGAGCATGTTTCAAAGGGTTCTGTGACAATGGGCAATTTTTTTGAGATATCTGCTGTGATGTGTTGTATTTTAATGCTTCCCTACATAGGGGCTCTCCTTGATAGGTTTAAAAACAACCAAACGTCGTGTACGTTCCATGAAACTCAGCTGCGACATCAGAATATATCTTCCTCTTTTCAAATGAGTAAATGCGACAGATGTTCGGTAAGCTACGTATCAATTATGTACTGTATACGCCACCTTTACGTTTTTGCAACTGTAATCAAATAATGTCGACTACGTTGATGCCGATAGCACAGGTTGCACACAACCACCAGGTTGTGTCTTCGTTCTGCGCGTGGAAGGGCGTTCTTTGTATTATGATTGCGGAGGGGCATGGAAACAAATGCATCTTTTGTTTCAACAAAAAAAAACATTTACCAAATTCTGGATACTTACATTTATTTTGAAGTATAGTAGCGGCTCACACCTTATCATGAGGCCTATCTTTTAAGATTTCATGAAATTAAAAAATAACTTCCTTAAACCTTCATTACATTTTTTGTTCCAAAAATTACCCTGAAGAGGGGATAGCCGAGTAAGATTTCAAACTGTCCTCAAGCGAAATAAGGAAAATGTTTTGAATTATGATTCTGACAGAATATTAGAAAAACAATTAAATGGTTTCTAACTCCATAACACCTTCAACTCTCCCTACCTTCCAAGAACCGTTTTTACATTCGCTTTAAAAAAAAAACTTCGTAAATCTTTATTGAGATTTTCAATCGAATATTCCATTGAAGCTTCAATTTTTAAAAACAAAAATGAACAACTCTTTTAAACCATATATTATTTCACAATAACTTTTTCCGAATATTTTTTTTCAAAATTCGAATTAGAAATAATGATACTACAATAGCATATTAGATTTTCTTTTATTATTGGTAATGGTTATGTAATATTATAATATTGCAATTTTAATCTCACTTACACTCCCCTCATCACTTATAGAACTCCTAATTAAACGAAGAGTGAGGGGTTCGAAAAATATTATATCTTTAATTTTTTAAATTTAAAAATCTAAATGAAAATAGATTTCTGACATTGATTCCAGTGTACTCTTCTCTAGTCTTAAATTTACACCCAAATATATTTGCTAGGGACTCTAGCGCATAGATCCGTGGATAAGAAATGTTCCCGTTTGCTGCGGTTGATTGTGTTACGTGCTATGATTCAAATTATATAAAGAATTCTTAATCTTGAGAAGAATCTAACAAATTATTGATCAAAATGACGGCTAAACTACATATATTTTGAAGTGTATATTAAATGATTTAAAGATTGAATATTGAGAAATAGCTCCCAATTAACAAAGAAATCTTAAACTTGACTATTAAATGTGTAAGTCAGGAACATTTTCAATTTCAAAAATTCCTAATATTTTGATGAAAATTGAGCAGATACCATACTACTGAGGAAATTTCCACAAAAAAAGGCAAAGAAACATTTGAAACCGTTTTTGAGAAAATATTATTTTCCTACTTCTTAAAATGTCATAGAAAATTATGCAAAAACAACGATCATGGTATTTAATGTTCGATTGCACCTCTCCATAGGACGTCACACAGCTTTCAAATTTTCGACTTTAAATTAATAAATATAGTTTTGCACAACAACGTATATCCAGAAATCTATTTTCAATAATGTAAATAAAGGAGGAGCACTAAACAATTATAAACTTTAAAATTTTTTGAAAACTAAACATTTGTTGAAAATAGGATCTGAGCTATCTTTATAATAGTACTCGAGAAAAATTATTAAAGGGACAATTTTGACTTATTTTTGCACAAATCTTCAATGGGCTTCGTGTAAATAACCTATAAAAAGTTAATGGACCCGTTTAAAATTCGAGGAGCAACGACATCAGCCACAGTGATGGGAGAATATTCATTTTAGAAAAATATGTGCGATTTAGACGCACAGACGGAGAGGCGTATGGACTAACGTTCGAAGGTTTTGAGAAAAAAGGCACTTTTCTGACAATCTATCGACTTTTTCCTGCAGCTTTACATAACATTCTCTAAACTGACTGGTTACCAATGGTAACGCGATTACTGTCACGAAATTGTTAACATTTATTAGGTCATAGTCGTACACTCGCATTTAAATTCAAAGGTTGTTCCGTACAGGCATTACTGCTAATCTATATGTAAATCTGTCTGCTGTAATTCTACTAACACACAAACAAATAAGAAAGAGATTTAATTTCCCATTTTCGAAAATGTACATCTTCCGTAATTGAAAATATGGAACGAAAAGAAAATTAATTTACAAGCAATCATTAAATTTTGCCTGTTTAAAATTTCTTTCCATACGTTTGTGTTATGAGCAAACATTACGACAGCTCTAAATGTGTAACACGGCAGTAGATAATCAGGAAGCATTATTAAACGCAACGTTCTGTTGTTTCGAAACATGAGTCATGGTCTGTTAATACTTTTAAAATAGATGGTTGAGAATACCTGGAAATGCATAACGAATTCTTAAGATATTTTCTAATTCTTGTTTACTTTTACCTGTGCGGGTCGTTATCAGCAAATTCACTGAATATGCCTACACTCACGTTTAGTGACTAACTAGGACCATCTGTAGAGAAGGAAATAACGGGGTTAAGTTTTCAGGTACAGAACTATTGGTTGGTGTACAATACGTTAATGTTGTCACTGGCTGAGTTTAGATCTTTGCCGCCGTTTCTACAGTGACTCTGACCCGGAGTTCCTAGGGTACTTGTTCCGACGAATTTTCTACACTAGCTTTTTAGGTCGAATTCAGCCGCTGACTAGAGGATATTACTAACGGTGATCTACTTTGATCGGAAGTTCTCCGTAAAGTCTGTATTTTCGAAAATTGCAAAAAAGATAACACTGCAAAAGAAAATATTAGTGATAAAGTTTTTTGTCTTATTTAGTAACGACACGTCTCTGAATGTGTTTATTTTTTCGTTCCTAATTCGGTTATCTTGATCTAGTTAATGAGTTCCTGTTGGAAATAACCAAATGCAACAACACAGCATAAAGGAAGACATACATGAAAACGGTAGCTGAAATTATTTCATTAGGTGGGACAAAGACTTAGTGGATCAAGAATTATGCTTTTTTAAACAGTACATATTTTATTTACTGAGATTTTGTCCAGTCATGATGAATCTCTTAAGAGCTTAATTTACAAGCAAGATCTACTCAAAATTTATATTTGAGTGAACGTTGAATGATCTACGTACCTAGATGACCATGTGTATTTGAAACAGGAATGTCAAAATATCATGTAAAATTAAGAAACTTTTGAAATCAATAACATTCCTTCTTTTACATTAAAAGCTCATGCCATTAAAATTCCTAAATTCATACTGTGTTTACTATTATTCATAATGATGAACAAAATTAATATTACTCGAGTTAAAATTATTTTTATAAGAATGCTGCTAGAAAGTTTTATTATAGTAATTGGGATACAATATCATTGTATTTCAATTTATTGATGTCTTCATAAATAACACCGATTTTTTTATCTTATTGTTTCAAAAATATTGCTTCTCATAAATGTCAACGATATAATTTAAACTTTTTAATGTATATTATTTGACTAAGACGCAGAGTATCAGCTTCTGGAGCATTTCTGTTTGATGGGTCCCAGCTAAAAACCACCTTCCTTGGCATATACAATTTTATAAAACTTAAAAAAAAACAAATAAACTCATATAGGTTTTAACAACTACTACTAATTTAATCTTATAAACGCAAACTTTCTACATTAACAGCTACTTATACCTGGAAATATAAACTGAAAATATATAATAAGTGTAATGACACAAAGTGTTATAATGTATTTTCTATTTCTCACGGTGTGTAATGCGAAATTATTTTTTGAAGTATCAGCCGGCAGTGCTGTCACCTTATGATCACTTCAGTCTCAAAGAAATATTTCTAAAGATGAATTTTCATTTATTTTTAAAATTTACTAGGTGAAACATTAATTAAGAATTATTAAGCTTCCTTCTGATAGGTTTCTCAATGCCAGCTGACTTGTGATTGACTTGGACATGCGATTTATTGTGCCATTTTTTCAGTAGGCATTTTGTTTATTTTGTTGAAATTTGCATGTCATACAATTCAATAAATTGAGAAGTTATTTTAAAGGTTTTTGTTCTCCTTAATCTCTCTCGCTCTTAATCGCCGACCTGAGTAACTGCGCTGAGCAAGCTAACCAAGCCAAATGCAACCAAGAGTTGTAACATATCTTGCAGAAGATATGGTTGTTTTGCTTTTAGACGGCTCTGCAGATAAATGCAAAACATCTTATACCCAATCGCATCTGAATTATCGTCCAATAATATATCATTTTTTAAAAACGTTTACCATTGTCTGACATCTGATGGTCTATGTTCCGATGTGTAATCGTTTTTTTATTGTTTTAAACCAAGAGTTCTCAGCGGAATCGGAATCGACATTATGGGCATCGATGTAGTTTTAAAGTTGGTCAATGTTGATCAAGAAGGTGAATGTGAGCAGATAACCGAATATTCACCAGGATGTAATCGGTCAAAATCAGGGAGCCATTCATGGCTAAAGTATTAATGAAGGTTCTAATTCGTAATTAGTTTTTAAAATAGAGCTTCAGCAATCTAAAAATAAACTACAAATTCATTTCTCTCCGTTCTTCTTTTGTTGTATTCGGGCACGTCAACTACTATGGTCAACCGTCCCATAAAAGTCGTGAATTTTTCATTCCGGGAGGTGGCGGGGTTCCTCTGAAGCTGGGTGGTGAATTCGGCGACGATCTACACGTCAGCTTGCGCATTTTTGTCTTCCCGGTATCTTCCTCCAGTGTCACCGCCCCAGCTGTAAGCTCCCGACTGATTTCCCGACATGGGTGCTAATGTAGCGTATACAAGTGTGTGTGTGTGTGTGTGTGTGTGTGTGTATGAATGTGAGGAAAGGGAAGAGGAAAGATCGCACATGGTCGTGGCTCTTTTGTTAGGATACTGCTCAGGCTGGTATTGATTGAAGAGACCAGTGAAAACTACCAAACAGAGCAATCGGCCGCTAGAATTCTCTTCCAGAGAGCGGCTGAATTCATCCTATCTAAACAGTTAGTTTACATGCTCCCGTTTTGTCTCGAAGCTTAAGACCTTCCGGTCAGAGTCTCAATAGAGACACCGGCATTGCTAATGACACTGACTATATAAGCCGGTTTCTCTTTTGGAATTTCACACCACTCTCATTATTTGCAAAAATTGAACTCTTGTGCAATTAGAATCTGTGATTTTGTAGCTAAAACCTTTTTTAATTTGTAAAATTAAAAATGTTAATACTTTAAAATTTATTAAAAGGAATGTAATAAACTATTTTTAAGCATTTGTTCATATTCTTTGATAATCTTGCTCTATATGTGCAATTATATTATGACTATGTTGTATCTTGTATTATATCAAAAAATGAGGGGGTCCATGAAGCAAACCAGTCTTTCAGAAGTGGTCGATTCATAAAAAAAGGTCGGGAATCTCTGTTTTAAACAATCTTAAAGTTTTTAATGGTGTATTCATAAACAAATTCATTCAACACAAATCATTTTTCTAAATCTTTGGAACGAAAATGTCTAGTTTTTCCATTGTTGCAAATCTGGCGGTTTTTAATTTTATTTATTTATCTTTAACATTTTTACTCATCCTTCAATTATTTGTGGTTAAAATGATGGGAAGGGATTCTGGAAATCAGGAAAACGTGCGCAGATGATCATCCCCCCATACGTCACATACATTTTTTATTGTTTTTTGAATAAATAAATCTAAATTTAAATCAACATTTACAAACATACAAAAATATATTGATACTCTTAATAGATTTTCTTCCAACTGCTTTTGTCAATCTTTTCAAGATTTTAATATTCAACAAATTACTTATCCTCCTCCTCCTCCTCCTCCTTCTTCTTCTTCTTCTTCTTGTTCTTCTCCTTCTTCTTCTTCTTCTTCTTCTTCTTCTTCTTCTTCTTCTTCTTAATAATAATAATAATACCATCATCATCATTATTATTGTCATCATTATTAATTTTCATTTAGATTTAGTAGCAGAAACAACTTACATAATTACTCACTGAAATCTAACATTCATTCCTAACACTTCACTAATTGCAAAAAACCCTTTAGCACAATGCAAATACACGACAGTTTCAATTTTTTGATGCCAATCATAAGCTTTATTAAGCATTGAACTGTGTGATTAAAAGGCTGAAATTCACAAAACAAAGAAGATTTCACTATAAACAAACATGATCTGGATTTTTTTGCTTGTTCGTCGATTGACTATTTTAAAAAAAAGGAGGGTTATTTCTTAAGGATATTGAAACTCGGTTGTTTGAATCGCGAATAGCCCTTTTTTGGCCAAAGCTACACATTTCCAATGACGATTCGATTCATCTACATTTCAGCAGAAAATTGCAGTCTCAATATTCAATTATAGATTATTGTTTGAATCGTGATTTTGAGTACTGTACGCAACGTTGGTCGGATTCTATTAATGCTTATTAGTGAATACACAACCTATTACAATGTTATGAATCGTGTAAATTATTTCCAAGAAACGTCACGCCAACGTATATAGCAATGAATTATAACACGCTTTTCGACAATTCAGTATTATTTATGAAGAAAAACTTGACAACCTAATTCCTTAAATACTATTCATGATATGAAATTATAATTTATATGCAAGATAAAGAGGGTTTTCGCACGTATTAAAAGTCCTTTTCGGAGGATAGATTCGTTACGTTTTGTCGTGAAAAATTACCCGTTATCAATAGTTTCATCAATTTATTAATATTAATATTAAGTTTCGATAATTCTTAATGGAAAAAATCCGTAACTTATCTGTCGTGATAAATTAAATAAGAAATGGAACACTTTGTAAAAATTAAATAAAAACGTTCGACTCCAATGTCGTAAGGAATTGGTACAATGGAGTTTTCGACGCTTGGAGTAATATTTACGACTACGTATACTTAATTTCTTTCTCTGGTATTCTACGGTGGCATTATTTAACCATTTAGCTGCTTTATGTTATGGCAGAATTCACAGTGATAGAGTAACTTATTTATCTCTATATGGGAATATTTTCAGTCCTTCCATTTCTTTTGTAAATGACCACATTGACAAAGTTAATTCGAAAAATATATTTTGGAAAGTTCCTGTAATTGTAATAAAATTGAAATTTATCAAATTAGTGTAATTTAATTTTACCTAATATTTTTCGTGTGTCTTTTGAAAGGCAACAGACCGCATTAATTTATATGCTGACGTTCATTTTTCGCCTGACATTGCGTTATTTATTTTCGACTGGTATTAATAAATCGTTACATTCTGCTTCCGGCAATGCGTTCGCAAGTTCTTCGTAGAACGGTAGTGCAGCCCATGTTAGCCGCCGAGCCGGCCGAATGGTGCGGGTGGGGGGAGCGGGCTCAGCCGCTGTGTGAATTGGAGATTGCCGGCTGCCCAGTCGTCGTCCGCAGCTGCATAATTTAGCAGCCGCTGGCTATTTTACTGGTTGATGACGCCGGATGAGCGCAATCAATGCATAGGTTATGATCGCTACACCGGGCGCCGGTAAAGCCTCATCTTATTAATGGATGCCCTCGTCGGCGGGTGGTGTAACGGTGCCGCGCGCGGTTGGTGGCAGGGTTGGGGCGGGAGTAGGGGTGGGGGGCGAGGGTGACTGGACGGGTTGCGACACAAAATCTGCTCCCTTAGTGACACAACTCCCGTTCGTCTTATATGGTCCAGTTCAACCGATTCTAGAGAACGGATACATTTCAGAAGGGTTTTAGGTTTATGTGCCCAACATTTTCTCGACTTTTTTTTACAGAATAGTATCTATGTTAAATCGCATCATCTAAATAGACAAAACATTTAAAAGATTTCGTCTCTTAATTTGAAATTTGAACAATCTCTTAACTTGAAATAAATTGTGGATACCAACTTCTTCGTCAGATTAGATCTGGAAATAATTGTATTTTCAAATTATATTGTTGCAAATGAATTATTTCTTTTGTGATTGATATTAAAAATCTTAGGGAAGACACAATTATCCTAGATTAATTATTACGAGAAATATGTATTTCTGCACTTAAGAAATGCTTTCAACTCAAGTCAATCAGAATTCTTTATAAAAAAGACATTTGATTATTGTCTAATTGTAATATTCACAAGAAGTTTAAAATATTTAACGACAGCGATCCAAGTGGAATTATCAGATAATATTTAAGAACGGAAAAATCCGTACCATTTTGTAAACATCTGAAATAAAATTTGGAATGTAGTCCCATTGATTCGTCCCAGTGTTGCTAGTCCCTGCAATTGTTAAAGAGTATGGATAACTTTCATCTAATTCGTATTGAAACTTCTCGGCACAAGAGCTGGTATCATACTATATGATCTACTTCATATGAATCCATTAAAACGTTTTCATAAATTTGTCACTAAAGATAGCCTAATCTTAATAATGACTTGAAAAAAAAAAATAATTTTCCATACACTTAAAGTACAATGTTTACAACTTGTTTTACAAGGCTAAGAAGACTCTAACCACATTAAAACAATAGGTCTGAAATTAACTATAACACCTAGGGAGTTTAAATAAATAAATGTTTTTCTAAATGAAACACTTTCATAACATAAAATGGACAATAACTTTATTTTAACAGACTCTAATTTTAAAATTAATGTTTAAAGTTCTGTAAATTTATGCAGGAAGGCGAAATTGGCAACATAACCTCGTAATCGAGATACATTGCGATATATCAGAAAGCCATATTACCAACTATGAAAGCCTAGCGCCTTTTTATAGTTCAAGACAATTTCTTTCAACATCTAAAAAACTAAAATGTAAACTAATTCGAACAATTTATTTTTAGCATTTATAGTAATTTTATTTACATGGCTGTGATTGAAATTGTGCAAAGAAATTCCAGGAAGCCATCAGTTTATCACTCTCATAAAATTGCAGTTGCAACAGTGTTACAAATACGGTCAAATATCTTAATTTATTCTTTATTAATTGCGTTGCAAAAAGTATAAAGGAGTAAATAAATGTGTACATCACGGAAATTTTAAAAAACTCTTAAGTCCCTTTGGGTAAACGTTCTATCTTCAGCACAACGATTTAAAGATGCTAAGCAGAATACACATATATTAAGAACAAGAGAATAACTTATTTAGGCTTCTAACTACAAGCTAATGCATCATGACAATTTCTAAAAAGTAATTATTTTCTTACAATTTAGTTTTCTATTACCGTTATTTTCGCTTTTTACGGCAGTATCTACTTGTGGGCATACAACTTAATTGTCTAATACCAGTAGTATTTCGTTCTTACTCCTGTAAATTGAAAACATTCCATCGGTCTGGCATGTATAAATAAAAAAATGTATAAGCAGATCTCGTCGTAGTGGATACAATATTCTTGCCACTATGAAGACTTATTTTTGCGATTTAGTTCTTTTTTATTTTGTAAAATATTTCCCTTTCCTATAGAAAGTTACGAATTGCATTGTTTCTTGCAGCAAGGGAAGATTTTTAGGGTTTGCTAGGGAGAGACGATCCCGCGCGGGCCCGAACGGTATGTGTGTGCTTATTCCGATCGAGTTTATTGGTAATTCAGTCTACTTCTTTCGTCATTAGAGTTCGATAAAGTCAATGGATTCTGTCGCCGTTTCGTACCTCTTTGCGGAAGGAAGTTATTATGGAAGTTACTCAACAAGATTTAGATTTTTTACTTCACTAGTTGGAGCCAGTTTGATCGTCTCTGCTGTAACTTTGCATTAATTTGAATTGAAATTCAAACATTAATATACAATTTAACAACGATCTCACTCCTCCGTTTGCAGGGCCACTGAAAATTCATCACCTCACTAATTCCAATTCAGGGGAGCTTACTCTTAATTTCCATCGCGTCGTCATCTTCGTTTGAAAAAGAAACGTATTTCTCAGAAATTAAATTTTTGTTCGCGAAACTATTTTCCAAATAAAATAATTCTGCTGATATTTGAGTTTTCTTTTCTTTTAAAATACCTTTGAAGATGTTATCGACCGTATAAACAACATGGGTGGACAGCAAATATTCGGTTTCTACAGCTTTAAACTACTTTGTTTCGTCATTATAATGTGCCTTCTTTTAGTTCCTTCCTGAATTTCCTTCAGGCTGGGAAATATGATCTAAAATTGTCTCAACGTATCATATTTCAAGAAGGTGAATGTTTACCAGGTACGCAGATTTTTCTTCGTTTTTGTAAGCAGTTGTGCATTTGGATTTACACTTGTGTATGAACGCTATCTATTTAAATTTACAGTACACCATGTTATTCGTAAGAGTTAATTACTCGAGGTGCTGAAAGGATGGAAACAAATAGTAGAGTGAAATGTAATAATAGGCCGGAAAGTGTATTGAGGTGAAATTTCCCTTAACGCCTCTCAATGGACTTCTCTTTTCCCTTTGTTTACACGGTCACAATACGAATTAGACACGCTGGGGTAGTCGAACCGAGTGTTTTCCGAATACGCTTGCGCAACGCTGTGTGTAATTCGAGTTTTAGCGAGTAGCGTGTATCGATTACAACCAACCACATTGTGATTTCGTTTATCTCGTGTTATGAAGACCAGAACTCGTGATGGCCAACGTGAAGACTAACATTGTGAAAATAATAATAATAATAATAATAATAATAATAATAATAATAACAATAATAATAATAATATATTTTCAGTTGGTATAATTGCGTTATTTGTAGCAAGTTGAATGAATCTACAATAATTTAGTCTCATATTCTCTATTTATTTTCACAAACGCGATAGTATTTTATTTCATTTCTTAAAAGATACTTATCACTCAAGATGTCGATCTCATCTTTATTAAACATCAAAAGTGTGCTATAATTTCTTTAGATTTATTAATGTCCTTTGTTATGCTAATCTCTCTTTCTCCCCCTCTTTCTAGTTGCCTAGCCTAAGGTAACGCAATAACAGTTTTTATATATTTTTGTTCACTCTTATAAATGTTTCTATTTGATCATTTCACTGCTCTTCCCTGCTCTCACACATTTCTATCTTTTTCCGTTTTCGTGCTCACGCGTTGTTATCGTTTTCCTTTCTGTTCTCATACTTCCTCTACGCCATCCACAGCTGGGGCCCGAATTCGATTCCCGGCCAATTTCAAATGGCATTTGTACTGGACAAACTGAGCTCTCGGCTAGTTTTCTCACGATATTTCCGTTTCCCATTCCTGTCATTCCGCTATTGCTTCAGCATCATGCCCCTCATCATCATTGTTTCTATCATCTTCCCAATAGATCATCACTCATGGGCATCATGACCACTTCAGTTGAAGTGCTCTTAAACCCAAATAAATAAATAAGTAAAAAATAATTAATTAAATAAATAAGTAAATAAATAAATAAGTAAATAAATAAATAAGTAAATAAATAAATAAGTAAATAAATAAAAACATTTATAAAGAAAGGAATATACAAAAAATATATTTAACCTTTTCATCGAAGATACTTTTTTAATTTTTTTCTTCTTTCTTACTCGCACGTATGCTTTATTTTACATCCCCAGTCGAAAGAAGTTCTAAGCTTGCGATTGGTGTCGGATATGCGTGTTAATGTAGAGCATATGAGTGTAAGTAAGGGGTAACGAAAGGACACTGAAGTGGAAGGAAAGATTGCGCACGGTCTGTGGCCCGTTAGTTAGGACACTGCTCCGGCACTCGCCTGGTGTCGATCGGGGAAACCACGGAAAACCACTTACTATCTAGCTTTAGATTTATTTAGTAAAAAAAAACACAGTAAAAACTGTATGTGACGTATGGGGGAGAAGCTTGTGTGGATAATCCTGCCAGCGTCGTGACTCGATCCCTTGCAACTCCCTGTCAGAGGCACTGCAGTGACATCGTATGGTGCCCTGAGCCACTTAAGCCGGTCGCCCGGTGGCAACGCTGCGACTCGACGAGCGGGGACCCACATACGCAGCGTGCCAGATCCCCGGCCGCGATCCGCTCGGCCGCCAGCCGGCACCGCGCGCTTCCGTTTAATGGCACATCCGGCCGCACCGGCCTCCGCGCGGCTCACCCTTAAGCACGTCAGTAGGCCGCATCTTCAGAAATGCAGACCCTGCGTACAAAAAAGATGTCATTTCTGAGTTGGGACTCCATCGCTGTATCCCGCAACCCGAATGTTCCAGTCGTGGTAAAGCGGCGCTCCCAGAGGAGCCGACATTTCGGTCGGCCGTCGTCGGACGTTTTTGTCCGAAGTGCCGGATTCGTTCAAACACGTTATGGTAAACGGAAATGGTCATAGTGAACTCGAACTGCGTTTTCTGATGGTGTCCGCCACCATCGGCTGTCGGACGAACATCTTTTCGTTTAGTTTTGTCCGTCCCACTTTAGCCGATAGAAATTTCAGCCAAAACGACCGCCGCCTATGTCTCCCTTAAAAAACACTTCTAAATTTGGCAAACTGCATAAACATGAATATGTTTATCTCATTACATACCATGCCATCATAACATACTACAAATAATACCTATTTTTTAGAAAATTCACTTGCACACCCTTATAGTACTGAGACGTGTTTTTATTAAACTGCACCTTTATGATTCGACTTTTTAAACTATTAAGTGAAATTCTTGAAAAAACTATTAAATTTTTTAACGGCAAAAATAACTTTTTTAAAAAAAATTTTGCTTTTGCAGTAGATTAGAATTCTAGCTATTTATTTACCAGCTGTCAGTGTTCTCTATAGCGCGTTCATTTTTCGCAGACAGTGAACTAGCAAAAGAAAAAGCAAAAAAGTCTTATTTACCCAAGTATTCACAGGAGCGGAAAAATCGTGTCTGATGTAAAAAAAATCACAAATCGATACAAACGGCCGTGTACATTCGATTCCATTCCGACTCCAAGGATACTTTCATAAATATGTTTGTTCTATACAACATGAATGCTTACGAATGATATTTTACAATTTACCAAACCTTTGATGTTATATTTTGTAGTAATGAAGCTAAAATCTACACTCATACTTGAATATTTCGAGCGTGAATGAACTCTATATTGTATGTAATACTAACTTTTTTCATAAACGTAAATGTTTGGATCAAATCATTCTGTTGGTCACTCGTGTGACTGTTTGGGAGCGAAATAACGATTTGTACTGATTTATGGTAAAACATTTCTTACCTGTGAGCGTAAGACGACAATATTCAAGAACATTAGTAATAATAAATTATGTAAGTTTTTCACTATTTTCGTGCTATATATTTTCATGGATCTAGAAAATATATAATCCTTACATTAAAGTAAGAAGAGAACGCATTAACATGTACACTAGTTTCTCTTTGTTTAACGTGAACTCAAAAGAATGTTCCCACAACAATTATGAAATTATAACTACACTATAACGCCTTTAAGAAAATGTTTAATACATTTTCCATATCGATTTCATGTATTGTACCAAAATATTGTAGAAATATAATCAGATGGTGCACTTAAAATTTGTGCGAGATAAACTTACAGTTTTTTTAAATTTTCTTTACAGTTTTAATGGTATGGTTTGTTAATATTTTTTCTAAATTCCAAAAACATTGTAGTGTGTATGCTGTTAAACATGTAAAATAAGTAGTGATTACTATTTTCTCTGTTTAGCTTACGTGTAGCAGGAGTCAGTGTTCTCTATAGCGCGTTCATTTTTCGCACACAGTGAATCATTCCGTCCCATCTCATTCCATCTCAACTGCCCGGCGCGCAGCCATCTCCTGGTGATGGGAGACCAAACGCGCCCGAAACCCGGCCACGGAGGCGCCACGGCCCGAGGTCAACTTCCTGTCCGACGAGTCGCGCGGGGCACGGCGAGGTCGGTGAAATCGCCGCGTCGAAGCTTGGGGACGCCTGGCGTCGCGACGTGGCCTACTCCGCAACGTCGCGAGACCGCAGCCCGTCCACCTGTGCTGAGTCAGGCGGCGGCGGCGAGCAGTGCGGTCGCGCCCATCTGGTCGGGTGCCGGTGTCGCCGTCGCCCGTAGGGCATGGGGCCCTATCCATCTTTGTAAATCAATTCTGTCAGTTAAATATTTAATGCGGTCGGTGCGGGGTCGTGTATAAAGCATGCTAATGGCCGGTCTGATCGCACGCGTGATGCAACACGCAGGGTTAAGCGGGGCCGGCGCGTGACATAACGGCGTGCCCGACCCGCACGCGACGCTGCTACTGCGCCGAAACCACGCCGCCCCCGTCGCCACGCTGCCCCCGTCGCCACGCCGCCGCCGCCCCCGTGGCCCCCGCCCCCGCCCGCTTCCGCCCCCGCCGCCGCCCCCGCCGCCGCCCCCACCGCCGCCCCCGCCGTCGGCCCCGTCGCCGCTCCCGCCCCCGCCGCTTCTCCCGCCCCCGCCGCTTCTCCCGCCCCCGCCCCCGCAGCCCCCGCCCTCGCCCTTGCCCCCGCCACCACCGCCGCATCACAGATCGCTCGGGCGCGCTCGCGCGGGGGTGGCCACCGCCACCGCTGCCGCCCCCAACAGCACGCGGCAACCCGCTGGGATCAATACTGAGCCCGCTGCCACTGCCGGCCGCGTTTCCGCCAACTTTCCGCCGCCTCCACCGCCGCCGCCGTCGCCGTCGAGGTGTCATCTCGACGCGGACACGTGCACGGCGTTGGTTCCCCTCTTTCCTGCTTTCCCGTGTCCCGTTTCCCCGCGTCGCCGTTTTCCCGCCCACCATTTCCGCGCTCTCCCACTGGCTGTGCCGGGGGGCTCGGGGCGGCCGCTCGGTCAAGAGCCACTTCGAACGGACGCTCGGTGATGTTTTCAAAATAAAAGTTACTTCTGACTAAAAGCGGGGAAAATCAAGTTTGAATGGTGTGTTTGGTGTTTTGAAGTCAAGTTTATGCTTGTGTTTTTGGGAGTTCTTATGCGTATTTGTGCGCGAATACTCTACAATATTCCTGCGCATTATATGAAATCATTTTATTGTATGGTATCTTTGGGTAAAGAATCGATACGGCAATAATAACATGATATAATCTATAAACAACAAGTGATATCAACGAAAAAGCAACATAGATGGTACATTTTTGAAAACTAAAGTTTTGAATCGCTTCCCAGTCTTTGTGTGCATCTAATTGAGCGCTTTATTTTCGCCTTATATTGTCTTGTATTAATGGAAAATCAGGAGAAATGAAACAGAGAAAATAAATGAAAAAGTGTTTTCCAAGAGCGCACACACCCAGCGATTAATTACTTAAACCTTATTCTTATAAATTGTGTCGTTTCAGAACTGTTAGATAAGGAAATGGCTTTGTATTCATGAAACGTAATAAACGTAAAGTTTAATTATAAGAAGATCGATTTTATTGTAAGCAAGCGACTATTAATAAATCTCAATTTAAAACTATCTCATTTTAGAATTTTCTACCATTGAATGGTTTTTATCTATTTCTTTTTGCTCGCAGAGAAATCCTAGTTTTGTAATTCTCACTAATCTTTTTCTTTTAACGTTCCTTTTATGGAAATTACTGCTTTATCGCATGTCTGTGGGATGATCATATTGCCGGGTAATTATATAAAAGAAATAATGACGGCGTATTTTAGATGAATGTCATTGGAAAACTAAATCTCTCAGAAAATTAGAATAAAAATTATATTAGAATGTTATATAATACAATGAAATAATAATATGTTAAACGTTTGTACTTGAAGGCTAAGTTTTAAGTAAAGAAAAGGGAAAACAAGCAGGGAACATTGCTTCTGCGGTGAAGCATTGAGTCCACATTATTGTAACAGAGTTGGCATTGTCATCATGAATACTCTGCAGTTGCATCAACATAAAATGTAAATTGCAAAATAATAATACAATAATAGTATTAACAACAACAACAACTATAACAATAATAATAATAATAATGATGATAATAAAACGACAATAATAATAATAATAATAATAATAATGATAATAAAACGACAATAATAATAATAATAATAATACTAATAATAATAATAATAATAATAATAATAATAATAATGAATTGCTGCTATGTCCATTAATAGGTGCAAAAATAATTTTAAGTAATGAAAATTAATTGAACACAAAGTTTACTACTGTATTTTCGTATTGACGGGGGAAGGTAAGTTGACCATCGTAACACCAAATCTCTACTCTCCATTCGATACGTTAAAAAAGTATTTATTATCCGTGCAGAGAATTTACACTTGATCAACAAAATTTAAATTCTGTAGCAATTCGATATTTCTGACATTATAAATTTGAACATTTATAGCATTTCGAATTTGAGCATTTTTTTCGTTTTGTCTTGAACGTACAATCTCCTTTGACCACTTAAAGGAATTTAAACATAGAAATGAAAAACTTTATTGGAGTGAACTACAGGCTGCTATTAATGTACACAGTATTCAATTGTGCAAGATAATTAAAATCTGTTCGTCAATGATGCTGACGCACGCTGAAATTTCATTTTCATGGCTGTTGTCGTCGGGCTAAACCCAATATCCTCTCTATTGCGAAATTACAAATCAAAGCTCATGAATCTCAAGACGCTGTTGTTGCGTGACAATTCCTGGGGGCACCTGTGCCATAGCACCTGTAGATTTTGGAGCGTTCCAGAACGTTGCAGTGCATGACCGGCGCAGCCGTCTGCGTTTCCGGAACCCTTCCGGCGTGAAGTGTGCGTGTTCACAATCGCCTCCACCGCCCTCCCGGCCCTGCTGCCCTCGCTTTCTTTTCTGCCCCCCGTCTGCCACCCCATCCTCTGGCTATACCCCCGTCCCCGCTGGCTCTCTCACCCCTGCCCCTACCCCTGCCCACGCCGCCGCTGCCGCCGCCGCCGCCGCCGCCGTCGTCGTCGTCGTAACCGGCAAACCGTCAACAACGAGCGGCGTGCCGTGTCCAGCACGCAAGCCCCGTGCAGTGCCGGCGCTCTGACCCGCCACGCGCCTTGCGCCACGCGCCCGCGCGCCCGCACGCAGGAACCCCCCTCCGCCCCGCCGCGTTCCCTGCGGCCCCCGCCACGCCCCCTGGCCCGGTGGCCGGCAATTGAACCCTCTTACCCTCGGGCGCCGTCGAAGCGAGCGTGCTGCTGCATGATAAATTGGGGTGGGATCCGGGTGATCCTGATCCTCAGATATCGCTAGGGCCGCCGAAAGGAACGCTTGTGGCGCTTCATGTAGTCTTGAGTGGTTGATTTGTATTCAATCAATTCTCAAGGTTGAGTTGTTAATATAGGAAAACGCCCGGAAAGTAATTTTCAGAACAATAAAAATGTGATTTATGAATTTCAAGCGGATTTTGGAAACGTGTCAAATAGTTATTGAGGTACTGGTGAAACCACATCTTTTCCATACCACATGGAATATGTAACATAACAAGCAACATAACATATTTTCACTACAATGTATGAATAAGTCATGAAAACCATTTTAAACGATTTTGAACGTTTTTCGCTATCTTGTGATGTTATGTTAAGCGAATACATTATTGATAAGTGTTGATCTGATCTAAACGCAAGTGTTAATGGATATTTATAAGCTATCCTCTTCCTCTTTTTTAGTTGCTTTCTGCAATATTATATCAATATTTAAATGAAATGAAGGTACTGATGTGGAGTACCATGTTACAAACTTTTTACTCACTCTTCCAGTTATCTTAAGCATTCTCTGTCGTATTTCTCGCAAGGATTTCCCAAATCAAATTCCTTAGAACCTCTGAAAGGCAAACTTTATCGAATGCATCTGAGAACTGCAGTGATTATACTTCTGTCTGCCAACTGCAACCTCATCTTTGAAAATTTCATGAAACGTGTGCTGTGAGTTATGAAGAGTGTTGCGTGAATGTGCGTTATCCTGAAAGCAAGACTACTATTGGCATGAAGATTTAAAAGAAAATCAATTCTAGGGAATCTGACTTGACCAATATCTTATCGTCTCACATTGTTAGATATATCCCTTCCAAATAATTTTTTTGTATTTTGTAGTACACATGAAATAAAAAGATCTTCCGTCTACGTCTAACATTGTCTCTTCCTCTCTTCCTCTCTTCCCTGACCGCATGCTTCTATGAATTTTTGCTGAAGAAACTGTTTATTGCGCCTGAGTAAACTCACCGTATGCAGAACTGCATGAGCCGCCGGTATAAAAAAGCGAGGCTGGCCACGCCCACGAACGTATTGTGCAATTCCCGCGCACCAACCTGGAAGCAGAGATTGAAAAGGAAATATTTCGGAGCGCGCGGCCGTGCTGTCGAGCGGGTTCCATCCCGACGTCACCAACGGTGGCGAGGGCGCGGCCGCGGGGTGGTGCGTAGGTGGCGCGGAGGCGGAGCGAGGGCGGCGCGCGGGGGTGGTGAAGGGCGGTGCTTTTGTGCGCGCCTCGTCTGGGGCAGTACGATGAGTGCGGCCCACAAAGGGCGGCGTTTAATATTCAAAAAGTAATTCAGGAAATTAGAGGGTGCGCGGTGGCTGGCGAGGGCTGGTCGCAGTGAATTAGTGATGATGTCTCAGGCCGGGGCGGCCCAGCGCGCCGGCGCTCGCGCGGTCCGGTCCGACCCGACGGCGGCTGGACGGACGAACAAGCCGACGGCAGACGAGCGCATGAGGACGCGGATGGAAGGACGGAAGGACGGGAGAATGGAAGGACGGGAGGACGGGAAGACGGGAGGGCAGGACGGGAGGACGGGAGGAAATGTGGACGGATGGGTGGACGGGAGTTCAGGAGGACGGGAGGTCGGGAGGACGGGAGGTCGGGAGGACGGGAGGTCGGGAGGACGGGAGGTCGGGAGGACGGGAGGACGGGTAGACGGGAGGGCAGGACGGGAGGAAAGGTGGACGGAAGGGTGGACGGGAGGACGGGAGGTCGGGAGGACGGGAGGTCGGGAGGACGGGAGGTCGGGAGGTCGGGAGGTCGGGAGGTCGGGAGGACGGGAGGACGGGAGGACGGGAGGACGGGAGGACGGGAGGATGTCCGCGGGGAGCGAGACTTCGCCGCCAGTCGCGCGCTGACTTGCGTTTCGCGAACCGCGCGTTCTCACGCTGGTCGCGTCACGCGCGGGGCTCCGCGACGTCGAGGCTGCCGGCTGTCCCATCCCCTCTCCCTCCCCTTCTCGTCCCACCCACTCATCGTACCACACCCCACCACATCCCTCCCCATCGCGATCCTCCAAGCTCCCACCCCGCCCCGCCCCCTCGGCCACCAGGCTGTATCCCGGACGTGGCCAGCCACCGCCTGGGCGTGGCGTAGGGTGGTGAGGCGGGTCAAGCTTGGGTGGGGCTCTCAAGGAACATCGACCCTCCGCACCCCGATTCTTCCGCGACGATGCCGGAACCGCTCAACTCGTATATTTGTCGTCGCTGCAAATGATTTTGAAGTATATACCTTCCTTATCCCGTACGTTTTAGAGTTTTTACACAAACTTTAATACCACGATTCGTTCAGAGATTTTGTTGGATATTGGATACGAGACCGTAAACGTCTATGTTACACAATGTTACATTTAGGTCTGTAAGACGTTTGAGAACAATAAAAAGGATTTCCTGGCTTTATGAGTCTTCTAGTACCGTAAAACGTTCTATCGCCTAGACGTGTAAAATGAGGGCACTATTACAGAACATGTCTGAACCTGTCATTTCAGTCGGATTTCTTATTTGTGTCTATTTACTTATATCTCGCTTCAAACACCAGAACCTATTAACACACAAATAAAGTTTACATAGTGCGTATTTGTGGAGGTGTTAATTAAGTCACTTACAGATGCTATCAAGGGTTAAGGCAAACGATACAAGGAAGTTTAAGTGTTTTGATAATTAATAAATAGAATCAAGCGTTGTCTAATAAGACCTAATACTATTAAAACGTCTAAGGGTTTTCTTTGCAACGAACAATAACAGATGTTATATTCAGAGTAATTATTTGCTTTCTAAGGCAAATATGTAACTACACTTTGGGCCGAGACGTGAGCCGACAAAGACGGTCAAATAAAATTTATCAAAACAGAACTTCTTAATGTTCAAGACGGACAATTGCATTGTCCTATAAGTGTCACACTATCGAAAAGAGAGTGTCAAGGATTATAAATTTCAGTTACCGATGCTTAATGCGCCTCTAATGTAATTCTTCACTTCCTGTTTTATGAAGAGCCAGAGAAGTAAGACCGGTAAGTAAAACATTTTTTATTCAATTAAAAATTGCGACAGGAAATTAATCAACAGAAACAGATTCTTAAAATTTCCTAAATAAATAAATTATATATATATATATATATATATATATATATATATATATACATACATATCTGTGTTATGTGCGGTGTGATTTGGAGGTGTGAGTGTGTATGTGTGAATGCACGCGTGGTGAAAGAAGTGAGTATATATAAGCAGAAATAATGAGTGTAAATATTAAAGAAACAAAATGCAGTATATCGGTAAAGAAGCTCAGTATAGCTGATCGAAGTGTCATTGGAGAATAGATAAAATTTGACAGAAGATAGCAGTATATTTTATTGTAACCATTTTTTAATTCGTATTTTGTCCACGTCCAGTATGTTTATTTTCTAAATGAAAAGATACAATACGAAATGTAGGTGTAATACTAATATATTCTCATTCCTAATTGCCTCCATTAATCCTGTTAATACGGAGCATTGTACGCGTAAGTAATATGGGTAGGACCCAATTTCAGATATTTGTAATAAAATAAAATGAAATATTTCTTCTCAAGAAAAGGTACAGGAAATAAATTAGATAAATTTGACGTGGCTGTTTTGTTGATAATGACACTCGGGTCTCACCACCATATATGTTGTTATTAAAAGAATGTAAATTATTCTTAGGTTCTTCTAAAAGATTTGTTACATTATAAAATTGCATGATAATCACAGATTAACTCGGTATAAATTTTTGAAAGTGTATCTCATTAATATATTGTTTTTTGCTGGCGAGTTATGTAATACGGAACAAAGCTTGTTCTTTCAGATATAGTTCAAGAACGTTGCGAAGGTCCAGATAAAATATCTGACGAAGAAAAAAAAAGTCTTTATTCTCTTTATCAATGCATTATTATTTTACACTTCAGTATAACTTTATACTAAAAAAACAATGTGACAGTATGAAAGTGAGATAAAATGAGAATGAGGGTGAGTGTTGAGAAGATATACAGGAGAAAACTCGTATGGAACATTTGAAGTACAAGAATAAAGTAAAAATCGTAACTACAAAAGGACAGATTCCATCTTTTTTGAAAGGTATTCAACATTTTTCACAAAATATCAATTAACAGTGATATTTGCGCTGTTGTTGGGTATTCTGCCTGGATTTTAAGGTGATTCGGTTTTTCAGTCGGAGTGAAAATAACTTTCTCTTCGTTTCTTCTCCATTTTGCAAAATTATAGCGATAATTGTACCAAAGTTAACTGCTCTTAGCTTCATGAAACTTCCCCATCATTGTGCTCCTCGGCCGTTCGTCCCGTTCCACCCCGCCTCTTCTGGCTCCGTCCCTCCGTCCTTCCGTCGCCGCCGCCGCCGCCGCCGCCGCCGCCGCCGCCGCCGCCGCCGCCGCCACCACCACCGCCACCACCACCACCACCGCCGCCGCCCGCCCGCCCGTCCGCTGCCGGCTGCGCGCCGGGCGGTCTCCAGCTGTCGCCAACCTTCCGCGTGCCCGTCGCCTGGCGTTTGCACAGCGCGTTAACCCAATACATTCTTTTAGCGGGGGTTCAACGCCCCGTTTCCGTCGTCGCGCCGATATTGCCGGCGGGCGGGCCGCGGCCGCGGTGACGAACCCGCTTTCCCGCGTCGTCACCTGTCGCGCTGCGTTGCTCGCCCTCCCTCCATCCTCTCCACCCCCACCGCCCCCACCGCCCCGTTCGCCGCCTCCGCCCTCTCCACCCCCTCCGCTCCCTCCACCCTCTCCGCCCCTTGCCCCCCTCCACCGTCTCCGCCCCCTCCGTCCTTCCACCGCCTACGCTCTTCCACCTTCACCCCTCCGCCCCCTTCGCTCCCTCTTCCCCTCCACCCCTCTGTCCCCTCCACCCCCTCCGCCCCCTTCTCCACCGCCGCTATCGCTGCCGATGGCTCTAACGACTCCGCGACTCTCGAAAACAGGGCGGAAGTGTTCAGTTCCTTGACGAGGCGACGTGTGAAAAGCAAGCCTCGACGTGCAGAATGCCAGGTTTCCGCGTAGTAATGTAGTGAGACCTATCAGCGACTAGTGATATCTATCATGTTACAGGCAAGTCGCTTCTGTATGTACTTGGGGTACGGGAAGCATATGGGAAGAATATATGAAAATGCAATATGTTGCATTTGCGTTCTCATGGTGATCTGGGGTCGGGAGACTGGCCGGAACGGCATAAGGAATTTGAAGTATCTAAGTAGGCCAAACAATTATGAAATAGAAAAATGTCTGTTCCTTGTTATGGTTATATACTTTTAAAATTCATGGTAGAATAGAACATATCATCTCATATTCAGAAAAAGCTACTTACTTCTAAAAGCTCTGTACATTTACCGTATCAATCATTTTATTGGTCGGTTTTCGGAACCCAGTATGCAACCAAGAAACATTTGGATCCAAATTAATGCACGATGCAAAATAATATATAAAAAACCAAATATTATTTTAAGGATATTTCTTAAGTCTCTATGTTTCTGCCGAGCCATAAATACGCCCCCCCCACGAACTAAACTAAAGGGTAAATGTATTTTATGTAACAATTGATAAAAGTAGCTCTCTACCTAAAACTATGGATACTACCTACTACTCTCACGACATCTACAGATGAATCTAGAGATCGATAAATACCATATGGTTCTCCTTTCAAAAGGCAAAATATCAGGAACGATTCCGAATATTCATAGGAACGAAGAACATGACACGTACTACAAATATTTTGATATTTTAGAATCGAAGGGAAATATGGAACAACGAATGATAAATCACGTTCATGAAGTATTTGCGTACGAGCGACTGAATAAGGTCCATCTGCGAGACAAAAATTATCACAATCAACAATTTTGCTAATTGTTCATTACCTTGTAGTTTTGGACTCTTTAAATGTTCCGATACATATTTGCAACACCTCCGAGACTCATGAGAAGTACAATGACAAAAAATAAAGTGTCGCATTTCATATACTGTGTAGAGCATTGAATCTCGCCGAGACCACGAAAAAGCGAAATGGTCAATACTTTATAAATTCGTAGTTGATTTAGGCATAAATTACACGGCTTCGAATTTAGGGAAAGATCATCAAAAGAATGCAAGAAATGGGTAATGAAAAAGGATAACGGACTTCGAAACATGGAAAATTTTATCATGCTTTATTCAATCTTGCTGCTAATACACCAAACAGAGTAACGGGGCTTGTTGAAAGTGATCTGTTTGCGGAGATGGCGTTTGATGCTTCCTATTCAAGATGAGGTGGTTCCTACAAAGAATTATCGAAAATATATTTAAATCTCCCTCTATCACCAATGACAAATGCTACCGTTACAAGAGTAATACGAAAAGTTTGTTTTTTTAACATATTTATTTGTTCTAGATAAAATACATCGTTTAGTATAATTAATTTGCAGATGTGTTTTTAGACTTATGCTAGTTAAAATATCTAAGCGAACTAAATCTATACATTGGAGAGGATATTCTATGGGAGAACCTTTGGGTTATGTCTCATGGTTGGCTAAGATTTTGAGAAAGGCCTTCAAAAGGGAATCCATTTTTATTCGGATGTGGGTTGGATATTTCGATTGTTTGAAATGAGACGCTGCTGGGATGTCTATTAGGTTTTGGTAGAAATTATGAAATATATGGGCTATTTGGTTTATTATTGTACTGACGTTTAATTTGGAATGGGGTTGTTTATTACTTATGAACCAGGGGGCATTTGTGATTAATCTGATAAATTTGTTTTGAATTACTTGGATTTTATTGACATTTGTGGGAACTGCGTTTATCCATTTTGGACATGCGTAGAGCATTAGTAGCCTTATTACAGTTTTATAATTGTTGTAGTTTGTGTATGACAGGAATTTGTGTTTGTTGATTAGTGGCCGGAGGTGGAATAATTTATTTCTTGCTTGTTTAATTTTGATATCTATATGGGTTTTCAAGGTTAGTTTTGTGTCCAGGTGAAGTCCTAAGTATTTTATGGGTTGTGATGGTGGGGTCCAAGTGATGGGGGAGCTGTTTATTACTAACGGAGGGGGAGGTAAACTTTCTGAGTTAGAATTGTTTTGCTGTTGTTTTGTCAGGATTAAGTTGAATATTCGAGATGTTTGCCCAGAATTCAATTTTGTTTAAGTAGCTTTGAATTTGTGATCGGAGGTTTTTTAGTGAGTATCCTGAGGCAAATAGTGCTGTACCTGCGAATTGAGCTATATTAGAAGTTGTTGATGATGGAAAATCTGAGATGTATATGTTGAATAATGTTGGAGAAAAAGGGGAGCCTTGCGGGACGCCTGCTGTGATAGTGTGTGTGGAGTGGTGATTGTTAACTATTACTGAGAAGGTACGGTCTGTTAGGAAATTTTTGATGACGTGCATAATGTAAGTAGGGGTTCCACCTGTTATTTATAGATTACACCCAGGTGTCAGATTCTGTCAAATGCTTGCGTGACGTCCAGGAATGTAGATATTGTGTGTTCCTTTTTCTGAAGTGCAGAGTGGATGTGTTCTGTTATTCTAAGTATTTGGTGGGCAGTTGAGGGGTGAGCAATGAATCCGAATTGATGTTTGGGAATTATGTTAATGTTTTTGAGATGTTGGTTTAATCTGGCAAGTATTAGCTTTTCGAATTTTTTGGCAATCACGGGTAATAAACTGATGGGCCGGTAACTGTCTACTTGATTATGAGCTCTTGTCGCACAAAACGGAATTTTATCCCAGCTAATAATAATAATAATAATAATAATAATAATAATAATAATAATAATAATAATTTGAATACACCTGGTCATCATTCCTGTGGGTGGTTGACATTCCGACCAGTAGATACTGTGAATAATGAAAGATAATATTGATGATAATAATAATGATAATAATAATAATAATAATAATAATAATAATAATAATAATAATAATAATAATAATAATAGTAAATAACTGAATGTCATGTTTGTTAACTGTGTATAATTATGTTACTTCTGTAATCAATTTCATAATATTCGTAACGCATAAAAATATAATTTGTGATTTAATTATAAATATTAAACAGTTGATTAACAGTTTAGGTGACTGTTTCAAATAATCATGGATTTAGATAAGTGACTAAATTAAGTTCAATATTTTCGAAGTTAATAGGTGTGTTACAAAACTCCAAAACTTGTCATTGAGTTGCTTCTCGCCATTTTGTGTACGCAATGCATGATGTTTGCATTTCAACTCCTCCGAACTCTGAACTCAATTCATCGCCAGGATTATACAGTCATTTTATTTAGTTAGCGAGCATTCAACTCCGAATATTTTGCTTGAAATTACGGTGTCACTTTTCACGTTTTCATTACATACCGCCATGAAATAGGGAGAGGAAATGTATTGCTCCACGAATGTAAACGAAACCGAAACGACACACTAAACTGAAATGATTTAGCTCTTACATCGATTAATCAAAACGGGAGGCGAAAGTAAATTATTTTTCGGTTCCACGGTCGTCCAATAAGTACACACACCCACACGCACACATACTCACTCACACATACCTTCCCACACTCACACTCTTTCGCATATTCAGTCAGGCACGAACCACTTTAGTACAATCACACTCACTACATGTTCTAGGTCTATCTTTTTCTTTCTTTTCTTTCTTTCCCTCTCGTTTCCTTTACTTTTTTTTCTTTTTTGTTCACTATTACGGATGCATGCGCAACCGCACTCACATTACCATGCACACTTTTAATGACTTACGTTCTACTATACCAGCGCTCATATTCACTTTCAAACACTCACGCACACATTCACACAATCTGACTTGTGGTCTAGACTGTATCGCCCACTATTTTCAGCCCACAACATTCTTAGATCTGTTCCTGCTCCACAAGACCTGCCAGAACCGAACGAAACTACTTTTGATACAAATGTCACCCGCGGAGATTTTCAAGAGCGCATCGGGGTATACATTCTTGCATCCTGCGTCTGGCGTGTATAGGAGATTACTTTTATTTACTACCAAACAATAGACCTTCCCCGAGCGGAGACGTCGGGATCCCAAGTGGATGGCGACGGACGCGGGGGCAGGGGTGCAGCGAGGAGGACGGCGAGGGCGGAGGGTGCTCCACTGAATGCAGGCGGCGACATTCATTTGTATATTCGGAGCGGAGGCGGCCGCCCGCGGCGGGACACGGACCCCACCACTTCCGCTGCCGTCCCGCCCCTGTCCCCTCCCTCGCTCTGTCCCGCCCCGCTTCCACCCCTCCCCGCCACCTCCTGGTCCCCTTCCCTTCCCCCGCCCCTCCCCTCCCCGCCTCCTCCCCCGCCCGCGCCGCCCCCGCGCGCCACCCCGCGCGCCGCCCTCTCCGCCCCCACTGCCCCCGCGCCACCCCCGCGCCGTTTTATGAGGCCGTCCGGAGCTTATCCGGCGCGTGACTGCGCTCGCGTGGAGAGCGCGCGGGGGCGGGGGCGCGGGTGGGAAGGGCCCTTGTGCGCGCGCGGGAGTTCTTTCAGCCCCCGCCCCCCCCCCCGGTGGGCGCAGGAGACGCGGGATTACGGCGCGTGGCGGCGCGAGGAGGATTGCTGCAGCGTCGCCGAGTGCACGCTGGGCGAGCGGGGGAGGAGGCAGCCGGAACTCGTGGCACCATGCCCTTTTGAAGCCGCTGGCGCTTAACGCTGTGTACGCCTCGTGGATTTAATGCTGATCCGCTCTCGGCCGCTCTTTTAGTTTTTTTTTTGTTTTTTTTTTTCGTTCACGTTGTTCTGCAAAGTTGTTCTGCATCTGGTGTAATGCACGTATTTATATTTGAGGCTGTGCTCTGATTTTTGTAAACTTCTTGCTGTGAATACCGAATTGTTTCAATGGAATACTTTTCACGTTACTAATATTACGGCGATCCGGTTCTGAGATTGCGATGCTGCAAGTAGTAGAATAGAAAATTGAAGGCGAGGTATTAGATCTTGAGACAGATGCGATAATAATCTAAGATCACTGCTATTTGGAATGTAAGTTGATCGGACGTACTGAGACCGAGATAAAAGCTGAGATAGATCAGATAGAAAGTTGAGTTGTATATTAATGTTTGCTTTTTGTGAAGATATGAATAATGTCGTTTTTTAAACCACTACACGTTTAGAAGCAATTGGGTAATTTCCTAAGTATTAAAAAGATACTCTCACAAATCAGAGATATGCTATCAAACAATGTGTTTGAAATCAGACAAAGAATATAAAGATTGTTCAATATTAATTTCGTTATCAGTAATTAAACTAGTGGTGCTAAAACAGCGCATACTTTCTCACTTTATTAGTGACGGCTACCTAATAGTATAATACTCCATGTATCTGCAAAAGGTTTTCCATTTTTGGTAAAAAATAAAATATCTGGATGACGTTTTGATAAAAAGCACAGAGAAAATATAGGGGTACCCAGGCTAATTTTGAAGCACTGATCATCCCCCTGACGCACCCCTTGTATGTATGCCGCAGACAGCAGCGCATGAAATGGGGGAGATTCACCCTGAATTCTGGGGAACTCACACTGAATTCTTATCGATTGGAAAAAAGACGCCTGGACCAATGAAATTTGTTTCCTAATTCATCACATCGAGCCGGGAGAGTGTACACCAATTATGAACTGAGGCTGTGTACCTCGTGCTCTTTTGGGCGGAGACATACCAGTGGACAAATAGAGGCGTTCGTCTGGACAATTTGGTGCCATTATTCAGGTACAAGTCCGTAACAGACATTAGTTGTCGGGGCGATATTAGAGACCAAGTTTATCTGTTCGTATGAACAATGTCTCCTATAGGCAAATTTCACTTCCTACAGAATGTTAGGTTGTCACTTCCAACAAGATATCAAAAAGTCAGGCAATGCGCCATACGACGATTTAAAAAATGTTCGAATATTGAATTGTTAAGAACTGGTGACATTGAATTTGCATTAATGGCATGATCGCCACCCCGAAGGACCGCCTTCGTCGCCCAGAGCTCTCCTCGCGAAAGACGGTCGGCGGCGCGCGGGCGTGCAAACGACCCTTCCGAAGGCCGCGCTGACTTGCATGGCGCACTCTGCTCCCAGCGCTCAGCGCCCAGTGCCGGCCGGCGGTCTGTGCGCTGGGGGCGGTGGCGGCGGCAGCGGGCGGCGGTGGCGCGCCGTATGAATGAAGCCCTTCAGAGCCCGGACGCCACCCGCCCCGCGCCATTCACGCCCGCCCCTCCCCCCCCTTCCTTCACCCGCGCGCCCCACCTCCGCCCCCTCCCGCGGCCACCCGTCTTTTGTCTAGCTTAATGCCTCGTGATAATGGGTACATGACGACCGCAAGATGGACAACTGTACGTCGTTGCAGCGAAGATCTTTATGGCGGGTTCCTGGAGCTTAAGAGGGGTACAAACAAATTCACGAGCGAGCCCGGCATTTACATTTCCTCGCATTAAATGCTGTTGATGTGAGACAAGGGGTCTATTTATGAAGAACGAAGAGCCCTTGCTCGTATCCGAAATTGAAATTATAATGGAAGGAGTATTCACTTGTAATGTGTGTGCACCCAGCTATTTAAATATTAGTAGCAGCGAATCATAGCAATTCAGTTAAATGATATATTCTCCTTCTCTAGTAACTTTTTGTTTTATGCACTTAAAACAACACTGCCCCTTGAAACAGTGCCGACGTTCGCTCATTCAAACATATATTTTCTTATTGCAATAGCTTTTGTCTATTCTTGAGAACGCTTCCTAACTTTCGCCACTTCTATTTCTTTCGTCTTTGTGTCATTATTCGTATTATAGATGTGCTGAACGTCAAGGTAAAGTTTGTTCTTCTGCCAGTCAATATTCTTGTGCATTTTTTTTGTGCCACGTGACTGATTTACAAGGAAAAACATAGTGGATCTTCGACCGGCAGTAATGTTTCGTGTAGGTTGTTGCTCTACTTGGAAAGCACTATGTAAAAGACACTTTTGTTGATTGTAAATTTTGACTTGGAAATCCTGAAGAATGCCGATTGCACACATAAACACGTGCTGGTACAATTTTTTTAGTGTGCAAGCAGTCGAAAAAATATATAATTGTTAAAATGTACCTGATACAGATTACTTGAAATTGATTGCTGGTGTAGGATCACGTTTTGCAATTCTCTTCGTCAGTCTAAAAAATGGATCACGTATTGGTAGACGCTTACATGTCACTACAATAAAATTTGTACAAAAATTTTAAATGGGAATTTACAATATTTGGATGTACTATTTGGACACTTGAAAACAACAATAGGTTTAAGTATCATAATAATGATAGAATTTTTTGTTTTATAGTTAGACAAAAAGTTAACAATTCGTACCAACAAGTAATGTTTAACGTACTAGTTATACTGAATGAAACTGGCTCTAAATTTTGCTTATACTTACTTCGTTACACATTTGTTTTCAGTGGTGGATTTGGTCTACATTTTTCTCCAGAAGCAATACATGCATTACAAAACATTACAACTATACATCACGTATTTATTCTAAAAGTTCATGAATAGTATTCCAAAATCCTCGCGGAGTGGAGGGAGCAGAATAGGAAGTTGTTATGACCGAATCAAGTTAATTTCATAAAGCAGAATTTTATGCACAATTGCTGAACATACAGAGAAAGCCGGTAACATGCGTAGTCCCAAAATAACCAGAAGAGTTACCGCGGACTTGCCAGATTTATCAGAAACCGAAGAGATGACCAATAATTATGCCGTGGTCGCGATCCAGAAACCAGAAGAAAAGTCCTTTACACTTGCCTTCACTCACTATTACTTTCACTCTCGTTGCTCGCACTACGATGCGACGACTTAAACTGCCTTCTCCGTTGGCTGGGCGCCATTTTATACACGGTCAGTAATAAAGGTTTGCCGACAGGCGCGGCCGTACAGGCGATGGTGCGCCCGGTCGCGGCGACGGAAGCGTGACGGCTCCGCAGAACCCGACCTCCCGTGAGTGGTGCCTGTATTTTCCTGGGGCGCCGCCGTCTCGCTGCTGCGTCCCGGTGGCAGTTCTTTTAAAGGGTCGCGGGCGACCACTACAAAAGGAACGGAAGGGAACGTACCACCGGAAGGAACGAAAAGGAAGCGGGGCGACGCATAAGGAACGTAAAGCCGCGTGAGGGCGTGGTGGGGATGAACAACATGACTTCCATTTTACACTACAGATATTATTCATTCCTTTTCCTGTCTGGCAAATGAGTGTGGCAAATAAATGCCCTGGTGACTCCCACTAGTTGCATATATAATCACTTTACTTCAAAATATATTACTATCTTTAAAGAAGAACCGTTAGAAAGTTGTTAACTGATTAACAGATTATTTTAGAAATGGACCAAGTCAAATTTTGCAAATTTTCTAGAAGACACAGTAAACCATGGAGTATTTAATTGATTTTTATTGCCTCTTTCAATTTTACATACGAGTTTCCAATGGTTTTTTCGGATGAAAAGGGTGGTATGAATGAAAATACTTTTGTCTTGGTCATGCGCCTTTACGAAACTAAACGCAGGTACAACGCAATTTCAGACCGTGAACATATTATAATTTATAAGGCATCCAAATAAACATCAAAGTATTGTAAATTCTTCTAGTACAGTATTATCAATTAAAAATTATCAAATTATATCAATGTTATCATAACGCAGTATTATTGTAATGAAATGTTTTGCAAGTGATCAATTCATAACGATGACAGAAAAACTTGTCCTCTTTACTTACATACGAGTATTTACGAACTATTTTAATATATCGTTAGTACTTCTTTTAAGACACTCGTTTATTTGAATAAAACATACGTTTTAGATTAGACTTTTTCAAATGAAACACTTTCATCCAGCGTATTGAAATAACTTAGGGAGACCGGTTTGGCACAAGTTGGAAGTTTTTAATTTTTCCCTAGCAACTTCTGTTTCGTTTTGACAAGTTTGATTGTATCACTGGCAACTGTATTCATTGAGCTACCTTATAGTATTTTTTAAATTGGTGAATTCTGGAGCGACCTTTAGTGTATGAAGTTGGTAACATTTTTAAAAAAAACCTTTGACATTTTCCCGTTGGCATTAGGTACTATGGGAGTTGGTCTTCAAATCATTCACAAAATTCAATCATTTTAATATTATTAATACTATTTGTTTTATCACGGAAACTACATGAGGCCATTCATGAGACGAAGTTTTTTGAAAAATGATTGCAATTAATAAATCATTTACTTATATTTGCACTACAAAGTTCCTTTCAAGGCTCAATTTGCTCCATCATCAAGCTTGAAACAACTCATTTTTAATTAAAAAAAATGATACAGATTTTGTTTAAACACATAACAAGTTATCAACACAGAAATATTTGAAACCCGCCTTATTATATATTACACAAAATTCAAACTAAGAAATAAATTTAAGAACATTTTTTGGCAGTTTCCAAAAACCGGCAAACCGGTGGCGATCCAGACAACTTAGAACAAATCAACAAAGACCCTGCCGTTATGACTGAGGCTGTTGGTCTGGCGTGCCAATTTTGATTAAAGTGTTTCTTCATTCTGATGGTCAAAGGGAAGCGCAAAAAGGGAAGGAAAAAATGTCTTTATTCAACAAATGCCGCCTTAAGAAAATAAAACAATTTTGTTTTTTATCAAAACTAAACATTAACAATTACATTTTTTAATTTCTCAATGATGTTTTAAGCATTAAACATTGTCATAAACATTAACAGTTGTTTTTTTAAAGTTTCCAAAACCGATCTTGAATTCCTTCTATTCTCTTTGGCTATTTTTAAGATTGGCGGGTCATGAAAGAAATGTGAACGGTATCTTTAATAAATAAATTTCTCTGGCTAATTACAGAATTAGTACTAGCCATAAAGTAGATTTTATGAGTGTGAAAATTTTAGCCAAAGATAATTTAGATTTTGTTCATGTTGTGTCCAAACACCTCAATATTAATACGTGGGACTGTATGTGAGCAGTTATTGGAATAATAAGTTAAAATAAAATAACTTCGCAATTCTAAAGTATTGTACATATAATGTATAATACATGTAATGTATTCGTAGGCTTGTAACATGTTTAATTCTAAAATGTTTTCAAAAATGAAGTTAATTTCTTATGCTTGTATATCATTCATTTCCGAATTTTTAATCCGATAGTCTACATTTTAATCACACTTTTTCAGACTTCAGCAAACTTTTTAGATGTTTGTCAAGCAAACAGAGAATAGTAAATGTTATTGCTGTACAAAATCAGCAACAGCACCTTCGTGTGTTGGTGTTCCTCATAAGCACTGAGTTATCTATTAACAAGAGTTGCAAACAAGGAGATGGAATTTTATACGAAGGAGCTTTATATAACTTTTCCATTTCGTGCTTGGACGTTTCTCTTTCTTTTTACCGTGCTCACTTTAATATATGTTTTTATAATGATGCTCGAAATAAGTTTTCCTGTTCAGGTTGAGGGACCATAAATGAAGTACCATCTCATTCTTAGGAGAATAACAGTGAACCCCTCTCTCACTAAATCCGGAAGAGATAGAGCACAATTTTTTACCACAGTACTAAAAAATTATACGATTTAGAGGGCAATGTATACACAACCTGAAACATTATTCTTACATAATATTTCATATAGTTTTTTGATATAGATTGATAATACATTTTATAAATAAAGAAAACATATTCTTTTTATAAAATATTGGTATATTGTATTTAATTAGTATAATCATACAATACTCAATGGAGATGCGTGATCTAACAGATTTTAATTTTCTCCCCATCATTGCTAATAATGGTAAGACACAGAAATATTTATTTTCTGATATGAACAAAGATTGACCACTGATTTGATTGATTGATTGACCACTGAAAGATTGACCGCTGATTGATATTACAAAGCTTTATGAAACAAACAAACAAATGCATTGAAAATGTCTTGTTCAAGTGAAGGGGTTGGGTCAGTAACAAGATAAGCCACACCAGCACCAGCATGCCTCTCATTATTCGTAAATATTAATATATCGATTTTGGTGAAAGGTGCTTATCTTTTTGCTATACACATCTTGTTTATATTTATAAGGGTCTTGGGAGAGAAACGTGATGGACACATCGATGAAAATAAAAACATTAGCATTTACAAAGAGCAAGAGGAGTACTAGGGCCGTCGGGGCTTATCGTGTTACTGATCCAAGCCCTTAAATTTAGTATTTGTTAAATTTTCTATCCTTACCTCTCTTAGTATATCCGAGGTGTAATATGTAGGAAGCACATGTATTTTTGGAATATCATTCCAACGTACTAGCAGCATATACCATCGCGAGTTTAGTATACTTTTATCAGTAGCTTGCATTATAATATTGAATTCTAATATGTGTACCATAAACCCGTGATATTAAAAAAATTGGTTTCATTATCAATGAGATATTCAAGTTCAATTCGTTCTTATTACGTTCATTTCGTCCTAACTTTGCCAAGAAATTCAAAATTGTAGTCATACGATTACAATGGTAAGTTTTATGTCAGTGCAGTTCCTTCTAATAAAATGAAGTAAAAATAGTAATCTTGTTATGAATAGCTTCGAGAAGACTATTTCGACCGCTGGGAAGATTTTTAAGTTGTTCACAATGTATCGAATCATGTCACATATTTTCACATATATAGCAGAGAAAATGAGAACATGTAGTGTTTTGATAATTTTCTCAAGAAGGTTATATGACGTTACGGATGTGACAAACTGATTTCATGAGTGTCAATGTGTACATGCGATATCTTTTAAAAAATACATCAGTAGTTTTGTGACAATATTTTTCAATACGCATCGTTTTCCTTATAAAGACCATGTAATTCTGAATAAATATGCGTCGGCATGTCTGGCATCAGGTGCTGTGGTTATACAGTATTAACTTTTCCACACTGCCAATACTATACAAAGAGGTATTTTTTATAAGCCTCTGGCAAATTCGTCACGCTCATACTCGAGATACATAAGATATGACATAAAATTGAAGCATATAAAACACAACACAAGGAAGGGTTGACTTAAGACACCACGTCATTATCTGAATAGGACTGGATATTTGGAATGTTTCTTTTTCAAATAATTCCAAAATTTGAACAACATAAGTTTTTCAAAATCATGTAAAACGAACTGAGTTTAACTCAGATACACCATATCCTGTGTCTTTACAGCGACTCTGACCAGAAGGTCCTAGGTTTGAGTCTCGACGGTAGCGCATTTTGGACTCTTAGCTATATACCTGTGTCAAATTCAGCCGCTGTCTGGAGGAGAATTATAGCGGCTGACTGCTTTGATCGGTAGTATTCCGTTGTTTCTCTAATGAATACCAGGTGAATTCCGCCGCAATACCCTAACAAACGGGCATTGGACCGCGCAAGGCCTTCCCTTCCTCTTCCGCGTCCTCTCCACTCCCCGTACTCTCACACACACTTATATGCATCACACTTCCGCACATGTCGGGAGCACAGTTGGGAGCTTCGACCTTGTCCCGCCTGGAACGGTGCTCTGCCGATGGAGATGCCTGGAAAAAGAAATCCCTCGCGAACTCCTGTCGGCGCCGGCTCTCAGTGGCGGACCCCCAGAGGGGGAGGAGCACTACTTCCAGCGATAGAAAAAATTCACAACACTTACGAAAGGACCATAGCAGTTGACGTGTCCGGAAAAGCCAATTAGTCAATCAATTATCAGTTAATCAATCGGTAGTAAATAGTACAAAATCCACATTCTAACTCTTTTGTAACTTCAAATGAATGAATACTCAGTACTATATTCCCTGAAGAATTTTTGGGGTTTCTGACGAAATGCTATTGTACGAAGTTATATCAACGATCAGAAAATGATGGGTCTGTAATCGTTATAGTAACGAATCATATTGTTGAACGTTAGGCGGATGTTTTTGTTACGTTTTCAATGAACAAACATTATTGGTAATACAAGACATAAGAACTTCAATTTTTTTCGGAAATGAGGCGTGTATAATGTCGTACATGATGTATTGTGGGTAGTGGTTCATAGAATTTAATGTTTATTGACAGATATTGGAGATAGATGGTGGAAATAGCTCTAGTACATTTCTTTTAATATCACAGTAACAAATTTATAGGGCCTTTACATATGTACTACGAGAAAATGTTTCTGTTGCAGCATCAGTAGTTTACATTTACTTTTTAGTAAGTAAATAAATTTTCAGTACATTTGAATTATTTTGGATCCCAGTACGTTCTATCTCCTGGAAACCTGTCTCTTAGTGCCAGTCACGCTGGGATGAACCGCCTCCACTCGTTCCTCCGTACCGACGTTTCTTAGCATTCTCATCATCTTACGATTGTAATGATTTTCCTCTATGTCACAAATGTGTGGCTCTTTTTCCATTCATCTGCTTCCCACTTTTTCTTCAGTTGTCTTTTATAAATGTAGAATCGTATTTGTAGAGTAATTTTTCAGTTTATAATTTGGAATACCTACAGGGATAGCGAGATTAATTAAATGTTATATTGTACTACATTAACGTTAGAAAATCTGAGAGAGAAGTTCTGGAAGTAACAATTATACATCTGTGGTTGCATCGTAAATATTGATAATTAAAAAAAGTTATTAATTTATATAATTGAAGTTAATTTACGAAAATTTGTTAATTATATGAGCATATGAGAAAAGCATTGATAGGCTTACATATTCACATTTTCGCCATGGTAACTTCACGGAGAGCCATGTATATTACATTCATTATCATTACAAATGCGTTATATTACAACTCACCCCGCCAATATAGCGGTAAATTCGTACACTATTTTACTTCAATATTGATCAACTATTAAACGACCTGGATGGCCAAAGCAGCTACAAGCGTGTACCGACTGAGCGAGATCGAATCCCGCCTTGAGCATGGTTGTTTGCCCCTTGTTTCTCGTGTGTATGTTGTCGCGGAGGGCCTCGCGTTCTTCTGAACCCAGATGAGAGGAGCCCGCAAGTGTGTTGATGTCTAGTGTATGGCAGAATATGCGTCCCATCGGGGCGTAAAGGGTAAACGGCTGGATAAAAACCCTAGGAAAAAATTAACATTTATTAGCTTGAACAAACCATTTAGAACGCATGCATGTCAACATATTATCCGCAGAAAAATCTACTTCCAAATAGAATAGAATATTTATCTTGCTACTTAGGAATACATGGAATATTTCCGGTGGTAGCATTTTCTAAGTTGTTACTGCAAATACACAACACAAACAATCCAAGGAACATTCATGTGATGTGACAAATACGTGCCAATTCAGAGCATCATAATTAACGACCTAATCAGGGATTGCTTGAGAAATAAGTTTTATCTAGGAAATCGTGACTGATAAAAATCATCAATACCTATTACGGTAAATATCAACATTCTAGATTATCGACAGCTTTGATGCATGTGTATTCGATTTTTGGCATTTTATATGAATCGACGTCTGAAACAAGCCTCGGCATGCCTACTGGGAGGTAGAAGCGCCCGCCGGCGCCGACGATCACCACGGCCAGCGTATTGCGTCCTGCGCGAGCGCACGGCGCGGATCCGGGTGCAGTGGCCCCGCGGGAGGCTTCTAAGCGGGTGTGCCGCCACCGCCACACCGTCGTCGCCGCCACCCCCGCCGCCACTGCTGCTGCAGCCGCCGCCCCCGGTGCCATCGCCGCCACCGCTGCCACCGTCGTCGACACCGGGCCGCGCCGTCGCGGTCGCCGCCACCGTCGCCGTCGTCGTCGCCGCCGCCCCCGCGCAGCTCATTGCAGCGCCGCCGCCGCGCGCTCGGTCCATTCCGCGTCACACAGCGCGACGCACGCTCCGCCTTGGCCGCGGTCCGCGCGTCGGGATTTTCATGTATGATAATGAGCCCGCCATGCAGCGGCCGCGGCGGCGGCGGCGGCGGCGGTGACTGTGGCGGCGGGCGCGTGTGGCGGCACTGCATGTTTGCACGCTTCGCTGCATGCGAGCCATTGACAGCAAGTCAAACAGCGCCGGCACACACACCGGGACCTTTGTTGCAACGCTCTGGCTGCGTACATAGCGTTCTTTTTGCATACAGTAATTGTTCTCATTATATATTCTATAATATACCGGGGCCGCCGCCGGGCGGGCTGGCACTGCTGCAGCCCAGGTTTAGTCCATTGTTGATGGCTTCATTTCGCGGTGCATAGGCCGCAGCTAAATTTAGCAATTATAATTCAATAGGTAATTGGCGCGCACCGGATCGGCTGCGTGAACACCCGCCGGCCGGGTAAACAGGCCTCGGGCGGCGCGGCACGGGCAAAGCGGGGACAAACGTGGGCGGCCGGGTGGGTGGTTGGCCGGGTGGGTTGACGGGCAGCGACGCGGCGGTGAGGAATGACACAGAACGGCGCGCGGGGATGAGAAGCCGAGTGGGCGGTGGCGCTAGGGGTGGTAGACACAGTGGTCAACGCGCGTGGTGTGAAGCACGGGGAAGCGGAGCAGGCCGACCGTCACTGATGAAGGGGTGACCGCCAACTGATGACCGAATGAGCAATGCCATAACAAAAATAGAGATCCACTCTCTGGGTAAATGATGTGACGAAGAACCCCTTGATAAACAATTTGACTGGACTCAGCGCAGTGATGGGATGAATAGACAAAATTGAAAATAAAAAAATGAGGCAATATGATATTACATTGTTCATCGATGGACATCGGTTATGGAAATAATAGGTACAATGACATGTGTTAAGAGTGTGCACATGAAAAAGGTACGAACGAACTGGAGCTGGACTAGAGAAGAAGAGATGACATGAGAATTCAGCGTTGGAAAGCGTACCGTGGGAGGAGCGGTCTGGGCAGTGGATAGGTACGCGGAGCGGCGGCGGCGAGCGAAACTAGTTGCAACGTCACGCTGCACCGAGCGGCGAAAGGGAGGGCCAGAGGCGGGGGCGCGCGTGGGCGAGGGCCGAAGTGGGGGTGGCGGGCGGAGCAGGAAGCGGGGTGCGTAACGAGACCGGCCGCAACACGCCTAACCCGCGGGTCAAACAACGCGCAATCACCGGCGATCAGCGCCCATCTGCCGGCCATCGCGCTGCACGTTAACCGGCCAACGAACCAAAAAATCAACTAATTAACAACTGGATTAATGAAGTAACGAGCACGGTGGCGCTGTGGCGGCGGCGAGGCGCGGCGGGAACGGCTCGGCGTGGCGCCGCGCGGCATGGGGAGCGAGCATTCCCAGGCGTAAAGACAGGCGCCGCGCCGCGCAGGCCGACCGGCCCCCGGCGGCGGCGGCAGCGGCGGCGGCGGCGGAGCTGGAGCCGGCGCTGGCGCCGGCGACAGGCGCTGGGAACGCTGCGGGGCCGCGCGCGGGAAGGGGGCGGGGCGCGCCGTCGCCACGGCCGGTGCGGAAAATCCCCCCTGGGGCGTAATTTCCCGGTTGTTCGCAGAGGCGCGGCGCGGAACCGCTCCGTGCGGGGTGAGACGGGCCCCCTGCCGTCCCCGCCCCATAACAAAGTAATTAATTCATCGCCGGTAAAACAGGACCAGATTGCAGCGCGGGAGGGGGGGGCGGTGCGCCGCCGACGGCGGTGGTGGTGGCGGCGGCGGCGGCGGTGGAGGCGGCGGCCGTCCCCTCCGGTACCCCTCGGGCGCCCCTCGCGGCGGCGTTCGCGCTGTCGCGGGGGCGCCCGCACCGCCCCGCACAATGGGGCCAATCAGTGCTAAGCTGGCGTTATTGTAGCTTCGTTACCCGACGAGCCGGACCGCGATGGGCGCGGCGCGGCGAGGCGCGCAGCGCGGCCCCTCCGCCTCCCTCGCCCCCGCCATCCCAGCCCCCGCCCCGCCCCTCTGCTGCTAAACGCCGTCGCCCCATGCATTAAACATGCGCCGTAAGATCGGCGCGGCCGAGCCGGATGCGATGAGGGCGATGGGGGAACGGGGGCGGCGCAACGGACCTGACCACCCCGTCCCTGGTCCTGCCCCGCTCCCGCTCCCGCCCCCGCCTTCGCCCCCGCCCCGGCGCGCGCCCGCACTTGCTCCTGTCCATAATGAATGCTCCTAATGCCGTGCTACAAAGCGTCGCCGCCGCTGTTTGTCGGGGAGCCACCCCCAGCCGCCCTCTGATCGGCAAGACGCCACCCCCACTCGCCCGCTGCTCTTGTCATGCCGGTCGCGTAGTTTTGGCGGCGACAAGCCGGGAGGTGTTGTGACCCACACACATCTGCGCGGTGGCAACAAAGAGGAGGAAAATGGGCTCACTCTTTATTTTAGAATGGGGTGGACTTTGGTGATTGTTACATTGGTAAGTGTTTAGTGTAGAGGTGAAACTGCAATTGTAACTTGATATTATGTCTGCAGTGCATGGATGTGCATTTGTGCAACATGTGCATTTATATATATATATATATAAATATATGCATGCATGTGCATTTATATATATATATATATATCACTGGTATATATATATATATATATATATATATACCAGTGATATAGGTGACTAAATTTACGGATTATTAAAAAATATCCAGGATATTATGCACACAACAAGATTAGAAACATTGCACAGAGAGCGTGCTTTTGAAAAAAAAACCTCTTGAGAATATACTACTCCGCATGTCTTGATAAACATATTATTCAGCACTTGCTATTCTGCACTCAGTATTTTATTATAATGAAAAATTAGAAGACCTAGATTCACAAATAATTTCAAGTACATACAATGAGTGATTTGGGGATATTTTCAGTAATGGATTGCACCTTGTAACAAAGTGCAGCCGTAGCCACCCCTCCAGCTGCCACTGTTTGCTAAGGGTACACACTGCTCTCAACGTGTCACCTGATTGATGAGACGCAACTCCTGTTTCTATTTCCTTGGTTGTTTCGATGGCAAATGCATTACACTGTTATGTTTACACAGACCTCTCTTCAACATTTTAGTAATGGTATTATAAAAATAGAGCCACAATGATAAACTGAAAGTAAATCCTGGGCAATATCCTGTTTTGCTTTGCAAAGATAAAATGTTCAGTGCCCGATTTACACGATAAAGATATTGACGACACGAATATTTAATTCCCAGAATAAGTTTGGAATGACTGTGTTGACAACTAACCAGAATTTTTCTCTTATTGCAATCGTGAAATTAAAATAATTGTGAACATATGTTTTTTCTTGCTCTGTGAACATAGTACAGAGGAAATATTGTTAAGTATGCAAAAATTAGATTTATTATAGATTCTTAAAGAAATCTATTTTTTAATTTTAATTTTGTAACAAATACTTATCGGTCAATCCCACTCAGTTCTTTTGTTCATCATTCTCGACAACCATCTATGAAAAGCAGTTCATGTTGAAGTTGACTCAACTCAAATTCTTTACCTGCTTTAATTCGTTCTAAAGTATATCTTAATTTCGGAGTTACATGTTCACAATACACACAATAACTACACAATAACTACACAATAACAAGTAATACAAGTTACACAATAACTACATGTTCTATTTATACTTTCTCGAATATATTTCGTGAGAAGAAAAAAAAAATATATAATTCTGCTGGGAAAAGTACCGATTTTTGGACAGAATAACATGCTTGGTGAGTCTCTGATAGTGAAAAAGTGCTTTTGCGTGCTCTTATATGTAGTAAATTAGTTTCCGTACTACCACTGAAAGTACAACAGTTAGAAAATAAAATACGCACAAGTCTCGAACGGAAAAGCACACAGTATGTTCCCATGATTGCCAATTAAATTTCACGCGGACAAATTTCGAGGTCTCGAAAAAATAAAAGGGACGTGCCCTTGACACGACGGGACTTCTAGACCCGGGCTATTGACCTCGTCTGGGAATTCTCCCTTCTAGTGACAGAAACAGACTTTCTTAGGTAAATTACTATTTCTCCAATTGTTCACTTTTCCCCAAGTTCCTAAGTTTCTCGGTCCAAATATTTTTTCTGGGCATTTACTTTCATCAGTTTGAAAACAATTTTGCGAATTCCACTATTGTTATAATATGTACCATTAAAAATAATGTACGAAATATGTACGTTTGGATCACTACCGCTTTTAAAAATAGATTCTGTTTTCAATCGTGGACTATGTATTATTGTCCTTATTTTGTTGTCCTTATTACATAACCCATTTTAAACCCTTTTCTCCGCATCTCTATGACATTCAACAATTGTGATCAAATGCTATAATGAGAAAAATAGGTATAAATTACGAAAAATAGTCTTTTAAATATCTCGATGAATTCTTCACAAATCTTTCTACATTTCACACATGTTCAGAGAAAACGTTACTTCATAACTATCTTCCCTTCTTTCCCTTCTAATTGAATTCGTTACAATTACTCGTATATACCTACGTATCGTTTACTTTTCGCAGTCTTCCTTTGTTTGTAACTAAAAGAGGCCGTTGTATATTGTATTAAATGAATATTTCATGTTTCTGGGCTCGTCAATAGCTGTACGCACTAGTCCCACATGTGTAAGCATATTTTATCACGAGAAGTGGCGGAGATCTTCTCCATTATATGACGAAATCCAGCACCAACCTGCACGTCGTCGTGAGGGGATTTCTCCTGCTAGGTATCTCCCACCAATTGCTCACCGCCGCACGGCGCCAAACTCTAAGCTCCCGACATGTGTGGTACTGTAGTGCATGTAAGTGTAAGTGTGAGTGTGTGTAAGTAAGAGTACAAGAAAAGGAATAGGTCGCGCTCGGCGTGTGGCCAGAGTGTTAGGATATTGCTCCGGCATACGCTTGGTATTCGTCTCATCGGAGAAACCACGGAAGAACGACGGAACCACATAAAACGCAGTGCGCCGCGAGAATTCTCCTTGAGACAACAGTTAAATTCGACATATCTATGTAACTAGTGTCGAAAATCCTGCCACCGTCGGTATTCGAACTGCAGGACAGAAACACATTGCAGTGACATCAGTTGATGCTCTGGGGTACCTCAGCCGCTTTGTATTGGGTTACGTGGCCTTCGCTCTTTCTGCGCCAACCTCGCGTGCCGCTTTGTTGACGAGCACGCGACGCACAAGTCAGTTGTGTTAGAGGCATCTTTGGTGACAAGAATGTGTAATTTCCTAGTGAAAATTCGATGAAGGTCATAAGTGGTAAGAGCGGAGAACTAATATAAAGAAAAATACAAATTACATAGTGAAAATTATTTTTATGAAACGTATTTGCACAATTATATGTTGAATTGGAGAAAAAAACTTGTTATTACATCAGTTTCACATATCACAAGTTGTTATAATGAGTGAATTTTAATTTACTGCCCATATTTCTTATGACACGTTTTACTTCTAAGTTCATATTTCCGAAACAACTATTATTTTAACAAGCTAATTGTAAATTAAGTACCTGTCAGTAGGATTAATTTTCAAATTATAATAATAAATAATTGAAATGTATAATGTAATCACAATGTCGCATTTCTCACTAAATTTCATATAGGTTTTAGATTTATTTAGTCAAAAAACAGTAAACTGTATGTGACGTATGGGGGAGAAGATAAGGATCTTTGCATTTGAAAGAACATTTTATGAAAATTACTAGTTGAGAGACTTCGGAAATAATATTGTTAGCTGTAAAATTTCTTATTCAATTTTAGATATGTATTTCACTGTTTTAAAATGAGTGAAATTCAAAAATAAATACTCTATTTTTTCTTCCACATCGCCAGTCGAGAATTGCTGAAAAATATTCAAGATCACTGAAAGACATGAGATGTTCCGAACGCACTAAATATTCTTTTATTACCGTCTGCTCATGAACCATTATTCGTAAAGAAATGTGGTTAGTCATAAATCAAAATTTGGTCTTTCCTTGTCATTTCATCCCCTGGATGTCTGTGTTCTTCAAAAGTAAAAATGTTTCCCGTGTGGAGAAAATTTAAGGACGTCAAAAGGTAGAAGTGAACACTTCGCTATCATTTATAATTTCTGCGAAATTAAGCCATCAAACTCAATTACAAAATAACGATCATAAGAGTTCTGGGAATAACGGATAAATGGGTATAACGGGTAAAACGGGTGAACGGTTTACAATTTCGATATAAAATTGTAATAAAAATGTTTTATTTCCTTTAATTGAAGTATTCGATCATTTAACCTTATTAATACTGTCAGTGTAATCAAGATGTGTATAGCATCCAGACGATACGCACGTAATACAAGTTGGGATTTTTGTTTTTCATTTATTACAATTATTTTTTATTAGAACATCGTTTCTTAGAATTAGTATTTATTATTCATTTATTACATGTATTGTATGTACTGGCTCTTTATATTACTTTTGTTTTACGTGCTTTCTCGCTCTGCTCGCACATTCCACTTCCTCCCATGCTCACTCGTGATCATGGACATGTGTAGCAGTTGAAGGTCAGGCAAAGCCGCTTACATCATCATCCTTGTTCTGATGGAGTTATGAAAGAGTGGCGGTTTCCTATGAGCTCGTCCGCTCCCTGTTTTGCTCTTCTGGCCGAGCAGTCAGAAGCAGTTCTGTGTCTACTGGTGCCTTCAGCGCTATCTCATGTTTGATTTGGTTCATGAAGTACCGCTGTTTCTCAATTTCCGTCTCTGGCGTTGAATGCATGGCAATTGTCTTTAGTTGAATGGAATGCCCTCAGTTTGAATATGTCGTAAACCAGATATTGTTCTCTCTATATAATTTGCTGGTTGAATTATTTTGTTTGAGAATCTGTAGATATTTTGTAAGTTTTTATTCAGTTGTCGTAAGGTTCTTATTCTTATTGATTTTTTATCTTATTGGTGCTTTTACTGCTGCATAACCATTGTTACAACGAATAGCTTTGTTTATTGCCCATAACTCGTGCGAGAGCATGGGATTAAACTCATTTTAGAAACCTTAAATCGCGAGTAGAACACAAATGACAAACCTGAAGGTTCACTGTGTTAGATAGCTCCACCATACATTACATGCCGTAATAAAAATAGTAAGCTGTAAAAAAAAACAAACAATATATCCGTTAGATAAATAATCAATAATTCCTCACTCGAATAAATTAAATTTTTCTGCAAGCAATTTTCTCATTTGTTCATAACGGATGGATATAATTTTATTATAATTCTTTGCCATATTATATTTGTTTCAATATGTTTAGTACTATATATCCACTATTTTTTGCAATATTTACTAATAATGACAATACTTCCAGCCAGAACCAGGCATAGAGTAACTCACGTGAATACGTCATGTCACTCATTAACACGATTCCTTATATAACGCGGTGTTTGAGGACATGCATACTCGTAACAATATGAGTTCCGCGCACACTGAAGTATTCAGAAGTGTAACTTAGTTCGTAAACGAAATAACAGAAGCATTTGTTGCTCGTCAGTATCATTTCTAGGACACTATAATGCTGCCATCGCGTAAGCCGGAAACTAAATTTCTGGCCTTCTAGGTTTTCCATGCTAATGTTAGTATAAAAAACATTGTCTTGCACAAAATCGTACTGTGTATTGTTTCGGAACAATTCGAAGAGAGAAAGCCCATTTTTAAGTGCAATAACAACCGAATCTATCTATAGTAAGACATTTTGAATTTCGGGAGATATTTTAGCATGCAATGCGCTTTCCATCACGCAAGAAATGTATTACATTCGGTAGTCGTTACGAACAGTGACGACTGCAATAATTTGCATTCTGCAATCTCCCGCTCTTGTTGCTGCCGCAGCCGTCCCTCCCCGCAAGCCATTGCCGCTACCGCCACTGCCAAGTTACCGCTGTCACCACCCCCACCGTTACCGCCACATCTACCGCCGTCGCCTCCGCCGCCAATCCCATTGCCGTCGCCGCCGCCGTCGTGACCAGAATTACCGCCGCCGCCACCGCTACCACCGCCGCCCCCACCGTAGCGGCCACCGCTACCACCGCCGCTGTTACCACTACTACCGCCTCCACCGCCCCTGCCGCTGCCCTTACCGCCGCCCATGCGCCATGAATGCGCCGCCCCCACCGCCGCCCCCGCCGCCGCCTCTGCCACCGTTACCACCGCCCCTACCGCCGACCACCCCGCCGACCACCCCGCCGACCACCCCGCCGACCACGCCGCTGCCACCCACGCTTCCAGCCCCCGCCTCTTCCACCGCACCTGAAAGCCACCGCCGCCACCACCACCACAGTCACCATAGTCACTGCCGTCACCGCCACCCCCATTGCCACCGCCGCTACCATCGTCGCCATCATCATCGTCACCGCCTCCGACGCCACCGCTGCCCCCGCCACCGCCGCTCGCGCTCCCACCACGCGCTGCGCCTCGCCCCGATGTGAATTCCCTCCGGGACGGGGCCGGACGCGCGGGCTGATTGGCGAAAGTACACAAACGTGAGAATTTACGCGGCGCCGCGCCGCTTCGCGCTGCGAGTTCCGGCGCGATATAGCGATTTCGCATTTGGCGCGCCCACCGGCTTTTATGATCTCCGCTTTCATTTCCGCGTTTGCGCTCGCGTTTGCGCCTCCGAACGAATACGTGCACGAGCGAGCGGGCGAACGCGCGCGGGGAGGGGGGGAGCGATCAAGCGGGCGAGCGGCAGGCTGGTGGGTGGGAGGAAAGCTCTACAGAAAACTGCCGAAAATAGGTGATGGACCGTATGATAATACAGATGAGGGACTACAGATACAGCGAATCAGTAGAAAGCAAACGTAAAGGTATGTCAGTGAGCGCGGAGGGAAGGTGTAGGAAAGATGGCGCCTGATAGGCTAATATGAGCAAATTAGGAAAGAAGCAAAATGTGTTTCAAGGAATGAAAGAAAGTTGACGTAGAAGTGTCAAAGATAAATGAGGACGAAGCGGGATATTCAGTCAAATTAAGAAATGAAATAAAACTAAGTTAGGAGGTTTGAAAGAACTAAAAAACTACCCATAACGTTAACGTGTCAACACAATCACGGATAAAATAATTTAATAATCAAACATTTAGCAAGACAATGCAGTGAGTTCGCTTTTTAATGTTTTGGTAACCAGAAGGAGCCGCAGTTCTCCCTGACAAATGAGTGGACTGGAGTGAAGTCGGTGTGGAACGATCGACTTAACGGGAAAGAGCGCGCGTGAACAGCCAATCGAGTGCGTGAAATCATGCTTTCCGTTGAGATGACGAGTCCTCATATCTTGTCGCATTCCAAAGCTTATCATCCTCTTCGCTGTTATCGGCTGTTGTGCCTCAGTACAGAACTGCTGAGCGTTTGTGGGCACAACTTTTTTCAAAAACATGTCTCGAACAAGCTAGGACTACTTTAATGAGTATACCGGAAGTTACTGGAATAAGAATATACTGTCAAGAAGTTTGAATTCAATTTTAACAATGATATAATATATCGTTCACAATTGTGTTAACAGTTTATGCATGCAAATATTTATCTTTTGATGATATACTGTTCACATTAATTTTTCTCCAGTATTTACCATTTAAAATGAATCAGTTTTCTGATCTTCATTCGCCTAGCAGATGAATAAATGTTTAAACTAGTGTTTCCGATTAATGTTGTCATTAGTTGCTTGAGTTTTGTCAAAATATTTGTCATCTTGGAAGAAATAAATACATTAAATTTCATTCAGGAGATACTCCTGTGTTAATATTTGGGAGTGCTTGAAAGCTGTTTTGATAACAGAGGCTTATTGGTGTTCGTGCCTCGTACTTGAAACAACTGAAATGATCTAGAGTCGATCGTGAGTAAATTGAGGAATGGGTGTTTACCAATAAAAATGTTATAACAAGGTTTTCTTAGAATTCTGTCCAAGATGTATGGAATAATCAATTATTTTACTAATAAAGTGGTGCATAATGATTCCTTTGCTGAAATAATCTTTTTTTATTTAAGCTATTTACTTTATAATTAATTTATGCTTTTTCAAAAATTTAATTTACCGATTCCATATTCTGAATTAATACTTCAACTTTCGAGTATCGTTACATGCGTAGGAAGGATGTGGAATGCTTTTAGGTTACTTACCACTATAAATCTAAACTAAAGTTGCAACTTCAATAATTGAAGTTGCATTGAAATAAGATAGTTTCAAAAAGAATCACATTCCTGACAATATTATTTGTATTACAGGAAATTAATTCTATCTAAATGTATTTCATTTAGTTATTTAATTCCAATAAACAGTTATAACGTTTGTGTCGTATGTGAAAGAAGTACGTATTCCGCACGTTTTCTTAAGATCGGGAATACTGACTCCCTCTCCTTTGCTAAGTTGAATTATGAATAAAGGTAGTAACAGCGTTTTTTGACAACATTTGACGAGAAATGTTCATTTCTCTGTAATATTTATTAATTATTTCGTATATTCATCTAAATTGTCGGAAAACTAAACATCCTCTGGCCATGTAAGATGTCTCTAAGGTTTCGATAGATCCCAGGGACTTGAGAGAAATATGAAAACAGTAAACAATGTAGGTTTTTAGCTGAAATCGAATGTTATTACTTTATCCCCGTACTCAGTATGTCTACATCACTGCTGGGAACACAGGTAACGTCATGCGACGAGGAAGATATAAGCTTCAATATTCATGGGTGCCGTTCATACGAGACATTTTTTTTACTCTAGCACCCCATTTTCCACACACTCGATAGCAGCATTTTTGCTTTTGCAAGCCACTAGTAGAAACTATTGGCATTGACAAATTAGTTACAGATTTTAAAGCTATAGATTATATTGCTGACAAAATAACCAACCTGCTCACTAACTCTCCACAAAGTCCATGTTAACGCATCCAGATATTTAGACTATCTTAACGTCCAGAAGTCCGGAAGCAAATCAAAGGGCCGTTTCTTTGCATCTTGCATCATCTTTAATATAGAGTTTAAAGTTTATACAATAGAGATATATCGAGAGTGTGTTTGTGTTTTTTGTAGATAGTTTTCGGATATAATTTTCATAGTGGTATGATGAATACGAATATTAATTTATACAATTTCTTCTTGTGCACAATCTCAATACTAATTTCATGACTTAATAAAATCTTCTAATTATGCGAAATTAATTATATATTGTAGTTAAAATATGAGAATGAAAAACTATAATTTACACTCGTCAATACGAGTGTGTTCAATCATGTGGCGCTACAAGCAGAAATAAAGTTATTCCAAATTGCTCAGGTTCAAATAGCTTAACTGAAGTATCCCTAGAATCATTCTAATTTGCGTTACATTGTTAGAAAAGTCATATTGGACTACACTTTAAATATGTGAAAATTATAACCATTTTTAAACCAAACTGCGCTGTGCAATCGTCCAAGCAGACGAGCTGGGTCCAAGTCGAATTGAACATAAGGAACATGCAGCTCCGCGAATCGATTCGGCACGCTCCCCGAAACCTTCCGGCTGAGTGCAGGGGCTGCGCGGGCGGCGCGGGCGGCAGGTGGCTGAGAGGCGCGGGCCGTGGGAACGGCGCGGGAGTGGCGCTCACCCGTCCGCCCAGCTGCCGCGCCGCCCCCACCCTACCGCCGCCGGCCGCTCCGCCCAGCGGCGTTCGCGCAATCTACGCCGAGTGGCGACGTCGACGGCGGCGAGCATCTCCCGCGCGGGGGCGGGGCGCTGATGAGCTTCAATTGAAAGACGCGCCTTAATAATTCAGTTTAATCAAGCTGGAGTGGCGTCCCGCCGCTGGCAGCGGCGTCGGCGTCAGCGGGGGCGGCGCGGCCCTCGAGCGGGCGCGCGGCGCTCGCGGCTGCAGACGCCGCCGTCTGCCCGGCCAGCGCCGCCGCCGCCGCTGCCGCCGAACGCACCGCGACGCGCAGGTGGCCGGCGGGGGCGCCGCCGTCGGGACGCCACTTGAGCGGTCACGTGGCGGCGGCGGTGCGCGCCGCCCCCGGCGTCGCAGCACGCGGCCCCCCGAGTCGCGCGCGCCGCGCCCTGGCGCCCGCCGCCCCGCGCGCGGCCTCCTCCCGCCCGCCCGCCAGCTGGCCCTCCGCCACGTCACAGCGCAAACAGGGCGGCGCGGCCGGAGGGCGCGAGTGGAGCGGAGCAGGGCGGCGCCGGCGGGTGGCGAGGCCGGGGGCGGCGGGCGGACGGAGGAGGACAGCGCGCGGGGAGGGAGGGCCCGCGTTTATTGCCGCGTTCCCTTGCGGCAGCTGAGGCCGCGCGCATTATCGCTTGCAGGTCCGCAGCGGCGGCGGGTCCCGCGCCCCCGAGGCGGGGCCCACCCTCGCCCTCCCCCTTCCCTCCCCTCTCCCCCTTCCCCTCCCCCAGCATCCGTGCCCGCGCCCGCGCCCTCGCCCGCGCTGCGGTTGCAGGCGTTGCGATTGTTAATTCGCTCGGCGCCCCCTCCCACGTCAGCCCTTCCCCCCTGCACCGTTCACTGCGGAGCATCTTTTTCCTTCCATGCATCACCTCGTCACAATACGCTGGCGCTCCCTTTACTACATCAATTCCCATACTCTTCTAAACGGCGCCGTGTTATCCATCCTCTTTTGTGCACGATTGTGTGTAAACATAGCTCACTCCTATACATGTTTTCCGTAGGACTTTTAAGGATATGCCGGTGTATGTTTATCGTGTTAAAATATTGCGGGTATTTTTGTGTTTACTCCGTATGTGATTATGCCCGATTCAATAATTGGCTAGTATATTGTACTGTATTATTTACGAGTTGAAATTGCTAAAACTGTAGACTTTTATATTTTATTTGTTTTATTTAAAGTCAAAAACGGTAAAACTGTGAAAGAGAAAACGACGTTTAGTGTGCCAAAGCAATGCGTTGAGAATATTTAACATTAGTCAAAAGGGTAAGAAAAATCAACAAATACCCCGATAGAGATGAACATCATGAACGCAAAGGCTGTTAACAATAATGTTAAAAAAATATTCAATATTTTATAATTAAAGAATATAAAAATTAATTAATTATTATTTTTATTAAATATATTTAATTTTTCAATTTTATACTCACCATAATTTGTAAATGTAGCTGTTAGGCAGCATAAAATATTTCACTGCGTATTTGAACTTGTGTATCGCTTTTAATTGTTTATTTTATTTGGAATTGTAATATAACAAGTATTATATGAGGAATTCTGTACTGAGTTGTTTATGTTAAAATTTGAATGTAGATCCTGACCCTAGTAACTCGTAAATAAGTGTGATATAGTGATTATTAGTATGAACTAATGATTCGTAAATGAGGTGTCAAGTCGTTGGTATTATTGAACATGTATATTCGTAACATTTATCCAACGAATGAATATGAATGTTAACTGATTTTTTAAAATGAATGCATAATTATTAATATATTAATTATAAATATTTAATTAATATAATTATATATAATTAATTATAAATATTAATTAACTATGTCTGTTGTTGTAGACATGCTTTCATTTTGGCCTTTTTCATTATATTACTTGTAAAACTAGAAGATATTGAGCGAGGATGTGTTAGTTCTTTTTCTCTTTCTTCATCTCCGACTTCCAATTCTGAATTCTCCTTTTTCTTTGACAATACTAAGTGCCCACGCTTCTCGACGCTGTATTTCCATATGAAGAGCGTTTCCCGCCCCCTACCCAACTGTTCCTGTCGCTCTCGTCATTCATCCCCTCAATCCCTTCTTTGCGCGCCCACCCACGCCTCTCGCCCTCGCGGCTAGCAGCTCGCGCCCCACGGCGCGCGCCCCCTCCCCTTCCCCGCCCCCCCCCCCCCTGCGCCGGCCGCGCGCCGCAATAAAAGAGCTTGTAATCTGCCGAGCCGGGAGCGTGCCCCGCTGCACTGAGCCGCGCCGCTCGCCGCCCTGCGCGTGCCACGCCAGGCCACCCGCTGCCACCCCTCCCCTCCCCTCCCCACCCGCCACATCGACACCCCTCCCGCTGTCTCTCTACTTCGGTACCAGTCACTCCACCACCAGCTACTCTACTTCCAATCACTCCACTACCAACTACCAGCTACTCTACTCCCAATCACTCCTCTACCAACTACTAGCTGCTCTACTCCACTGCTACATTATCTATCAGTTCACTACCTACTACCAGCAACTCCACTAGCAACCACCTCGGTACCTATCAGCCCGTTACCAACTAGTCAACTATCAGTCACTCAACTTCATGACCCCTATCTATCATCCCACTATCGACTACACCAGCACCAGTCACTCTACTTCACAACCCCACAGTTTGTCAGCTCCTCTATCAACAATCCCTGTCACGGTCACCATACTAACAGCTACACACCCCATCTGTAACGGTAACTACCCTGCTACCAACCAACCCACAAACCACCTTACTACCAATCAATAACTACGTCTACCTAATCATCATCCTAGCAGCCAAATCTATACAAACCATTCCTAATCGACTCAGTAACAACGATATCAATATCAACCCTTTTCTACAAACCACCCCTCTACCAATCACTTCACTATCGAATACCTCTATACCACCCACTCACTTCACAACTAGACACCTTTCCTCTCAGTCTCACCTTTCTATCAACACTTCTACGTTTTAAAGCCTCGACCTAAGATACTAATACCCCCACTACGAATATCCTATCAGCCATCTTGGTCATAACCCACTTCCGTATCCACAGCATACTTCATCTCAATTTCTCATTATTCGGATATTAGTTCCATACATATGTCTTACCACGTACAGTAATACCCACCGTAGCATCCTACCCATGAGAACCTGAATATCACATTTCAGGAACAATTCATCACTTTATCCTCAATTTATCACTTTACCATGCTCTCACTACCATGTATCACGTATCTTCCGCTATCGTAATTGACATGACCTCGGCACAAATCATTACAACCTACCACCCAGTCTCCATCGCGATCACGATCACAGCTGTCATCACAGAACTCTCCCTAACCCCCGTTCCCCTCGTCACCGTCCCTACTCCCACCCCACAAACCGGTTTAGGGGCTGACGTCGCCGTACCAATTGCCGGAATCACCGTCGCCCCCGCCAACACCGCCGCCCACTGCCGTCGCTCCCCCTCTTGGCGCCCGCCTCTCAATAGCGAAAGATTTAATTAAGTCTCGCAGTTAGCAGTATTTACTGCGCCCAGCAAAGGATCATCTCCTTTCATGTCCCTAATTAACGAAGGAACAGCTGTCGGAGGCGGCGGTCTCGCCGTCGCCGGCCCGGCAGCCGCCGTCGCTCCGGAAAGCAGCCCTTTCTGCCGAAGCGTCGCGTCGCGTCGCGTCGCGTCGGTTGCCTCTGTCACGACAATCCTCCCTCCGCACCGCGCCGCGCCGCGCCGCGCCGCGCTGTCGCGCCGGTTGGAGCGGGCTACGACGCCGCGCTTCCCAAGAGGCGGGGCTGGCCCCGACCGCGCGGGCCAGGGTTCGTCACGCTGCAAACACGACTTCACGTCTGAAGGTCGGAGCGTGTGCGGGAACGCGTCAACAAGGAGACGCGCGGCGGAGATGGGGGTGATGGTGCGGGTGGCCGTGTGCGACTGTGCGTGTAGAGGAGCAGATAGATATGCGATCGTCATAGATACAGAATGAAACATGCAAAAACATTTTTTTGTCTCTTTCAGAGATATGTATGGCTCTCTCCCTCGCTCTCTCTCCCTCTCTCCCTCGCTCTCTCTCCCTCTCTCCCTCGCTCTCTCTCCCCCTCGTCCCTCTCTTCCTCGTCTCTCTCTCCCTCACTCTCTCTCCCTTGCTCTCTCACCCCCTCGCTCTCTCTCCTTGCTCTCTCTCTGTCTCTCCCTCGCTCTCTCTCTCCCTCGCTCTCTCTCCCTCGCTCTCTCTCCCTCGCTCTCTCTCCCTCGCTCTCTCTCCCTCGCTCCCTCCCCCTCGCTCCCTCCCCTCGCTCTCTCTCGCCCGCTCTCTCCCTCGCCCTCGCTCTCGCTCTCTCTCTTACCCCCTCTCTGTCTCATTTGGTTAGACAATTTTATATTTCATAAACTTTCTAAACGATACTGGTTTGTAAATGGCGGAATCCACAACATGTAAAGTGACGGATATGTTCGAGCCTGATGGAATGAAAAATAATGTTACATTCTGATGTAAAAAATGCCATCTAAAGACAATAGTAGAGCCACGTGTTCTTCTTCTTAAGTCGTAATTGGACACATTTCTAATTTAACTGATGCATGGTTTCTTTCCTGATTCTTCACACCACTGCCGTCTTCCTGTTAAACCATCCACTTGGGAAGTCTAGAAATGATACTTGAACAGCGTACTTTCTGAAGGCGTTAAGCTTCTTTTTTTTTCTAAAACGGACACTTTTTTTATATATTGATTCTACACATCATGCATCATGGCTCTACAAAAGAGCCACGTGTAGTTCCTTGCGTAGTAGTTGCTAGGCTTGCAGAAAAATAGATTCGTTGTTATGCTAGACGTCTTTCTCCATAAAGGGGTTATGCACGAGGCTTTTCCCTCGAGTAGCTGCTCCAATAAGTTTCTGTAACGTATGTTGACGAATGTTTCTGCAGGAGTATAGTTATAATTACAGAGAATAGCTACAATTTCAATTATTTGAATACTTCGCCCGCAGAATCATTTTTTAAGGGAAAGAAAGGCAAGATACCTTGGAAGTGAAGAAGACGGAAGGAAGATGTTGAAAAATGCAGGATAAAAATGTGGAGCAGGAAAAATGTTCTTGTTGGCAAGTAAAGAACCTTTAAGTAGAGTGAATTCTGATAAATAATTCGATAAAAAGTTAGCTTTTTGAGACTAGATAATGTTAAGAAATACAAATCTAAAGCTTTGCATTTGCAAAATGTACGAGTAGAGTTGTAGGACCTTGCAGTACCCAGAACCCTCCGATCGCAGAGCGCTTTCATGGGTGGCATGTCCCAAATTCCCTACGTGTGCAAAGGGTTAAAGGTTATGTCATTGACATATGAGAGACCGGCTGATACGACATCGGGCTACAACTGGTCTCTGTATTCTATGATCGGGAGGGACGAACGTTCCAGGACCGACGGTGGCGGATTTTCGGTGGCGGATTTTCGTTTTACATGGTTTCTCCGATCATACACTAGGAGAATGCTGGAGCTGTATACTTTAACAAATGGGTCACATACTACGCGCGATATTTCCTTCCTCATCCTTGTCCCCTTCCAACCAACACCTCTGTAAAGAAAAAACTTTGTTACTTGACTGTTTTCTATTTTTAAAATTCAAGTTTAAATAGTATAATGATCTATTATTTTTGCAGTTTTAAATTTACACGGGTGTTTTTAACTTATAGTCAATGTTTTAAAGTACTTAAACTTCAAAAAAAGTATGCAAATGGGTATTTTTTAACACCTAAGAAACTCGGTTTTGGTGCCTAGCCCCTATGTAAGATGTCAATTTACGACAACAAGCATGCGGGCATTGGTTAAGTGCAAAAATTAATGTACATTTATGAAATTTATCTTATTTGAAAAGTTATGAGTGAAAACACTAGTATTGCTAATACAACACAATGGGTTTCGTATTATTTGTAGCAGTTCTTTGAAAAATGTGACTTTGATGGGATGATAGTGGTATTAGTGTATTAGTATAAGTTGCAGACAAATTCCGATTAATATTTAACGGCTGCTAAATAGTCGAAGATTTGGTTAAGCGGTAGCTAAACAGTCGAAAACATTTTTCTATCATTTCCGAGAATTTCACACGAGATTTAGACGTCCAATTCCCACAGCAGAGGAGAGCAAGGGGCAGTTGGACAGCGTGGGACGAAAGTGACCGAAACGACCGAAGGATGCGGGGCAGTGCGGGGTGAGGCGCGGTGAGGCGGGGAGGTGCCGAGCGGGGCGGGGCGGGCAGAGCGAGGCGAGGCGAAGCGGAGCGGACTGGGAACCGGTGCGACGCGGACCCTGCGACACCTGGTGGTGCAAACGAGCGCCGTCAACTCGCACCTTAACGCGCCTTACGTAAACGCGCCATCGCGGACGCGGGATGCGGGGGCGCGGGGGGCGTGGGGGGCGCGGAGGGCGCGGGGAGTGGGGTGCGGGGAAGCGGCGCGACGCGGTGACAACGACGCGGTGCGGTGCGGCGCGGCGGGGCGCGACGTCGCGCTTTCGCGCTGGTGAAACCCAGCCAGCGCCGCGGCGACGTGTCGCAAGCCATCCACGCCTTCTTCCTGGCGGCTACAGTCCTTAGATTCAGAGGAGTACCGCATTCCTTTACGCCACCGATTCTCCCAATTTATACCCAGTAGTTAGGGGAGGTCGATCTGTGTGATTTGGGAGCCACGAATGTACTCAAAACCAATATTAATGGCCTAATTGTTGTTTTCTTTTGCAATGCCAGTATTATCGATTAAATAACAAGTACTGAATGCTGTCTGGCGGTGTTTAGATGTTGATGATATGAAATGGCGGCCGTTCACGTTATGCTACTCAATGTATGTAGGATCTCAACTGGTAGTGAATTGGTCGACCTTCAGGAAGTGTACAGGCACGTAGATCAGATTGAAGTGTTGACTACATTTTGTTATTTTCTTTCGAAATGAACATGAACCAAATTTCCTCGTGTTCAGTGATATGGAATTGTTGACGCTTAGTAACAGTCACTGAGAACATTCTAGATGCTTGATGCTCCTACTTTGAAGTATTTCGAGTATGAAGAGATTGCAGTTTTGTTACTTATTACCATTGTTATTTCTATTTTACTTGAATACGGAATTACAAATATTCTTGTACGCATCAAATTTCAAGCTATTTACATTGTGTTAGTTAAAAGGAACCATACAACGTATAAACAAGAATGTGTCGAAAGAAACTCTGTAAATTAAATATTTTAGTTTTATTTGTCGGAAATGTATCATATTGTCACGTCATGAATTTTATATTTTTTAAATAAGAAATTATTAAATAATTCATAAACAACACTACCAGAACCAGTTCTGCAAATAACAATTCGCTTACAGATATTGCACTCCGAATAGTCTAATGTTTAGATCGGCGTTCATTAAGCAAATTTGTATAAATAAATCTAATGTTAATCACAATTCTAGAACAAAGAGTACATTGTAGAAGTACACCGGAAATATCACGTTTTAAATTTAAAAAATTGTATTAGGAATATAAACCCTGAAATACTTCGACTGAGACATTATTTGTGCTTTACTGTAACAATACCGCTCTCGGCAATCCACCATTCATTTTTTGCCACATTTCGAGAAAATCCTGTCGACCGCGTGTGCATTTCGTTGAAAACGCATTTTTAGTTTGTGTTTTTATTTGACGAACACGGCTAGTATGTAAGTTGCTACCTTGGGATTTTATCTGTGTATTTTTCTGTTTTGCGTACTCCAAATTCATAACAGGTGTGTGGGGTGACGAAAAAAGGTCTTTCACGACCCCGTGTGCAGATGTAAAAGGCACAGAAAGCTCCATTTCGCGCATCTCTTCACCTTCTGTGCAGTTCTAACTACGATGTTGTCGCTTTTGTGCGGCCAGGCGTGTACGACGCCGTGTTTGATCCTACACACGTCAGCAGCCGCGCTCGCGCTGTGTCAATGGTCTCGCGACGGCGCTAATGCGGCGCGAAAGAGAAATTCGCTCTTGGGCGCTGCGTGCGCCGCCGCCCATCCGCCGCCCGTCCGCGCCCTCTCCAGCCCTTTGCCAGGCCCCTACGCACGCACGCGCGTGGCGGGCGCGTGCAAATCGCGTTGGACACGGCGGCCGCCCTACGCCGCCCGACGCCGCCACGGCGAATCGCCTCTCCCGCCCCGGGGTGGACGAGGGTGCGGCGAGTGCTCGGCGGCAGGTCGTTACTCCCTGACGTGGGGTTAATACGTTTCCGATGATGGAAAGTTAATGTGCAAGTCGTTAGGATATACGTTGTTGTATTTAGGTAGGAAGGGGTCATGGGATCGAAAAGTATGTTTTGCTAAGCAAAAACAATGTAAGTTTCTAGGATCCACGAAGTAATTTGAACTAAAGAAGCTTTTTGCCTATAATACGTATATTGCATTGAGTATTATTTCTAAACGGTTGAATCAACAATGTATTCGATAGTAATTATACTACAATTGGCAAGTTTTACAAGGTACAAATAACATCGTGTCTAAATACATCGTGTCAAAATCTTAAGAAATACGGATATGAGCATATTCCCGTCAGCAACATACCGCAGCAATCTAACATTCACCACCAGCGAAAAAAGATTAAGATAATTTAATGTAAACAGATAATTTCTTCCATAGGTTATCCGGACATTGACACATTGATAACTTTACGACAGTAAAAAACTATTTCAAAAACTAATTACTCTTAGAGTAACATATCATTTTACAATACTTTAAGTAGCATTTTCTGATACGATGGTTTAGAGTGACTATTTTTAATATCATTGTTCATCATTGCCTTTTTCTTCATTTAGATATTGTTCATTCTCTAAAATTAGAAATAGTCGTTTTGGAATTGATCCTTCAATACAAAATATATTTTGACAAATTCAACACAACTGGGGAGTCCATTTTCTTTGTTATCTCTGTTTCCTGTAGTGATATGTTATTTTAATTCTTACGTTTGTTTCGAACAGTTGTACTCTGTAGCCAGTATTAAGTTGTTTATCTCTAAAATGAGAAGTTTTTCTCATTTTATTTATAATACCTTTACCAAAAATATTTTAATAATATTGTATAAAACAGGTCACCAACGTTCCACGACATTCCACGTCTTCGACATACCAAATATCATATAACGACATTTAGCACTTGTTATCCTTATAACGGAGGCTGAAGAACATTGTTCGACAATATTATTTTTGTGACGTGTGGTGTTAATGAAAAATGATCTGGTAAGAGAAAAAGTGTTGGGCTGGACCCTTCCGCCAGTCTTGGCACTGCCTTCTCTGAAGTTTGCTTGAAATGAGTTAGGCGACCACTCCTCTACAAGGCTACCACTCAAACGTGAAGCAATTAGATGAATTTAAAGTTCGTCCTTGCAGGGACGGCTGCCTGCGTGCCATGTAGCGTCGCTTTTTTCGCAAATGTACTCTACTGCGCGTGAGTTCTAACACCATCTTGCTACAGCACGGAGAGAATATCTTTCTAGATATTTATTCACAAGACTTTGTCACATCTGTGAATGGTGCAGAATAACTAGGTGATGTCAAAAATGCATTGTTTTGATAACACAAGGCAACAAATTTTAACTTTTTCTTTGTGCATTCTTTCTTTTTATAACCGTTTGATACCCAGCCCCCTTAAATTTTGGAAATTCAAGGTTATATTGATCCTGATTTTTGTTTGCGGTAATTTTTTGTTTTTAAGCTTAGCGAGATTCTTCTGGAATACAAACGAAAGTCGAAGCGTTCTAAATTTGTTTTACTTTTAAAGCCGTAGGAGTACACGCTTGTGCATTATCCTAAAACATTAAAAAATCTATGTATTGTAATGTAAAAGACAAGTCTGGTTTATTATTTGAACATGTGAATATTCGTTATCTACAATACATCAGTAGTATTTCGTATAGGGTGAGTGGTCAATATTACACCACATCGATACATTTAGTATGTCAAAAAGAGTTTTCAAAGTTTTTAAGTAACCTTTAATAAATTGTTATTAATCATGTCCATGTTTAACTCATTAAAAAATCAACAATTATTATCTTCAAACATATAAGGTTATAAAAAATATTTTTCCTCCACGTTGATTCTATCATGTCTTAACTAGTGTATGCCGATTTCCTCCAGTTTTCTATGGAAATAAACCTCTTAATGGTTTTCCAGAGCAACGTTTGGGGTATGTAAAATATTTTTTTAGAGTAATGCAAAAGAGGCTTATTCAGATCTGAAGACATTCAAATAAGAGTTACAGAGAATGCCGCGAATTGTAAGCTGACAGTGCACGTATTGTGTGGATTTACATATTTCACATGGGATCTACTCGACAATGTGATATGAGCATTGTGAAAACATGTGAATCACTGCGAAAGATATTTATTACAATTTTTTAATTATTTTCATCATACATACCCTTCTTTAATTACCGTTCATTGGTATCAAGTACTATCACAACCTGTTGAAACTCATTTTCATGTTATGATTAATATATTTTTCATTATGAGAAACGATGGAAGAATAGAACACAATAGACACGAGAATTTTGCAAAGACAAAAAGCCTGATAACAGATGCAGAGCGCTATTACCTCAAATTGAAGTAAATATTTTCCTTAACAACTGGAAAATGCGTTACATTGTTTACCTCAAACAACTATACACAAAAGACTAATTTATAGGAAATAAATTATAACAAAATTAAGTGTTCACAACTACATTACGGGCAAAATAAACAAGCAAACGTGCAAACAAATCAATAATCGCGAATACTCCAAATCGCAAATATTTAATCGAGAGCAAACCCTTTTTATATGTCTGATTGTAGAACTGAAACTACATAATCAAATCTTTTTTTACGGATCAGAAGAAAATTTCTTTAATACACAACTATAAAGACGTGACGTTGCAGACTTCTCTGCGAAAACTTTAGTGAATATCATTGTAATTGAAACTTTTTATCAGATAGTTGCTAAGAATTAACGTAACTGCGATGTGTCACTTTGACTTTAAACACTCATTTAAATCCATTAATAGTATGATTGTCATTTTATCTGTTCAAAGACATTTTAAAATGTTAAATTTACATATTAAATTTATTGTTTGGATCTAAGTGAGGCGTGAATACAATCCGTATGAATACTGAGAATTTTTTGAGCATTTGTTCGTGATTTACGACTTTGTGAGCGCAGAATTTACGACTTTGTGAGTGCAGAATTATATTGCGCGCCAACATGAATGCTAAATAGTTCCTGGTAGCTCCGTTAGCACGGTTATATTTTCTTTAGTTGTAGGAGCAATAAGGAAATGCAAATATGATAAATAATGTAATATTATTCAGGCAACTAAGACAAACCAGGACACATTACTTGTATTCGCAAGGAATCTCAGTGTCAGAGCTCTACTGTAATGTAGATAGCTTGTAAATAATATATATTTTCTTTCAATCAGCAAAGTGTCACGTTTTTTTCACCATAATTACTTTCTTTGCCGCTAACCCCTTCATACAGCCGTCACAATTGAGGTAAGATGAAGGTGATGGGACGTTCTTGACAGAAGGAACGAATGGTGGAGTATAAAAGTACGAATATGACGTGAGTGCTCTGTGAATGTCGTAATTGTTGATATAAAACAAAGAAAGCGTTGCTTTTTTACTACTTTTGATAAATTCTTAGCAAATCCTGACCATGCAGGTCATTTGCATGGCATGGTGCTTCACGGAACGTAAAAAAAGCATAAAGCAGAAGAAAAACTCGTAGAATGAGTTATGGATAATCCAATTAAAGGCTGCGCTATTCAAAGGATTCTTTCTTTGCGATGCACCTCTAACCTTCACTAAACTGCCTAAAACCCTCCCCCCCTTAGTTTCAAGCCCAGTGTCAGATCCAATGCCCGCCCTCCACCACTAAACCGTCAATCAATCTGTTAAAAACCCTTATCGCAAATTGACTATTGCCGTATTCATACATCAACATAATGAACTAATGAATGAAATAATAATAATAATAATAATAATAATAATAATAATAATAATAATAATAATAATAATAATAATAATAATAATAGTAATAAATTGCTAATGATACATTTTCAATCAGTTATTCACATAAAGAAGAAGTTGGAAACCAGAAACGAGCCCGCCACGAGAGGCCTTCCTGAACCCGCCTCTGCTTCAAAGCGTGCCTTGAGGAGCCGCGGGGCGGGGCGGGGCCGGGCGGAACACGCGTGCGGGCCGTGGGCGAGCGCGGGCGAAGTTTATCGCGCGCCGGGCCGTGCCGGTGCGTCTTCCTCTTGGGAGATAACGGTGCGTCCATGGACGCGAATGCGGCGCGGGGTGAATGATCGCTGGGCTGGCTGGGCTGCTTGGCTCGGGCTCGTACTCCGGCGCCGAGGCGCGCCACGCCGGCCCGCGTGCCGCCACGGGCCGGGCGGGTGGGCGGGCGGGCGCAGCGTGCGGGCGACGCGATGCCGCGGCGGCTGTGTGCGCATGAGACGCGCGTCGCGGCCAACCGGCTCCCAAGCTCTGGCGGAGAACGTGCCCCCTTACCCGACCCCAAATCGCATCCGCCATCCGCTTTACATTCCATTTCAGTTTTTGATTTATTTTTTCATGCTTGACCTGGGGTCTGTCGAGTGATTTCACTTTTACTTGCTGCCTTTTTTGGATTTGGACAAATTGAGGTTAAATTACTCTGGCTCATTTTATTAATTAATTTTGATTTAGATGCTATTCAATTTTAATTTTGATTTTTGGGAGAAGCCTGTTAGGATTTAACAGGCAGAATACTAATCATCGTAAAATTGGTGCTCAAATAAGAAATGAACTAGCAAAATGTGATGGTTACAATACAATTTATACTGATGGCTCAAAGATTCTAAACAACGTAGGTTGCGCAGTAATAGCTTCATGTCAGGTGATCACCAAAAAATTACCGGATGACTTCTCAGTGATATCCAGCGAATTATATGCCACAGCTGAGGCTGTTAAATTCATCACAAGGGCCAATCAAAAAAGATTTATGATGATAACAGACTCTAAAAGTGCTGTATCTGCTATAATGAATCTATCCATTGATAATGTATTGGTCGAAGAATTAGTTGGAAAAATCAACTATTTGAACACTGAGGGTAAAGAAATAGCGTTGTGCTGGATACCCTCGCACGTTTGCATTGCAGAAAATGAATTGGCAGATAGAAAAGCTAAAGAAGCAGCGCGAAGCGAAGTTAGCAGTGATATACCAGTAAGCTATCAAGAATACCTCAAAAGAGTCAAGAACAAATTAGCTGACCTCGACAGTAAAGAATGGAACAACTTACAGGGTTGCAAATTAACATCAGTTAGGAAACTTGAAGATGATAATCCAACGGTCAGTTTCTGCAGAAATGATCAGGTCGTCTTAACAAGATGTAGAATAGGACACACAAAATTTTCACACGGCTACTTATTGAACAGGACGGATGCTGATAACTGTAGTGTGTGCAAGATCCTCTTTCTGTAGAACATTTGTTTGTTTGCCCTGAATATTAAAGTGCAAAAAACAAGTACAAACTAAGTTCTCTTAAAGATCTCAGTAACAAAGAACAGTGCATTAAATTCATTTGCTTTGTAAAGGAAATTGAAATGTATAACAATATATAACCATATATGTAAAATTCTAAGTTACTGTGTTATTTTGTACTGATTGTGTATTCTTAAGGTACTCGCTAATAACTCTATGTAGTTGATGCGACTGTAAATAAATCAAATCAAATCAAACCTGTTAGGATTGTCCTGTCGAAAAATGGTAAGGGATAAGGGAAATATTCTACTGGAAATTATTGGTTTGGGGAGGTTTGTGCATATCTTGGGGACATTCCATTTCTGTGAAACAGGATGGATAAATACATTTACTAAAGTAGAAATTTTAGCAAGAAGTACAGAAGAATCATAGGTCCAATCCAGGAGCAACCAACTTACAAGTCATCAAGGGCCACAACCAGAACCTTTAATATGGTGGCTGAACAAATGTACACTACTCGGTCGATCCACACGTGACCTTGTCTTGTTGATCTCGGGAGTTCGCCTGACTGCTCTGAAACGGGGGAGGAGGGATGGAACCATGTGTCATCAGGCCATGCAATGCATAACGCAGGGAAGCACATTGGAATGATTTTGAATTTCTGAAATTCCTTAAATCTAAACCTAACCTATTTTCACATTAAGGGGGTATTGATTCCGGCAGGGCTCGTGCGCTAGGTGCACTATATTCTCGCCCGACATGGATGCAAGAGACCTTCACGCTTGACTAATAAAGCTTCGTTGGCCACAATAAATAGTACCGCGGGTCGCCAGTTGGACAACCCTGGTCTAATCGAAGATACAAAACTATGGAAATCTAGTGGAACGTCGAAAATATCCCGAACCCCGTGGGGAACCCCATAGGAAACCCCATAGGAAACGCTATAGGAAAAGGAGATGCTTTTTTTGGACATTTTTATCGAATCAATAAGAAGGATCTAAAAAAAATGTAAATGCAAGTGGGAGATGAAGTCATGAACGTGAGTACGTCGTCTGTACGTGAGATTACAGTGGTTTTTAAGGAAATGGTACCTAAAGCTGTGGAAGAGATACTTCATTTGTAAATGTGTTTAAAAAACGGAAGAATACCAAAGTGAAAAACTATACAAACAGACAAATATCTACTTCCAAAAAGACGAGCTACAAGATGAATGTGAGTATTTATTACTTAATAAATTTATGTTATTTTCCTATGAAGCGAGTATAATGAGAAATTATATAGTTAATTCGTTTGTTTCATTTAATATAGCAATTCAAGAATATGCTAGTAAATGTAATAAATGGAAAGAAGCGTCATAGAACGTAGTACGTTAGTACGTTCAGTACCCATATTCATGTGCTTTTCTGATGCAATTCGTATTTGTATGCACTAAATATACTTGTCTTTCTTGTGCTGTTGGAAGTTCAAGTAATATTAATGCTGAATCAATTTTAAACAAATTTCATATGAATGGTCTGTGTTGAGAGAACATGAGTCGGCAAAAAAACAGGCAGCGATGCCAAAAATGTATCACCTTCAGAGTAACTGGGATGAATATTCAAATTTGTCTGTTGTAAAGAATGTTTTACCAAATGAGTGGGCATGTTTCTTGGTCTTGGCCTTCACGTTGCTTATTATGCGAAGAATTGCATAAAGAATATCATTAACGGCAGCCACAATTACACAGAAGAACCAAAGGAACGTTACACATAAAGTTTCCTTCCAGTTCCGTATTCCCAGTTAAATTTCTGCAGACTAGTCGAGCAATAGTTTCTGTAGAGTTGTAAACTGACTCGTTACTTCTTCTCATTGAATTGATGAATTAAAGCAAAATGTTAGAAAAGATTGTTTAGTTTGTTTATTTCTTTCAACCCATTGATCACATCCGAACTTTAATTCGAAAGTTATTATCTAGAATATTTTCTTTAAATTGAATTTCATTTTAAGAAAGGAGCATGTCATTTCTTGACGAATTATTATTCTAATAAAAAAAGTTGCTCTTCTGATTATTATTTGAAATATCTGCCATTAGCGAAATAAAGCAAATCGTGCTAGTTTTTGTCGCGCAATTGTAAGTGCTTTAGTAATAAAAAGTCAGTATGAAAATATTTGCAAATTGTCTGTTTCAGCACTGCAAACTATTCTAAGAAATCAACTGAAACATTTCCCCAAACCAATAAAGTCAAACTATTAATTCACATAATTTGAATGTCAAAAAATTAATAATATCAACATTTGTAATAAATTTCAATATGTTTCCGCATTACGTTATGTTTTAATTCATTCATGCATTTTGTATAGATTGTCGATGTTCATTGTCGACAAGTTTCATTAATTGAACGCTTTTACATAATTATTCTTACTTAGATTACTATATGCTTCGTCAAACAGAATAATTTTATGTATGGCATACATTTTGGAATATTATTAAATGTAGCACTTCGTAACGTTCTCAAAAACGCATACAAAATCAGACACTGGATATATATATATATATATATATATATATATATATATATATATATATATATATATCTTATGTACATCTAAACATTTTATTTATTTTGGATATTTTATCACTTAATGGTTAAATAACAAGTAAATAATTGATAATACCAATAATAATACCGAGTAGTTGCAGGTATCAGACATCCCAGCAAACTGAGTTTGTTTATATAAAAATAATAATAGTAATAACAACACATAATATTTGTTAGAATATCATGAGCGGTTAATGTTTTGATTGCCTCTATGCATTTATGTAAATGAATACATTGAAATAATCCTTTTATCACAGTTCCATTGAGGCAGCCGACAGAGACACATCGTGCTCCGATCGCGTCCAGTGCAGCCGTTGCTCTTATCGCATTATCATTCAGAGAGTGAACTTAGTGACATTTACTTACTGCTAATACTCTTGTCCCACGAGTTGTATCTGAAATCAACTGTATGGTCAGCCGGTGCAGCGGCTATCCTGCAAGGATGTAGCCGCCACCTCAGGCATCTGCTCACTCAAATATGAAAACTTACGCAAATGTCATGTCAACTGAAGTGTTTCCCACCAAGGACCGGGCCATAATTATAGACTCGCAAGAAGGTCTCACTATTATAGATTACATAGTCTATCCGACATTATTGACGCCAGTGAAGAAAGGTTCCTATCAAGAATTGCAAATAACAGTGTGTATCTTTCTAAGCTCTCATACTACAGCTGACAGCCTTACGAACAACCATAACGCTATTAAAATAAAGAAACTATGAACTAAAGTTGAGACCACTTGTAGCAAAGGCCAAAAGAATAATTATATCTAACGTTTGTCCCATCATCCCGCATTTAGTAATAGATAACAATATCAAATTGGGATATAAAATTTCATTTGTAAAAGCTGGTATTACTGGACAGGGATTCTCCCACATTATCAGTTTCCGTAAACAAGTGCATGTTGCCCCTGAAGATGTGAGTCTATTAACTGAATCTAATACTGTGTATGATGATGGCTCAACATATAGGATATTTTTTACAACAGATGAAATGTCTTGCTTTAACTGTCACCAAACAGGACACTTAGCTGGACAATGCCCTTCACATAACACGTCTAATCAATATAAGACCACGAATTTAGGCAGTTCTCCCATGGAACCTGCACACATCAGGGGAAAATCCTGAGACATACCAGACCCTGCAATCAATGAAAAAAAACACTGACGCTGCAGATATTCGAAGTCACAATGCTCTTACAACAGAAATACCCACAACTGATTTTTCACCACTTTCTAAATCTGTATTTTCAACTAATGAAGCTAAAAACTATGAAGAAATCCAAACTAACGACAACATAGCTTCCCTTAATTACAATGAAAGATGCCTTCAGACTGACTCCTCTTCATCCGCCACTGGAAGCAACACAACTGAAACAATATGGAAGAAGTCTCAAAACAACCAAAAAAGAAAAAAAAGAAGTAAGAGAAGAATATGGGAGTGTTTATTACCCCTATCAAACACATCATTGAAGACACTCAAAATAACCCCTTTACTTACATACAGTTCAAATTCTTCTTAGAGAACTCTATACTTATAGCTACTGACTACTCACAGGCTATATCATCCATCACCAAAATGATGCATAATATATGTCCTCATCTCACTAACAAAACCATAAAAGGCAGATTCACCCGAATTATCAAGAAAATCAACTCAGTAATTCATACAGCAGATGAATCAAGTACTTAAACAGAGTCCAGTATAGAAAACAACCCCAGTAAATGAAAATTCTTCAGTGAATGTAAAAGGCTGTTACCCCTGTCACCTGTCCAAATTAATATATCTAATATCTACCTACCAAATAGTTACAAGTTTGGTGAACAAGAAGTAATTGATATTATTAACAAGATTTAAAACCTTTTCTCATTATGGGAGATTTCAACAGCCATAAGCCCATTTGGGGATCCAATAAAACTGACAGCAGAGGTATAATGCTTGAGGAAACATTTGATAAACTAGATACAATTGTCCTTAATACTGAAGAACCTATTCACATCAATATCAGTAACAACAATTACAGTGCCATTGATATTTCCATCTCTTCCACCCAAAATGCCTATAAATATTCATAGAACATTTTAGATTACCCCTATGACAGTGACCATTTCCCTATTTTTATAAACATAAACAACACTTCCAACATGTATAACCATGATGAAGCAATCCCGAGATGGGATTACAATAACGCAAACTGGAATCTTTACAATGACCTGATGAAAAAGTACCTACATAAAATTAATGTGCTTTCAAAAAACAGAAGACATTGACACTACCATTAATGCATTTAACGATGTCCTCATCAAAGCTGCAAATGGATCAACTGAAACAATCAAATCAACAAACAGACCCAAACTAGTGCATTGGTAAAATGACAAATGAAAATTGGCACTCAAAAAATCCAAACATGTCTTCAACAAATATAAAAAACATGATACCGAAGAAAATAAAATACAATACCAAAAGATGAGAGCTGCTACAAGAAAAAACATAAAAGAAAGTAAAGCAAACTCCTGGTACCACTGTTTCAAGTCTATCAATACATATTAATATTAATGAGTCATAGGCAAAAATAAAAGCCATTGAAGGAACAAAGAAAGGCAAACAAATACATTTTTAATGTCATATAATCAAATTATCACAGACTCTTATGAAATAGCAAATTCAATTGCATGTAGCTTTGCCAAAAACTCTAGCTCAAAAAATTATGCAGAAGCCGTCTTACAGCACAAAAAAGATCAAGAGAACCTTTGAGAGAAGACTCGGCAACTTATTACCATATCAATGATCCTATTGGTATTAAGGAACTTAATTCAGCTATCAACAGGACTACGAACTCCTCACTTGGACCAGATAATATTCCAAACATCCTTTTAAAACATCTACCCCTAGAAGGAAAAGAAACTTTACTAAAAATATATAACATAATTTTGGATAAAAATGTATTCCCTGATCTATGGAGATCAGCTATTGTTATACCTATACCAAAGCCTGGGAAAGACCCCACTAAAAATGAAAATTACAGACCCATTTCTTCATCGTGCAATAAGTGCACAATTATGGAAAAAATAATTAATATAAAACTCATATGGTTTCTAGACTTTAAAAATATTATAACCAACAATCAATTTGGTTTCAGAGCAGGACATTCAACAACGTTTCTCCTAGTAAGTATTGATACTTACATCTAAGAAGCCCTTGCTAACAAACATGTTTTAGCAGTGAGCCTAGACATTGAAAAAGCTTATGACATGGTCTGCACCCATAGAATAATGACAAAATTACAGTAATGTGGACTTAAAGGCAACATTTTTCAATTCATCAAGTATTTCACGAAAGAAAGAATTGTGAAAGAAAGAATTAATGTGATAACTAATGGTAGCCTATCACCAGTACAACACCTGGAGAATGGACTACCATAAGGTGCATTTCTTAGTATTTCTGTATTCTTGTTGGCCATTACCGACGCAGGCTCTGAAATCAGTCATCCTGTAATCATAAGGAAGTATGCAGATGACATTGCCATTCTCTGTAGAGGAACATCTATTACAACCAGTCAAGAAATTGTACAATCTGCCCTAAACAATCTACATGAATGGTCTCTCAAAATCAGGTTTTAAATTTTCAGCTTCAAAAACTCAATGTGTAGAATTCTCCAGACAAAGTATGGTGAGTCAGCCCATACTAAAATGGACCTACATAAGTTAAAATTGACCAAAACATAAAAATATAAGGTATTCATTTTGACACAGAAAAGAGCTGGAAATACATTCAAATTTTATCTGAGGAATGTAAGAACAGACTAAACATACTCAAGTGCATTTCTTATAATAACTGGGGAGCAGATAAACATATCCAGCTGATGACCTACAAAGCAATAGTACGATCCAAGATTGACTGGATACATATTATATGATTCAGCTAGTAAAAAAATTTTTCATAGCAGCCCCATTGGCAGCATCCTCATAGAAGCCAAAGAACCAACTCCAGCTTATCGTAGACAAATGCTAACCCTTATATATGCCATCAAAACAGCAGAATGAAATAATCCTATAATCTTCCATGATATACAGCCAAAACTTCAAAATTACTACAAAGTACGAAATGCTTTCCACCGGTCTATACCAAAGTTAAAAACCTACTGAGGCAGCGAAACTTTCAGGAACATATATCAATGGAAAAAAAGAAATAATAGCATACCACCATGGACAATCCCTGATATAGTAGCAGATATATCACCAGAAACTACCAATATAAACAAAATGGCTAAAAAATATAGACAATCATATTTGATGAAATAGAAAAAAAACGTTCTTTTAAAATCTATAGTGTAACACCTCCACTCATCTCCCAGCGAAGGGAAATGCGCGGTAAGCGGCCCGGTTATAGCTCAGTCGGTTCTATTCCCTTTACTCGTTAAAAAACTAGCCAATTGTAACAATTTCCTTTGCTCATTTCAAAATTAGGTGATGGAAGGAATTGTTAATTAAATTCATGGGCATTCAAAATAAACAATTTGATTACTGGTAAAAGACAACGTTTATTCCTGGACAAAGCTGTACCAGGGAAGTTACATTAATAAAATATAAGAAAGAAAAGATTGATAAAAAGAAAAAATAAAGATTAAAATTAAAAGGAAAGCTTACAACTAGAGAAGAGTACAAAATTATTTTATAGTTAGAATTACAGAGTCGTCCTTGAGGACCTTTCTTGTGCCTTGGCGCGGCACCGCTTTGACAATACTTCAAAAAGGTTTATTGCCCCCCAGTTACATTGCCTGAGAGCTTCCGTGGCAGAAGTTCAATGTGCCCGGGCGGGCGCGGCGAAGCTTGTAGGCGGCCGGGACGGCGTCTGGCGGCGGCTGTCGGTGGTCAGTGACGTCTGGTGGCGTCTGGCGGTGGTCAGTGACGTCAGCGAAAGGACGTCTGGAGGCTGCTTCGGCGGAGCTTGTAGATAGCCGGGGATATCGCCCCCGATCGCAGGTGCGGAGCACACAACAATGTCTCCCTCTGAACTATGCGAATCCTCTCAAATACAAATTCAGAAGTTGCGAAATCCTGTAGCGAACACGCAATTATGAAAGATTCGCCAATTTACTTTTGAAGTGCTTTTGCACTTCCTCTAAAATTCTCACTGAGAATTCCAGTCTATCACCCCAGTGATTTCAACCGAGTGCTTTCAGAGGCGCACTCGCCTCTCCCCGCGAATAGCTCCCACCCCAGAGAAGTCTCTCTACCAACTGGTATTTTAACCAAGTGCCTTCAGAGGCGCACTCGCCTCTCCCCGCGACTGGCTCCCACCCCAGAGAAGTCTCTCAACCCACTGTTCTCAGCCCACTGAAATTTTAACCAAGTGCCTTCAGAGGCGCACTCGCCTCTCTCCGCGACTGGCTCCCACCCCAGAGAAGTCTCTCAACCCACTGTTCTCAGCCCACTGAAATTTTAACCAAATGCCTTCAGAGGCGCACTCGCCTCTCCCCGCGACTGGCTCCCACCCCAGAGAAGTCTCTCAACCCACTGAAATTTTGTTTCTCATAAATGCACGAAGAGTTTTTATCCCCACCCTTTCTCCTCATATGTTCTTGCTCCCTACAACGATCGCGTCGCTATTGGCTAAAGGTGATGGCGTTGTACACTAAATTTGGCCAATAAGCTCCGGCGGAGTATAGGAATTTTCCACTCTCTGTTTGTGTGGTTTGTTGTTCTCCACATAGTGTCCTACTGTACCGTCTCGAAAATAGGCCACGTCTGTGAAGGGGCCTCCCGGCTACAGAATTATTGCTTTGGGTTTCCCCGATCACGATGACAGGCGTTTCGAAAATATTCCAGATGTGGCTGCAGCTGGACGCTTAACAATTTACCCTTTCTTCGGCCGTTGGGTGGGGTGTCATAAACATCCGAAATGGGTCAGGGGATCGTGGCTGTTGCAAGAAGTGGGGCTGCGCGCGTGACGCCGTATGTTTTTCTTCAGGAAAAAATTTCTTAGGTCTACTTTACTCAATTTAATTTATCTTAATAATTCTGTACCGCTACAATACTAAAGTTTTCAAAAACAGAGCTGGAAAATATGCATCTACAATTACCAAAGATGTTCAAATTACAAACAGACTGCATCCCTACTCCAGCTGAAATATATTCTATAATGACAGCCTTCAAAATGTCAAAAAATCAGAAATAACAATTTTGTCATATTCTTTACTTCTCTTGAAGCAATAAACAATATTCGCAATAATTAACCATGTCAACCAGTGATAAATAATATTCATGAAATATATTACGACATTATACAGGTACCTGTACAATCTAAAAAGACTCTCATAATTGCTTGGATACCAGATTATAAAACATTGCCTGAACACAACACAATGAGCCTTGAAGAGGAAAATGTAAACCCTGAAACAGAAAGTATTTTAATAATATCACAGACCTGCAAGGATTTATGGACACACATCAAAAAATAATGGATGAAAAGTGGATCAACATCTGGAAAACCATGAAATCTAGCCATCTACACAAACAAGTTAAACATTTTTTACCCTCTGAAAACTAACACAAAATTCTCAAGAAAATATCAGGTAGCAATAACAAGAATAAGAACTGGTCATTGCATGTTGAGTCATCAACACCTGTTAACTGAAAATCCCCCACCCACCTGCCAGCCAATTTCCTATTTTCAATACAGCCGACAAACATACCTAGGAGAGCAAAACCCTGAATTGATGCTATCATCAAACGAATACCAAAATCGAATATTAAAATTCTGTAAAGACTGCAATACTCTCAAAGAAATCTAATTGTAATAGGTCTAGTAGTCTGGATACTGGAAACTAATATAATAACCAAAAATTTGTCTCCGCATATTTATATATACTGTACTATATTGTAAAGTTATTAATATTGTTAAGTTGTATCTAACGTAGTCGCTAATGACCACAGACATTGAAGCGAAATTAAAAATTAAATTAAAAAAATACTGTTATTGATTCCGGTTAATACAGCGAATATTTAAAAAGGAATGAAACAACATTTTTGCGATCTATCGAAACGGTGAGGCCGCCAGTGCATTTGTGAAATGCCATCGTTTATGTTTAAAAGATCAAAAAATACAATCTTATCAGATATATGAGTTTGAAAACATAGGAATTGCAGCAAAAAAATAATTCACAGATATGTCAATCAAGAAAAGTAAAGAAATTGTCAAGATCGAAAGATGTTACCTTGAAGTGAACAGGTGATAAAATGTTTCCATCGCAGGTCATTGACAGCGTAGTTGTTCTTTACTCACAGATTACAAACAGAGTCTAATGATAAGTGAAGGAATTATTTGATAAATCACATTTCGCTAGCAGATCGAAGTATTAATACTCTCTTATGAGATATTAAGAATGTAAGTATATACCGATAGTTTTTCAGAGGCATTTTTGGTAGATTATTTAACACGAAATCCTTTCTTATATTTCAATTAATATTTGCGTATGTTGAAATCTGCAGCATTAAGTGTTCCGAAGAGATGATGTTGCCAAATCACGTTCTTAGGTTGCCTTCAACCACAGTAACTAGCTTTCTTTCATGTTCTGTTATAACCATAATTATTAGGTACTAATATTTCCATACTACTGAATCTAGAACATCGGTGCTTTGAAAATGGAATTTATTACCCTTATATATTTTGGGCATCTAAAGCCCAGTTCAAGGCTTGAAAAATCGAAAATAATAAATTAATATAATGAGATATGCATTTGTCTCAATTGATTATCATCAGATTAACAAACACAGAGTATTTTAAATATTATGATAACATTCCAAATGCACGAGAATGCAGAAAATGTTTATTTTAGACATCAATTTATAGAATTGTCGTTAACTTTAAAATATCTCTATTTTGTTTTGACATAAATTAAAATTTTGTTCATATGCATAGTAGAAGTATTCATGAATATTTTTATCTCCCCCCACCCCATGGTTACCAGCCATCAAGTACCATACCTGAAAGTCATGGTTGAAAATAGTTGAATTACGTATTCACCGCTTGTTTCCGCACGTTATTTCTGTTTCTCTTGCAATTCGCTTCGTTTTTTGCTTGATTTCGAAGCGCCTCTTTCAGCGTCACGTGAGGCACCTGTTTTCGACGTCTTGTTCGAGTGCGTTGCTCCCAGACTTTGAGACAAATAGTCTAGGTCATGAATGGGCTCCGTTTAGAATTAGCCCGGTCAGCGTGGTTTCACGAATGCAAATAAATTTCTATCGAGAACGAGCTTATTTGAAGAAATGCGATTTAGATGGGTTTGTCGCTTGATTGATTGAAAGAATGATTTTTCCTGGCGCGCAAACATTGGCCATCAATCCCGTTAGTGGAGTGAATGTTTTCATTATCTCGAGAGGGGGTGGTTTTGCTCTCCTGCAGGATGGTCGGATCCGGCGCGGACCTACACGTCAGCTTGCTGGGGATTTCTCATTCAGGTATCTCTCTCGATCAGGGCACAGCCTCGGCGGGGTCAACCTCTGATCAACTGACTGTTCTTCCGACATATGATAGTGTCAAGCAAGGAAGTGGCAAGCGAGTGTGTGCGTGTAAGGGTGGGAGGATAGAACAAGGAAGAGGAAGGAAATATAGCGTGTAGTTTGTTCGTGAACAGCTCCAGCATTCGCCTAGATTTGGTCGGAGAGACCATGGAAATTTACCGATTAGAGCAATCGACCGCTAGAATTGTCCTCCAGACTGCGGCTGAATTGGACCCAGCTATATAGCTAGTGACGAAAATCCATGACCGTCGGGACTCGAACCATAGACTATTCCGGACTGAATCACTGCAAAGGGCCTGTCGCGCGGGCAGAGGAGCGACTCTCTGGCCACCCCTGGTGATCGGTGCCGGCCGGCCGCAACGTGTCGCCGGCCGCCAGGTCAGCTCTAATGTAATCCACAAATGTTTGCTTCGGGCTGTAGGCGTGCGCCCGGGGGAGGACCCATTCTCACATCTTTCTCTGCGCCCCGGACTCTTTGTTTCTGAATCCCGCGCTGCCGTCCCCGCCTTTCCCAGCGCCTCGGCGCTCTGCCATCGGACCCGTATCCTCACCTTTCCCGCCTCGCCGCCCCCGCAGCGCCCGCCGGGCCACCCTCTACCTGCGCCTCCGCTGCGCGCCATACGCGCGTGAGAAAACTTCGTTTCCTGGAATGCGGCGTCTTCGGTTCGCTGTGGATTCTGTTTATCGTCCAATAAGTCGGCAGATAAGTGGGTGCGCGCAAACACGCCGGAGCAAATGGCGGCGCGCGGCGTTTCGCGTCTCTTCCTGCCGCCGCGCTGCCGTCGCCTCCGCCTCGGCCGCCGCCACCTCCACCACTGCCTCCATCCATGGCCTCCGGCGACTTCCACGCCGTTCCTCCTACCGGCTCCGGCGGCGTCGGTGCCTTGATACCTGCTGCGTCTGTAGCCTCCACCACCTCTGCCAACACCATTGCCGCACTGCCGCCTCCGCCGTCGGGGCCAGGAAGATAGGAGGGGTCCGCGATAGCCGCAGCTCGCTCACGCCGCGGTAGCCTCCTCGGGTGACGCTAGTATGCGGCTTCTCTGTCTCTTCTTGCATCTGAGTCGAACTCGGAACTCTCGGAAGTGGGGTGGGCAGGATTTTCTTTACTTTTGCGTGGATATTATTTTAGGATCGCTTCTAGGTAAATCGGTTTAGGCAAATCATGTAATCTAAACCTAACACTGGTCCACTAAAATTTTTAATTGTTTAGAGCCACTTAACAGTAGTTATGAAAATATCGTGTTAATTATCAAAATTTATTTTAATATTTAACATTTAAATAGGTTGTTTCATAGCTGTCTATTTTTCTTGCATATAATCATCCCAACAAAGAATTTTGATGAGAATGAACTAATTTCAACGGAACTTCAATTTTGTAGTAACCTCTTCACACAAATAGTTGAAGATTGTTTTCAGTCGTAGATCAAAGTGATTTCATTATTTCGAGCCTCTTCATTCATTACCTTTTCACTCTATAATAAATTAATTAATGACAAGATATTTTATATTATTGCATGTATTGCGTATGGTTATAATACCTAATATTTTAATGTAAATATATCAAATACATTATCATATTAAAGAACTAATTAAATATGTCCCAGAAAAATGTAATTCTGTTGGAAAATCATGAATGTCTCCGAGTACATTTCATCATGATACGATCAAATTGCGGGAGTACTATTGAAATCAAGGACATAATACCTCTAGTCAGACGGCAATTTAAAAATATGCACCTTTTGTCATTGAGAGATAGAGAGAGATATCAACTTCAATGGTTTCATAATAATTTTATGAGTAATAAAATCATAAGTAGAGTATCTTACTGAATGAAGTAAAGCGTTAATATGAATCATTAATATGCACGATATAATGAACTCTAAAATTCAACTCCTTTATCTCCCTCTCTTTTTCGTAGAAAAAATTAAGGTAAACAAACATTTTTGACATATTTAATCAACTCTGAGCTTGAACATTTACTTTAGTTAGGTTTGATGGGCAGAAATAACAATTGTTTTTATTTCAGCGAGCAGCAAAAATGATAGGAATGTTAGAATGTTCTTCTGGCTGGGGATTAATACGTAGTGGGAAGATGTTCGAATTACTTTTGACTGCGCTGTCAAAACTATTTTTTGTTTTATCTGTAGCCTTGATTTAATATAACATACATCCGCCCTCTTGTCATTGACGGTTCTGATTTTTAAATTTTTCTCATTTTTAAGGATCAATTTTAAGTTCTCTATATTCTCACATGATTTGCGTTTCACGATCATTGCTTGATATATGATTCTCGATGGTCATATCTGTAATGTAACGAGTATTATATCGAGTGTCATACCAATTCAACGTGCTTAATCAATCATTTCAGTAGTGCTAGTTTATGGAGCTGTGATACATGACACATACGTCCAAATAGAGGTGTTTATGCATGCGAAATTCTGTCTCACCGCACATATACTCCATTGTATCCTTATATAAAATTTACATATTGCATGAAATATAATAATTAAATATTCATATTATTCAATATTGCCCTGAAAATGAGAAGACTAAACTTTTATTGAATAAAAAAAATTATCAAGTGAAACTTTTATTATATTTCAGCTATGAATGTTCGTGATTGGAACCCTTTATCATTGTAGGGCTTTTGCCAAAGAATCGCGTCTTTGAGTCGTCCCCATGCTTTGGGTATATTACAACAGTTTTGCCGTAATCCATTGCAAAACAGAACATAAATGAAATGAGATATCCAATTGAGTAAAATTATGAACTGAATGAAATTATGGTTGATTTTTCATGAATGAACGAGCATAATATGGACATTTGAATAAAATTGATTGGCGAAAGCTAATCTGAAAAACGAATCAGATACATATATTTTTTAGTCATTGATCGAATAATAAATTTATGCCTGATTTTACATTTGAACAAATACATTAGAAACTGCTTACTCGTAGTTAATATAATTATTGGTTATGTACTAGAGAAACTGATCCCTAATTGTTCAAAAATAGAAAATTTGACAATGAACTTCACAGAGATGATGGTTAAGTGCAGTTTTTAATTCACAAGTTAAAAATGTTAAACATGAAGAACATCTACGAGTACATTGTTAAAATACGTTGTAACGACTTGTAAAATATTATTGGAATATTTTTATTAATTTGAAATGATACCGAAGATATTTTATTCTTGTTATTTTCCCATAATCGAGCTTTTCTTGATTCGTTTCCAAGGAGAGTCGTCAACAGCCTCTAATGAGTCTTGCAGAGGCAGGTCAAGTATCTTTTTCATTATGGGGACGTATTATTCGACTAAATGTGCAACTTACTTGATTGTAACAAAACATACGCGTTAATTTCCTCGAACACGAGGGCTCACTTTTATAGTATCTGGTTCTGAAGAAACATTTAGCAATTTATAAAAGGATGTCATGACAATGACGAAGATGCTTGTGATATCTTTCCCAAAACCGATGCGTGGTGTCCATCTTGTAATTTTATTATGATTAAATATAACAAAGGCGTAGGATATAAAGAAATTTCGAATGTACCTAACAATCAATAGTACTTGCACTGATATAATTGTAAATCCGTTAATGGAATTCTACTAGGATTAGCACCCATTAGCCTCCAACGAGGCACATTGTTTTCGTATTACATTCTTGTTTCAGTACGAGGAAATGGTGTCCGTTTATATTACCAGCGCGTGTTGTATCTAAGGAAACAGGCCACTTTGTGCGGTGGAGTTGTTTGGCAAGAATCCTTGCGCGCCTTCTTGTGAAGTCATGCTTTGCTCACTATTGTTCCAAAGTTTATTCGTCGCAAGGCAGAGCGCGGGCGGCACGGGCGGGCGGGGGCGAGTGCGGTACTTTCCTTTTCCATACAAGGTCGCCTCTCGAGCGTCAGCGCTTCTTCAAAACCATACTTCAATTTGTTTTCCTTTTCGGCCTTTTCCTCTTCGGGGCCTCCTTCCTCTCCACTAGTTCCGCACCGAATCAGAGTTATGTACTCTGCTTTCCTGTACCGCCGAGAGAGGGTTCGCACTCGGCGGCGCGGCGTCCGCGCGCAGGAGAGCACCACGTCCCGGCAAACGTTTTTGTTTAGCTACGCGGGCGTCAGGCATTGTAAATGTATTGACGTTCGCCCGCAATGGCCGTGTAAACGGTCGCCAAAGTGCGCGGTGCGCGTGCGACGTCTGTTTGCACACGCGCGCCTAATCAAAATCCTTGCGGCGGCGCGGGCGGCGGCGCGGGCGGCGGCGCGGGCGGCGGCGCGGGCGATGGCGCGGGCGACGGCGCGCTGACGATCTCCCCGCGAAAGAGCCGCCTCCGGGGAAGAGCGCGGCAGAAAGTGTCTCTCCTCGGCTAACTGCAACGTCAACCTTGTAGTTGTCGAGGTCAACAGAGGGGGAGTCTGTCCACACTGGAGCCCGGGAAGAGCGCGGTATAGACGTTAAAGCGACACCAACGGTGCGGAGGGCGCGGCGGCTGCGCCTGGCGTCGCCCTGCGGGGCGCCCCAGACGCCGCCACCCCCACCCCGCCCCCGCCGCCCCTGCCGCCCTCGCCGCCACCGCGGCCGACACTCTCGCCGATTTGCTCGCCCTAGCACTTCCAGTAATACCTCCTCGTCGGTTTCTGCATTCACAATATTTTTTTTTTATTTTTGATCTACGAGATACGGCATTCGAGAAATCTGGTATAGGTTTCGAAGTGATCACTTCGAAAGCAGACAAGATGCTCTAAAGTGGTATTTGCGGCAAACCTTTACTCTACAGGACAGTTTTTAATGAAAATACTTTTGAAAGCAATAGGCGTTCTCATTCATTCAACGCATTCAATATGCACAATCCCTTTTAATGGGTGAACCTTACAACAGTAAAAATGAAAGAATTCTATTGATTTCTTCTATTACCCAAGTAGTATATTCTCAAATATGTGTTAATAACCTTCATCTACTTACATAATGTCAAAATATAGTTTATTGAGTCTTAATGATAGGTAGAATATAATCTCTTATAGTATACGCGACTGGCTGTTTACGTTGGTCAATGAATGCTGTGTTATGTGGCTCATGCTTGCCTCTAGAGTACAACTACGTTTACTTTTCATCAAGAACGTACAACAGTCTAGTTTGGAACCTACCCCAAGTGAAAATGCTGACAATGACTGGAGAATACGTTGAGCTGCGTGAATTTAATTCTTCTTAATCAAAATTTAACTTCCAATTCAGATTACGTTTGTTTAGAATTAAGTCAAAGGATTTCCTCAATTTGTGCTCATTTGAATCATACACCTGAGTTAACAAATTCTGCATTTAGTAGATAAAAATATTCTCAAAATTCTTACTCTATCAAATTCCATTTTAGTTCAATCAGGAAACGACCGGATAAATCTTAGTTGCATGGTCATAAGGGCTTAAGTAACTTTTGCCATTTTTGATTTGCCTCACATTATTGACTTGAAAAACAGCCGGTCCGGGTGGCCGAGATCGCTAAGGCAGTAGTGCCGTAGCGATCTCGGACCGAAGGGTCGCGGGTTCGAGTCCCGCCTCGGGCATGGTTGTATTGTGTTCGTCCTTTCACCTCCTATCATCCTCATATATCATATCATCCCCACGTGGGTTGGCGTCAGGAAGGGCATCCGGCCGTAAAACTTTCGCCAAAACCAGAAAAACAGCGACCCCTTAAAGGGAAAAGCTGAAGAAGAAAAAAAAAAAAATTGACTTGAAAAACAACATTTCGTTTAGAATTAAAGACTTATATGTGAGAGCTATTGCTCACTACTTCCCCCATTACTCTATACAAACTGAAAATTGTCAAAAGTGCCTTAAATCCTTTGTAATATGCACCAAAGTAATGAGACTAAGATCGTTGTTAATCAGTCACTGGAGGTGAATATGGGAATTAAAAAAATGTTGATAGTGTTTGGAGCTCCTGTGCCTACAAAGTTTTTATGTTTTAGGCAATAAAGTCCTGGAGTCGAGTCAATAGAGATATTCTCAGACAAATACATATATAGCAACAATTTAAAGCGCAACGCTCTTTTACAGAAGTGTTTTATTTTAGCGTTTAGTAAAAGCACTTAATTATCTTTTCCTAGTAAGGTATTGGAATTATTAAGTACAACATCAATAACAATGACGATGATAATATTAATAATAATACATTTTGGAATAATTCACTGTAGTTAGAAATGAAAAAAAAATCAGACAAGGAAGATACACAAAAAATAATAAAAATACCTTCAATCTCTTTTCACTAAATTATAATTTTAACAGAAATGGGGAAATCATAGGAAAGAATTGAAAATTTGTTTAGAGTACACAACTTGCTGAATGTTGTGAAACAGCCAAAGATTAAATAATATAATTATTCAAAAATGTACGTCCCCTTTAAAAAGGCTTTTAGATAAATAATATTCTTGAGACGATGCTGCATATTCACTTCATTAGATTTTAAAGAAACTTGGCAATAAAATCTTTAAGAGCGTAAGTTTCGATTTCAAGGCAAAAATGGAAAGGAAATATCTTCGTGAAAAGAAGCCACTTGAGATCCGAGCACCAAGGAGAGGGAGTTCCTGAAGTGCTATTGGTGCGGCTGTAGTCTTGTGAGGAGCCGTTTTAACTTCGATCCCTTTTTAATATATTTTATAAAGACGAGGTTTTCCATTAACATTTTTGTATCATTTCTGCTGGTTACATTCACCGAGTTCTCTAAGTGTGGTCTTCAAAATGTTGTAGAGAAATAGGTCGAAATTTGACGCGCTAAAGTAAAGCAAATGAATGAGTCGACGAAGTATTAGTATTGATTGAATTCAAAAGAGAATTTGATTTTTAGCAACAAAATAAATCGATAATAGTTATGTTTTATTTACATTTTAGGTCAGCATACTCTTTCTCCCATACAAACAATGAATGGAGTCACACCTATTAAAGTCAATTTATATCACACGTATTCAAAAATTAAAATGTGATGTGGGTGCAAGAGGAGTCAAACATCCACTGTCCCATGATAGGCCCCGAAGGATGCACCTCCGTTAGACTCCTAGTGTGGTAAGTTTCGGCCCTACATTTGACTGATGTGGCCAGCTTATTCCCCGTTTGAGAAGTCTTCGTCCAGAATTGTCCTAATACTCTTTAAGTTGGAAGATAAACTAGCTTGGTAAATGTTCTAGAAAGAGGAGTGGTACTAGCTTTCGCTGTAATTTGAACCCTGAATGTTCTAGATCGTTGTTGATAGACAAACTGTAGTAATTAAAATATATGACTCCCCAAATTATTTGAGTGAAAAATGTTTCTAATTTATGTCTCCTTTAATATCGAATTTCATGTTGTAATAAAGTAATAATAATGTTTATTATTTTTATTATTATTATTATTATTATTATTATTATTATTATTATTAGCCTTCGATCTAGAAATCAAATGATTTATGAAGCACTGAATCTGACAGGCATTTTTGCTATTTGTCGGTGAATGTACAAATCGCCTCGTAATATTTATTGAAGGAGAAGCTTGCACATAAATACCTCGGAGACCTGTACTGCACATCTGACAAACTCACATACTCGTGTTAGGTTGGCCTGTGGGAATATCCCTGTAAATCTGCAAGCCACGCTTCAAGTTTGAACAGATCTTCAACTTGAGTTCCGATAAGCCGATTTCTAAATCGCACATTTTACGATTCCACGATTTCTAATTTGTCGAATACGTTTTTAATGTCAGCACAAATACGAACGTGGGAAAATTTTTAAAGTCAACTTTAAACAAAAATGTCTTTTTAGAATTTAATGTTTATTATTGAAAATATTATCATTTAGCGGTGAAAGCCAATGCCTCCAAATAGCACATACTCATCAAGATATTTTTAAGAATCAATAGCAAATTTAGTTTAAAATTTGTAGTAATTACTGACCTCTGCAATGTATCGTCGTGTTACAGATTCAAACGATGCAAATTGGCAAATGACGCACTCACATCCCTACTTTCGCAAATCGTTGTAGGCTAAAATGTATCATAGAGTTCATCAGCGGTCAGTACTATATGAAAGTCGTGACGAGTATGACAGAAAACATTTCATATTGCAAACCGTTTTGTCGTCATCGTCCGGAAGATCCCAGGATCCTCTGAATATTCGACTTCAGGACTCTCACATGAGAGAATCTGGAATCTCTGAGATATTTGAACGAACGAGTCCCGCTGACCGCGCAGCTATACCCCTCTCGGTCTGGTTCCCAGGTACGGAAATCTAAACAAACACAAACTCGTCTCGTGATGCGCGCGGCGGCGACAGACGCTACGCGAGGCGTTCGTGACTCCGAGCTCCTCTCGTTTCCTCAGGGACGGCGCAGCGCGGCGCTGCGTGGCGCGGAGCGGAGCGGGGGAGGGGGCCGCGGGCGGGGCGGGGCGGGGCGGGGCGGGGCGGAGCGGAGCGGGGCTGCACGGCGGACGGCGCGGCGCGACGCGGGTGCGAAGGGAACGGAGCTGAGCGAGTAGGGGCAAGGGCACTAAACCTTAGACCCACACTCGCCGCCCCGCCCCCTGTCTATTTGACTCGATTTCCAATTCCCAGCCGAGCGAAGGGATGATTCTCCGCGCGCGGACGTCCTAAGAAAACAAGCAGATCTGGTTTGATAGCGTCTAGTTGACGTATTTGCCCCGGTCAACCTCGCGCCCCCCCCCCTTCGCCCACATTCCGCCGATCGAAAGCCTCCTCCCACCCTGCACTTACCAGTAATTTTGAAACCTCTGGTGTTGCGATAGACAACTAAAAGGTTTTGCGAAGAAGTGCCCTGTCGAGGAAGCGCCGAATCTGATTTTTAGTCTTCACCCTTTCCGTTTTTGTCGATGGATTTGTTTTCTTTCTCTCGTTTTGAGAAAAAAGTTTCTGGTTAGTGAAATAATTCGATGCCAAATGATTTTAAAGTCGAACCAAGCATAGAAATATACTTTTACGAAATTAAATTTTTCCATCAGTCTCATTTTAAATAACTTGTGAGAGTTGTGATCTACTAATACAATTTTTATCTCAAATTTTACTATCTCTCTTGATCTCGAGAGCGACTGCTTTCGAATCAATATTGTCGAATCAATATTTCGAATCAATCAACTTTGTCTTTGTTATTTGTTTTAAATTGCCAGGAATCATGAAAACGAAACAAAAGATCTACACGACATGAATTGTTGGGTATTTTGTACTCTTGGCACTCTACGATGTCACAATTTTATTACTAAATGACACTCATTATTTATCAGTAAACACTACATCAACGCTCTCACGTTCGTAGGATACTCGGATCGTTCCCTGACTTAAAGTATGGGGTCTGATGAGAGGTAGCATTGACTTAATAATGGAGGATTTAATTTTGGCAAACATTTGTCTGTTCATTTCATGCCACAACTACGATAGGACACAACATGACCCCTACAGGAATGTGACGAATACGTCGATTGAATACGACGGTTACTGGACGATTGTGAGACCGATCCCATTTAGCTGAACTCTTCTAGGCAAAGGCTCGAGCAGCATCCTAAAAGGGGCCAGAGACAGCACCCCATACTTCTTTCCTATCATTTCCCACTCCTTCATTGCCAAGCGATGGGTTATGTCCCATCATTATAACGGCGATCGACGGAAGATCAAGGAAAATCTTGAAGCGTCCGGGAAATATATGTACGAGATCCTGTTTCAAGCTCGGTTATTCGAAAATAACAACCACAACAATAATAATAATAATAATAATAATAATAATAATAATAATAATAATAATAATAATGCGTGTACAAACTGCATGTGCTGATGTAATCATGAAAGAGCGCTTGGAAGGGTTTAGAATTAGTGAATTATTACGGATCAATAACTAATATCCTTCAACTTTGAAACAATATTGTTGACTCTAATAGTACCAACTATATTTTATAGGGAAACCTTTACCAATATCGATTAAAAAATTCGTGGATATATACTGTAGCTTAGAAAGTATAGAGTTATGATTTATTGGCTCATAAACTTACTTCCAATTCAGGCGTGTGTTGCGGCGATTTCTTACACTTCAAGTAATAATAGCACACGTAACAACATTTGTGAAATTTCCAGGAAACGATATAATTGTAAAGAGAGATTTACTCTGGGAGTTATTTTATGTCGTGCTGCAATTAAAAGCTTGAAAAAATTGTAGGAAATATATTGATTTACCACGAATTTGAGGTCATAAATTTTAAACTGAAATACAATTTATTAAAAATTAAGTAGATAACATGAGTAAAATGATAATAGTAATCATAATAACAGTAAAAAATAGTAATAATAAAGTTTTGACTTGAATAGAAATAAAAGACGTGTAGGGAAGATGCCAGAAATTAAAAACAGAGACCAATTACTGGATAAAAAGGAGGGCAATTAATAACTAAGTGGCAGATAAAAGGCAGACAGGACACATTAAAAAGTTATGCAACAACTGAGTAGACGGTCAAAAAGTTATACAACAATGAAGTAGACGGTCACTGACAAGCCTAAGTACCCGATGGCGTTAAAGCGGTCGTGTCCCAACATTCCCGGTTCGAGGGCCACATGTATCAGGCGCGGATCCAGGAGGAGGGAAATCCCCCCCCCTTTAAACTTTTTCAGTAACTATTAATTTTACCTTGTTACGATACTTTCAAGCAAAAATATTTTCGGATAATCATCAAAACGAATAAAATCGTATCGCAGCATGAGCTGAGTTTTACAAAATCTGTAATATGACTCATTCGACCAAAACATTTTGAATTTTCCCTCCCAAAATTTGTCTCCGGATCCGCCCCTGCAAGTATGAACCTCGTCTTGCGCATGGATGTTGACTTGTGTGTTGTGGCATGATGGGACATTCCCAATCATCATGTTTCGCCTTTGGACCCTCTTCCATTCTGTACAATGACATACGTCTGTCCCATCGTCGGCTTGGTGGCGATAGGGTATGGGAGATTGCGCCCATGTAAACGTTGCTCGAAATTGGTGAATTTGAAACCGCGTAAGGCGTGATGTGGTGAGGTGTGCACTCCCAGAACACAACTTGCCTCATTTAATAACCAACTTTCTTCCCTTAATTCCTTTTCCTTCCCCGGTGACCTATGTGAGAGCGTTAGATGACTTGGCATGGACGACACAATTCCACTTACAACACACTGGGAGATGATTTGAAACAATTAAAATCTTTACTGTACTCAAGTTAAAATCCCTAATAAAACATTTTTGCTGTACAATTAGAGTCTCTACTGAGTATAAGAACTAAAATATTTATATTATTGTATGTTTTTTGTGTTTTAGGGTATAGTTAATCCGACTTTTGCCAGCTAGCATTACAGTGTACTGTGTCATTTTACACTGTAGTGTCTTGTGTACTATTGGGTTACTGTTGTCAATGTGTCCTTGTCTCATGTGTACTACACTATCCTATCCCGGCCTGCACCGAAATATAACTTCTTTGTATGCACGCGTTATGTGGAGCTCTATTGTTCCTAGTTGCAGGAGGCATTTTCTCACCAATAACATAAAATCAAATCTGTAATCTTTTCTCTTTGTCAAATGTTACCCAAAACGCTCGTTAGTACTTTCATTCAACTTTATTATTCAACTATGTGGAGTAAATGGGTTAGATATTCTGGAGTTCAAAGAACGTACACAGCTTATACTTCTCTTCCGCACGTCATATAGTTTCTTCATTTTTGATGTTCAGTTATATTCAACAAAAGTGAGACTTAAAAAAATGAGAATTCAACAAAGTGATATTTGTGTCTTATTAGGCGCTGTAGCTTAAATGGCACGTACTTTATCCGAGGAAAAAATTAAGGAAAATGTTTGGGTAATAATTACTTCCCTTTGTAGCAAAAAAATCTAGAAAATAACTCGAATTGTAGAAAAAAAATTCATGGCCTTATTTAATCATCGTCTTTGAAGAGTAGATTCGATGAAGGAAAAGGAATATCTGCCTTTAATATTGTAATGGTAGGAAGACGCCGAAAACATTTGAAATTTTCGAAAATTCAGAGACGTCAACATAAATGAGACCTGTGCCAATTTTTAAGCGACTACAGCGCTATCCGAGGAAAAAGGTATATCAAAAGATTTAAAGCCATTTTTGAGAAAATTTTGAAAATGTTGCGGCTTTGTGTTAAGTTCCTCCAAAAGTCAAAAATTAGTTTTTATACACACCTTGAGTTCATCGAGATCAGTAGGGGAAATTAATTTTTTGTAAAATGGTCTGAACGGTTTAGGGGCTTACATAGACCACAGGCAAACAGACGAATGGGAAAACACACGTTTTTCCGTCAACCAATTTTTCGCTACCAAGATCCCCGAAAAGTTAATGAATACACAGAATGAAGTAATTTACTACGAGTACATATAAAAACAAGATTTATCCACCTTTTCGCAACCAGGGACCAACAATACGAGTTTTTTCTCGAGAAATATCGCGGATGTCCGCCACAGCAGTATAATACTTTCTCTTTACTACGTAAATACGTAGTAAGGTCAGAAAGGAAAATTGAAATATTTAATTTTTAAGAAGATTTTAATAAAAATATCGCTTTCAATCGTTTTCCTTCGCTATACGCTCTATCCGTTGAAAGAATTTGAAGGATAAATGTGAAGACGTTTCTAAGGAAGAAAAATTTGAAAATACCTAAACAAGTTTTTTGTAAATGAAATAATCCGTTTCACATTCGCAGAGCCGCCGGTTGAAATCGTATGAGGAATATTTATTTTCAAGAAATCCTGTTTACACTTTAGTCACTAGAGTTATTTACAGACATGCTGACGGCCAACGTTTAGAAAAAAACACTTTTTTGGTATCAACAAAAAATTTATTTTGTCAAGATATTGTTATCAATTATTTTTTCGGATAAAGTGCAAATATAATTCCCAAATTAGCTGGTTAATGTTCACATTCACAATAATGGATGGATAATCACCACAGTAGAAACAACTTCAAAGAATTCTTCGGCTGGCGGCTGAAGTCGAATTAGCCAACACGAGGTAGGATACCTGAAGTACGTTCCGGTGATGAAAAATACCAGGTATGTGATAAACAGGGATCAGGCGGCTGATCGAAAGTTTCTGAATCTAGTAAGGTGTGTAACTGTCACTCGTACATTTCTTTTTACACGATACCTTGAAACCTATATTTCTATTTCTCGCTATACACATTTCCGAGATGGGAAGGCACCGGCCTTCACATTTACATAAAACAACTTGGAGTCAGTGCAACGTTTAATTGTAACGCATTTTGTGCCAAAAATACTTCATTGCCAACGCGCAAGGCAAACCCCATTACTTTAGCCAGCTCCCTGTAGCTGTTATTAATATTGACCGAATGAAGTCAGAAACGATCAGTTAAACGTCTTTAATACAGCTTTATCCATTCTTTCGGGCTATTGTGCGATTTAACTGGTAACTGGTAATTAAGAGTCGTATTTACCTTTAGCCGTGACATAGTAGCTCTCCGTTCATACTCGAACTACTAGTACGAGAAAGTATTAAGTAGATCGTCTCTGAGCCATGACGAACTGCCTGCCTCAAATATCTCCAAATTAAGAGATGTGAGGATCATGGGTTGGTCAATAAGGGGGGTGTATTCTCCAAATTACATGTACTTCAACATATATAACAAAGCTTTCGAATGAGCAATCAATTAATTATTATGCAATATATATTAACGCTACATTGCATGAAAATTTGCTAGTTAGAATAAGAGCAGGATTGCACTTCTAATTTGACTTTTCCGTGATCATTCCCTTCGCCTTCATAGATCTGTGGGGTGAGAATCCAAAGAATGCGTTTGACAGGTGAAATACTAAGAGACGTGAAGAGGGTGGTAAGATGGGAGGAAGAAGAGAAAGGAGAGATGAGGAGAAGAAAGTGGCAGGGCGGAAAATGTAAAGTCATCACAAGTAAATTGAAATGGGAATGTTATGAAAAAGGGGAACTATGAAACGAAAATTGATATGATGCAAAATAAAAGGACAAGGGAAGAGAGATGAACATGATGGTGTACGAATCGCCACTTGCAATGTCAAGAAGAAAACTCGTAAATCAAAATGAAAGACGGCAAAATATTATATTAAAAATGGAACAGAAGCGTTGACAAAAGTGAAGACGGACGAATAGATAAGTTACTCTATTATTGCACAAAGCAGGTGATGAGGCCGGCATGCATCGGTTGAAAGGGTGAGCGTGGGCGATCTCACAAGCAGTGCGACGGGAGGGGGTGGAGATCAGGCGGCGTTGGTCGCGCTGTGCTCAGCACAAACATGTCAATTGTCAGACGCTCGACCCACCGACATCGCTCCGTCCGACCACCCACCCTTCCCTCTGTCCGTCCCTTCATCTTCCCGTTAGATCGTCCGTCCGGTCCGCCCCTCCACCCACCGTCGTCCACCTGCTATCACAGTGGAGCCGATCATTGCTGAAATTTCGGTGGGTCAACGTGCAACGTTTTCGTCCGAAGTGACAGATTCGTTCAAATGCGCGTTGGTAAACGGAAACAGTCGTAGTGAACGCGAATTACCTCGTTCGACAGCATCCGAAAAACATCGGCTGTCGGACGAAGATCTGTTTTGTTTGGTTCTGTCGGTTCCATTCGCCTAGAATCAGTTGGGGAGACAAGGCCATGTGCAATACCAAGGCCATCAGCAATACGAGTAGATGGTCTTGAACGTATTTATTGAAAATGTTTAAAAAATTGAGCTGTGGGATTATGGGGATATTCGGACGATTTCGGGTATAACATTGGTGTATTGTCGAATGAAATAAATCGGACGATTTCGCTGGCAGTCGGCCGGCAGGGAACGACCGATATTTCGGCTGGCTGTGACCGTAGCATAAGTCGGTCGACCGACCTCCCAGCCGGGCGACAACCACTCGCGCAGTGAGCACGAACGTGTTCCCCGACTCTCTCTCGCTGCTCGCCGGCTGAGCGCCACCGTCCTCGAGTCCCTGTCCGTCCTGGCTTGCTCGCCCGCCCGCCCGCTCTTACCCGGTCGCTACGTCGCACTTGCCGCCCCCGAGAGATCGGATATCTCTTCGCGAACCACATAGGCGCCTGCCGCCGCTGCCGCCGCCGCCGCTGCCGCCGCCGCCGCCGCTCCCGCAGCCAGCGAGTCTGTGTGACTGACGAAGACACGTGCTTCCCCGCAAAACAAACTCACGAGGTGCGGGAAACCGTGTTGTTGCCACGCAATGCCTTGTGCGTGCACGCGAGAGTATACTCGTGCCATTCGCAGCGTAAAACCTTTAAATTTTTACAAGAGGGGGGGGGGCGGGAGAAGGAGGAGACAAACACAAAAATAATCGCTTCCTAATCATGTGTATACGACGTAGCATCTGCCTTTTCACGCAGACTGTTATAAACCTCAGCATACGCCTTGTGTATACGAAGCACAGTCAATATTGAACTTGCGATTTTTGAGTCAGGTATGTGTATGTTTGTCTGATGCTCTCCGCTGTCAATTGAGAACGCCATTTAACTCTCTCCGTCAACAAAAACGGAATAAGATTACGAAGGCGCTCATTCATTAGTTTCCTGCTCCTATTCAAGCGCCGAACGAGCTGAAAAACTCCGCACGCTTTCGCCTTGTTTTCTCGACGGGACGCTCGTCGCTCGATCAACGACACAAGCGCAAAAAGGTTCTCGGTGCGTTGTAGTGCGTTGCGTGCGTTGTAGCCGTGGTGGGCCTTTCCGATGAAAAAAAAAAAAAAAGAAGAGAATGCCGCTCGCTCTTTGTAGGCTGCAAAGCACACACAGAAAGAACTCTGGTGTGGTGCCGGGCAGTCGGTAGAAAGCAGCCCGTGTTCGTGAAATTCCTTGTTTGCAGATCGTAGCAGACTAGTTCCGATGGCTGCTCGACGGCTGTTCGCGTTCTGTTTCCACAAAGATTCCCCAACTTGGAGGAGGAGACGTGCACAATTGCTTGTGAGGGGTGAAATATTAGCAAACGTGTTAAGGGAGTGAAAGGGAAAATACTTTTTTGTCGTTAGCGTGGGAGCATCTTCAGCAATTTTTGAAATGTGGTATAAAAATTATTTTGGAATTTCTTTATATGATTAAAGATGAGTATTGCATTTCGAACTCCTGTCATTTGTATAATTTCACACATTTCTCCTAATTACAATTAAGCAAATTATTGTTTATGTTGTGGTGTTCATGGAATTAAATCCACAAAATTAAACTCAATAATAACGCAGAAAACTTACTTAATATTTTTAGAAAAACATGTACACACGCTTTTCTTCTTCTTCTTCTTCTTCTTCATAATGTAGCAAATAGGAAGCTCGTATTAATAATTATCATCTAAACGATAATAGATATTTTTTACCGTCCATTTTATCGTAGGACGTGTGAACTCACTGATTCAGCGCCCAAAATCAAATGTCTCGGTGCAAAACGCCCCAGAGATGACAAGTTTCATATCTCGACCAGAAAGGCGCCAGAAATGACGCGAAAATGAATCAAGTGATGGCGAATGGCTGCTCAAAAATTCAACAAAGAGAATCGATTTTCATAAAAAGGATATTCTTCAGAAGTCATTGCTAGAAAGAGACCATCTTGGAGTGGTCAGAATTGAGGTGTTTTCTAGGAGGGAAGTTGTAAAGAGAAATAACAAAGGGATTTGGTATTTACAAGGACATCATACTCCCGTGAGGGAGGAATCTCTTTAAGAAACGCGTGGGAGGAGTCTTCACGCGAGCGCATGAGGAGAACAAAGAAAGGATGTCATCTCAGTATCGCTGTTAAGGCAGTTTTCTCTGAACGTTAATATTAAAAATGTTCATAGCGACATTAGCTACAATTTCTAAAACCATGTACGAAAAATGATAATTATCTGATATCTGAATCTTTACTCTTTAAGAAAGAAGACACATTAATATTTGATAAGTTTGACAAATATTGCATGTTGTCATTTTAACTTACTACTTCTGATATGTTTGACGTGATTATACATAATCAAAAATATAAAATGATTTAATATTTTTATTTGTACGCATTAGATTATTATTCAATACGGTTTATGAAATGTGACATTCACTTTGCATTTAAATTGTGATGACGGGCATATACAATTATTTATCAAACGGAGTCACGATTTTCTGAAACTTTCGCTCTCAATAAATGCATTCTAGCTAAGAATAAGCTGAGAATACGGAAGATGTGGCAACTTTAGAAATTCCAAAGGTTTGATTGATATATTATTAAGGGTGCTTTGATCAATACGAACAGCATTATAAAATGGGAACATTTATGAGAAAATCTTATTTGTTATTAAATTGTCATAATTTTCCTCCATATTTCGGGAAAACTACTCAAATTTTCAAAGCATTGTACTTGATAATACTTTAAGCTCTATAATATAATTCAATAAGAATAATTTCTATCTTCAATAATGTATTTGAAAGAGGTCTTCAAAAATGTTACTTTTGCAATTTTCAAAAATGTAGTGATGCAATGTATCTTAGTTTCATTCACCAGTCGGATCGATTCGACTATTCGGCGCTAGGGCTGTTCACAGACTGACGGACGGACAGACGAACTAACTGAAGAGAGAAGTTTGAAGAAAACAACGTTTTCGGTATCAAGAACCCACAAACGTAGATTCTGACATCTCTACCTATTTCAAAAAATCCCATTCTTAACTATTATAGATATAGGAAGACGCCCAAAAAATTTAAACTTTTGGAATATTCGAAAATTCAGAGATTTCAAGAAAATAACACCTGCACGTTTATACCTCTTCCATGTTATTTGAGAAATAGTTCAATCAGAAAATTTAGGAAATTTTTGAAAATATTGTTGAGAATTCACGTAAAGTATCCCCCAAAATCAAAATAACTGATCTGAGTTCTTTGTGATCGACAGGGGATGATCAATTTTGGAGAAAATCGCCTTAACTGTTTAATTATTGACCACAGATGGACGGAAAGACGGACAGACGAACCCATAAAACGTCTATTCTGACAGCACAACGTGTGAAAGCACGTGTGCAAGCGAAGGTCGCAGTCAAAGTAACTTGATAACTAGAATTTGCAGGTATTGTGTCCAGAGGAACTGGCGCAATTTTTAAAAGTAAAGGCTGTACAAATTGTTCCGTGGTGGCGACTCATCTTACTTCTACATCTTAGCAATCTATCATCGGTTGTTAAAATCTACGTAGATCAAATCTATTTATCTACATTACTCACCGGAGCGCAGTTTGACATGACTGTGTTAGAGAACGTAATTTACTACATATAGGAACATGATTTACCGACTTTTTCGATACGGTGGCCCTACAGTAGGTTTTTTTTCTTTCGAAAAATCGCGGTTTTCCGCCTCACAATAGAATACTTTCTCTACGAAGTTCGGCGAGAAAGTGAACATCGGTTCTAATTTGGCAACACACTACACTTATACAATAATTAAAAACGTTGTATATACCGTAATACGGATTATTTCGGTCCTGCGACATTACAGCATCATTAAGAAAACAAAATGACTGAAACCTTATCTGGATCGCGTAGAACTAATGATTGGTTCCACTAGGCCTTATCATTTATGAAGTCTTTCAACCTATAGTTAAAATAATCGCCTATAAGTTGGGGATAAAGAAACCTTCTTTTAACGGTGGTCCTTAAATGGTTTTTTTAGGTCAGTTAAATCGGCAAAGGTGGCTACGGGCATCAACTGATGTCAATGCAGTGCCTCTGACCGGGAGGTCCTGGGGTTCGAGTCCCGACTATAGGAGTATTAGCGATATAACTAGTCAAGTAAGTCGGGTCCAGCCGCTGTCTAAAGGAGAATTATTATAGCGGCCGGCTGCTCTGATTGGTAATTTTCTGTGGTTTCTCCGAACAACACCACGCGAATACCGGGACAGTACCCTAACAAAGAAGCCATGGACCGCGCGCGATCTTTCCTTCGCCTTTCTTGTCCTATCCTCACCCCTTACTTACACTGACACTTACTCTTACACTTACATGCACTACACTACAATACATGTCGGGAGACCGATCATGTGTTGGCTGCGGCGGTGTCCCGACTTAAGGACATTACTGGTTGGGAAAAAAACCGCTAACCGACAGGTAAACCGGCGCCGGATCTCACCATCCAGCGGGGAACAATCACCGCCACCTCCCGAGGAAAGTCCTTAGCAGATGACGTGCCTGGAACCATCTATTAATCAATTAGGACGGAATATTTCCGCCGTACAATTTTTTCTCATAAAAGTATGTATTTTTATGTAAATGAGACTTAAAAATCGACATCTAAAATAATTTTCGAACCTCAATCACATCCGTATGTGTTATACGAAAATGTATCTTTCCGCGCGTATCTCAGAGCCAAGGCTGCAGTGGCGTCGCGTCGTTCGGGTGCACAAGCGATGGGAAAGGGCAACGAGATTGCAGAATCGGGTGGAGAGGCACAAGGGCGGGGTGAGACGTCAAGGGGCACGGGTGGGAGGGTGCGGCGGGAGCGCGGGAGGCGCGTGCGACAGACGCGACGCGAATCCACCGCCGCCTCCGCCTCCGCCGCCGGCGCGCAGCGACTTTTTGGTGGCGCCAGAATAAATATGTACCTGGGCGCCGGCGGTGCGGGCTCACGGCTTGTAATTGCTCGGCAGCGGCGCCCGCGCTCCCAGCGGAGCCGCGGTTTTTCCACTCGTCCTGCCGTGCAAATTTGCACAATCGGCGTGCATATTACTTTCTCATCAGCCTGCCCCCCCCCCTCCCCCGCCCTCCCGCGCGCCCAACGGCTCCCCCGCAGCGCCGCGCCGCTCCGCGCCACGCCGCTCCACACCGCTCTGCACCGCCACGCCCCGCCACGCCCCGCCACGCCCCATCACGCCACGCCCCAACCCGCCACCCCACGCCACGCCACGCCACGCCACGGCTCGCGCTACGCGCCGACGCAAGCCAACACGCCCTCCATGCGCCGTTCCATGCTGCGTTTCGTCCCCACTCGTCACGAATCCTCTACGCTGTGTTGTTCGTTCTTTGCTGATCTTCCGGACCTGTCGCTCAGGGCCTCTCCTCGTCTGTGATCTATGTTCGTCGATGGTCCTCCGAGTTCGTTTGCGGCAATCTCCGCTCGGCTCGACTCCCTTTTCATATTTACCCAGCCACTCGTTTCGATAGTGTTTCTTCTCCCTTTCGAGAGCCTGTTCTCTTCTGTTTGTGGTTGTTCGTCGGCGTGGTGTTCGTGGTCATTTATCGGCGATGACCGTTGCTGATTTTACCATCTTCAATAACATTTGTCTTTATCCCTAATTTTGCTTTATGTTTATAATTGTATAAACACGATCAGGTTCTATGAATTCCAGAATTATTTTTTTCAAATTTTTCTCATTTGTCTGTGATTTTTTTGTTTGTTCTCACCAAACCTTTCAATTGCCAATCGGCAATCGCAATCTATCGCATCTCACAATACGAAGTGCTTCTGCGAAATCAGCAATATTCGTTTCTGTTCGTTTTTACTTACGGTTTTGCGAGTCGGATCGCTTCATGTTATTTGCTTTGGGTAATTGAATACCTTTATTTTAAAATGCGGTACTACCGTGCGTCGCGCATCATTTGCAGTTGTTCGTCCTGTGCCGTTTATTCATGTTTGATGTAATTTGTTACTGTTTGCACTATAATCTGCGATCTTTTCCTGCGGCGTTTTACAATTTAAACATTTTTCTGATATTTTCTGTGCTAGCGTATTCTCTTATTCTGCAGCTTATTCTTGTTTCGTCTATCATTTTCATTCGTTTTAATTTTCTAGCTCTTTTACTTTCTTATCGACTCGTTTTACTTCGTTTTTCTACGTTCCGCGTACTTCACTACTGCCGCTATCTACCGCAACAGAGCACTGCTCGAGTCCTTTCCGAAGTCGGCAGCCATTCTTTATGTTCGATCCTCCGTGAATCCGTAGTGTGCGCCGATGCGTCCAATATCTGGCTGTTAGTTCCCCTGTTCATCTCTCCTCAAGGGGACTGTTTGATCGTGCGGTGGTTTATCTCCCTAACCTCCCCGACTGTGTACTTATCGAATTCCGTGCTATCGTTCCCCCTGCCAGGTTTATCTCCATTTTCTTATCCTTTTCCCGTCCTTATTTATTCATGTGCCTCGCTTGTAGTTCGCTTTCTTCTCGTGGAATGCACGCAGTAATGCGCCAACTCACGTGTGGAGGAAGTACGCAGCACAAATATATTTGTTTCATGTGTTCCTAATGTAGGTTGTATAAGGCCAGTTATATTCTTTATTTCAGGCATAACTATGTAGTTATTAGAACAATTCTTTAATTGATACAATTTTGCGTACAGTAACAAAAATATCAAAATTACATTCAGTGTAACTAACAAAAATCACGTTCCAATTAACAATAAAATATAAAGCATTTTGTGTTAACATATAGTATGTATTCTTCGAGATCATTTATGCTACTTGAATAACAAATGTACTATGAATACGTCATTATAACGGTATCTTCAAATTTATAATTACCGGACTTGCAACTGAAATCTATTCCGTTTTAATGTTTTCTTTTTGAATACGTTTCAAAAGTGGGTCACTTGCAAGAAGAAAAGGTTTATTTCGACTTCAATGTTTGCGTTGTTGAATTCCTTTGTAAATGAGTTCCTTTGTAAATATATGAGTGAGTCGAAAGTATAAATTGACCTTAGGATTTCCAATCATTTAATAAAAAATAAATAAAATTCGGCTATATCTTGATTCATTATATTAGATTTGCCATTTCGTGAATGATTTTATAAGGCTAAGAATACAATTCAAACTTATCATAATGAATAATAATTTGGATACTTGTATTCAATATGAGTGTAATTGGATACATTTACAACACTGTGCGAAAAAGAACTAGTTTTTTAACACTTGGTTACAAAGCCAGTATATAGATAATCACATAGTTATTTTCTTGACAATAAGAATTCTATGATGGAGACTTTATAAATTTCCACCTAATCTGTACACATATCCATTGTAATGTATCCACAAATTTGTTGTGTATTTCTAATCCTAAATAGGTCAACGAATTCATATTGACGGGAGGTTTGCAGATGTAATAAAATAAATCAAAATATTGCTGGGTTTTAATTTTTACTAAATGATTGCGTTCCGTATGGTCTGTGATCCTAAAATTTATAATTATTGGAATAAAATGGCATATGGACATATTTTTCGAACATAATGCTTCTGGTTATCGTCCAAAACTAAAGGTCTTGTTGATGTATGAACATATGAAAAATATATGAGAGGTTCTTATAAAGTAAGTTGAAAGAAGATTTATCATTTAATTAAATTTTAATAAAATGATAAGTAAATGCATTTAATTTGATTAATCAAAAGTAAAACTTTTCCTCGTTAAGGAAAAAAGATAACAATTCAGGAACTAAATCTCGACAAAGTCGTGTTTCGTATGTCCTTGAATATACTACTTTTTACACATTCAAAATATATCTTACTTTCAGTCTTCAAGCAATGTGTCAACAGTAACATAACTGGCAACGTCATGCTCTCAAACAGGGAAACCTCAGACAAGACACCGGGCAGATTGGGAGTCAAATTTCCTTGTTCAGCAGCGACATACGTCGGTTTGACGTGTGTTATCCAATAATATTATTTAGACCTCCACAGTTGTTCCTCTCATTACGCGTCAACTTTTTCAAATCTTCAAAACACATTGCACATTACGTATATCCAAGCGAGTTTCGGAAGGACTCTGAGTACTCCGGAGAGGATGAAAGAGGCCGGGAGGCACCTTCGGGAAGACCAACAGTTGTCGACAGTTCTTGTCAAGTGGGTCGCCGAACTCATGCAAGGGATGCGAGCAGACAACTGACCCATACGAACAATAAAATAAATAAAATGTTCCAGTCGTCCGAAGAGCGCCCTCAACTAGCCCTTGGAGCAGGAAGCCGCCTCTCGCGATGTAATTCCAAACGCGAAGGGCGGGTAGATGGTTGGGCGGGAAGGCCGGCTGGTGGTTGGGCGGGAGGGTTGAGTGAGCAGGAGGGCGAACAGGCGGGTGGACGGGCGAACGGAAAGGCGGGTCTGCGGTTGGTTGGGCGGTAAGGTGGGCAGGTGGGCGGTTGAGTGGGCGGAATGGTCGACAGGAATGCGGGTAGGAAGGCGCGTAGGCGGGTGGGCGGCTGGGTAGGCGGAATGGCGGGCAGGAAGGTGCGAAGGAAGGCGCGCAGGCGGGTGGGCAGGCGGACGGGAAGGCAGGCGGGAAGGCGGGCGAGCGGCTGGGCGGAATGGCGGCCAGGAGGACGGGCAGGAGGGCGAGCAGGCGGGTGGGCGGGCACGCCAAGGCGCTGAGCGTCGCGACGCCGCGGCGCCCGCGGTAAAACGACTCCGCAGAACGACGGGGTGAGGGCGGGGCCGAGGCATGATGGAGCGAGACGAGGGTGGCGGTGATAGTCGAGGCGGGGTGGACGAAGCGGGGAGAGGGGACGGCCCGATACTCCGTGCGGCCGCGGGCGAACCCGACCCGACCCGACCCGACCCGTCGGTCCCTTCGCCTCTGCGTATTAAGTTCGCCGCATCTATCACCCGCTCGCCTTTTTTTCCTTTCTGGAGATCCCCAGGAGCGAGGAAATGCCTTTTCAAATACTTTGCGTCATAAAACAAAAGAAAGAGGCCACTCTAGGGGAGGTCGTACTCTTACGTTTCAACCCTCTGAGGAGTGTTCGCGTGTGGGTGTATCTGAACTTGCTCTCCAAAGTATTTGTTGAATTGCCATGCGTTTGGGTAGAAAGACATGAGTTAAAAAACCTTCCATTGCATTATTTTTTAATGTAGATCTATTGAACGCAACTTTTTAGAGAAACTTACTGTTATTCCATGACAGTATTTTTTTTGACATTTGTCTCAAAATGCATAGTATGTCTCATTTTTTAAAAAAAATCATGATAATAAAATATCACATCTACGTTTACCAGAAACGACGAAACAACTGCAACATGTGATAGATTTAAAAAATTATCGTTTTTGGAAAATGATTTTTACTTTTAAAATATATACCTAGTTACCTAATATATACCTAAAATATATAGATAGTTCAACTTAAACTGGAATTAATACATTTTGTTGCAAGTCTAAAACCAACCTCCTGGTTCTGTATCAGTTTCGTAAAATTTGTATAATGTTTCAAGAGTATTCAATGCTCAAATAATATTTTATTCAGACCATGAATGTTATGTGGTTCAATCTACATTGATCACAGAAAAAATGTTTCATGAAATAAATTATACTTTCATTTCTTGGATATATTTGCTTCGGTTTCTTATGTTTTCCAGAAAGGTTATACTATATGCTCTCCCGCTTCTGTGTTAAAAATATTAATGGATTCTACTGTATCGATATATTGGTGTAGCTCTAAATATACATTGAACTAGAAATGGAAATCACTAAGAATATTTATAACTATTGCTTCAAAATTTGAATTATAAACGAGAATCAAATGTTTGAAGAAAATATTGAATTTGAAAAATAAATGTAAAATGTTTATAGAAAAATATGAGAGAAAATAGGAATGAATAGAATAGCCTGGAATAGAATAGAATTGGCTTTATGGGATGGAATTGGCTTTATTAAATGAGAATCATGGTGAAATGTAAACAAGTATGCTAATAAAAAACGCTTTCACGTACTCCACCTACGTGATAAAGAGGAAGTATTGTAATGCTGCAGCGGAAAATGGCTATTTTTCGACAGAAAAACTTGTATTATAGTCAAAAAAGAAAAGTAGATAAATATTCCTCCGTGTAGAGAATTACTTCTTTTAACTCGTTGTGCAGTCAAAATCCATGTTTTTGTGCGTCCTTAATACCGAAAAATTGGTTAACGGCAGAACGTTTGTGTGTCTCTCTTGCTATCTGTCCGTCTTGCGTCTGACAGTTCTGTCCGTCCGTATGTGGTCAATGTTAGAGACTAACTATTCACACGATTTTCTCCTCTGCGAATATGAAACGGATATTTTGATTTGAGGGAGTATAAAATATAATATAAAGTACACTTTACATGAAGCTATAACAACATTATCCGAATGTTCTCAAAAATGGTTCCAATTTTTAAAAATTTATTTCATGTGGTAGAGCAGGTCTCATTTTCTTGCAACCCTCCATATATTCGAAAATTGAAAAGGTTGCAGATAATGTTTAGAAAGCACACACTATTGTTGCATCACTAGTTTGCAACGATTATCTGGGTTCTGTCGAGTATAAACTTAACATTATTATTATTATTATTATTATTATTATTATTATTATTATTATTATTATTCAGAGCATATTCCATTAAAATGATCAAATTTGTTAGGCAGTGATACTTTGTATGAAACAAATGACTGAAATGTCCGTTTTCAGTCCAAAATTCCAAAAGTCCAAAAGTTCATTTTATCAAGAACATGATTATCTTAACTCAATATTTTACGAAAACCGCATTCAATATCATTTTTATTTGTTCACTACATTTAAATATTAAAAATCTGAATGTTAATGTGACATTCATAATTTCGTTACGATGTATTTATCTTGACTTCGAACCCGTAGTTGTTTATAATATGTCCTTGAGTTAAGGTAAATAAAGGAATTTTTGGGCATTTTATTTAGCCTTCAGAGCTAAGGATAACTAAAGATAATTCATGCTGATATGTAATGTCTATTGTCAATTTTTAAATGTCTTGCCGAAACATACTTTAGAATGCGAGTGTATATCAATTATCATAGTCATCCATAACTTTGATAAAGATCTGATCTTAACTCAACAGCTTTCCCGCTACAACAATAATTTCATAAGAATACAAATTTAGCAACCATTCGAGTAAATTTTGGAGGAAATATAAAGGAAGTATAGTTGTTATGTAGATGTATACATGATACAAGATGTATACGTGTATGTCACGAAAGAATAGAAGTATAGATGAAGTAGCATGAAAGATTCAGAATACAAATTTCGCACAAATTCATTTTATCCATAAATAACGGTAATTTATATACTTTAATTTGAAACAAACTCACTAATTTTTTGAAGCATCGTTAGACCAATAAACAATTGCAATTAAGTTTTGGAATGATATTAAATATGCAGTAACTTAAGCAACTAGAAAAAAATAATATGAATATTCTGCGAGAATTCTATTGATTATTTCAGTATACGAGTATTGAGAAATAAGAACATAGAAGAGGACGTTCATATAAAAATTTCGGGGAGCGAATGAGAAACATCAAGTTTTTGAACAATAGTGGCAACCAAATTTCCCAACGAAAGCTTGTGGTTCCTGTCATTGAACTAAATGAAAAACTGTTCCAAGAGATTGTGTTTTTTTTGAAGATTTGTTCGATTGACAATTTAATATCGCCGTCCTAATCCACAACATTACGAATACCAAACAATTTGTTTACGGTCTACGTGTGCCACGAATATTACTTTTTAAAACCGTCCCAGTAACAACTTATTTAGAAGTCAACCCTACGCCTCAGATAAGAAACTCACAACATCGTCGCCCTAGTTTTTTGGTTCGAAGGCTCCAATGTCCCTGAGGGAGTTCGTTAGTTGCATTGAGGACAGCGAGGACGGAGAGGACGGCCAGGGCGACGGGAGCGCGGCACAGCACGGTACAGCGCGCGCGCCTTTCCTGCAGTCCCCTGCGTCTCGTTGGAGACGCGGAAAATAGTAAACACAGTTTGCAATTACACCCTTCAAACATGCCGTTTGCGCACGCGACGCAGCTTTGTGCCCCGCGAGCTAATCAACTGTAAGCGACGGTGTGTTTGAGAGCCAACAGCGCTTACGCGGCCGCCGCGAAATACCGCGGAAAAAGCAGCGGCAGCGCTGCCGCCCCGCCTTTCCCGCCGTCCTCTTCGCCCTCGTCGTCCTCTCCGCCGTCCTCGTCCGCGCGCCGCTTGCGCCCTCGCCGCTGCCGCCGCGCCCGACATCACCTCCCCCAGCGTCCCGACAGCCGTCGTCATCGCCGCTGATATTGCGGGACGCGCCCACGGCGCAGGCGGCGAGGACTGAGAGGTAACCGCTTTGTTGTGTGAAGATCCAGCGGCTCTGCCGATGCCATTTGCTTTTAAAATGCCGACGCGCAGGCGGGCGGGTGGGCTCGTCCCAGCCTCGCCCAAACGCGATTTGCTTAGAGTTACAAGTGACATATCGCTCTCAAAACAGAAGATATTTTGTTGCGGTAATGTGAATTCAAGTATTAATCAATTGCAAGATATAATGTGATGTGGCCACAAATTATAAAGATTTAGCAGCATACCGATCATAGTTAAGTAGAACAGAACAGTTAACAGAGTACAATTAAAATGACAGAAATATATCATTCATCGCGTATTACATTTTATAACGTATCCTCTATAGCGATGATTCTCTATTATTAACACTGCATATGATGGGAAAAATTGATTTGTATTGTGTGGAGTATTAATTGTACTAAGAGAGATACTTCTTTTCAGAAGGTACCAGAAGAGACATCAATATTGAAATAACTCCCATTTGTTTGAGGAAGTAGTTAAAAATGAGGAATTCTTATTATTCTTACTTCAATATGATACATTTCAGTCAATTCAATACATTTATTTTTGAAATTCGACTATTATTTTTCAAAAGAGGTCTCGTTAAAAATCTTATTATTACTCCATGGGGAAACCGAAGAGCGATATGCGTCAAAGAAGGAAGCTACCAGGCAAGAAACGTTAGCTGCCAGAAACGTGCTCCCTGGCGGCACATTTCGTGAACTGCACGCGAGAACGACAAAGCGATGTCCGCTTGAAGTAAAAATATCGATCGGCGAGCGACGCAGCGCGAGCGCGGGGCGCGAGACTGTAGGGCGCGGGGCTCGGGGTGCGTGGCGGGTGCGGGGCGGGGAGGGGCGGGGACCGGGGTCCCGAGTCGTGGCGTGTCGCGCGGGGCGCTGCGCCGCGACGTTCGCCGGCGGCGCACCGGCGTGACGGTAGGTGGCGTGAGTAGAGCGCGGCGCGACGCGGAGACGGAGGCGGAGGCACGGGTGAGGACGGGGGCGGCGGTGGAAGCGGAGGCGGGTGCGACGCGCTCCGTCGCCGCGAAATTACCATTCTCTGTCTCCGTCCCTGCCGCCACCGCCGCCGCCGCCGCCCAGGCGCTGTGTGCGCGGCGTCATTTCTGCGGTATAATTGGCCATTATCCGTGCACGGGCGAGCGGACAGACGCGGGCGGGCGCGCCGACGCGGGCAAAGGGAGGAGCGGCAGGACGGGGCGGGCAGACGAGCGGCGGAGGCTGCTGGAGGGAGGTCGGCACGAGAGAGAGACGAGCGCACCGGACGGACAGCTCTGTACTTGCTAGATAGGCGCCAGCTAGGCATTACCGCGAAGCGCAGTGGGGCGGTCTAGGCGGAGCACGCGCGCCCGCCCGCGCTAGGCAAGCAGCGGTGCAGCGGGCACTGAGCCTGCTGGCATGCAGCGCGAGCGAGCGAGCGAGCAGCCGCCAGAGCGCGCACGGCGAAAGGCACGCCTCCGAGACCCTGCCTCCGCCGCCGCCACCACCACCGCCACCGCCGCCGCGGGCCGAAGCGCGCCGGCGAGCGAGCAGGAAGGCGGGCGCCGGGGAAGGAGGGCAGGGGGAGGGCGGCAGCTCGCATGGCGGGCGAGGCCGGGCCCGGGCGCGCCGCCCGCCCGCCCGCCGCCGCCGCCGCCGCCGCAGCCGTCTCCACCGCCCCCGTCGCCGCCGCCGTCCGGCGGAACGCGCTCGCACGCGGCCGCGCTACGGGATTGGTGCTCCTCACGTAGGCTCCTCCTCTTGAAGAGCTGCATCCCCAAGGGTCTGTCGCAGCCGGCGGATGGGAAGCTCCGCCGCCGCCGCCGCTCCCGGCCCGCCTGCGCCGCTCCCGCGCCCGGCCGCGCGCCGCGTGCGGCGTGTCGAGTGATGAGTTAGTTGCTCCCCCTCGGCGCGTCTGCTCCCCCGCTCGCAGCAGAGAGGAGACTTAGTTCGACAATATTCCAGCCGTTTTCCGCTCTGCGGAGCGGAATGCTGCTTGCGAGTTTGATGAAGTTTCGCTCCTCTGGCGGCCCGCCGCCGCCACCGCCGTCGCCGCCTCCGTCGCCGCGCCCGGGCCGGCCCGCGCCTCGCGGGAGGCGAGAGAAGCGGAAGAGGCGGCGGGGGTGGCAGCGGAGGCGGTGGGGACGGCAAGTACGCGGCCTCCGGGGACGCCACCGCCGCCGCTGCCGCCTCCGCGCCCGCGCTCAGCCCTCTGCCGTCGCCCTCGCTTCCTCAACCGACGCCGCCTCGTCGCTCTCCGACGTCGTCGCTGCTCGCTGCACCCTGCCTCGTCGTCTTGCTAAATTGGAAAGACACACGAGGACGCCGTGAGGGCCTTTAAATTCGAGCGAGCGCGATGACGCCGCCCAGCTGACCACACCGGGCACTCGCGTCCCGCTGCCGCCCGCCGGCCCGTCCGTCGCTGCCCCCCGCCCCGGCTCTGTTCCCGCCCCCGCGCCCCAGGTGCTGGTCGCGATAACGCCGCGTTTCCAATTACACGCTGGCGGGGGCGGGGCGGGGGCGAAGGCGGCAGCGGACGAGCACCGCGCCGGCCGCAGTCGGTCGCCGTCGTATTTACTCTTAATTCGGGGCTGGGGATGGGGAGGGGGTAAATGGTGCATTACCTGAGCACACAGCGGCGCTGGCGGCTGCGGCGCTGGCGGCTGCGGCGCGCGGGTCGGCCGGAAATCGCTCGCAGGCCGCACCTGGTGACGGCGGTGGCGGTGGCGGTGGCGGCCACCACGAGGGCGGCGCCACTGAACCAGGAGGCGCTGGAAAAAGCTGCGGCGCAGACTTCTGCCTGATGCAGAAAGACACTGAACGCCTTTCAGTATGAACATGAAAGAAATGCATTTGCAAGGAGTGCACGAATGAAGGGGTCGTGGCATCGTCGATAGTGAAAAATGTTGATTTCTGTAGACTCGCGTGGTATATCCGGCTGCACTAGCATCAAAATCTATCTCTCTAGAGTAAGTGTCTTATTGACATTTCTTAAGATGGAATCTCTTTAATACAACCTAACACATACATATTTTACCATCAACTTAAATTGGTTCTCCTGAACTCATCATAATCCAGCACCTATATTACAAACTAAGGTTACTATAATTACTATAATTCTTTCGTGAACCAGTGCTTAATATTCTTAATATCGTCTATACAGTGAATTTGAACATATTTAATAAGAAACAAAAGAATTTTAGGAAAGAGATTAACTACGTAATAAATTATTTATTAACTTACCAAAATAACAAAAAATATAAGAAATCATCAGCAAGAGTATGACACTTTTTAGCAACTGCGGAAACCCAATGTTTGAAATTAATCACAGCTAAGGAGTCGCATTACAATTGAAAATAATTTAATTAAATTTCAAGACGCCGATTAGAGTTTTCATTTAGAGTTTAAATATCTAATATAGAAGTCTATAAACAATCCGCCCAAGCAAGATGCCAACCTAATCGAATCCTCGATCTTCTGTCTCAATACATTAGTTCACATCAGTGTAGACTTGCTGTTCCGTGGGAATGCTCCAGGGCGCAGTGCTATAATTGGATTGAATTTAAAGGAAGATACAGTGAAGGAAGAGAATGAGTTCGAATGGGCGAGATTGATCGATTTACAGATTTGTTCAGATCTCCATCTGGGTTATTTCATTTTCTTTCCCTTCTTCTGTTGTCTGTCTTAGAGATCAACTCCACTGTCGATGAGCCTTCCCGATAAATCTTCCGCGGAAAGTAAATCCTTGAAAAGGGTGGATTTGAAACACCTAGGGCAACTTGAGGTTCAGAGCAGCGGGCGACGGGAGCAGGTAGAAGGGTAGGGGCAGGAAAGGGGGTCGGCGCGCCGCCGGATGTCGTCCCTGCGTAGAAGCCCGCCGCTTCCTGCCCGCGAAGCCTCCGCGCCGCGGCGTTGCCTCGCCTTATCTGCCTCCTGCGATAGCGCCGCTCCCGGGACGCGCAGTAGCCGGAGCTACGGCCCGCACCCTCCCCGCCTCCTCTGCACCCTCTTCGCGCCTTTCCCAACCCTCCCAGCGCCCTCCAAGAGCACTTCCAAAGCTCCCTGGCGCCGTTCCCGCACCATCTACGCTCCTTCCCTCGCACCCGCACTCTTCCCGCTCTCTCCCTACACCCCCCACGTACTCCCTCCTCGTGCTCCCACCCCACGCCCTCCATTTGCCCCCTACTCACTCTCTCCTCGTGGGTTTACCTCGCGCCCACCCAGCGTGTTGTGCCCTTCCCATGCTCTCCTCGAGCCCTCCTCGCACCCTCTCCTCACCATCCCATCGCCCTCCGCGCACCGCCACCCACCTTCCCCGCGGTCCTACACACTCCTCTTCCCTCTCCCACCCTCCCTCTGCGCCATTCGCGCGTCATCTCTGCTGCTTCCCTCGCTCCGGAAAACTACACGCTCTCTCGTCGTGCCCTCTATGCGTCCATTCTACTTGCTTCCTTCTCGAGCACCCCGCTCCCGACGCCCTCCCAGCACTTCCTGTGCCCTCTCCTCCCGGATCCTCCTTGCTTCCTCCCAGCAGCTTCTCCGAACCCCGCACTCTCCTTGGGCCTTTCCCGCCCTCCCAGCGCCCTTCCCGAACCAACTTCGCTCCTTCCCTCGCCACTCACTCTTTCCGCCCTCTCACCTCACCCTCCACATACCCTCCCCACGCCCTCTCGCACACTCATCGCACCCTCCCCCACCCTGCACGTGCCTCACTTGTCCTCTTGGTTCCACCTCGCCCTCCCGTCGCTTTCTGGGCCCTCCCCACGTCCTCCCCGTGTCCTCTTCACACCCCCTCCACGCGCCCTCGGTCCGCCCTCGCGCTCCGCAGTCTCTCCCTTCCATTTACCCCACTTTCCCTCCGTTTCGATTGCCAGACTCTTTTCCGTTCCTTTCCTTCACCCTACGCGCACGGCGCTTTCGTTGTCTCGCTCGGTGCTCACGATTTGAAGTCTCCCTCGGATCTTCCTCCCCACCCCGCTTCCATCCACCCCTTTTCCTTGACGTTATCGTTCCTTATACTTCGAATTCTTGCAAGAAAGCTTTCCTCGGTCCTTCCTCCGCGCATTTACATCTCAAAGTACCAGTGCGGTCTTCGAAGTTTCGTTCCGTGCTCCCGTTTCAGGCTCTCTTCGTGTTTTCAGTGTACGGTCTTTACCGGGTGAACTTTCTTATCTTCTACGTTCAGCGTCTTGACTCCGACATTTCTCTCCACACTTTCAGCGTCCTCGCTCTCGCTGCCACCCTCCGTGGCTTCTCTTTCCTCTCTCGTTCTGCAATTCGGCTTTGATCTCTTCTTCAGTACTCTCGCCCCTCATTCTCATACTTCCCTCCCCCAATATAATCGAATTGAAATTTGCTTTCTAAATGACGAACCCCGGCCCTTTAACCATAAGCGACAAAAGTTAAATAAAAAAATACTACCTCCAAAATCAACTATTTATATGACTAAGAAATCTTATTCAAAAAGTTCCATAATTGACCAAACTTTTAAACAGTAGTATAGTGTCAGAAAAGTACTCCTCAAGACTATTGTTAACATTACCAAATTAATGAAAACTTGGAAAGGCAAAAGGGTCGATCAAGAAAAATAAAAATTGTAATTTTAAAAAGTGGTCATCAAAGCTGGCCAGATTTTATCATTTTCAACCATGCCTTACAGGTTAATAATTTCTAAAATCAAAAAAAGGATTCCCACTAGAATATTAAATTTACTCGTAATAAAAAGTAAGTTCAATCTTAGACACCTGTGGCAAACCGCAAGAAGAAAAGACATAAAAACCGAATTAAATAAAAATTTCAACAATAATTAAATGGCAGACATATAAAATTGATCAGTTTGAAAAAGTAATCAAGCAAATTCACCCAAAAAGTAAACCACTACGGACCACAATTCAAGAGATGTATAAAGAGAAATCAATCATACCAACCTTGAAATACAACAGTTCAAATCAACTCGCTGACTCAAAGCAGAAGCATCAGCTGGACATTTCAAAAAGACATTCACACCTATAATTTGGTAAGAAATTCAATCATTCCATCACATAATAAGTGATGTGATCACATAATAAGTAATAAGTAATCCAAACTGTAAAACGGTACCGACAACAACTTCATTTATTAACCCCTCAGAATTTTCCAAAAACGTTAACCTCATTGGAACAAAAAAAGTCAACCGGTTATGACAACATCACCTTCAAAATCCTTAAAGAATTAAACAAAATATATGTATCCGCTCTTACTAAACTATGCAACTCTTAAGATTACAATTTGCTGTACCAGCTACATCAGCTAGGAACTGCACAATATTTATTTAACATCTTCACAATTTCCTGACCAACAGAAACTTAAACGTAAAAGGAAGCAACACTCTTTTAAAACTATACACAATAATCGCAGGGTTCCTTAAGAATATCGTCTCTTTCTATTCCTATTTAGTATGCAATTTTTTTTCCAGATATTCCTTGATCAGACACCTCAGAAATAGTATTATTTCCCGATGAACGGATATATTCACATCCCACAACGATATCTAATACGCACACGACCAATCACAAAATTACCTAATTATGTTTTCAAAGTTGAGTGAAAAATGGAGAATAAATATTAACGGTTCAAAATCTCAGAAGTTAAGATTTTCACATATCGTAAAACAAAATTACTTTCATCTTTACTCATCACACTCATTCCTACCAAAACAAACACCACTTAGCACCTTTTAGACTCACATTACACACAAAAGTAAACTGAAAAAAACATTACAACTGATAGTAATCTAAACATACACAAAAATTACCAAACTATCCCATACTAATCATAAATATCCACATAGCATTGAATGAGTCAACCAAATTCAGACACTCAAATTCTACAAAGTACATGCATCAGGAAAATTGCCAAAACCCCGCGGTTCAAAATCAGTCAACAAACACATAGAGAACTAAAAATAGAACTCATTACAGACTTCATTCTCAAGGTTTCAATGAATTTCTATAATGTACTCCCAGACCCCCAGGTACTAAAACTTACCATATAAGTAAAACTTGCAGACAACCACGCAGCTACATTTCAAGCATATTCAATTCTCGATAACCATAGAAAACGTCCTCTCAGCAGCAAAACTATGTAGCAGTACCAACAAACACTTGCCACGTTCATGGTATTGAACGTAATATGCCGGAAGTGTGTTCACTCAGACCTGAGGATAATTCAGCCTATAATGTTATGTAAATGTTGTATTCATAACCTTGAAAGGCAGAAAAGACGGCAAGAACAAATTAAATTTTAAGAAACAAACTATCTATAATCAGAGTTAAGTATCCAGCTGTTTCGAGTTCCAATTTGTCAACATGGCATCTGAATAATTTACATACGTTTCATTCGAACTCTTGGTGTTTAGATTGGTGGCTGTGTAGATTTTGGTTTCTTCACAATAATGTTTAAGAAACGTTATTTACAGATAGAAAATCCATAATTCTGGGAATATCACTTATCATTTGAAATCTCCTCCCGTCGTCCAATAATGAAATTCTCTCAGTACGCAGACAAATACGAAATTCCCGAACTCCCGGGAACTCACTAACGAAAGCAACCCGACACGACGTTTCGTCTGCATGCGTATCGAGCAACGGAATTCCAGCTCTTAACACAGCGGGCCCTCGCAAACCCGATTGGTGTGACCTCATTTTCCTTAGCCTAACTGCATCTCAAAAATCGAGTGAAATGAGGCTGCAGAGGGCGTGCGCGGAGGGCGGGCGTGCGCCCGGGGCGATGTCGGGGCGTAACGTGATTGCGTTGCCATCGCCCCGCCCCCGCCCCTATCCCCGCCCCCGCTCCCGCTTCCGCCCCCGCCCCCGCCCCATCCCTCCGCCATCAATGCCGACCTCGACGCCGCGGCGCAACCACCGCCGCTGCCTGGCCGGCGGCATCGCCACGATTTCTGCACGCGCGTTGCCCGCGAATAGTGTCTTCTTTCCTTTTCCTTCTTTTCTTGCGCGTTTTGACTGGCAACGATCTGCTTCTGTAGCTGGTGAGGAGGGGTGTGGAGAGGGGAGAAGAGGGGGACCTTTGAAAAACGGAACCATAAAAGAAACAATCTGCAACATTTTTATTGAAACTCGCGTCTGTGTGCTCGCCGGCGCGGGCGGCGGAGGGCGGCAGCGGGCGGCAGCGGGCGGCGGGCGGGCCTCGGGCGATGACGGGCGATAGGCGACGGCGCAGGGCGAGCGAGAAGCAAGGGCCACCGTCGCCCGGGGCGGCAATATCGTGCAGACGCACGCCAGGCCGCCCACCCAACGTTCGCCCGGCCGCCCCCCAGGTGCCCCTCCCGCCGCCGCCCTCCCCTGCCGCCACCCCCCGGGGGCCTCGCCCGCCCGCGGCCCCGCGCCCGCCCCCCCCCCCGCCGCCGCCGCCCGCGCGCATCAAAGCACGCAAGTGAATTTTATCGGTTGCTATTGAAGACGTGTCCTTCCCCCATGTTTACTTTGCAGATCATGGGACCCCGTTTTGTTCATTGAGGAATCTCCCCCTTCTGTACCAGCGCTAGTGAGGGGATTACAAGAGGGTGGCCGGGTCGATACGCGAGGCGGAGGCGGAGGCGGCAGCCATCTGCGTCGAGAACGGCGCGACGCGACTCAGAGTGGCGCGAAGTAGAATGGCGCGGGCGGAGTGGAGTGGAGCGGAGCGGAGTGACGTATGCCAGAGTGGGGCGGCGTGCAACGGAGCGGAGCGGAATGGAGCAAGCGAGGTTGGGACGGAGGTTGAGTGAAATGGCACGGGGCTGAGGGCGCGGTTTGGATTCGAGTGGGTCGAGTTGGCTCGAGTCGGAGTGGTGCTGGGCGGATTGGTGCTGGTCAAGTCGGTGCGGGTCGAGTTGGCGCGGATCGGATAGATGAGGGTCTGGTAGGTACGGGTCGGAATGCTTCGAGTCGGATTGGCTCGAGACGATTTGGTGCGGGTACAGTTGGTACGGGATGGATTCATCTTGGTGTGGGTGGTGCGAGTCGAGTTGGGACAGGCCGGACTGGCGTGAGTAAGATTGGCGGAGCTCGATATGGGGAAGATCGGTTTAATCCAGTTTCTGTGGCGGTGATGATTGTATCTTATGTGATACGCTGCAATATAGCTTGCATTACATAGCGATTAAGTATAGACATCTGTGTCTTAACCGTAGAAATTTTTAAGTAAATTAATTCTGAGAATATATTTCATAAAATGAGAGCGTAGGCTTCCGCGGCCGGAGTCAGTATTTACTTGGCTGTCCGGGGGGTGACGCCGCGTCCATGGCGACACCTTCGCCATGGACGCGGCGTCACCCGGACAGCCAAGTAAATATATTTCATAAATCTAACAGAATGACGCAACAACCTCACAAATTGCATTGCAATGTGTGCATTACGCATTACAGGACTACGAAATATGCAGCTTTGAAAATTTCTTTGTTTTGGTATTGTCCTCGCAACGAGCTAAACTTTTAGAACTCACAAACTTAAACATAACATAATAAATTATTACAAACCATTAAACTAATAAGTTTACGTTTCCATTTGTCTGGATCAACAATTTTATTCGCTGCAAAGAAAATAACGAACGAAGAAATTCTTCAAAGTGCGTCAAGCATTGCCCCTCGTTGTATCCTGACATTTGCGTAGAATGAAGAGCGTGGATATCACAGTTGTCATATAGTTTGGCCTTCCAACATATTGTGGTATGTGTATTCCGCATATAAATATTTTGCATTCCTTAGATACTTAATAGATTTACCTTGTGCAGTTTAAACTGAAGATATATTTTGTGTTATGGAAATGTAGTTTTTGTCAAATCCAGTGAACAAACTTGCACGTGACCCCGCGTATCAATGCAATGCACTATGTGATACTACATTGTATTATAACAGAAAAGGGCGTGAAGACTGTACATGTGAAGGCGTGTACATTCGGAGACAATAAATTTGAAATGGCAACTGAGAATGTCTCAAGGTCTATTTCTATTAATCAGTGTGAAATATATGATATAAAGGAGACGATATTTCACTGGCAACCGAGAATGTCTCAAGGTCTATTTCTATTAATCAGTGTGAAATATATGATATAAAGGAGATGATATTTCACTGGCAACCGAGAATGTCTCAAGGTCTATTTCTATTAATCAGTGTGAAATATATGATATAAAGGAGGTGATATTTCACTCTCCCTACATTTCAGTGGGACGAACGATTCACGAAATGCCTCAAAATAAAAAAAGCTAAAAAAGGTGTGTTTCCCTATGTCGTCGGTGAATTTTTTCTCACTATTACACTATTTTCTGAAATTTTAACTGCTCTACAGAACTGACAAGTGTCAGTCCGAAACGTAGGGATGCAGCCCATAAGCATATGTATTACTATACTGAATAATTACTATGATATTGACACTTTACCGAACCACGTGTGCTGTTCTATGACTTTTATATTCTGTTAATTCTGTTTTGAGATAACTTTCGCCATAACCTTGTTTCTCGACATGTTTAGGAAAATAGAGAAAATTATCATCACATTACGATTTTTTCAAATGAAATGCTGGAAATTTGAGTACAAAATATAGTATCTCAATTACCATATATATTTAGTCTTAGATCAAAAACACATAGCCAATAAATGACTTCCAAGGAAAAACTAGATCGTCCGCGATCTAGAATGCTGGAACACGTTTTCACAGCGCGAAAGTAAATATGCAGCGTGAAGAAAATCCACAGAGCTTGCGTTCAAATTTAAATTGACAACTGTCGTTCACCATACTCATTAGTTGCCGCTATACTAGGTATTCCCATTCATCTTTCAATGTGATGTCACTACGCCTTTGGTAACGAAAACAGTTTATGTTTGTCGAGCATGTTTTCTTCATACGCATAAGGCGCCAATCGCATGCCATTCATTGACCGTTGCTTAGCCTCAAGAAAACACTCCTGGTGTCCTTCCCACGCTCAGAAAGCCAGGAATGATGGATGGTTCTCCTGTACCGGGAGAAACAAGCCCATTCCGTAAGAACGTTTTCTACTAGGTACGTCTGTTACTACTCGAAGCCTAAGGCGGGCAACGCTATTAACATTCCGAAACCGTTCTGCTTGTCATGTGAGGCAGCAAATGGAATGCAATGAAGGAAATTTGCGTCTAATTTTCGTTCTCAATGTTTGCGAAGTGTACCGAACGCTGGACAAAGCGGAGAATGAAAGGAACAAGAGATGCTTTGCGTGTTAGGCGTGAGGCCGGTCTCGTGGATCCAAATTGAGGCGCATCCGATATGTTTCGGGCCAGCAACGCGGAAACTTGCTGCTCATCCTATTCCAATAGAATTTTGATTCACTTATTTAACAGTAAAACGTACGTGACGTTTGGAAGGAAGGAAAAGTACAGGTATTCTCCAGAAGCAAACTAGGGGACTTCAAAGGTTGCCATATAATGGACAAAAAAAATCTCTGTCGCAATGACGTGAGAGACCCTATAGAATTTTGCAATTATTATTAATGGTATATTCTGCCGTTTAAAGTTATAAATTTAAAACAATAACTGATGTATTAATACCATTATTATAAAATAAATATTATTTTAATATTGTGTTCCTCTGTATTGTCTTTAATTGTAGAAAAACACTAGATTCACCGAAATATTGGAGTTAGAAGCCCCTGGCCTCTGCTGTTTCTACCCGATGGAACAAATCTAGAACAAACTAACGTGTGCTAAAGTGACAGTCCAGAATCATAACTACGCTGGACGAATGTCAGATCGCTGAAATGGGATGGACTGCAGTGTGTTGCATTTACTGACTGGTAAGATAAAATGAATTCTTTAATGACATTTAGAAGCGTCTTTTAAATATACTTTCAAGGAAGAGCTTAGAATTTATTAATATTCATTGATTTTTTCTATAACCTGGAAACTAAATTCCCGTCTTTTATTTTTTTACGTACCCTTGTCTCATGTTGAACCTACGATTTTCCTTTCCCAAATGATGTAAATATTTGTATTGGTGTGTGTTTGTGTCGTAATCTGTTCACGAAATATTTTTTACAAAAATAGAGAAAACACATAACTCTTAATAATTATTTAAAACCTATTATAGTATATTAACATGAATGCTAGCGTTTTCAACCCCGTTGTCGCTAAATGCTTGTCTTCAGCAAATTTCAACGGCAGTGTCTTTACAAGTGTTGTTTTCAGGTGAATGACGTGTTTACATTCATAAGCTCTTCCAAAATATTACTTCATTGCCATCTGTGCCAGAGATTCAATGACTCGTTCTTCCTCTTCAATGCGCCGATAAATAAGATAAAAATAATTATAAAACCCTCCAAGAATTTGTATTTTCCGCGCTCTTATTATCTTCGTTTCGTAAAGGAGCAAGACAGAGCTTTATTTCACACACTTTACATGCACATTCACATGTCATTGTACTGTTAAATCAATTGATTGCGTTTTCATGATATTCAGTAATCGTTTTTCTCCGCCCTGATCCTCATGAAAAGGACGTTGATGATGCATATTCCTATCTAATCTTAAATAGGGGTTGTGATATTCAGTGAATTAAGTAAAACATTTAGTAAGCAGTCGGTATTCACAACGTGAAGACATTGAATGCTGAGAAAAGTAATTTTTGGTCATGAACTTCCACAGGCAGTGTGTAACACGTAGTGATCTACACAATCCAATAATAAGTTTCCGCCTTGAACTACAGGAAATTGACTACTATTGTATCTGTGTTCTTAGTGTACAATTGGTGGAATTTCTTCTCGCCATTATTTAGGCTGTTACATGAACTTTACGGGGAACATGCTTTACCTTTGTTGAGAGCAAAACGTTCGCTCAGCAGCGGTAGCTACGAGGCTTATCCATGTTACGGATAAAAATGCTTTGCCTGAGCGGTGGCACCATTATCCTCGCAGGCTGCCACCTGACCCTCCACCACAATTCCTGCCACCGCGCATCGTTCTCTCCTGCGTGCAGCCTTGATGAACGTGATGGCCGATACAGCGCAACGTTGCGTGGTCGGGGAACGCGATTTCTCCAATTCCAGAAAGAACCAATGCTCATCCTTCCTTCCCCGCCTCCGCAGAGGCCTAAGGACGTCGGCTACGCCCCACCAAAGCGGTTATCGAGCTGCTCGATAAAGCCCTGCGGCCCGATTCCGCGATTTCTCGATTCCCGCTATTGTGGCGGCCGGCGAGAGAACGGACTCGGAGCGGAGGAACTACGGGGCTTTCGGCAGTCGGCGACGGCTCGAATTCCTCTACAACGGCTACAAGTTTCCGAGCAGAGGATTAGGACTGCCCCGAGGAGACCAGAAAGCTCTCGGGTGCGGCCTTTATGCCAGGCCGTATGAATCGGAATGACCCTGGTGGAGGCGGGGGAGGAGGCGGCGAGGGGCGGCGCTGGGAGAAGGCGAGCGAGGACGAGGCCGAACCGAGGTGGCCGGGGCAAGTGCGGCACGGGCACTTCCGCCCGGGGGGCGGAGCAGGGGAAGGGCGGTGCGGGGAGGGGGCGGAGGCAGAGAGCTCTCGCCGGGATGAGCCAGGGCTCGCGGATAATCCCATAGAGCGTGAAAGGCGCTGTGATTGATGGCGGCGGCTAAGCCGGGTATCCGGCCGCGGCCTGCGCCCCATTCAGACGCTATGGGAATGCTTTCGGAGAGGCAGGCGGCTCTGGAGACGGTGGTGGTGGTGGTGGTAGCGGTGGGTGCAGTGGCGACGGCGGCGGCGGCAGTGGCTATGATGGTGCTGGTGATGGTGATGGTGGTGGCGGCAGCGGCGGCGGCGGCGGCGGCGGCGGCGGCGGCGGTGGCGGTGGCGGTGAAGCAAACGGTAGCGGTGGCGGCGATGAGGGCGGCGTTGGTGACGGTGGCGGCCGCGGTGATGAGGGCGGCGATGCTGGCGGCGGCGGCGGCGGTGGCGGAGGCGGTAGCGAGGGATTCCGCGAGACGGCGCGTCGCGTCGCGGCGGGCGGCTGCTTTCTTCGCCAGCCAAGAGGGGAGAGGCGGGTCGGGGCCAGTGGCCTGGGCGCGCACAATGAAGAGCGACCGGGATGATGCCACAGACGTGCTTGCGGTTGCTGACGTGATTCTTTCTGTTCGCGTGGTCGCGTTTTTCGTTTCGTTCGACTTGTGTGTTCGGACTGGACGCGATCTTCGGTTGAAGTTGTTCCCAATTTTCAAGGTAAACGATTTACATTGTGCTTTGGTTAATTCGAATGCCCTGGATCCACTACATTAGTATTATTAGGATATATCTCATTTCTTTATTTATTTCAATTTATCGACGATTGAATCCCAATTCGAACAAAGAATTTAAACTAGAACAAGCCTTAAACGAAAATTCATAAAGGTAAATACGGCTAAATTGCTACGTCCTCATCAATATGTTCTTCCGTCAAGGTAAACTGCGAAAATTAATATTTTTGCACCTATCATTGCTTGACTCTTCAAGAATTTCAATTTAAGTATGTGGCTTGAAAATTTCGAAATATTGGGTATTAAAAACCGCTAATGTTTTTCTCTTTCCAATCAAAATCTAGTCAATATGTTTCCATACTTCTGACCTTCTGACGTCCTTTTTCAAAGATAACGAAGTTTTTCTGCCCAACAGTAACTATTTCGCAGAAAAGAAATCCTCTGAATCAGTCATGGAACATGAAATTTCGGGAGTTGAGATGTTCGAAATAAATCATAGTACACTAATTCTAAGTAATGATGTTTCATCAGATGGCAGCAAAGAAGTAATTTTTTCATAAATTAAAAAAATACGTCCAATGAATAACTTAATTTTTGAAACTACCCTCATAATTAAAGAATTCGAGTCATTTGCGCCATAATTGAACGCTTTTGTATGTGTGCAAATTGGTCAGGACCGAATTAATGACTTCAAAGTCTGCAGTAAGGCACTAATTCTGAGTTATAAGAAAAAATAATACTTGAGACCTGAAAAAAAGGAATCTCATTGATTTTATTTCAGGAAGGAAAAGAAGGAATTCACTGGCGTTATTATCCTCACTATTACAGATGGTCTATCTAAATCGGGTCCTGCCTGGGGAAAGACAACATGCAATCGTCCTGAGTCTGCGGTGTAGCAATAGAGAGCGAGAGCGAGGGAGCGCGAGAGAGCGCGAGAGCGAGGGAGCGCGAGAGAGCGCGAGAGAGAGCGCGAGAGAGAGCAAGAGAGACAGTGACAGAGGGAATGACACAGTATTTGTTGTTTAAAGACGCGATACTGGCATAGATTCTGCCCGAAAAAGAATGTGCTGTTTGGAGCACCTCTTGTTTCCATTTATGAGTAAAACAATCTCTACGTTTTGAATAGTTTCAGAAACTTAAATATTGTTGTAAAATACTTTTGTTTATAAGAAAGCTAGTTTAAGTAGCACAGTTTATTTTAAACATGTTCTGCTTGTTTCTGTGGGATCGTTAATAGAGTATTTCCCATAAACCTGTGTGTGTGTGTATGCGTTCCGTTTAAAGAAATTATGTGTTTCACTATAACTATAACGGTTGTTTCTGTTAACGGACTTAATGTTTCCACCGATGTAAAATAATTGCGCCGAACCCAACCACGATCATATTTCCTTTTCCCTCCAATGATGTTTTCTCTTATATTCACCGAATTGTTTGTACATCTCGTACACATTTTGCGTCCTCTCTTCATTAGATAGCTCTTCAAACATTTTCTCTATTTTTATTCTGATCCAGTTTATTCTCTCATCATTCTTATTCACAGATTCGTATCAAGTATTATATTTGCAAACGAAATATACGCGAGCGGTGCTCGGGACACGGGTTTGGGGGACAGGACGCAATGTTACAGACTGCAAGCTATGACGCGCCTGTCGTCTCGCGGATATTTGCTCGTGTTGTCGAATTCGAATTCGAATTTCGATTTCCGGTGATGGAGACCGGCGATGGAGCTCGCCTGTGCAGCCGCCGCTGCTGCCGCCCCCGCTCCCCTGACCACCCCCTGCCGACCCGCTCCATCCCTGCTGGGCCCTCCGCTTTATTGCGTGAGCTACGCACAGAACGCACTCAAACAAACACACCGCGCGATGGGTATGACGCAGGTTGATTCGGGGTACGCCAAGGTTTGCTGCGGAGCGTGGTGTCGTAGAAATTTCATTGCCGCTTCCGAGTAGCGGGCTCGCGTAGCCAGCGTTTTTCATCGCTGGAATCATACGTGTACTTGTTATTACCGGTGTAATTGTGGCCGCTCGCAATATAGCTCGCTTGCTCGGAAGGAATGTTAATAACATGTCATTGCTGAAACGCGAAGTAGATGGAGGTAATTATTAGGCGAGTTTCTTACGGTGCTGCGGTGTTGTAACATTATGAACTTCCATTAGTTGTGTTTCTTTATTTCTATTCCACTCTTTAGCAAGCATTAAAGCAGAGAAATCGGTAAACAAAGGAAAAACAGATTCATGTGACCAACGGGCATACTGATTGGAAACATTTCCTGTTCCATGAAGAAATATCCGATAATAGAGGTCCTTTCTTCTTGCATTTACTTTATTTACATCAAAACAGTAAAAGCTGCATGTGATGTTACAGTGAATGTAAGTACAACTTTCCATACATGAGTGCTAAAAAGATTAATTTTTAACAAACTGCAGTAACACTGTTCATGGAAAATGTCGTTATTTTCGTTATGCCAAAATTAATGAGTTTTTAAAGGAACTAGAGTAATCTAAACATTTTGTAATAAGTTAAAAATTGTCCACTACATTATTTTATTTCATTTTTATTTTGTTACTTTCAAAATTGTTTCAAATATTAGTTAAAAATATTTTGTACTCAGAAGAATAAATTGAATGATTTGGCTAAAAAATTATTATTTTTTCGTTTTTACAAATGAGCTCGTTTCAAATTGAATTGAGAATAGGATGGGTATAAAAGTAGGGGTTTATTTAATTTTTATGGTATGAGGAATATTTGCATTTTTAATGAATATATGCAGAATGCTATTTCCCAATGTTTCTATCTTCTTAGCTCTCTATCAATTATGTTCATTGTTTTCATTTATTTGGTAATTAACTGAAATTTTCTTTAATATTATATTTTTAGAGATTGCACATATTGCTGCACAGCGCTCAGTGGTAGAAACACTATGAAAGGAACTACAATAATTACAGTACTAACAGACATTATAGTCAATAATTGTTTCAAGCTCAACGTACCAATGAAAATTTTACCAGACTAGTTCTTGCTGCAGTACACTGTTTCATTCATTGGAACATGATCGTTTATCATTTTCAAAGAAACAGATAACCTTGTCAGTTGTATTCCATCACGTCATTCCGGTATATTTCTAATAATCTACAAACATGTTTAATTGTGCTGTTTCTAATGTAGAATGACAGAAATGCAAATATATTTTGCTATTCCTACAGTGAGTTTTGTATATATAAAAACATACGACTTTATCTCTTCGTTTTGCATTTGCAGTTCCCGTTAACTTCCACCTCTACAATACGTCTTGAGAAACGTCTCCCGGAGATCGCGCAAGGTTTGGTTAGAGCTAAACGCGGCCGCCGTGATTGCCGTGAGGTTGACTGAGATTTGCAGCTCGCCGTGACATTTGTGTTAAGCTGCCACGGAACCTCAAACGCATTCCAGTGCGCCAGTGCACATACAGTACCTGAACCCTTCCCCGAGCCCTCCGAGGGACCGACCTTGCGGCCTTAGCCATGGGCGCCCTCCGTCGGTCGATGGGAGCCTCTCCTGCCTAGAGGGCCGACGTCCATCTCCAGCGGCACCGCGTGACATCCCTCCCCTCACCTCCCCTTCCCTCTCTCGGCCTCACCGCCCTCTCCGCCCACGCACCTCGCTAATAGTCGTCATTAGAGCGCACCCTCTCCAACGACGGGTAAGGCAAGGGACAGGGAGTGCTCGTTGAGGACGCACAGGCAAACGGAGACTTGTAATTAGTCGTAGAATTTAGGCAGAACGAGAAAACAAATAAATAAGTAGAGGAATGGGCGTGTATGGTACTGTTGATTAGTCCTCGATATTCGAGAATATGGGTAGGCAAGAGAAAATGAGTTTCGGGATCTGAAGTAAAGACTAACACATCTAGACTTTGACATTTGAAGGTCGGATCGGGGACGAGAGTCAAAGCCGGTAAAACGTAGGATGGATGGCACCGAATGGCAGAACGAATTTCATACCAACATAGAATCGTGCTCACTCGATGCTTGAGTAAAAACGGCCGTGCGAGTCTGGCGAGCAAGTAGAGACCAAGAAAATCAGCAAGAATTTTACACTACGTAAACAACTGATCGCATGTATTCGTAGACAATAACTCCCACATTAGAAACAGCAACGGTGCAACGATGACCTTCCAACGAAGCCAGTACGACTGTACCAATCTACCGCGATCGAACGGGGAACAGCCGAGTCCAGGGGGTGACAGAGACAACAATCATCGCCGAGGGGGGTGGAGGGCGGCGTAGGCGGCCTGGACGCCAGGCAAGAGCGAGGGCGGGGGCGGGAGCGGAAACGACGATCGTGTGACGCGCTGACCCTTCCGGAGGTCACGTGCCGGCCGCCGTCACCTGAGTCACGGCGGCCGCGCGGGGCAAGTCGGGGGCGGCGCAGGGGCGGCGCGGGGGCGGCGCGCGTGCGTCCGCTGCGACCGCAGCCCAACGCCGGCGGCCGCGCGCCCTGATATACGCGCGTCAGATAAATAGCGCTCCGGCCGACCGCTCGTAATACACGTCAGTGTATCTCAACATTAGTGGGGTCGCCTCTAATTACGCGGCCTTCGTAATAAATCTTGCTAACTCCACTCTCCACTTTACGAAGAATATTTAATGAGTTTTCGTGATGAATTGGTAATCAATTTGTAAATCATGTGTTTACATTTTTGTGTGTTTATTTCCCAGTGCTGGTTATTGTAATCGTAAAATACACATCGGGCGCATACTGTCAGATGCAGATGATCTCCCGTCCCTAGAGGATAAATTATGCTAGTTCCATCTAGAAATTGTTTGTATTGTAGATGTGGAAAACGTAAGTAAATTCGTTTGATTGGTAAGGAGTTCGACATTTGTTGCTAATTTTTTGGTATGTTTTTACACGATCGGTTTTGATCCTTTTTAAGTGGAAATTATCTGCATTCACAATAAATCAATAGCAATGACAGGAAAAAGTATTTTTTATTCCTGGAATATTTTTGATATTAATTTTACGACAAGTGATTCAAATCTCCTGCATAACTGTAATAACTGCATGCCTGCGGTAGTTATTTTTCATCTTAGTGTGGATAAATTACCGGGTTCGGAAAATGCTAGACATTGTAATAACATCCTCAATCCGATCAAAATGTGAAATGAAAAGAGTGTCATTTATATTTGTTTGACAGACGCATTCATTCAGCGTACCTTAACACGAGCCAATGTTAGCTTATTTAAATTAATGTGAGAGAGTAAAGCTACAGGAGAGGCAATGTGAGAGAGGACCAATGACGTCATTATGTCTCGCAGCTCTTTGCGCTCACTTGCGTATTTGCTCGGAAAGCTTTGTCAACAAAAAGGTTGCCTAGTGAATATGACGTTAAAAACTCTAAAAGGAACCTTAAATGGACAAAACGTCGTATTTCCGGAAGTGTTGAGGCTGTTAATCGTCGTTCACTTCCTAACGCGTTTTTATTTCGGATACTTTCTCCGCACGCTAAGAGCAATGGAAAACGTTTTTGATGTCTTCAAGGCTAATTAGTTCCTAAGTAAATAATTATTAATGGTCAGACTAAAAGAAGTCTAAGAAATATTTTTGTAACCGAACCGTAACTTCTGATTTTTCAATAATATTTTGTTACGAGTATATGAGAGAGGCGAAAGAAAAGAAAGAAATAAGGATCCAGAAAACAATTCAGCCTCAGCATTAGATGAGTGAGAGAGTGAGTATTGTTTCTGGGCGAGCCAATTACAGCGATTAGTTGCATGAGTGTAATACATGCTACAACCCGGAAAGTGGCAATGTTCCTACCGCGATGGAACGGCGCCGACCTACTGCTCGCTTTGCTGGGTTTCCTCCTCTGTGTATATCCCCTAGATGTGCACCGCCCCAGCCGAGACCAGCTGTAAGCTCCTGACTGGTCTCCCAGCACGTGTGGTAGTGTAGTACATGCAAGTGTGTGTGTGTGTATGAAAGGGGGGAAGATGAGACAAGAATGTCTAAGAGAAGATCGCTCGCATTCCATAGCCCTTTGGTTGAGGCACTGCACTGGCCTTCGCTTGCCACTGATTGAAGTACCAAGGAAAACTACCGTTCAGAACAGGTCGCTGCTAGAATTCTTCTCTAGACCGCGTAGAATGCGGCATGAGGTTGACATTTGTGGTATTAATGTAGGTAATTTCTATAAACAGCTGTTTTTCACATAATTGTAAAGGTATATCTTTAATTAATAAATTAATTTTGAAAGAAATGGGTAACTCCCATTTCACTCTTCATCTGACTCCGTATGTTCTGGAATTCGCGATAATATTTAAAACAGCGATTGCATTTGCATAATATTTAAAAACAGCCATTGCAACAAAAATAATATAAGCACATTAAACCATTAAAAAATCGCAATCACTTGTCAACACTAGAGGTCGGGATCATAATTATAAAATTCCTGCTTGCAAGTGCTGCGACTCAAAGACCTATCAAGCCTCCTTATGCTGATTGAGATCATTCTGAAGTGAGTCAGTTACGATTTCACTAACAGAAGGCGTTCTACGGGGTAATCGAACAAACGTCTCAGTGAAATACTAGCAAAAGTTAACAATACTTATCTACAGATTAACACTACTTTTTACAAATTGTTCTGATTTGTATGAAGTACATGTTTTACGATAACTTGTTCTTATGATATCATAAAGGTGCATATTGATGTCTAGGCAATTTAACGTCCATCACAAAAGAGAATTTTCATCATATGCGATGGTTCTAACAATTTTCTAGAACCTGCTGCGAATTCCGGGAGCATGTATTCAGACTATACCCATTTCCACGAGTTAATTCGAAACCAGTGACTTATCTTTAGCTCTAATGTCCGTTTTTGTGACAAGAAGAAAATAGCTGTTGATGTGGAAACTGGCGAATTTAGTTTTTTTTGTGTGTGCAGCGAACGAGATTCAAGAAAGTTTCAATTCAATTGAATTTTTGACTGGCTGAATTTTTCTCTGAATAATGAAAAAAGTCATTACTATTTTCAAATTTTTCATTTTTACCTCTTCTTCAACCATTGTAACTTATATTCTGATTTCACGTATTGGTTGTTTGCTTTGCCACTACTACAAACCTTAGATTTTTGTGCTCAAAGAACGATTAAGAATAGATGTGGAATTCGTACCAGAAATAAAAATCACAAATGATGAACATGGCAATCATTTCCAGTTATTTCACTTTCCTGCTCTTTCAGTGAAAATTAATTTCAGTGCAAAAGTAGCAAGAAAAAAACAGATATATCATATTTTTGGATCAATTCTGAATAGGAAGAAACAGAAATCGAAGCTTGATACCGGACACATGACTAACACGACTCACATTTCAAACAATGAGAAGCAAAGTCTCAATACTGAACGGAGTTTCTGTTAATCTTAAGGCTTAACATGTACTCATGCAATAAAGCTTAACATTATAAACTAATTGCATAAACTACTAAAAAAAAATTTGGAAAACACATTTTTTCTGAAGATAGTATTTACAGTAATAGTTTATTTTAGATATGTATAACATACATATTACATATTTATGACTGAATTTCTATATTTGATTTATAAAGAGTTTAAATGTTAAATATCTGAAACATATTTGTATTGTATTTTTAACAATCTTTTTGAAATATGTTAATTCTTCATAGTATTAAGTACATAAAACACACTCCCAAATAATATTATGATGGATATTTTTTTAAAATACGAGTATTGTGTAATTCTGTACATTTTCAGGGTAGTCATTGTTTCCATGCCCGCCCCACTGAAGCTCCCCTTTATTCAGGAAAAGATTGTTGAATTTTTAATTCCCAATCAAGAAAACTTATGTTAAGTGCTCTGGGTTCCAATGCTTCAAAGATTTCTCGTTTACTCATGCTACTCCGTTTTTAATGTGTTATCACTAAAGAAATGCGACGTATTTTTTCTCATCCGTACTGAAGCATTCACCCGTGTCTGAGCAACCCAAAAATCTAGCACTCGATTTGTCGTCCCTCCGGAGGGAATATTTCATAACAGGGGATGTTCCACTGGTGAGTACCGTCCGTCAGCGGCCAGCAGGCTCGCGGGAGGCTCGGCGCGGTGCGGTGCACGGTCGATATATCTGAAGCAGCGACATGAAACAGCAAAAACTGCTGAGCAGTCATTAAAAATACGGGGGGAAGCGCCGCCACTCGTCAGATTAGGGGTTACATCACATGGGAGGCGATCGTGGGCGTGGCAGGGGCGGCGGACGGCGAGAGCAGCCCGACACGCGTAAGAACAGCGAGCTCCGAGTGGGGAGAAGGCGGCGGGGGACGACGCGGAGGTTCTTCCCGGAGGACGCCCGTCACCGGAAATGGCAGGCAGGATAGCAGCGAGCGGTGAAGAACGGGGGCGGCGAACGCTCGAACTGACGGAAGCGGACACAGGGGAGACACGAAACCAGACAGAAGAATAGACCGCGAGATCGAAGCTACAGGAAAATAAATGCGAGGCAATGGGGAAGGCTCATGCTACAGGAGTTCTTGGGCATGTGCAGGTGGAAATAACGCAGATAAGATGGCCGAAATATTACATTTAGAGGACCTAAGTATGATCAAACTTTTGAGGCTCACTTAGTATTGTTGAAAAATGGAACATACGCAATTAAAAAAACCAAATATACAAAATAAACTCTATAGTTGATCCTAAAAATTAATATTAAAATATTTCAATATATTTATGAACCAATATAAAATGTTGTTAAAAATATATTGGAGATCGTGAGCACGTCCTAACTGTGATTATGTATCAATTCATCTCTGCTGGCAGGCACAGTTTTTCTGACGGTGTGCATATGGCAAACTGAGGAATAGGACCCGATACGAGGGAGCGCAGAATCCCACCCTGCTGCGAGGATGCGACGAAGAGGCCGGGGAGACTGACGGAGTGAACGAAGCACAGGGCACGGAGAGAGGAAGACGACTGGGGCGACGATGGAAGGACGGGCGACGGTGGGATCGCAAGGGCTTAGTGGACGGCACGCGAGGGGTTGAGGGCTGCCTCGCAGCCGGAAGCCCAGGGACGGCGAGGGCGGGCGGGGCGTCTCTTCTCGGACGACGTGCGCGGCGTCAGGCGAGGGGGGAGGGCGCGGGGGCGTGGGCGGGGCGGGGGCGGGGCGCGGGCGAGGGCGGACGGTGGGCGGGGACGGCGCTGTGCGTAATTGCGGGGCCGGCACGCGCGCGCCGCCGCCGCCGCCCGACTTAAAATTTTCATCCCGCACTGGCTGGCGATATTGACGCGGCCGCACGCCGCTGCATAATTAAGCAGCGCATAATAGCAGCGCGCGCGCCGCCGCGTCGCCCCGGGCCAGTAATTGTGAGCCCCCTCCCCCGCCGTATCAATCGCTCACGCTCGATTTGCTCGCCCCTCCCGCCCCCGCCCCACTCGCCCCGCCGCTCCGCGCCCCGCAGCTCGCCGCCCGGGACGCCACTGCCGCCTGGCGGCCGGGCCGTGGTCTCTCAGCGCCGCCCGCCCCCGCCCCCGCCGCGAGTGCCCTCTTGTTCGCGCCCGCCTGTATCCTCACTGCCCGCCTCGGGGCCTCGCTCCGCGTCTGTTTGTCCCTCCGTCCTTCGCCGGGCGTGCGTGCCCCTCGGCCTCCGCCGCCGCCCGCTCCCCGACGCAGCCGCCCACGCCCCGCCCCACCCCGCCCCACCCCGCCCCACCCCGCCCCACCCCGCCCCACCCCGCCCGGAGGTACACAACGGCGAAATTCCAGCTGCTCTCGCTCGCCGCAAGCTTTGGTGAGAAGTACAGTTCAAGAGTTTCTTTCAATAATCTATGATCTTCCACAGACAACATGTTGGCTTACGGCAAATACGTAAACTTTACCCTCGGCCTTTGCAGTGATTTAAGTTGATGTGGACTTCAGTAGTACTCTTTAAGTTGCTGGTACAAGGTTGAACACGTGGAAATAAAACAAATTCACTTGAACATACATCTCATGGAAAAATAAGTTTTATTTAAACTTCTTTAATTTGCATTATTTTCGATATTTAGATACGCTTAAATGACAAAACCAAAGAAAAACAGCGCATAAAAATAAATTTTCAAATTCTAAATAACAGCGTACAGTGATATTAATATACCATGAATATACATTAGCTGTTTCTAAACACATTCAATTAATTTAACACACATGAATTACAATAACTGATAATAGAACAGTTAAAATGGAAAAAATATGAATCGTTCTAAGTAGCAATTTTTCTAAAGAGCACACTACATCATGTTCTCATACGACCACATCAGCGATTAAACATTTCTCACAATAATACACCAAGCAATATGTTAAAGAATTGAATTTAAAATGCAAATCTAAGAAAGTACAAAAATTATTTCAAAAATTTTAATCGATTTTCTGAAATACTTCAAAATGTAACGTTGACGATCTTTTTTATATAATCAGAGTTTGAAACATAAGAATGAATTTACACTTCGTTACGAAAACGTTTTTTACTAAGGTTGGTTACTAATTTTAAGAGGTAGGTGAGCATGAACTCACAATCTCTATGTATTTTTAGTGATCTCAAAAATGTAGCTCAAAAGCGGAAAGTACTAGTGATCTTTATAAAAAAATGATACGCAAGGTAGTGCATATATGCAAACTCTACACATACAAATATATTTTTATGGCAAGTATTGGTCACAATTGCATTCACATTTCATTTTCCGCGACAAATAGTTATTACACGGGAGACAATATTTCTCGTTTTTAAATTTTACTAAAAACGGTCGTTGCTACCTTCAACTTAATATAGAATAAGAATGGTGACAAGGATTCTGGAGCCTTCCAAAAATGTGCACGTATTAAACTTCTCCCCCCGTACGTCACAGTTCTTAACGGTTTTTTTCACGTTGAATAATTGGCAACGCCCATTAAAAAATGGCAAGTGGAAAATGGAAATGGAAAGGGATAAAAGGGAGAGGAAAAAACGACTGGATTCACCTCCAGATGGTTGGTGTCGTCGAAATAAAGGCGTCCACTTTTCGTGTAGTTGATTTCGTTTAAGAATTAATTTGAAACTCAAGAAGATGGACACATAGTTCTCTTAAAACACTCCAAGAATGTGACATCTGGTCATGAGGAATTCGACAATTCAACGTTGTGTAATTCAGTACACGATATAATACTCTGTAATTAATTAATACGACATAATTCTAGAACTATGACATAATTATAGAAGAGCTGAAAGATGTAAGAGTTTTGAGAATGAGCTTTACTCGTCCCGTGAAGAATAAATACATAGAACGTTATGAAAGCAATTTTGAAGTGTTATTGTGAAATATAGAATCAAATTGTCATGTGGTGTAAAGCTTTTAAAGTATTTCAAACGATGAAAAATAAGGCTTATTCAAATACATTGACCCATTGAATGATATTAGTTTCGAACTTACCTGAAATCCAAAAAAAAAAAAAAAAAAAAGAACAAATAAACAGCGTTGAGAGAGAAGTATTTCCATTAAAAAGTATACTTGATTCTAAAAAATATTAAGGAACAGCTCTTCTGCCAAACAAAGATATAGACTATGGATATAATTAGGTACGAAAAACACGACTGTGAAACAGAGTGCTTTTTACTTTAGGAAAAGATGCAGAAAATGACGTGTCCCAGTTAATCATAACGCGATCGATTGTATTACTGCATTATTTCCAAAACCGTTGGTTCTCTCCTACTATCTGCTAAGCTTCTTTCCTCAATTAGAATAAAATTTGCCAAACCCTAATACGAAACCGAAACATTTCAGCTTCTGAATGTGGAACTGACGAAAATCATACACCGCAATCAGAAAGCAGTATGATAATTTCCTTCGAACCCTTCTGCATCATTCATCATATTTTCTCATCGTTTCCTGGACCCTAGCTTAGTCCGTCAATCTGACAAGTAATCAATGCAAATAAAAGCTAATGATCATCGTGATTAGATAGGAATACTAGTAATATAATGCTAATACATCTACCGGCATCGTCAAGGGGCACACTCATTTGCTTTTTGTAGAAATAGTAGTACTTACTGTCACTTGTCTTTCAATTTGTCTTTTTTTAAATTTATTGTTTTGAGTATTTTATATCTCTTTATCATTCAGCTACTTTTCATTTCCACGCTTCCCTTGATTTTGCGATCTTCAACACATCGTTGTATTCATTTTCTAATATCTCTTCCATCTTCTGCTATTCCCAGTTGTCGTTCCAAAGGTTAATATCGTCCGTTCTTTACTGCTCTATTCCTGCCTCGTTTTCACTTTCCATATGCGCGTTAGCCATCCACCACTCACTTTTCACATATAACCACCCTTCCTACCTATACCCGCCCTTCGCTTACTCTCTGATTGCCCTCCCCTAACCCTCCATTCGTCTTCCCAAACCCACCATCTTCCTTCGCCACCTCGTTTTCTGCCCACCCACCGCTCACCCTCTGTCCAACCTCCACACACCACCCGCCCATCTCTACCAGCGTTCCATCCCTCCCCCACACCTACCAGCGACCTTCCGCCCACCCTCCATGTCTTTCCGCCCATTCGCCATCCACAATCTGCCCACCCTCCATCCGTTTTCTGTCCAGCGTACTGTTAATGTCCGCCAGCTTTGCATTCCGTTCCGTAAATCCTCCAAGCACTGTCTGCCCACCCTACTGTCGCTATTCACCCACCCGCCATCCACTTTCCGACCTCCAACCAAGCATATTCCGTTTATATATCAGCAGCCATCCTTGCCCAGTCCATCCACTTTCAACTCGTCTTGCCTCCGAATTTCGCGCACCATTCAATCACTCATCTGATGCTACAGGTGTCGACCCTCCAACCACCATCTACCCACTTTCCAGCATCATCCTTTCACCTTATTCCGCATTCAACCCACCCTCCATCCGCCTTCTACCCATTTCCCGCCATTCGTCTTCCGTCCACCCTTCATCTGCTTTGTAGCCACACTCCAACCGCCTTTCGACCATCCTCCAGCCACCATCTATCCACTCACAACCGTCATCCACCCACCTTATTCCGCAAAAACCCCAGTCTCCATTCGCATTCCACCACCCCCCTCACACCTTCCATCCGCCTTCCGTCCACCCTCCATCCGCCAGCCTCCAACTACCTTCCGTGCAACTTCCAGCCAACTACCTCACACCCTGTAATCATCTGCTCACGTTCCGGGCGCAATCCACCCCCTCCATCCGCCTTTCTCCTAGCAGCTCTCGCCACCGCTAACCTCCCCCGAGACCACTGTGGGGCTCTTGAAAACCTCACAAGCTCCCCGCGGCCGCGCGCTCGTCTGTTCCCGAGGGGGCGCCGCGAGAAGGACAGGCCGGCGCAGGGGGTGGACAACGGGCTGAATGAGGCGCCGACGAGTGGACATGTGATGGATCTTAGAGGGGTGCACCATTCATAGAATATTTTCTATCGTTTGTATTTAGAAGTTTCAATTTATTTATAGTATTCAAGGTAAACATTGCGTTCATATAATATTGCGAAACTTTTACCCAGATTTTAAACTTTTTATACTTACGTGGGTCGTGTAACAAGCGTAAAGTCTCTATGAAATAAAAAAAATTGCCTCTCGAAATGATAAGAAAGACAGTCTAATGAGAGAAATAGGGTCAACTGATAAGTTAATAGAACTTAAGGATAATGCTGGATTAACTTAGTCTTTTGTTGTACATTTGTCGTGTAAACTCGTCAATAGGTGTTGTGGACTTTGTACGAGTTCCCCATGCCGAAGTGCGTACTCTCCTTGTACAAGTTTCCTATGCCCAAGTGTGTCAATGACTGATGCAGAGGAGATGCGAGGGTGTTTAATAAACATGAAAAAAGACAGAAACACATCGAACGAAAAAAATAGAAAATAGATTGGGACATTTATAGTTAGGCTCAGACGTTGATACACCAAGCAGAAAGCCTACAACTTAAGAACACATCGGACTTTTGTAATTCCGACAAGATTTTTAAAAATATCCCTCAACACAAGTAGATTACTCAATTTTTGTAGACTACTTTTAGAGAGTGAAAACGATTTATTATCCCGAAGAGAATTATGAAATACCACTCGAAGATAATAGTGTCCATGTTTTTTTATTTAAATTGTTGATGCTCTGCCGTTAGGCGTATCTTCCTTTTTATCGCTTTTACAGCAAAATGAGTTTATGAAAAAATTGTTGTAGTAAGTTGCGATGAGTTAATGGAGTTATGGACACATCATAATTTGCCATTGACTTCCTAAACTCAATCATAAAATGGAAACAAGTTCTTTCAAGAGTTTTACACTTGCAAATCTTGCTTTTCGCAGCGTTTCTACTCGTACGAGTGCTAGCAATGAGGTCAATAAATTGTGTGAACTGAATCAAAAAGAAACGTGCGTATCTCAGGGACAGGAAAAGGACATAAAACACATGGCTGGGAAATTGCAAATATTTCAGCTAGCGATTGCAACGAGAACGTGCGTGCGGACTGGCACATCGTGCAGCGTGGAAAATCGCGTGGGCGTGGTATGACGCAGTGTTGCTCTTGCGCCACCCGGCCGCGCGCCGTCATTAATTTCAGGGAGTGGCGCATTATTTTTGTGGATCGTAATTAATGTAATTAATGAGCGTGTCGGCTAATGACAGGCTGGCGCCGGCCAGCTCGGCGGCGCAGTGGCGACGGCGCGGCGGGGCGCGTAGAGCCACGCCGGGGGTGGGGCGGGAACGGGGACGATGACACGAGAAGGGACGGCGCCACGGACGGGGAATCGGGCGGGGACAGGGGCATGTTGCCAATGGGAGTGCATGGGCGTAGGAGGGGACGAGGACGGGGACAAAAAGTGGGCGAGGTAGGGAACGAGGGTGGAGAGGAAGGCTGGGCGGAGTGGGACGGAGCGGGACAAAGCGGGGAGATTGGGGGACTGGGGTGTATGTGAACAAAGGGGCGAAGATGAGGTCGGGGCGGTGGCAAGAGTGGCAGGGCGGAGGCGTTGGCAGCAGCGGCGGCGGGGTCGAAGGCGGGAATGAAGGCAGGTGGAGGAGGGGGGCAGAGGCGGGGGGCAGAGACTGGGGCCGTAGGCGGGGATTGGAGTTGGGATCGGATGCGGGTATCAGATGCAGGGATCGTATGCGGGGATGGCATGTGGGAATAGGGTGCAGGGATCGGTGGCGGGGATCGGAGGCGGGGGATCGAAAGCGGAATCGGAGGTGGGGTTCAGAGGCGGGGATCGAAGGCGGGTGTCGGAGGCATGGGTCGGACGCGGGGGTTGGAAGCGGAGGTCAGAGGCGGGGGTCGCAGGGGTAGGCGGGGGCCGCAGCAGTAGGCGTCCCCCAGCCGCTCTGCACCTCTCTGAAGCTGGCTAGCCACCTAAAGCGGACCACAAGAAACTACATGCTATTAACTCAATGTATGTCTTGTGCAAGTACTTGTGCAGTATTTCTGGATTCCGCCAGTTAGTTTATTTACTGTGATTTTTTTAGTTTTTATTGATGGTACTTCATTTAGCCTGTGTAAAATTTTGCGTTTCTTTTTAAACAATTGCATACAGTTACTAATTCTGAAGCTAATTAATCAATAAATATAAAGAGATAGTAACAATGTGGTGGTAGAAATTTTGGGGGTTGTCGGTAAAATGTAGTTTTAAGAATTTTTCTATCACTTTCTTACATAAATTTTCTTTTTGTAGATATTTTAAAATTTTTTAAACAATTACGTTTGATAATAACGGCAAAATGGAGTAATTAAATAGTAGTTAATTTATTTATTGTTGTAAATTTTTTTCTGATATTTTCTATGTTATTTGGTTTTGTGGCTAGCTAGCTTCAGTTTGAAGCTAGCTGACCCTTGATTTTTAAAAAAAATGGCTGGCGTAATTAATTTAAAATTATGATAATTAACAAGTAATTAATTAGTATTAAACGATGGCATGTAGTTTCTTGTGGTCCGTTATAGGTGGCTAGCCAGCTTCAGAGAGGTCCGCTCCGCGACGGAAGCGACGCCTATTTCGGTTACCTGGCGAGCGACGTTCTACGTGACGTACAAACGACGGCGTAATGACTGCGCTGACTGCGATGGGCTCCGATTCGGCGTATCTGCTCTGGCATCTTGGCTGCGTTCGTTCGGCGGCGTGGGCGGCGGGGGTGGCGGGGACGATGAGGGCAGCGGGGGAGGCGTCGCGCGTCGCAGCCACGTGCGCGCGGCCGCCGAGAGAGCAGCCAATGTACACAGGGTAATGAGGGTAGGGGGCGCTGCTCACTCATATTTTATTTAATGCAATATATTCCCTCTCGGCAGCTTATGCACACAGGAGGCGGTTCTTTGTATTTCGAATGTTTTAATAGGTGTGTCCACAAGAGTATTTTTCTTTATAATTGACTTTATAGAATATTGAGGTCAGCAGAAGAAGATTTCTGGAAGTTTTGCAGAAAATATGAAGTCATTTTTAGGTTTTCGAATGTCAATTTCGTACTCCCGATATTTTTGAATATACTTAAAACAATTTTTATTTTTAAAATGCCACATTCAAACATATGATACCGTAGTATATACTCTGGAGCTTTTATTTATCAAAATGTGCACATAATACTGCATTGATGGGGGAGTAAATTGCGACTAGCGTTACTGCCTCTTTTCATGACCGAACGATTTCTTGAAAAGAAGAGTTGATTAGTAGTTTGCAGGTACATATACTTGATGTGTCTCTCCTACCTTTTCTACGAGTGAATGAGAGTTGAGAAGACAACTTTCAAATATATTTTCGAAACGTAAAGGAGCTATTTGGTAGGTTTAAAATAATCGTTCAAACAACACATTACACGAGTTTTTCAAGCTCATCATTTAAAATTATTATTGACCAACTCTCTAGTTCGCGCATCTTCCTACCATATTTATCAAGGCCTCCTGTTTACATATTACGCTAATCCCGGCAGACCGCACCCAGCCTCTCTGCAGACTCCAATTCCTAATTCCCACCCACAAATCCCGTCACCTCGGATACCACGAAATCTAAATAATATTTCCATGAGTATAAATACCATTGCCTTAATTATTAATATCAGAGAAAAATCCCATTGCATTTAAAACTATCAACATCTGGTAAATTATTACCCTGTTCAATTCTACGGACGTTCCTAGCGCCATGTGCCACCATCACTGCTATCTCTACAATAGGCATCATCATTCTAACCAATCTGACCATCCCCGTTGCCACTACAAACCCCTCTGTCGCCAATATGGGCGGGCGCGCGGGCGCCGCGCTCAATCGATAGGCCGCTGCCGTGTAAATGAACGGTTGCTAGGGGCCCGCAAAAAAGTCGGGCGCGTGAGGCGCGCCGCGAGTGCCCGTCGCTGGCACTTCGGCGCGGACGAGGGCGAGGGCCCTGGCGGAGGTACGGGGGTCGAGAGCGCGAGGGCGAGGGCGTAGCGGGGAGGGCGTAGCGGCGAGGGCGTAGCGGCGATGGCGTAGCGGCGAGGGTGAAAGTATGGGGCGAGGGTGAGGGCGAGGGCGAGGGCGAGGGCCACTACCACCGCCGCCACTACCACTACCACCATCACCACCGCCATCATCACCACCACCACCACCCCATCACCAAAGCCGCCTCCGCCGCCACCACCACCATCACCACCGCCACCATCACCACCACCACCCCACCACCAAAGCCGCCTCTGCCGTCACAACCACTACCACCACTACCGCCGCCACTGCCGCCGCCACTACCGCCGTATTAGATATGACAATTTCGAATTCGTGGTTGTTTTGGTGCGGATGTGAAAAGGGTGGGCACATGCAAGGCACTAAAATAATGGTTAGTGGACTAATTAGAGAATGGATTGAGCAAATGTGTTAATGGAGGCATTTTTAATGGCTCAAGAATAAAATATTTTTGGTATCGAATATTGAAAGATTTCTTTTCTGCAGCGTAGAGTTTCTTTTAGGATTAAGACACTTTATACGTAACTATTCTGGTAATAATATTTCGCAATCAGATAAGCAGAAATGAAATCGTTAAACATACCTTGTTTGTGTTGGAGGTTTTCTCTTTAGAATATATAGTAGAACATTTTTCAATGTTTTCTGTCATTATGGGGAATGTTGTGTGCAACTCATGTGAAACAAATACAATAGAATTTGTTAAACGCTGCCAATTGTTGATAAAAAATGAAATATTAATGCCAAATATGATGTTCTTGTTATTATTTGTTAAATGCTCATTAATTCGATAAACGAAATATTCATGTATGCCTATGACAAATACCGTTACAACCGTTATAACAGCATCTTGGAGATCTTGTAGTATGGAAAATGTGCTATACATTTTTATTCATGTTCGTTCTAAAAATAGCTAAGTAGTGCCAAGTATTTCTTAATATTTGAAAGAAACGTGTTTGATTCTTGATTTATTTCGTGGGTTTGTATTACTTTTTCATAGCTCATTTCTAAGGTACTTTGCTCTTTTTACATGACGCTTCTACACAGGGCTTGAGGCATCTATCTTACTAATTCCCAACGCGCACACAAATTAAAAGGAAATTCTGCGGCCTCTGACAAGTGAGAGGTGACTATGGTTTCGTGGGATATCCAGAATCTCACAAAAATCTAAAAACAATAAAAGTTTCGATTTTGTCAGAAAAAAATTTACTTGTTTTTTTCTGTATGTTTTTATACTGTGCCTATCAACTGATTTCTCTTATTCAGTGCGTCTGCTAACAAAACAACTGCCGTCATGAGACAGCAAGATGTCAAGGAAAAGCTTTCAAGCCATTAGATATTTGCTATTTACCTGTCGAGTTATGGAACAGCAACTTTTTTGATATTCTTAATATATAAGGAACACAAATTACTGTGTATCCATATAAACTGTACTTTTTGCGTTGTTCGTGAAGACAGTATTTGCTAAAGTACTCAACTTGTTGCAGTGTTATATGAGAGCGTGCTTCTTTTCGGAAACCATTTTGACCGGGAGAGATGGTTCAGGGCGTTAACCGATGTCACTACAGTGCCTCTGACCTAGGATTCCTGTCGTGATGGTGGCACGGTTTTCGACACTAGCTGAATAGCTGCGTAGAGTTTAGTCGCTGTCTGGAGGAGATTTCTAGCGACAGGCTGCTCTGATCGCTAGTTTTCTGTGCTTTTTTTGATCAACACCGGGTGAATGCGCGAGCAGTATTCTAACAATCGGGCCACAAACCACGCGCGATCTTACTTTCCTTTTCTTTGCCTTATCGTCACCCTGTACACACATACAGTTACATGCACTACTGTATGACACATAACGGGAGACCGGTCACAAGCTTAGAACTTTTCGCAACTGGGGCCACACTGGTGGGAGATACCTGGTTGGAGAAAACACCTCTAGCCGACAGGCAGGTCGGTGCCGAATCTCACAATCCAGGTGGGCAAGATCACCTCCGCCTCCGGCAATTAAAATGATTACACTTACGGGACTAATGACCTCAGCAGGTCACGTGCCCAGAATCACTAATCAATCAGTGTATCAATCGAAAATCCTTGTGTAGTTTTGTCCAGGAGCAGCTGCAGCAGTCCATCAATAAATTATTTCTCCTTATTTAATAATTGACCAAAAGTTTCAAATTTCCTAAAATCCTTCCTTTATGTGATCTCTTCTTGTTGCTCCCACAATACAGATAACGAGGAATGCATGCGTAAGTGATATATTGTGAAGTGAGGTGTCATGAAGTATAGAACAGAGAAATAATGAAGGAAGTGATTAATGGGTCATAGTGAAATAAAGTTAAGTGAAGTGAAGTGCAGTTAAGTGCAGTGAAGTGCAGTGCAGGGTAGTGTGGTCTTAATTGAACAAATATTCAGTGCGGAGTTAGATTGTAAAAGTTTATTTTTCCAAAGGTAATTTAATATTTTATGAATCAGTCAGTTCTTATATCATTATTATTATTATTATTATTATTATTATTATTATTATTATTATATAATTTGCATGTTAGCTATATTATCTTATTTATGTATCTAGCTGCCATCGGGTTATACTCATTTGCAGTTTAAATAAATTTATCTTATCTTATGTTTTACAAACATCATCATACGATGTGTTGGAGGGGAACGGCGTTTGGTTGATCAATATAATTAAAGTTGTCCTGAGATATTTCACTGGGAGAGTAACGTAAATTAGGCATCCCGAAAATATTTTAGGGCATTCAGTGAATATAAATATGTATCATTGGTTGCTTCTTTCATTAAACTGGCGCTCCGAAACTTTTTAGCAATTAAAACATTATGTGCCGTTTGCGTATTAATTTCATTTACGTTTCAATACATTTTTACTAAATAATTTGTTTTTTTATTAATTTCCGAAACAAACGAGTTCCAAATGTTTAATTTAGTAACAATCAATGTTACTAATATTTATTCGTTTCTGCTCATTTTCACCGCCATTGTCCAAACACTCGCATCGTGAATACACAAGGTAAATACATTTCATCAAACACCTCGTGTGACAGTACATTCATTTCTTCACATAATGCCTCCTCTCGAAATTATAGTTCTCGGAGAACATTTTATTTTGATGGAACAGTAACGAAGAAGCTTGAAGGGAAATTGAGTGCGCTGACATCTAAGAAACCTGCACCTTCATTACCTCTACATTTAAAGTACCTCACCTTCTTCCATTGACTTTTATCTATTTTCTACATTTACGTGGGGTTCTGTTTACACATAAAATAAATTTACTACAGATTGTATGATGAAAACGATTTATATATTTTAGCTGATAAAACCAATTCTAAATCCTACAGAACATAGATCACTACCAATATTCTGCATGTAGTTGAATATTAAGTCTTTATAGCAGACAATACGTATTCCACTAATAATATTTCGTAGGGTATTTCCGTCTAAATGTCGTGCACCCCGCTTGCCATTAAATTTAAAACACCCTTTAGCTCCCACAGCCTCTTCGGCCAGAAAAGGAACAGGCCGTCTAGGTTCTCCACCGCTGGAGAGGAATGTACAGTCGCATCACCCTGCGAACATCTTATCTCGCATGACGATGTGAGTTCTACCACTGCGGTTGCTTCCCAAGCGTGTACGAGGCTTAAGACCGAACCTTCGAGAGCGTTCGGCTCGGACGAGTCCCGTTACTCTTCCGAGCCGCTTCCTGGAACTGCTCTTCGGGAACGGACTCCATCGCGTCTGATAAACCAAAAAGAAATCCAGGAGCGTCGCTAGAAACTTTGTACACGTAACCTACTTGAGCGGAGAGACACATCGACGTTTCGACATGGTTGTGGCGGTCACGTCGGAGCCGGATGGCAGGTTGTTTGGGCGCGGGGCGATGGGGCCGCGCGATTGGGAGGAGTGGAGTGCGGAGGATCGAGGAGGAGGAGGAACCAAGGGCAGTGACCGGCTTCCCCCAGAGAGTCGCAGGGACTTTTTCTATAGTAGAGACAATTTATTTAGGCGGTTCCCTTCCCCTCTTTCCAGACTCGACTCTGTGACGAACGCATATTCCCCTCCGAGTAAGCAGACGCGAAAGTTGAACGATTGCTGTTAGTGTGCCGGAAAGGGGGGAGGACGGGTGATGCAAATGAGTAGTGCGGAGACCTCGAAAATGACCTTGAGCCGCCTAAATTGATTGCTCCTAGTACAAGAGAAAATTGTTTCATGATAATTTTTTTCTTGTCTTACTGTTGAGCTTGATAGTCGAAGAACGAACTGATTTCAAGCACCACCACATGTTGTTGGAAACAATGGATAAAGTAAGATCAAATTGTTAAGGCTTTCAGGTTTTTTCTACGATTTACCATGTATTTTTAAACTTCGCGATATTTGTAATGATTGCTTATTGCTATTATAAGTTTAATTATTGCCTCCTATCTTCTGGGGAAATTTCTATTCAAAGTGTCCAAGTAATCCCTTGTCATATAGCCCCGTATTTATAATGTTCGTGACGCACAAAAAATTAGAAATCCCATCGTGTCTCAAATTTAATATATACGGGAAGGTAAAAAATTACGAGTTGAAAGATTCGGTTCGAAAGCATTTACATGTAGTTTAGATTGTTCACATTTCTGAACACTTCTTTCGTAAATAAGTATAAAAGACTATATTTATCATTTTGTTCTCTTGGAAACAGTTCTTTTAGAAATACTTGACAAATATTATATATCAGTTGAATAACCTTACATGTATAGGCGGTTATAATAGATTTAGTAAAGTATAACACAGAGTAAATTAAGTCACACATTAATCGCAAATAACCTTTCAATTTGTTTACTTAAAATAAGCAAAACAGTCGTTGTTTACATTATTGTTTAATTCATAAATTGGTATTGCAAACTCACCATTGTACTACATTATAAATTCATGTTGTATGTCTTTTGTTGGGACCTACGTCATCTCAATAGTATAATATTTCAGAATAAATTGTCTTCATAGTATAATTAATAATGGGGTGGTCATTATTTTGCCAATATTGGAATTTCTTGGATCTCCTATCAAATTGAAAATCTAATAACATAAGAGATACACATTTTCAATGATTGAATAATATATTATGCCACGCACTAATTTAGAGTACTTTGTGGAATTCTTTGCACTAATTTGATTTAATCCCTGAAAATGTGTACTTTTCATTTGTAGTTTCTCGCCTTACTAAGTACTTACGTATGACAAATAAAATGTAATGCTGAGACAAAAATCTGAGACAAATAAATGGATCCTATATGTAGTAATTTACTTTCTATATCATGTTGTGTATCCAGAATCGATGTTTTGCGGGTCTTTGATAACGAAAAATAGGTTGACGTCAACACGTTCGTCTGTCCCCTTGACCGCGGTTATCTCTAGCGCGTAACGCGATTTTCTAATTGATTTTCTCACCTCGATCTGTTAAAACTCGAGACCTACGAGTATAATAGGGATATTTTGATTTTTGTGGGTACTTTACATGAAGCCTTAATAACGGTTTTAAATTTTTCTAAAAAATGGCTTCAATTTTTTTTTATTAAACTTTTCGTCGGATAGAGCAAACAGCGCTTAAAAGTTACGCAGATCTTATTTTCGTGGAACACTCTGGATTTTCGAAAATTTCAAAAGAAAAAATGCGAGAAATATGTGATGTAGCGCCTTGGATTTCAAAATATTAGTAGACTTCGCGTAATTTCCTGATATATCTGTGGTGCTGTTTAATGTTAGTATCGAATAACAGGAGAAAGAAGCTGTTGCAGCACCTCTGGTTTAGACATTAAATAAAGAGAGAGGAACAGATCAAAGACATTCGAAACTTGTCAAAATAACGATCACCTACATTTATACCATATCAATAAGCCACACACGATATATTTTCGAGAAGAATGAGCTATTTACGATATATACACAATGTACATTCTAGAAGAATATATATCGCATATAGTATATTCATATGTGTATAGGATGTTTTAGATGATTATGAATCGAATATACATATTCTCAAAAAAATAATATGCATATTCGCAGTAATCATGTTCTTGCTGAAAAGGTATATGAGCATTGATACATACTAATCAAGGTAACTGCGCTGCGTCGCATTTATGGTGAAGTGAATGGCATGCTCTACATTTAGGAAATAGCAAAAGAAATCATGAAATAATCATGTAGGTATGGATTGCCCGAAAAAATATCTTATGGATGCACATTAACAATTTCAGGATCATTTCGCTTTGTGTTATGTATAATATTTTGAAGTTTTAGAAAAATAATTGTAGTTTGTGGAAACTTCTTTCACAGATGAATAAGTTCTAAAGACTAAACGATAAATATTTCTCATATTTTGTATTGAGATAGCTGTTGTTCACTTTAAATGCTTGATAAGTTCACACAAATGAATTCCTCAACAGAGGAAACAAGAATCAATTGTTTATTTGTTATTAAACATTTAACGCTACATTTGAAAATCGAAATGATATACGAGTTAATTGTATTGAACATTTCATCAGTGGCAACAAGTATCCTTCTTCTTTGTCGTGAATGGGATGTAGACATCTAACACGAGATAGTGCCATTCGAGTTAGGAATCACATAACGCAATCGACATAGAATTTCGTCTAATCACGGTATTGTGCAGTGTGTACTTTGCTATACTATAAATGATATAACATACTCATAAACGTAGTGATGAAGTTTGTAATATTACAGTACTTCAAATCACATGTACAAATCTCATTGTCTACTTTATTTGGAAAAAACGGGAATTTAATATTTCATTTGTGATACGCACACTACAATACTTCATAAATGAAATTAATATGTATTCACATTGTAAGAAAATGTGTATTTAGGAAAGGTGTTTACGAATCAGTCACAAGTGTCATTCCAGAAATCTAAATCCTTACACTTATTTTTTTCCATAATCCCCCTCTTATTCATTACATCTTTTGCGAGGTTTAGTGAAGTGCTTAACCGGTCACCTAACCGTTGACCAACAGGTAGAAGTTCATTTTTTCAATTATGTCGTGCAACTAGCACCACTAGTAGAATTTACGCCAACCATATCTAATAACTTTTCATGTGAGGTCGACAAATAAAAGAAATACCGGTGAGGTGGCAAATCAGTATGCAATTGCTTGGATTGAGCTGTTAGCGACCATCTCGTCGTCAAGATATTCATGTGTGGATTACGCCGTGGAACCGGTCTGGCAAGGTTCTTTTATTGGCCTTCTCTGTCGTTAGACTAAAGTAGGGGAAATGTTGACTCAGTGTGGTAGGGGAGATGATGTAATTTCCATCTCAACTTTCTACCCCCTATTTATACAAACTATGTATCCAGAACATTTTTCTTCTTATACCAAAAGATGATTTTTTATCTCTAATTATATCTCATTTTGGGAGGAAATATGAGAATACAACGTAAGCGAGATGTATCACGAGTGAGTTCATTGAACTTTCAACATTCTCTGTTTTCGCATACCTGAATAACGTAGGAATATTTATGATAATTCAGGGACAAGGCTAACATTAGGTCAAGTGTGCAAAATCTTTTTAAATGTTATGGAGGACATGTTGTTTAACTAATGGTGTGTTGATCAGATCAACACGAATTCCGAACAAGATTCTTATAATTCTATTACATTACGGAAACAAAAGTTACTTACAAATGTTAAAACTGAAAATGGTACACAATGTTGTAGGAAATATGTCAATATTTTGAAAGAAAAACACGCATTATTGGGCTCTGCAATTGAAAACTGTGTTTTTTCCCTTTACGTGCATGTAATATACTACTTTCTTCAAGAGCTATTTGACAAAATCCACGTTTTGGGAGTTGCCAACATAAAAAAGTGAAGTTTCTCAAAACGTCAGTCTGTTCGCCTCTCTTTCTCCAGCTGGAAAACCTAACATCTAAATAGTACACACGTTTTTCATTAAAATAGATATTCCCTGATCTATCTAGATGCAATCGAACCCCTGCGAACTTGAAATGAATCTTTTAATTTTTGGGAATATTTTACTTGAAACCCTTATTTCATTTGCGTAATTTTCTAAAAAAATGTTACATTTTTCTGTGGACGTTTTTCTAGATTATAGTACGATTATAAATTATTGCACTGTTCCAATTTTCAGAAAATCTCTGAACGTTCAAAATTGTTAATTTATTTTTTTGTTGCCGCCCTACAGCTACATTATTGAAGATAATTATTTGATCGTGTACTATCTGTTCTTCAAAATTAGGTAACTGAATAACGCCAAGTACAATTTTTTGGACAACAAACAGTTTTTGCGTAACTGTGAGTGAAATAGTGATATTTTTTAAAGAAACACATAAATACTTTTTTTAACCGTAAACTTTTTCTTAAAATATTTTCTTCAAATAGAGAAGAGTTTGCAGAAGTATATATGACGGTCCCATTTTCATTAAAACCTCTGCAATTTGCGTAGGTGAAAATTGAAAAGTTTTGCATATTTTTTTGGAACCTGTTCCACTCCTTCATTATTAAATCTAAACATTTATTTATTAATGCAATATATATCTAAATATAAAACCTCAAATCAATTAAGGAACATTTTTAAAAGAATGCTAGTAGTTTTCGAGTAATTTTAGTTAAATCTTGAGAAATTTGTTACCCAACGTATATCAGCACATCATGGTAGGAAGTATTTATTTTCTGACCCCAATAATAAGGTAGCCGAGTGGGTTATTTTCTGGCTTCTCGCTCAGAAGGCCGAGATTCGATTCTTAGATAAACAATTTTAATTTGGAACGTTTATGCTGGAACGTAAATGGGGTTTCAGTGACGAAAGTTAACCACACGAAAATGAAGTAGTGCCCCTTCCCATTTGGTTTTCTCTGACAGTGGCCATGTTTCTTTACTCCAAAGAAGACGTTTGGGTTTGAGGAAGTCACACATGCTATAGTGAGAACAATGATTTAACTAGAAAAACAAGGTGGCGCCATCCATTGGATTCACGTGAGACATTTCAATGGCGGCTGAGGTCACTCGATGACGCATGTGCCCTGATAACGGAGCTGCATTTGGACTGTAACTCGGCGACAAGACCAGGACTTGCCACTGCTAATTACTTCGCATTAAAAGGTTGTAGTATAAAATGTCATGATTTAACGTAAAAGGTAGTGTGTATTCGCGAAATGAGAGTAATAAACTTGTTGCAAAAAGAGAACAGCCCAGACTAGACACAAGACATTAAAGTACTATGCAATTGTTGATATATAGAACAAGAAAAAACGAATATATATATATATATATATATATATATATATATATATATATATATTGTAATATTCATAAGACTGCTCGGGGGAGGGCGCCAGGTTCAGCTCCTGAAATGTAACTGAATGGAAGAGTTGGGAGGTCAAGAATGAGCAATTGAGTCATTTGTGACAAACAACTGTTTATTCCTGGCACCAAAAGCTACCAGGTAAATTACAATGTCGCAATGGGCGACGCAAGTTTCTTTACTAAAACTACTCTGTGAATTAATTACAAGTGGTTAATTCTGCTGGGCCTGAGCGCGGCCATTTGCAGTTTTTCGCTGTTATAATTGTTCAGTGAGACGGCAACGTCTCATAGTTTTCACCAATGGCCGCTGGTCTTCGTGGGCAGGCCGAGGCGGCAGCCTCAAAGCAGAGGCGGCGGCGGCTCCGGGTTGCTGGTCTTCTGCGGCGCGTCTTCTCTCGCTCAGGTAGCGGCGATTCCAGATTGTCAGCTCGAGCAGGCTCAGAGGAGGCGAGTGGCCACGGGCGTTGACGTTGCGAAAAGGGCTGTCACCTAGCCTGGGACGAGAGGCGGCAAGGCTGGCGGGCCGAAGCGAGAAAACGGCGCGGGATCCGGTAATTTCCCGCCCGAGTTTTCTCCGCAACAATTTACGAGTCGCGTCCTGACTGATTCGGCTCTGGGAAAGTCTTTTCCCAAACTCGCGTTCCGATCGTGAATGACGGAATAATTAGGCACATTTAGCTACCAAGAAGTATCTTGGAACTCTCCCGTAGTAACAAAAATTTATAAGTCTCTCTCGAAGAAATCTTACAAGGTGAAGTCTCCGAAGAAATTTTACAAGTGCCCGAAGAATTTTACAAAGTTAGTGTCTCGAATAAATTTGACAAGTCTAGCCTGAAGAAATTTTAACAAGTCTCTCCTCCCACTGTGCATCGCGTTTATAATAGAGCTACGTTTCCCCTTCCCAAAATGTTCCTGACACCAAATTTCTCCCTTCCCTCATGGCGAAGCTTCCCATTGGCCGAGGGTGGCTGCGTCGCAGAAATCTGATTAACCAATCTCGTGTCGATTTTTCTGTATTTTTCCGTCAATGTTCTCTGTCTGTCGCTGGTTTCGCTCTCTCGCTCGCTTCCCTTTGTCAGTTGTTCCAGAAGCTGATCGCAGCTGTCCTGGACACGTGCGCGCGTAAAGGCGCATTTCACGGGTTCCCGACGGCCGGCAGGGGCTAATCGACACCCTCCTGTGTTTAGAGAGAAACAGCTCCCGCGAGGCTTCTGGCGCCCGGACGCGTGCCAGAACGCGTGCCAGAACGAATGTGGGGAGTTAGCATTGTTCGGAAGAGGCCGAGAAAGGTTTCACTCACGACGTGTCGTAAATGTGTCTTCCTCGCCTAATTGACACCCGGCCCAACTCCATCGGGGCTGGCATTCCCTGGTCGCGCGGCTGAAGGAAGGGCGCGAGGGTGGCGCTTTGTTCGGCCGGTCTCCGGCGAGGGGGCAGCAAGTATTTTTATGAGGGGGTAATAAACCAGTTGCCTCTGGGAAGAAGACCCGTGCGCGGTCGGGGGGTGGGCCTCCCTGTCTAGCGGAGGGAACCGTCGCGGTGGAGGCCGCGTCCCTTTGACCCACTTCTTTCTCGACGCGAGATATTTCCAGCTGTAGGAATTACTTTGTTATTGACGATGCCATAATAAAATTATATTAATTAATCGGTGACGCCACAATATATATATATATATATATATATATATATATATATATATATATATATATATATATATATATATATGTATATAAACTAACCTAATGTGAGCGGGGTAGGGCGCCAGGTTCAGCTCCTGAAATGTGACTGGATGGAAGATTTGGGAGGTCATGAATTAGCACAGAGTCATTTGTAGCAATTAACAGTTTATTCCTGGCACCAAGAGCTGCCAGGGAAGTTACATGTCGCAAAGGGCGACGCAAGTTTTTTACTAAATCTGCTCTGTGAGCTGGTTATCTTAATTACTAGTTGTCAATTCCCTTAAGGCTAACATATTAGGCTTACTCTTTGATGAAACGTGCTATTCATCATGTAAGGTCTGCAGGGCCTGAGCGCGGCCACTTGCAATTTCTCGCCGTTACGATTGTTCTGCGAGACGGCTTCGTCTCGTAGTTTTTCACCAGTGGCTGCGTTGTCTCCGCGGGCGGGCCGGGCTGCAGCCTCGAAGCAGAGGCGGCGGCAGTCCCGGGTCGCTGACCTTCAGCGGCGCGTCCTCTCTCGGCAGGTAGCGGCAATCCCAGGTCGCCGGCTCGAGCAGGCTCAGTGGGGCGAGTGGCCACGGGCGTTGACGTAACGCGGTGGGCTGTCAATCGGCCCGACGCGGGAGGCGGCAAAGGCTGGCGGGCCGATGCGGAAACGGCGCGGGATCCAGTAGTCTCCCGCCCGAGTTTCCTCCGCGACAAGTCCACTAGTCGCGTCCTAACTAATTCAACTCTGGGAAAGTCTTTCCCAAACTCGCGTCCCGATCGTAAGTAACTGAGTAATGAAGTAAATTTAGCAACCAAGAAGTATCTTGGAATTCTCTCGAAGTATCTTAGAAGTATCTCGAAGTAACAAAAATTTAGCTCTCAAAAAATTCTTAGGAGCGTTTCAAAAAATCTTAGAAGTGTCGCCGAAAAAATCTTAGAAGAAGTGTCCTTTTCCACTGTGCATCACGTTTTTAAAAGAACTCCCTTTCCCCTTCCCAAAATGCTTCTAGCTCTGAATTTCTCCCTTCCCTCATGGCGAAGCTTCCCATTGGCTGAGGGTGGCTGCGTCGCAGAATTCTGATTAACCAATCATGTGGCAATTTTCCCGTATTTTTCCGTAGATTGTTCTCTGTCTGACACCGGCTTCTCTCTCTCGCTCGCTTCCCTTTGTCAGTTGTTCCAGGAGCTGCTCGCAGCTGTCTGGACACGTGCGCATGCAGAAGCGCATTTCACGGATCCTCGACGGTCGGCATGGGCTAATCGACAGCCTACTGTATTTAGTTTGTAAACAGCCCCTGCGGGAATTCGGGTGCCGAGTCCAGGCGCGTGCCAAAACGGGTGCTGGGGCGGGCTTTGTTTGGAAGGGGATCGGTTGATGGCCGAGAAAGGTTTTGATCACGACGTGTTGTAAATGTGTCTTCCGTGCGAACTCCTTCGGGGCGGCGGCAGTCCCGGGTCGCTGGCAAAAGAGGGGCGCGAGGGTGTACATTGTCCGACCGGGCTTCGGCCTGGGCCATTATGTCTTTTTATGAGGGGGGCAATAAACGGTCCGCCTCTGAAAGGAGGCTGAGTGCGGTCGGGACCAGCCCTGCTTGACAAAGGCATCTTCCCTCGACCTACTTCTGCCTGGACGCGAGCTATTTCCAGATGTGATTATTATTTTATTATTGGCGACGCCACAATAAAATTATACTTAATTAATTGGTGACGCCACAATTATATATATATATATATATATATATATATATATATATATATATATATATAATATATATATATATATATTATATATATATCCTTTCGTTTTTTCTTGTTCTTTTCTTCAAATACAACAAAGTGCAATTGTAAATGTAATATAAGACCGATTACCGCTAGAACCTGTAAATTTTTTAAAAATTCCAAATAATTCGAAAATATAATATTGGAATCTCTCTCGTTTCTTTTGCTGATGTCATTTTTCGAGACTGGTTGAAGAAATCGTTAACTACAATTGTGACGTGACCGTTAAAAAGAGTAAGACGGGCTATTGAGAAACAGTAATTAGGGACTAGTAAAATAGCTCTGGTTATTAGTACTGGCGGAGCCAAGATTTGAAAGGAGAAAAATATGTAAATAAGTATACAATAAATAAGTTAATCTGTAATTAAGGTAACAAATTCTTTAGTAAATAACTTATAAATTAATTAGTAAATAAAAAAGTATTTCAATCATTAATAAGTAAATCATTAAATGAGCACATTAAGAGGTAAAAGGGAGTGGGTGTACAATAAGTAAGCACAGAAGCGATGTTGCGGACGTTCTTCGGTGGTGCAGTTTGATTTCAGGGGTTGAGGAGGCCAAAGTCTGGAAGGAGAATATGTGGTGTCCACGCCCAAGTGTTTCGAAAGTGATTGGTAGATTAGTATATACTCCCCTTTTGACGGCAGGTTTTCCACATTTAGGGCTTTTTTCCCCTCAGCTTCATTATACGATATCATTTCCGCATCTTTGGTGCGATGATCCTTTGGTCCACTGAGGTGAATGCCAGAATTCGAAAGGTTAGAATACTTTAAGATACGGATTCCCAATTTGTTTTCTTCGATTAACACATTCTAAAAGAATGCTTTGCTTCATAGTCCCCCTATATTTTTCTATAATATATGCGGCATATAATAGAATCATAACACAAATGTTTGGACAAAAATTGCATGATAACAGTTAGATAAAACATATGAATATAATTTTTGATGATGTGGTTTATTAAATATGTGTTATATTTTGTACAATTATAATTTGACATTTTTTTAAATATGATGAAGTATTATTAGATGTTTTGAAGCCTTATAGTAAAAAAATTAACTAGTAACTTCATTTTTATTATTTTTGTAATCAAAAGGATCTTGATTATACCGATCTGTCACCGGTGCATATTCAACTTTCGACCCCTATCGACCCTCAATGGGTCAATACCGCCACATTGGAAACCACTGCTTTAGGATGTAGGCTTTGTTATAGCCTAAAGGTCTTCGACCTTGTTACATAGTAAGTAGTTAATGTAATACTAATCTTTTAAATAAAAAATAAAGAATACGAGAAAGTATGGTCTGTTGTAGGGCCACTCCTTTTTTCGTAGGTAAATAAGGGTAGATCCTGAATCAGTTCGTACAAGTTTTGCTTTCCCTGAAATTCAGTCCAGCAAAACCCGCAAATCCTGTGAAATAGTTTTCAGTTGCACTTATGTTGTAATTAGAAGAACTATATTATAATTGGGCTTCTGTTGGAGGTGTAGTGACATATCTGATAAAACGTGGTACAATGTTTCTTTGTAAATACAGAGTATCAGCAATATTTTTATTTTAAATTTAATTAATTTAACAGCAAACGTACTTAAAAATGTATGTTTAATATAAAAGTATTGCTGACGAAATAACTAAGAAAACTGCATAGATAGTGAAACCTCATTTTAATGATCATAAGCAAAGTAAGGTACCTTTTTACTGGATCAAGGGAAACGACGAAAAACGTAATCAATATTGGGTATCTGATCTAGAAGCAGAATCACTATCTTGTTACAGACATATTTAGTCCCTTTGAAGTACATACACATGATAACTAATGTGTTAATATCTTGTTAAAATGAATCTAATTTTTATTTTGGATGCCAAGTGTGTAGCCTCTAAATAGAAACGAATATGCTAATAGAAATACTAATAATACTAAATAGAAAATATTTTCCTTGCCATTTGATCTTGTCAATATATTTTCATTATTTAAAGTCTTCTGGCAATGTGATATAAATAATATGTATTATACGTGTTTTTTATAGTGAGCTGTTTCATACGAAGACCTGATCAATATAATCCCTACGTCGGTTACTGACTACTATCTACACACTAGATAATTAACTACAGACTAGCTGAATCCGTGTGAAAATTCTGCACTTTGTAAATCATTGGTTTAAAAGTGAAAATAGCTTTATACTTTAGACGAGAACTTGATCTGTACATTAAAGCATTATTGATCCATTATGATGGCATGGAGTTCACCAGTAGAGCTAAATTATCACTCAATTCTTCGCTCCACCTGCCCCCCTCTCTGCATGTTGCTCTACCTGCTCAGCGGCATATTCCTCTAGCCTGTTCTCCGCGTGTTCATTCGCATTTCTCCGCATGCCTATCGCATGTTCCCGAAACATGTTCAAGACATGTTTCCTCTCATGTTCATCACTTGTTCCATCGCATTTTCGCCATATATTCACTACATCTTCTCTCCAAATACTCCTTCACATGCTCTCCCAAATATTCCTCACATGGTCCCCGGAGTTTTCCTCAAATATTCCCACAAACGCACCCCTAAATGTTTTGTTTTTTGCATGTTCCCTCAGATTTTTCTTCAATGTTTCACATAAACTCACGGTTCCTGCACTTGTAAATCTAAACATTAAACTGGATATTCAAAATTTTAATATAAGTACTTTTTATCACGAAATATTTGTATAAGCTTTACGGCGGCATATGGAGAAGTGCCTCCCCTATCGGATGAAACGAGAAGTTCTGAAAGGCTTGAGTACTCAGAAGTGCGATCCCCACCCCCCACAAAATGAATTCAGAGAAACCCAATGATTTTTTGCCAAAAAATTCAAATCTCCATAAATAGAACATTTTAAAAAATCATTTAAAAAGAAAATAGCTCAAAACAGTCTCTTTTGTATATTACGGTATAGAAAACAAGTTGTTTCCTTAAAGGGACCACAAAATGGGTGTGAAGGCTCCAGGATGCATCATTTCTGGTGTATGCACGATGGCAAAGTGTGTTGCGGCGTAATATTCTTTGCGAGTTGCATTTCCTAGTAATCCAAATGTGTCATAATTTGCGAACTATTTTTCGCCTTATACGTTTGATTGTCCCTTGGGTAGTAATTTCGTATGCACCAGTGACTTATGAAGTTTGTGTTCATGTCCTCACCCTTGAAGCGACAAGGTATAGTAGGCACTCCAAGCTTAATAGAGTGGTTTGCTTTTTATTCGTGAATCACGTGGATGTGATTTGCTTTTTATTCGTGCTTTTGTGATACCTTAAAGCCAAGAGACTACAGGATCTGTTTCACCAGAATATTATGGCTTATTCCAGTCGAGAATCTACTTTCGCAAAACATAAGCAACGAGATGTGTGAAGATTGAATGAATTTGAAAGAATTGAGAAGTGAACTTGCATTCTTTCTGTGTAATATGTAAAACTTAATTTCCCTTCTTATGCATATAAATTGAAGACTAACCCCCATAGTCCCTATAATAAGATATTTGATAGCAAACTATTTAATAATTTGTTTGTAATTATAGTATCAATAAAACTCATACTGTAAGCATGCTAGTGAAATTGCTCTTCCCTATCGTGCCGTTTTTAACTGACCTTTTGACTTCAAATAAATAAATCGTCTCAAAATAACGGGCTTTAGTAAAATCTTTGAATTACAAAAATATTTTAACATAAGAAATGGGAATATGAGAGTTTACAACATACTTTCGCTTTAAACTAATAGATTATGTTTAGTCTAAAGAAATTTTAAAATCGTCATTCTAATAAGAAAACTTGTAATAATTTTTGTAAACTGTTCCTCAGAACACATTTTTAGGAAATTCTTTCTGGCGCCAAGAACAGTAATAACATTTCTATATTTGGAATTGTATACAACTCGTATTTAACAGAATTTGTTCGACATTGATGCTGCTAAACGGGAATTCAGGTACAAATATCCACTCTATGCAATTAATTATTACAATGTCAATTAAAATATGAGAATTAACAATGCCTCTAATATAGCGAAATAAATCGGTTGGAAACAAGTGCACCTGCAATTGAATTTCATTCTAGGAGGTCGATGTGCAGAAGCGTCAGTTTATTGTCCGCCGGGAATCAATGCGAGGTGGCGGGGTGGCGTCGACGCGTTGCCACCGCATTGGTGAAGGGACACGAATCAAAGCGCGCCAGCGGCGGAGCTTTGGTTTGCTTGTTCGTCCACTGCATTCGATGTACGCCAGCAAATACTGAACATTTTCTTTGTTTTGTTGTCATTCCTTTGTTCGTTCGTTGCTGGTTCTATTTTTGGTTCGACGAATATGTGGAAAATACGCCCTGGCTAGAGCACAGAATGCGAAAGGAGTTTGAAAAGAAAGCACATTTTTTTAAATTTAGTTGCCAAAATCTAGGACAACCCAAAGTACATGAAGGAAAAGAAATATCTCTGGTTGTGGTGCATTCTAACTTCAGCACAATTGGAAACCTTGAGAATTGCTATACAATTCCAGTTATATCAATGAGATATTTTACTAGGTAACTTGTCAGATGGCCTGCAGTCTTTGAAGAAAAAACTGAGTCTGTCTTATGCATCGGAGATCTTTACGAGAAAATCGGAGAAGTACATATATTTTTCTTACCCATCCTTCCATTTGCAAGAATAAGACGCCGTGGGACTGAAGAAATCCTTACATTATTATCTGTATCATCCATATTGTTATTTAAGAATTTGAATTACAATGCGAAAAATTAGTAAATGAAAATATTGACTAAATTCATGCATATTTCTCTCGAATATAAATGAAACATGCATAAAACTTAAGCGACAAAGTAGGAGTTTTCACTATTAATATCTTCTTAAACGAGAAGTATATTAAAAAATTCTCTTATTTCATTTATATGAACATTCCAGTTTTAAATAATCTTTTAGAGTATTATTTAGTTATAGAACTCAGATACTATTTCTTCTTTGACAAATGTCAAAATATCTGATGTCTGTTCCGTCAATTCACACTTGTCCTAAGGCCTATGCGAATGAGATTCGGTCGTTCCGTCAAATAATGTCCTTGCGTCTGAGTTCGTTGCAGTTCTCGACATTGGACACCTTAAAACTCGAAAAGAGATAAAACGAGGTGAGAAGTAGGTAAAGAACTGCTGCAAGCTCGCATGGATCTTTTGTCGCTGTCGCGTCGCTATGCGCCGCGTCGCAACCGCCGCCGCCGCCGCCGCCGCCGCCACCGCCCTCGCAGCTGCAGCACCGCCTCGCTAATGCCCGACGGGCCCACGAAAACGACGCGCTAATTATAAAGTCATTACCGCCGTCGCGGCGACAGGCGTCGAGCTGCCGCCGGGTCGCGCAGGGCCGCGTCTACCGCCGCCTCCGCCACCGCCGCCACCGCTCTTGCTCGCCCGTCATCCCGGAAAGTGCTTGAACAAGTCGGCCGCGCTGACAACAGATGACAAATTGCAAATAAAGTGCGCGACGACGTGCGCCCCGTTGCGTCGTTGGCGTCTGCGACGTCGGCGTCGTTGTCGACGGCGGCAGCGATGTCTGCCTCGCTGCCGTGACGGTCCCTGAGTCTCCGCGCTTTGCGTCTTTCCCGCCACTGCCTCCGCCACCGACACTGACGCCGCCTCGACAATATTTTCAGCATCATCGTCACCCTTACCGACACCGCCACCACCTTCGCTACCACCTCCATCGCCACCGCTACCATCACGTCACGAGCTCCGAAACCGTCACCGCTACCATCACAGCCACCACCTCCACCACCAATAACACCACCACCCACCCACCCACTAACCACCTCCACCCATCACTTCTTTCGTCACCGTCACTGTTACCGCCTCAGAAACCACCTCCGCGTTCACCGCCGCCTCCGCTTTCGCCTCCATCTCCTCCTCCACATTCGTTTCCCACTCCGCCACTGCCTCCTTTCCCTCCACCTCAGCCACAGCACCACCACAACCACAGCCAGCTCTGCGCGGAGCTCGCTCAGCCCTCTAGGCGCCCCGAATTTAAGTGGAAAGCATTATCCTGCGCGACGAGCTTATTTGGGGCGCGAGCTACTGCGCGTCGCGTGGCGTCACGCTGCGCCGCGCTGCGCCCGCGTCCGTAGATTTGCGGCTAAATTGTTTGGGCAGTGCGCGCGCCGCTTGTGCAAAGACCCGTGTGCGGGCATTTGGGGATGAATATGTTTGGGTGATTTCACATCGCACGCGATGCCCACGGGCTCGTATTTTTCACGGCGCATAAATGTTTTCGAGGGTCAATTCATATTTCAGAGGACGCCTCGGGGCCGGCGCAACGGCGCGGTGCGGAGCGATGCAGGTCCCGCGGGGAGGGGAAGGCCGCGGAGGCGGGGGAGGGCTGGGGGGCGAGGAGGTGAGGTTGCGCGTAGGGACCGCGGCTCGGACAAAACGCCCCCGCGGGGATGCAGGCGCCGCGCGTCCTGCAGTGCGCGACGCGACGCGACGCGACGCTCCCATCTCCGCGCCCCGCGCCGCGCCGCCCGCCACGCGCCGCGTTGCGCCGCCCGCTCAGGCTTCTTTCCGCGGTGACGGTGGACATCAGATGAAATCGCGCACCCGGGGATGCTGACATGGCACTGCGATGATCTTCTTTAAGCTCTGGTGTAACTGGAAACGGTGAATAAATTAAACAACCTCTTAACTAAACTGCCTCTCAATCGAGGGGGTGGCGGTCAGTGTTTTTCGCACTAGTATTATTCGTGTTGGTCAGTGACGCACTCAAAGGAGGGGTGGGTCCACTTTTTACTTTCCCGTATACGTACGTGTATACGGAGTTATATACGTAGTATAGGGAAAGTTATGTAATGCTGCGGAAAATCGATTGCGAGATTTTGACAGAAATACACCTTTTAGTCGGGTCCTCAGATACCGAAAACGTGTTTTTTTTTTTTTTCAAAACGTCCGTCTGTCTGTCCGTCCGTCCGTCCGTCCGTCCGCCCGGTGTCTGTGAACACTACTAGCGCCTAAACCATGCGTAGAATTTTTTCAATTTGAAGAAACCCCTGTCGATCCGGCTCGTGTCAAATCTTTGAGATTTGGAAATAAATCTTTAAAATTTGGGGGAGGTACTTTACTTGAAGCCCTTCTGACATTTTCAAAATTTTCTTAAAAAAGGCTACAAATTTTTTCTTTAAATTTATTTTAAGAATGGAGGAACATACGAGTACACTCATTTTCACGCTTTAATCTAAATTTTCGAAAAGTACAAAAATATGAATTTTTTTCGGTGTCTTCATGTAACTACAAAATTGAAGATAGATATTTTTCCTTCAAAGAAAAATTTGTTCTCTATAGTGAGGCCTTTCATTAACTTCAAGTACATATTTTTGAAAATTTTGCAGTTTTCGAGCAATATTGCGAGCAAAATGTGCAATTTAAAAAACTCTGATAGTTTTCTCTAAATAATCTGAGTATTCTCTCAGATCTACTCAGCTCTAGGTTCACTTTTTATCTTATCCCGGAGGGTTGAAACAGCTATGCCGTCTGATATGTGTACCGCCAATCGTTTTCTATCATCTTAACTACTTTCGTACTTTTACTCAGAAGAAAAATTCAGTACCTACTATGTGCTCTCAGGACTTTCTTTTATTAAAGTTCTGTTATTTTCACAGTTTGCCTGGAGACTAAACATCGACCCTCAAAATGCGAGGCTATTTTTAAATGACGATAAATTAATATTTCTATGATTGTGTTATCGTCCCAAGTACCCCATCAAATATATTTTCCAAATACCTACGAGTTCTTCTTGATACCCGGCTGTCATGGAAGCCCCACATCTTAAATAAAACCAATGAATCACAGACCGTACTTTTTAAATTATACCCGTTAAAAAACAATATATGCTCTCAATACTGGTCATACGCTTCTTATATAAAACTGCCCTTTCACAACTTTTGTATTGTGCGTGCTATTTATGGGAGGTGCTGCCCTACTGTAATAAAACCGTTGCAAACATTCCAGAACAAGATCCATTAGATTGCATGAAATTCACCCTGGTACATCTCCTAATATGAATTACACAAAGAATTTGATCTTGCCACAATAGAGCAATTCATCTCTCATTTCTCACAAAAATTCTAATACACCCTAACGATTTCTCCAATCACAAGTCATTTCGTACTTGAAAAATTATATTCTTAAAACAGAATACATCCCCGATTTCCCAAAGACGTATTCAAACATCCAGAAAACTTAATTTTGCCATAACCGAATTGCTGTATTTTCTATTATGCAGTCTTTTCTCCATTCTTCAAATTCTGAAAGTTTTATTGAGAACTTCAGAGGTCTGGAGTTCTGCCTCATCGCTCAAATTAGACTAATTGTTAGCAAAGTTATGTAACAGTTTATCTAATATTAATTGTAAACTGCGATAGCGATGAAAAAGAAAATTCTGTAATACAGAAAATAAAAAAACAATGATTTAATATCAAAGTAGTTTTGTTCTGCTTTTTAAGACCAAAATAACATATAGCATACATGATATTCAGTCATTGAATAAGGTATCACTATAAACCATGTAAAAATTTTAAAAAATCCAGTTGGATCTTGGCGGCATTAAGATGAATATTTAAGTTATGAATTTCAGTAAATAAAGTTGTTTATTACTAGTTTATGTCACTATTGTCTACGTAATTATTATATTGCTATTTTAATTAGTTTAAAATCATTAAAATGGCTGCCACATCATGAAGTTGCCTAATTTCGGCAGCTTTTTCATTTTTCGTTTCCCTGCTCTCAGAAATGATTCAATTAAAAAATAACCAAAACACCCTGCAATCTATGTAATTTCGTTAAAATATTTGTTTATGATATTAGTGGGAAAAGGGACATTTTATTTTTCGAGTAGAAAATGTTGCGACATAAGGCCGAGTGGTATAATTCTACAAGCAAAATAAAATCACTTTCACCTCGTGTCATACACTATTTTTAGACAGCCTTGCAAACTTTCCTTTTATTTTAACTAATGTATGCAATTTACTTATTTAGATACTATGTTACATTAAGGTCAGTAGCAGTTTATCAGACGAAAGATATTTTGTTTTCTTTGTTGTATTAACAATGCTATCTGAACATTTATGCATCATCCCACTTTTAGCACTAGTGCTAAAAATTGAACTTTTTCCTCAAAGTAGCTACTTTACTAGAAGCTGTATAAAAATTATATTTTAATTATGTTATTTCTGGTAAAGAGGAATGGAAAAAACCATCTAAGTGTGTAATCCGTACAATTGGGATACCAGTTGCCTCATTTGGATCCGGTTCCTAGTTTGGGTCTCAAAAGACATGCAGGACAAATTGGAAAAGGAATTTGTATATTACAAATAAGATTAATACAATATATCCACACTAAAAAGAAAAAAATAAAATTGCTGAAAACTGTGAAAATTATTGGAAAATGTAATTGACAGTCCACTCCTTTATTTAATAAGTTTCACCTCATTCTACTGATGAAGATTATATCTCGAGGCAATCGTTTTGATATTTTGAACATAACGTACCGGACAGGTTTAAAATATTTCAAATCAACGTATGTAGCACTAAGTAAATTAATCATTTTGTACTACACTTTTTATTCGATAAAAACCTTTTAATAGGCTACGAGAAAAAAAAACGACGAACCTGCACGGTGGGTGGTAACATATTTCAGCACTGCAATTTATATCAACTAAGTTCTTAATGCTGGATTTTATTTTAACACACAGAGTGTGAACTTATAATCTACATCCCAGACACACTATAATGCATTGTTTTTACCTTTCTACATATCGTACACCATCTTATTCGACATCGTGCAATATTCTTTGTGATCTTGTGCACAGAATTTAATTTTTTAAATCTTATTCTCTTGAAATTACTTGCTGTTTGGATGGACTGTACATCATTTGTTTTCTACTTCATCTCATAGATTTTACCTCGGACGCTTTAGAAAACTTGTCAACCGTCTTGTTAATCATTTCAATCTCATTATTTTTCGAGTTGATAGAATCATCTGAAGAGCGTTCTTCATTACCATTTTGCTCAATGTTGCTGTTCAGAAATAGGTTCGCTTGTTGTGTACTCCAACTGCCATGGCATCAGTCGGTACACATTTTCTATTTACATAAATTATATTCCACTGCTTTCTATTGATATGAAATAAAATTATAAAATAATGCAGTAAAGTTCATCTGCCACCTAAGATGGACCGGTCCAATCAAGGCAAACGTGTTGAGATAGATCAATTTCGGCAACTCTTCCAAATATTAGAAACATAACCTGAACAACAATTACAAGAGCATCATAAGTCTTAATATGCATATTCGCAAGCTAATGACGTATATTTGAATCGTATTGCAGAAAAGTGGCAATTACTTATTCCCTCTTTACAAAATGGCTGAAGATACGAGAATATAACCCAAGATATAATGGCTGAAGATACGAGAATATAACACCCTACAAAAATACTAAGACATTAATCCTGCTCATCAAAATGACTGATATTTTACTGAACATTGAGTAACAATCACATTAGAGCATCCACAATAGTTAGAACCATCATCTATAATCCAAATGCTCTATGCACACAAATGTATTTTAAGATATTTTTTCATACATTGGACTAGTGTTTTTTTGTTGTTGTTGAGCATCCTGTACTTATTGCAGAAAATAGGTGAAAGGTCATTTTGAACAGCATTTTCGTTCGATGTATTTCAACACTTCGAAATAAAGCTCTATAATTCAGTGATGTACCGTAATTATATATCGCAGCAAGTGCATTGAATTTTGTAGGGCTCAGAGGCTCCGCTAATACCCACATTACGCCAAGCAATTAAGAGACATCCCATTCGTTTCAAGATATCCTAAACGCAGGATAGTATAATGCAGTCCAAGCGACGCACGTGTCAGAAAATGACCTCCGACGGGATTGTCCGCGCTCGAAGTCCTAAGCAACTACGCCGTATTCCTCGGCGCGGGCGGGCGGCCGTGGGGTTCGCGGACGCGGGCGTGGGCGGGGGCGGGGGCTGGCGGCGGCGCGCTCGCGCTCGCGCCCCTTCGAGGTGAATGAGGTAAGCGCGGCACTGCAGCGGCGGTGCTTGGGACGGCTCGAGCGTCCTCCACACAGTCGTGACTTCCTCTCCCGTCCTCCAGCTTCGAGGAAAGTATCGCTTGGGGACTATTTTAAGATGTGATGCAGACATGAAAACGTTCCGTTTAAGGTGAGCCGATGGCGCTTCGACGGACGACTGGTCGACAGCGCGGAGCCGCTCACGTCCCCGCCCGCGATATCGAACACGCGATCAGCCGAGTTTATGACGAAATTAATTAAGTGCGAATCGTGAGCGATGCACTGTCGTGTGGATTAATATCGCACATATTACGTTAGCTCGTCAATAACTCCGGGAAAGCAGACGTCATGTTTCTGAGTTGGTGCGTTTTGCAATCAGCTACGAAACCGAGCCCGCTCTCGCTCGTTTGCATTGCAAATACTTTGATGTTCTCAAGATTTGATCATGTTGGCTGTAAGTTGTCCCAATGTAAAGTTTTAGACAATTAGTGTGTCTTGTAATTTGACCATGTCACATCAGAAACATTGTCTTCACACATCCCTCTGGCACCAGGTTTTACACTCGGATATTAATTTTCATGTGTTCTGACATAGCACATACGACCAACGCCACGTATACATATATAATCAAAACTACTTTCAAACAGAAGTGCACGCCAATGCCCAATTCGAGTTGTTGGAAGAAATCCACATCCATTTGTTTGTTCGAGTAAATCTACGTACAAACATTCAAATGATTGTTACTCAGTATATATATCTCAAAAATATCTTAAAGACTTTATCTTATTTTTAAGTACATGATTGTAGGGGAATATACACGTGTTGCTTCTTGAACGCTCGTTAGTCGTTACGTGTAAATAAGACTCGTTTAGTGTGCCGAACTTCATCTTTATGAAGCCTCTCGGCAATTAGAGAGTGTACAAGTGGACACATACACTAAATAAACACAAAATAAGCATAAACAGTCAAAGTCGCTCCCTCGCCAGCGATGAGCGAAATGTTGGGAAAAATCGCGCGGCGCACGATTCCCAAGTGACAGCTTCGTCGCCAGCCGGAGAGGACTCGTCGAGCACCACTCCTATACAGAGGGATTAAATGATTCTTGTATTTTTCAAGAGTTACACGCGAGTTTGTGTGTACCGAGTTGACTTAACGTTTATTTGTTCAGATTCTCCCTCTCCGTCTGTTCCTACTTTTCGTTTCCTTTCGTCGCTCTGTGTGAGCATGCGGCTCCCCTGCGTCGACATCGGCGTCGACGTTAGCGGCGGCGGCAGCGGGGGCGGTGGGGGCGGCGAGGGAGGCGGCGGCGGCGCGGCGGCCGACCGGTCGGCCGCTCCGCCAGCTGCGCGGTTCGCGCGCTCGGTCGCGGCCGCAGCTGCGGCGGGGGTGGGCGGGGCGGGCGGGGGTGGCAGCTCGTGGGTTCGAGGCTAGCGGCGGTCGCTGCGGCGGCGGTGGCTGACGAGGCCGGCAGGGCAGGGCAGGCAGGGCAGAGGCAGGACGCGCTGCAACGCTGCAGCGAGCGAGTGCGCGTGCGTGGGATGCAACGGCGCAGCGTCCCAACCTCCGCTGCCCGCCGCCCCACCCCGCCCGCTTCGCCCCGCCCCGCCCGGCGCTGCCCGCCCGGCGCCGGTGCAGCGGGGCACCGCGGGGCACCACGGGGCTCATTGCGTAATTAATGCTGCGTTTACAGAGCCCCCCTCCCCCCACGCGGGCGCGGCCGCCGCAGCCGCCGCCGCCGCCGCCGCCGCCGCCACCGCCGCAGCCCCCGGCGGCGCGCTTGGCCTGCATGCAATTGCCGCAACTGTTAATTGCGATTGGGAGCCTAAAGGTACACACTCAGACACATGCACAGCCATGCGTGCGCCCACACGCGCGCACACAGGGCGGCGCGCGGGGCTTGTTTGCGACCAAGTCAACAATCCATTCAACACCTGCATTTCTCTATGCATTCCAAATTGGTGTTTGATGTGTGATTGCTGCAGTGATGAATCGGGCTTATTGTTTGAACGAGTTTGCAGTCGCGGAGCTCGCTGCTGCGGCCCCGGGGAACGGCCGCGGGCGGCCACCGCGGGCGCGCAGCCCCGTCCCCGTCACCACCCGGCCTCCTCCCCCGACCCCATCCCCGTCCCCTCGCCCGTCCCCGCCCCCGCCCCCGCCTCCGCCTGCGGTGGTGTTTGTCCGGCGGCGGGCACCCGTTGCCGCTCCTGCCACCGCCGCCGCGGGCGGCGACGCGCTGACTGCGACCCGCGCATCGCCCCGCTGCACGCCCGCCCGCCCGCTCGCCCACTCGCCCACCCGCCCGCCCGCCCGCCCGTGCGTAGGCTGCACCGCAAACGCCCTCGCCAATCGCCTCGCGGCCGGCTCCAAGTTGCCTGGCGCGTTCGCGGCCACTGCACCGATTCGGGGCGCATTCGGCAAACAGCGGGCGGCCGTGCAGCCTACAGCACATCACGCCCCTTTCGCCTCATGCTGAGCGGCGCTTTTCCCACAGGCCGGCGTGGACATTCTTGATGAGAATGCGCGTTCGTCCGAGAAGAATTCTGGACAACCCGTTGGCAGCAAAGAGTATAGGTGCTACTGTAGCTAACCAAAATACTGGTTATTGAAAATATCGTGTGCCCACATTTCGAAAGAAATTAAATATTAGAACTGAGCGCAATCAATGCATATAAATTCTGCCGTTCCCGACGTAGATTTCCATGGCGGGAGTCAATAGGTTCTATTCTGTCCGGGACATAGGTTTCAATCATGGTTGCCAACGTTTCTGTCGTCACAATGCGACCTTCATCAAGGCAAAATTCGCAACAACTGCGAACTTAGCTCTGCATGTGGAAGAAGGTTAGCATGACTGACGACGTTTGGATTGTCATTCTGCCATCTTTTTCAGGAAAAAATGCGCCTTGAAAAGCAAAATTTGCATATGGCTTGAAGGTCACACCATGACGACCAAAACGTTGTCAATGAATGCGACGACTCCCGGACAGCCAAAGATCCACTGTGCATTCTGTCACTTCACATTTCACAAACCACACTCCCCGCTCCTTTGCGTCACTGTCATACATCAAAAGGCGAAACTATCATGAACATGTGAAAAAGCATCAAAGCATATAATGGAAGTGAATCATGCCACGCAATGGCCTTCTGATATTTTTACGTTGTATACTTTTCGGCTCTTGGGCCTCGTGTTTAAATGACCATTGCTTTTCAATTATTTATAATTGTATTCACGATATAATATTGTTTATTGCAATTGTACAATAATTAATTGTATAATCATCTTGGATGATAATGATAATTGTATCAGCTCTTTTGTGCAAGTTGCAAAGTTGGATATTTATTGGAAATTCTTTGTAGAGTCCTTTTTCTGGAACGTTTGTGTTGCCATACTTCTGTTTATTCATATTTCTTCATGTTTGTAAGTACACGAGTGTGCGTAGCCTCTTTAAGAATCTTTCTTAGGACTTCCTTAACAATGACTGTATTTTGTGTGTACGTACGTATATCAACAGTATGTGTAGTGTTAAAAAGGTTGGTGAAAACTTCACACAATTAGCTATATTAAGGGCTTCAGGTGAAATAATAAATATAAAAGTTTATAAAATGTTCATGTTGTTTCACGTTCCTGGATAATAAAATAAAATATGTTTATGATTATCAATTGTTTAGACGCGACTAAATGTCCCTAGTCTTCTTGATTTCAGTTTAAGGCATATCATGTATAAACGTAAACAAATATTTGGGTGTATACAGAATATTTCTTTCTCCAAATTCAATTGATAATTATTATTCTAGAATAGTCATACATATACATTTTTTCCGAAGTGAATTAGAGAATTCGAAAATGTATTCAAATTTTTTTGCGAAAAGGAAACAGATAAAACTATAAAGTAATAATCCAATAATAAGCGTATATTATACTTTGTTTGTATGTTTGGTTGTATTGTTTAATTATATATTTATTTTATTGATAGCTTACAACAAAAATATTCTGATAATATAATAATGATCCTTAATATAGAGAAGGGCAACGTCTTATAATCTAATGGTACTAAAGAATGTAGACTAATTTTTTTGTAATAAATACTATCCCGTACATTAACTTGCGAGTGTGCTTGAACAGGCTGGCGCACACATTTAACGCCCTGTTTACTGCTTCCTGTTACGTCATGATATTCAGATTACATTCGTTATTCCCTCTTGATATTTTCAAATGATCGTAACATCTTTGTTACGTGTAAGATACTGCAACGTATATTATTCATTATTAGAAAGGTGTTAAAAACGTTTTGGTATGAGGGATTATTTCTATGATTTTGTTAAGACATTTTAATGGTCTCACAGTCAGTTTTTTTCACTCACCAAAAGAATTTGCTTCTTAGTGGTTGTTTCAGGCAAAGCTTTATACCATTTATAACCTAATGGTCATTTTATTGAACCATACACAAAACACTAATATATTTCCCGGCTCGGGGCCACCGGATCGCGAGGCCCCACACTCGATAAACAAGGAAGAACATTCATGCTCATGGTGGGATTCGAACCAGCCGATCCTCTCATCGACATGTTGATGCATTCTAACATCTTTGCCATCAATGCGTGTCCATTTTATCTCGTATGTGTTTATTCGTAAATATAGTTTGTATTGTAATATTGTTTCAATAGACTATTTAAAATGATGAAGTTAGAGTCGCGAACAAAATAGCGTTATGAACACAAACATTTTGTTTCAGCAATTTCGGATTCATATACCTACAGATGCGAAATAACAAATACGCAATATACGTTGTCTCGACAGTACTTATTGAATGTATGAAGGAATTTTCTAATGAATCCTTGACGAATTTGTTGTTCATTTTTAATAAGATAGAAATAATGTAGAATCATATAGTGCATCTAGTGTCAGAAATTTGTGAAAGGTGAAGGACTAATTTTGAAATCCCGGTAGAAAGCATACTGAAAGTTGGAAAGGCAAAATATTTGGATAGGAGAAGCTCACTCACTGAGTTCTAAGAGATGTATTCTCCTCGCTGTCCAAGATTACACTTCTCGTTTCAGAAGACTGAGCCATGCAAGGAAGTGTATTGATTTCGGAGACATTTGTGTATCTAAGTTCGTTTTATTTGAATGATATCTGCTAATGTCAACTAAAAACATATAGTAAACAAAATTTTTGGTTTAAATATTCCAAAATAATTATTTGTTATGATATCTAACATGATCCTCATTTACTACCATTTATTCTTTAGGCTACATAAGTGGTTATACGATTGATTTCAGGGGTGGATTAATACCTTGAAGGGCCACAAGCAAACTATGGAACGACCTATACAATTGAACAAACCTATCGCTCCCTTCCTTCAAAAACGAGAAATCTGAAACGTTTGTTTCGGAGATGTTGCTATGATTAGGTTTGCCAAATTGCACTACACCAGTCATCAAACATGTAGTTCATTTACTACATATCAGTTAAAAACTCTATTAATTCATATAGGGCAGTGTTGTATAATTTAAAATTCGTGCTATTTTTTTTCTTGTATGATAGTGAAGTACATATGCTGTTCGAAGAAAGAGCGTGTCGCAGATCTTAAACACATAATATTTTTTATTTCTGTTACTTTTACAGTAGGGGTGCGATATGAAATTAAAATGAATTGGACCTAAGAACCATGAACTGTACATTCTGCAATTGAAAACCAGAACTAAAATATTTTTGTATGTTATAAACTAATATAAACTTATATTAAATATCAATTCGGGTCTTCTTCCTGCAGGGGCCCAAAGCAAATGCTGAGTCTGCTTATTCATCAATCCACCCCTGAGTGCATCAATGACTGGAGAGTTCAAATATTTCTTGTATCTGGGAGACATTGAAGCTGCACATAAAAAAACAGAATATTGAAATTCTTCCACAACATCGTCTTCCAAAGGCGATCAACGTCCAGCAGCGGCTTGAAGAATCCGCCGCCGAAACGTCTGCTTCCACGGAGCCAACGGCCGTTGATCCCCGTAACTTGCGGCAGGCAATTGATCCCCGCCCCCCCAAGCCCATACACCCTACCTCCGCCACCCCCGTTCTCCCAGCCGCCCCCTCACGCCCCTACTCGCTCTCTCCGCCGTCCCCGCCACTCCCGCGCCACCGCCCCGCTCGCTGCCTTTGCGCAAACTTCCGCCCGCACGCTTCTCGGAAGCAGCTCAGCGGGCGGCTCCGGCGACGGCTCGCCGCTCGCTGTTGAAATGCATAAGTAATTAGTGTGTGCGATGATTTCTGAATTCATCAGGCTCGCCGCTGAAAATTCCCGTCACGTGCGCAGCGGCGGCGGCGGCGGCGGTGGCCAGGGACAAGGGACGCGCGTCTGTCCACACGGCGCGGCGGCGGAGGCGACGGCGATGCGCGGGGGAAGGAGGGAGGGTGGAAAGCAGAAAAAAAAGAAGAAAAATGCTGCGCGAGACGGCTTGGGAGGGAGAGGAGGAGGACAAGGAGCTTGTTGGCGGCAGCGACGGCGGTCGTCTGAGGAAGGAGGCGCTCATGGAAGAGGTGGTGATAGAGCAGGGGACGAGGTTAAGGAATAGGACCTAGAGTAGCGGCAGGAGGAGGTGGAGGAGGAGAAGGAGGAAGATGAGAAAAAGGGGGGAGGCGCAGGAGGCGCGGCCTTATAACGCGGCGGGCCTGTTCCCGGAAATGAAAGGCCTGGGGCGACGGGCGGCGGCACAGAAACCTGGCCAAAAGAGAAAAACCTGTTGGAGTGTGTACACTCGGTGTCTTCCAGGAACAACGCCCTTCCTTTTTACGAGGAAGGTTTCGGTCCTCCCTTCCAGTGCGGCGGAGGGGCCGGTGGCGGACGGTGCGGTGGCGGCGGCGGCAGCGCGGAGGGGACCGCGCGGCGTGCACGCCCCCCCTTCCGATCGATAAGTTGTGGGCTGCCATTGGCTCGCGGGACGCGGCAACGACCGGAGAATGCCGAAGGTGCCCGACGGGCGCTCGGCCCGCTCCGAAGCCATGATGGTGGTCGAAGCGGCTGCCGGGGCCGCGCGCGGGCTCCGAACCCTGAGCCGGCGTGCTCCGCGGCCGGCGCGCCCGCGGCGGCGCCTGCGCCGTGCTGCATCCGCGCGCTACCCCCCGCTGGGCGCGCCGCTCGGCGATGTCCCTCTTTGAAAACTGCACAGCCGCCTCGCCGATTCGGTCCCAGCGCAGCCGAGCTCGCCACGTAAACAAGGCGCGCACCTGCAAAGTCGCCGCGGAAGACGGCGCGCGCAGGCCTCGTTCGCGCGTGCTGCGCGCGCAGGACTGCGCCCCAAGTGCGCATCGGGGCCCTTTTGTAGCGGGCCGCGCTGCGGGCGAGGAGCGCGCCCGAATCCAATAATACATGATGCTTGCACAAGTGCCAAATATTGACTCGGCGTCCCTTTAAATGACTCTCCCTATTGGCCTTGTTAACAGCGTGGGCTCTGTGTATGATTGAGCTTCCTCAATATCTCTCCGGCAACGTTTTCGGAGAGTGGATAAGTATATTGTAGATTCCGTGGAATAATAACTGTTCGTTGATGAGACGGCGCGCGGCTCTGTAAACGGGCCGCCTTAGCGCGTGCGCGGGAAGGAAACAAAGCGTTTGTTTGCGCGACCGCCGACGTGACGTACGTGGTGGAGATAAAACTGAACGCGCCCCTGCCGGGTCCCTCGAGTGCGTTCTGGCGCCGCGCTGTTGAAACAGATTCACGCGTGGCGGGCTCTGGCGTTTGACCGCGCTGCTGGGAGCTCTCCAGCTGTGCTTTCGTGCTTGCGCTTACAAAAGGTTGACGCGGTGACGCTCCCGGAGAGGAATTGTTTTGGACATTCGAATTAACCTTGAATCTTAATCTAGCTAACTAGCAAAGTGCTGATGAATTGTATTTTCACTTGAAAAATTAATTTAGTCTGTTTTGACAATATGTTTATCTAACAAATAATACAAACACGCATTAAATTCAGGTAATGTGTGTTCCGTGGCTTTTCAAGACACACCTGTTTTTGTTCTAACCAAATTACACGTGTCGTTGCTTTACCTAAAGAAGATTGATGTAGACATTATTGCGTGGCATTTGTATGCATAGACGTATCGCTGAATGATTAAGAATGTATCCAGAATATTTCTTATGAATACATAATGTAGCATACATAATGCAAATAAGAAACGAAACATTTGAAACATGCCTTAGATTATACCTACAATATAGTATATTAAAAATGATCGTATATTTATCGTAAATAATATACAGTAATTCATGGAAACGAGATATGGTTTAAAAGAATATAAGTCGTCTTTCTTCATATTCTGTTATTTATATTAATTTCATATCATGAAGTGCGGGCCAACGGAATTGGAGATCATTGCTCAAATAGGACGATTGAGTCACAGGAGTAGGTTTTTATATTGTGAGATTTGATGGACAAAAGGTGTGAACAAATGTATTGAAAGAGGCTTCTTGTTTCCTTTCCTTAGTTTGCAGAATTGCTCCATCACATTCTAGCGTCGGCTAATAACTTCAATGCCGTCGTTGCCCGATGTAAACCTTCGCCTCTGTCATTCCATTTTAAATAAGGGTCATTTTGACTTAAAGAGGTATAAATAAGTTCCTTGCAAGTTCGTGTAAATGCATCATCTTTTGCCTTCCTCTTGAAATAGTACAGGGCGGCAACATCCAAAGACAGTGATGGAAGACTAAAATTGAATGCATTATTCAAACATCTGGCAATTCCGTGGAGAATTTTGCCTCTCCTAGACGCTCTGTTTAGGAAGACCATTTTCGAAACAAACGCAGGGAGAGGGGTGGCGCCAAGCAAAATGGACGCGGTACGTGATTGTGGTCCATTCCCCGAGCGTCCTCGCCCTCGCCCTCGCTTTCGCCCTCGCCCCCACTCTTGACTGCGCTCGCCTCCCCGCCGTCTTCCATCGCCGGCCCCGCCCCGGCCCCTCCCTCCCGTCACCGTCACCGACCACTTCCCCGCCCCCGCCCCCGCCCCCGCCCCGCCGCCCCTCGCCGGCGCACGCAAGGGGATGCCGAAGCACCCGTCCTGGGGGAGACGACTCGGACGGGGAGCAATTTTCTTTACATCCAGCTGAAATTTACGGGGAGGGGAGAAGAGGGCTGTGAAGCCGACTGGTGCTCAACATCCCCTCCCTTTTCTAGAACACACCTACACCCCTTTGCCAACGTATTGTAGGATCCTGGGTTTAATTACAACTCACCTAGCTTCGATTCAACCGATACTTCTCTGGCCAGAATTGTCCTGCGTTGCTTTTCTCCGCCTCGATCGCCTGTGAATCGCTTCCAATCTTTCTCCTACAACGCAACGTCTGGCATTTTCACCACGCCATTCGTCATCATTTCTGTCAATACTGCTTCCGCCAACCCTTACTAGGGCTGGTAAACTTTACTAACCCTTGCACTTCTTCCCCATAGTGGAAGTGCAAGTGCTAGTAATGGTTTTAAACGTTTTTAACGCTTTTGACGTTAAATAAATAAATAATTAACAGTTTTACTATTTTCATGGATACAGAAATTGTTTTCTTTTAATTTAATGTTCTAATTTTAAACTATCATACAAAATTTGGATTTATTTTGGGTTTTCCGTCTCTTCTTCGTTTTCTCCTATTTTTCTCATTTTCCTGCGCTTGACTTTTTGGTTTCAGCAGATATACACACCATATTTTTCTGACGACATCCAAAACTGAAATGGGATTTATCCTACTGTCTTCACCGGCCTTTCTAGCTGTCGACGAACGCCGTTATACTGAAGCCTCAGTATATGATGCGTGTTCATCTTCCTTGCGGCCATTACGGTCGCCATCTTAAATTTGTTGATAACAGTTCCTTCTGCCTCTGTTCTTTAATTCCCTCTTTCTTTAGTACTCACTGTCGTCATTTAATTATAGTGCCCCGATGTTGCTCCCGCAACCATTCGCACTCGCGCTCCTACCGCCATCTCTGTTCTCGCCGACGCGCATTTGCTGTAGCCTGTTTTCTCGGACGTATGGGTTGCTCATGCTCGTATTCTCAGCTCTACATAATCTCCGCGCTCCTCCCGGCACACCCCTTGAAACTCTATTCCCCACTCCTTTGTCCCTCATTTCGTCCCAGCAGGTACTCCGCTGCTTGATTCCTGAAGTCCCCCGTGCGCCGTCTTCGTCCAGCCCATTGTCTCCCGTTTTCATTATTCCTTGAAGCCGCGCCCTCTCTTTGCGCCGTCATGGGCCCTGGATATTTCCGCCCTCTACGCTCGTCTACCCACTATCCCCATTCCCATCTGGCGCATGGTCAACGTCCCTTGCTCTCGTCCACGTACTACACTCTCAGTTGACAGTCACCAGATTCTCGACTGGGCGTTTGGGTTCTTTACCGTTCTCCACTCCCATGAACTTTTCCCCGCTGTCTATCATTTCTACCCTACACGCATGACCGCCGGAACCAATCTTTCAGCCATCGCTAGCGGCGCAATAAAGAGGGGGAATTTAGCTCACCCTCCCATCAGCCGATGACATATTCACCAATATAGTGTGTACAAATGTTCTGTAAAAACGAAAGTCACTTAATATATGCCTTCAATACGTTATGTTACCAGTAACTATAAAACAAAAACATGATTCCACCATACATAAAAAAATCTTTATAAGAAAACAGTACGTCAAGCGCACCACGTATACAGAAAAACCCTGGTTGCTCCACTGGCCTTCGCGATTTTCTTTCCTCCATCCGCTCTTGCCGGTGCCGGAGCCTCCGACATTTCTGCACTCACTTCCGCCGGCGTGGCGCGGAGCGGCGTGGCGCGGCGCGACCGTGCGCCTTGGCGGAGGCGAGCTTCCCTCGCTCGCGGCCCGCGCCGCCGCCCGCGCCGCCGATCGAATGGCGGCGGGAGAGCGCGTCCCTCGGGGAGGCCTGTTGCCACGGCAACGGGCGTCGTGTGCCGCGGAAATCAGCGTCTTGCCGACGCGCATTGGAGAAGTTAGTATCGAAATTTTTGGGGCGCGTTTCCGACTGAAATAGGCTCGTAGAATGTTGCTTCGGCTCGTGAATGCCTCAGATCTGTTTAACTACAAAAGAGTGAAGCGTTCACACGCTTTGTGTGTGTGTGTGTGTGTGTGAGTGACTTTGTGCTATGACTGATGATTCTGACACCTGATCAGGAGGATTATTACACTGAGTGTTGTAATTATAGAAATCTGTATTTGGCTGAAAATAGGGTGTCCCACCATCTACGGGCCACACCCATAATTTCTAAACGGTTCGCGATATCGAGAGGCAGTTTTCGTTTAACAATGCGGAATCGTGGGGCAAGTAACATGCCTTAGTGAAGAATTGTATAATATTTTTAGTTTTCGAGAAATTATATCATCTTTGAATTTTTAAATGGAATTATATATTTTTCTTAACAGCAGTGGAAATAACATGAAAAGAGGAATAAAATGATGTTTCATATGTTAGTAATTTGAGAATAAAATGAGACTTTTTGACATGTGATTTTTAAGTAAACGGACATTTCTTATAGCAGCTTTGGCAACAGAACCGTTGAGGAAGGTGGCCTTCCCTGCGTCGATACTGAAATGAAGTAAATGAAGTAATGAATGGTCTTGATACGAAGAACACGTGAGCAAACATTAATATTAACGATCAGAATGAGAGATTTTTCCCATTTGAAATGAACTTTTCTTCTAGTGGAATTCCAAAGCAACGATAATCGAAAAGAAGAAAAAAAATTGTCGCGAAAGGACGATAATAATAAAGGTAATTTTCAAATTTACAAGAATCGACCCCATTGTGTTATGTCACAAACAATCCATCATTTTAAAATGTGGGAAGGGAACGAATGCTTAAAGATTTTCATTGTACTGTAATATTTCGATTAATTCATTATATAATATATAGGTAGACTTTTCTCGTATTATTTATTGTTAATAGGCTTCCTAATTAAAAATGTACCAAAAGAACAAAGTAATAACCATTTTTAAATACTCTTGACAGTTATATCAGTGTATATGTTCCAAAATTTAACAAACATGCGCATCTGCAGTCGTGACTGCTAATACCAATTGGAGAGTTTCTCACTTTCTAGCGCTATATGTTGCGACAAACTTGAAAATCCACGACAGAAGACGCAAGTGTACTGTGTTCTTTTGCATTTATGAATAGAAGTAGTCGTATGATTGCAGGGGGAGGAGTGATGATCTTAATTAAAAATGAAATTTACCAACGAAGGTGGTTGAATTCTTGTCTAATTTGAAAATTATATATATTATTATCATCTTTTTTACGCTACCAATTTTTATATCGTTGTTTGGAATGATCGACTTTTGGAATTTCAGTAGAAGACAAGGTAAATCATGATGAATCAATGGAAAACATCTCTCATTCTGAATGTTAAAATTAGTGTTTCTTAGTGTGACCTCAGTGTCAAGACCATGGATAGCTGTAGTTATGCCTAGTATCCCACACTACCACACTTCTCAGTCTCCCCTCTCCACTCAAGTCTTGACGCCGCAAGGCCACTTTCCTCAAAAGCGAGAGTTGCCCGGGCTGCTACATGAAATCCTATCCGTTTAATTCAAAATCATATGTCAGAAAGTCTAATTTTATACTCAAATTACTATCAAAATACCAACATATGCTAGATTAATGTATTCCTCTTTTCATGATCTATCCATTGCTGGTGACAAAAATACATAGTTCAATTGAAAAAATTAAAGAAAATTTAATTTCTCGAAAACTAAAAATATTACATACAATTTCTCTTCGGTACAACAGTCCAGTACGTTAACCGTTACACCATCGCCGCCGCACTATTTCATGAAAATGTGCCCGAACCTTGAATGAGAGAACAAAAAACTGTGTTACCTTAATATTAATCATTTGCATATCGGTAGTATACAATTGTTGTTTGAAATGGAAAACTGCATTGTAATCGTTTTACCTTAATGTATTATTAATTTGTTATGCAACCAATCTAAAATATCTTATACCATTTTCTGATTCTTTGTTGCAAATAATAATCGTATCATTGGCAAAAAGAACTGTTTTTCTGTTTCGAATTGACAAGGGCTTATCGTTTACGGATAGTAGGAAAAGAATAGTATAAACTCCAAACCTGAAATGAGATACACAGACTTTGTATCCATAAAGAATTGGATATTTATATATTTTACTGATATTTAGTTAAACGGATTGATTTGAATAGGCGAGGACACTAGCGCCCTTGCTACCAACACAACAGGTATTTCTGTGCACTCAACGGAGAGTAGTTACTGAAGCCACTAAAAAGTATGTGCTGGCCTTGCTAGCTTTTGCTCTGCCTGTCGCCCTTTCTTCAAACACCGTCCGAGTCAAACACTGGTAAGTCACGTCTTGCGCTCAGTCTCAGATGAATATTATCGACGGAGTGGATTGTTTGAAATTTTTCACTGGACACATTATGCAGGATCCAAATTTTGTTTCCAACTTCTGTCATAGAGGTAACTTTTAAAAATAATTATATTACTCATATTCATGCCCAAGAAAGTCTTTTGTGTTTGGAAATAAAATTTATTTGTCTTTTAAAATTGTGTACTCATTTTGTAACATACATAATTCATTTAACGGTAAAGGTGTTTTTAATGATATACATTACTACGTCTCTTTTCAGAAGACCACTGAGATTAATCCTTAATTACTATTTAGACAAGTATTTCCTACGTTTATTGTATGTTATGAAATGGACATCGAATTGTAAAATATATGAAAGTTTTTTCTTTTTAATGTTTTGTGATGAACTCCATATAACTCAAAACCCGTTTCTTGTATTGTGAACGCCTCCAATTTAAACGAACTAATTTTCTCGAAATAGTTACAAATCTGCCGTGTTCTCGGAAGTACGTTTGTATAGAAGAAATGTTTCATCAAATTATTAGTAAAGTCCAATAGTGTTAGCATTCAGATGCATTTGACATTGAGGCAGTTAATGGTTTTGGGTTGACCCATAATTTCGTTTACAGAGTGACCGATCTGGATGTGTGTATAGTATCTTAATAAATTTTTGTAATATCTCTGAGGATCATATTCTCCCGACATAACTTCCCAGAAATGTATTATCCAAGAGAGACGAGCAGGTACCGTTAATGTACTTTGTAGTTTCTGATGCAGTTTCAGACATCCACTGAAGCATCACGTCTTTTAAGCGAGACTTCAGATCGTTCATATTATTGATTACTGCCTTGAATTGGCATTGAAAATAATCCTCGTTCCAAAATAGCGAATTAATTTTGGTAGGGGTCATCTACTGTCAACAGTTATTATTATTATTATTATTATTATTATTATTATTATTATTATTATTATTATTATTATAACGTTGATATAACTATATGAAGTGGGTGACACCAAGACACCCACATTCACGTATACACGTTCCTAACTTCTTGTGCAGTGGTCTTGCTCAGCCTGGAATAGTCGCGAATAGTGCGAAGCCAAAGCTGAAGCCGGTGGAAGCCTTTTGAGATAAGAGAGGCTGCGACGCACTCTGCTAGGGAGGCTTGCCTTATCGCCGGAGGGGCGAGGCGAGGCCCCGGCGCAACACGGTACGTGCCAGGCGACACAGAGGCCCTCCAGGGCCTATCAACGCCCCTTTGACTCTGTGGCCAAAACTACAGGGTGCAAAGATAGACGCGCCAGTGTCGTCCGGTGCGGCTGTACGTAGCGTTCGCCATATTTGCACGGTGAAAATTTTATTTTTGATACGTTTGTGGGAAATGCAAAACACGCAGGCAACAACTTGTATTTATAATAATATTAACAAGTGAAGGGAGGTTCTTGGGACTTCGTTAGTGAAAAGAATTCGCCTATATTGATCTTGGACTATATCATTAGTCTAATAGACTAAGTAATATAATTATTCTGTATACTATATAATTCTTTCCACTGAAACCAGCCTTCAAGATATTTACGGTCGTAAGGATCACCAAAATAAAATTTACAGGAAACAACTGGCTGCAAAAAGCGCGAACATCTGCACAGTCTTTTCCGTATTCCTAATTTCCTAATTGTGTTCCGCCAGCTCACGCTTTCAAAGTTGGCAATAGTATGTCTTTCAGTTCCTGCAGGAAGGTGCAAGGGAAGAGCAGTAGCGTAAGCGACGCTATTAGTATATATGGAGTTGGATGTTCTTGAGGTCTCCGGGCAGTCAGACTCAGGCCCCGGTCTCCCGTTACCATTCGCATTTACAACCAGAAATAGTTTCATTAGCTTTTACTGTTATTTCCCTTATCCTACGTTGGGTCGACTTGAGCTTGTGAACTTCAGCAACGCAAACGAAAATTGCTTTAGCCACGCTCAGGCGAAAGCTGAAATTTTTTACCTTTCCATCAGAGCTTAGTACTCTCACATTTTCCTTCACATATATAATATATTTTTAAATCATATTGGACACATTATTTTTATTTAAAATTTTATTTTTACGTTTAAATAATTATTTCTAAATGCCTTATAGTGTAATATGACGTGACAAAACAGCCAAAATGTTCGGAAACTTTTCGAAATAGGTTTTTAAAAGGTAAATAAACTCTTGAAGTAATATATTACATTGTATATCCAATGAAACAATTATTCGTCTTCCAAACATTCTTTTGGGATCCATTGACGCCAAATGATTTATTTCCCAAGACCTAGAAATACTTGAAGTACATAATCTTCCTCGGAGAAGTTTTGCTTACTCATCGCTTAAGGCATTGTGGTAAAGGGATATGATAACCTGACTCGCAAAATTTTATTTTGAAAGTTTTATTACTTATCGAACGAGATGTTCATCGAACGTCACATACCCTGTCATGACATTGAATCATCCCCACAGAGACCTCTCCTCTTTCAACAGGCATAGGCTTGTTCGCAAGCGTTATTATGTAGTCTTAGAAATGTTTACTTAGTTTATTATCAATTGCTGTTTGCATAAGTTATCATTGTTCTTGTGATAATTCAAGTAGGAAAATTTCTAACCCGCACTGTTTTCTCCCTTCCTATCGCACTGCCTATCTGTCGCCTTTCGTTCTGCTTACATCGCAAAGCGACACACTCTAACACTTTCACAGTGACAGCAATTAGGTGGTTAAATAGGTGTCTTCTAAAAATTAATTATTTATTGAAATTACTACTGCCGGAGGAAATATGATGTCCCAAGAATTGCCTTGAGATGTCAAGCTGTTTTTCTAGGGAGAGATCACGAAAAATTCACGGAAGGGAAGTTACCAGAGAGATATCGTACAGCGGGATGTTTGAGAAACTGGCGGCAACAGGAGTTCGAACTCGTTTGTAAGAGCAGAAGCAACCACCGTTGCACAGCCGTTGGCAGAGGTGCATGGAAATTTCAAAAATTTCGTAGAGAGATTATAGATTCGTAATAATCGTTACTTTTAGTAGAAGGTAGTTTTCACTCTTAATTTAGTCCTTGATATAAAATTATAATCGTCACTTTGTACTATAATGTAATAGTAACATCGCATTTAATAATGATTTTTTTTATTCCAGCATTATAAAATAATCTTTTCTGTTGCAAGAAATCGTTCATAATGGGGCATTTTACGGCACAAATGAAGACGTATTAGATTTTATGTCACGAATGATTGCGTCATCACACATTCACCCAATCGTAGCGAGAGAATCGGGGGGAGGCAGAGCTAAACGGAACAGCCGACCACCATTTACTCGCCCGATGTCAAATACTCGCGTTGCCACTGGGAAGTTGTTTCGCAAAATTAAGTTTGATTCTCTTATAAATAATGCTGCAATGCTGTTATACAAAGAAATATAGCATGCAACTCGTTTATAATGTTGCTTTATTACATTCGTACATATTTGAAACCTCGATCATAAAGTCGCTCGTTTTCAAAACATGTACTCTTGCAATAAAGCTTAACATTATAAACTAATTGCAAAAACTACTATTTCTTGTGCCTGTGTAGTTCTTTTCTCTTGCAAACTACCTTGCTCATCGCGAAATAACGTGTAATATCATTTAGTTCACAAACTAGGCTGAAAGAGAGGCTCCCATGCACAGTATAGGAGAATTTTCGTGGCAACATCCACACCGTAGCTCCAGCCCAGCCCGTCGAACGAATATAAGTTCGTTTGAACTAGTTCGTTTATTAACGCCACATCTCTTCTTGAACTTGCAATTGTAATTGTAATTTTACTAATTACGGGCTGAAAATGTAGTTTGCAATTGTAATTGAGTATAATATTTGACAAGAAACGGAAATCAATTCCTATGTACTTTTCCCATGACTGATTAGTAGGAATTCAATTTTCTTATTTTCAGTTACCTTATTTTCTCAATCTGTAATGTGCTGCGAGAGCGCACGTGGTTGCCAGATTGGATCTTAAGTTTTGTTGACAGGGTTTGATGGCCTAGGTAAGAGTGCCGTCACTAAGAGGATTTTTGACTTCAACTAAAAAGCTGTTTGGAAACCCGCTTCTGCCTAGATGGAAATTCTAGCGGCCAGCTTCTCAAAGGACCGTTTTCGTGGTTTCCTTCGGCCAATTCCATGAGAATGCAAGAGCAGTGCCAACGGGCCACAAAACGCGCACTGCCTTTCTTTCCCACTGTTTCCTCGTTTCTGTCCTTAGAACCGAGCATCTCGCGTAGGCCTGTTGATTGAGGAAAATCTCCGACAAGCATCGCAGATTGAACAGTCCAGTTGTAAGTCACTAAATATGTCTGGAGGTGTAATCGTAATAATGGGCATTTTCCCTCTCCAAAGTTGTTGGATCTTCTGAGTGGGGAACATGTAAGAACCATCGGAAATATTGGCTGGTTGGTTGGTTGTTAGAAATTGCGGGCGCGTCAACTGATAAGGCCAGTAGTCCCGTAAGTGTAGTGCATGCTTCTTCTTTGCTAGATCGGGCGCCAACCTACCGTTGGCTAGCGGGATTTTCCCAACCAGGTATCGCCCATCAGTGGGGCACCGCCCCAGCCTGGACAAGCTCTAAGATACCAACTGGTCTCCTGGCGTGTGGTAGTGTAGTGCATGATAGTGTGTGTGAATGTAAGGGGTGAGGATATGACAAGGAAGAGGAATAGAAGATCGCTCGCGGTCCTTGGCACGTTTTTGGGGTACTGCTCCGGCATTCGCCCGGTGTTGATCGGAGAAACCATGGAAAACTACCAATCAGCTACTGAATTCGTTCCAGTTGACAAGCCAGCGTCGAAAATCCTGCTACCGTCGGGACTCGAACCTAGGACCTCCCGGCCAGAGTCACTGCTGTGACATCAACTCTCCCAGGCCATCGGCAAGGCAGCGTGGGTGGCAGCATGGGAGCGCGGCGCGCGGCGGGCGGCGGGCGGCGCAGGGAGAGGGCGACGGCGGCGGCGGGTGCAGTCCTCGAGCATTCCCCGTGGAGCCGCGCCGCGTGGCTGCCCAAGGGAAGACGTCGGGTGCCGCGGCAGGCTGCGGGTGCGGGTGCGGCCGTGTGGCGCTCGCCTGGGAACCACTGCATGCGACCCGTCGCGGGGCCCACCCCGCCCCGCCCCGCCACCCTCTCCACTCTGCCCGCCGCCGCCCACCCCGCCGCCGCGCGAGCGCTCCGCCGCTCCACCGCATGACTCACCCGCCTCGTGTTTACACTTCCGCTCCGGCGAGAAGGACGAGCAGGACGACGAGGAGGAGAGGATGAGAAGGAGGGGGAGAAGCGGGGAGGAGAGGATGAGGAGGGAGAGGAGGAGAAAGAGGAGGCCGCAGCGGTCTGGGCGGGGTGGCGGGGCTCGTAGCCGCGCGACTGGACCGCCGCCCACCTCCTTCTGTTTTGTCTTCGAAGACGCTCTGCGCCCTCGACTTCGAGGCGATCTCCGCCGCCGCCGCCGCGGCGTTATAGTGTTCCTCCTGGTTCCGGCTTTGTAAAATGAGCTTTAAATACGAGATCAGTAAATCTGAGACTTGCTAATCCTTTGGGTATATTTGCGCCCGCGCGCACGACATAATGGAAACGCGTGCTGTGTGCGGAAGCAAGACCGGCCCTGTGCCCGCTGTGCTACGCTGCGGCGGCGGGGTGCAGGGCGGCGAAGGACTCAGACAGTGCGAGGACCGGGAAAGGAGGTTGCTCTGCAGACGCGAATCTCAGTCGAATGATTGACGGGATGGAGAGGGAGACGGAGACTGGTCCGCCATCGATGATCCATATGGAGGAGACAAAGGAAATTGATGAAAAGAAGATGCACAGGAGAGAAGAGAGGAGAGAGCGTTAATAATAAGGAAAACGCCATTGCATTTGTGATAATGAGAAATATTGCTTAGTTATATGTTGTTTAAATAAAGAATGATTGTATACTGTTTTCTATTGCTTAATACTGTCTACTTTCGAAAGCCTTTTTCATTTTAGTTAGCAAAAAGAAAAACAAATTCAAACACAAAGGCACTCTAACATTTTAATATGATCTTCAAGGCACGTTTTCATTCACCATTTAATAATATTTTAACAGAATTATGTAAGTCCTCACGTTTTCTTTTGCGTGCACGTAACATCGGAATCGGTAATCCACTGCCAACAGTTTTTCAATGCATCTGATACGCCTTTTTATACACATTGAGATTGTGGAACTACTCTGATTTTGAAAGAAGTAAAATGTTCACGAGCAGAGCAAGAAATTGCAAACAAGTAATACATCTTGCAATCTTCAAGAGAATCGACCAGCAGAAAGATATAATGGCATTATTTGAGAGTTTGTGCTATTAGCACTTAAATCCAAAAATCTCCAAATTAATACATGGAGCGTGTTATTCACAATGCTCTTCGTCCATTTTGCTGAGCTCTCGTCTTGGTAGCTGAGGTAGGAGTAGAACCAGGGGTGTGGATTACTATTTTGTCTGCAATGCTAAAAAATCAAACCTATAGTCCATTTACCGATTCAAGTAAATTTTCTATAACTTGGGAGCGAACATGTCAAGTTTTCAAATCTTGCTAATTTCATGTTTTTGTAACTTATATTCATCGTTCAACTATTTATGGTTAAAAGGTGGGGAAGAGATTCTCAAGCTCAAGAACACGTACGCAGATTGTACTTCTGCCCCAAATGTTACTTACAGTTTTAACTGTTCTCTGACAATAAACCAAATCAAATCACTTGTACGTTGCAGAGAACGCTATGTTGATTCCACCCCTTGCGCGCGTCGGATACAACCTCGTCTTCGAATATTAGCAAGTGATTAGCGCCACTATGGCCCCCTCCCGTTCCTGGCGCGTGCTACAGTAGCTTGTTTTGACGGCGCGTGTCTAGGGGACACCGCGTGGCAAAATCTCCGAGAGGGGACACATGTCTGTTCTCAAGGGAATATATTTCATTGAACCTTGAGGTGACGCTTGTGGAAAATGACGATTCCAGTTTCCTCTTTACTATTATTCATTTATTTCATGAGATATATTTCGTAATAAAAATAGCCCGCTTTTAGAAAAATATTGGAATTTCAATAACGATGTCGCAGACCCTTGTTGATAATGCGAGTAAAAATTCGCCATTTGGTGAGGGTATAAACAGATGACGCTAATTTTCAAATTTATTTTTCTCCCTATGTGGACATAATTCACCACTTTCCATGCGTCGGAAGTAGTACTTAATTTACATTATAATTTCAAACACACATTTAATATGTGTAGACGTATTTATATAATTCTTTACTTTATTTCCACAGGTTAACCATGAAATAACATCCGGAAGAGGGTTGCAAAATGAAATAAATATTTCTGTGGCCAGTAAAACACATCATTCACCTAGGGTGAAAATTTCTTGTAACTTCTAATACGATATTAACCAGAATTTTACAATCGTTATGTGATTGGTTTTATATTACGCGTTTTTGTGAATGCCAGTGAGAATGTAATTACTTTACGACTACGTTGTTGCAAAAGTATTCGTTTCCAGAAATTCTGTATAAAAAGTACAAATTATTTTCCAAGAAAAGGCAAAATCTGAACGATTCTTTCTTTATCATTGAATGATTATTGTTGCCCATTGATGATATACTTAATGACATTAAAATTAATCTATGATATTCTATTGTACTTCTACGAAATGACAAAATTACGTTTCTTACATCAACAAGAACTTCAGTCGAAGTTAGGCGAGATATGAATTTTTTTTTCAAAATGGCGAAATCTACGTTATGTATACGTAAAATTAATATCATTACTAATTTTACTATGAAACACGCAACAACCCTTCTTGTGATGTTCACTTACTGATATCATGGTCTAGTTTTTTCTTAACATTTTCAAAAATGTTAGTTTTTCTTAGAATATGTGTTGCGTTTAGTTCCAGCATTTGCAGTTTCTGTTTATAAAAGCTGTCGAATAATTTACTCATTGAGTGACGCACCGCACCCTTCATACGACTCGTACCCAAATTAACACGCCTACTAATGGTGGCGTTTCTAGAAATAAAAGAGAAAAAGTATGTTGATAATTGAAGCAGTGTATGTTTTTGAAACTACCGCAAATGTTTAAAAAAATCATTGCAATTAAATTTAAGTGAATAGCAATAAAATTATTTAATATTTGATGTGGGATGTTCCAATATATTTAGTTGAGTTGACTGCATAAAACATACTATTTTTGGTTATAGCAAGGATGTCCAGAGTAAAGAATAATATATAATAAAACGTATTAATTAAATAGAAGAGTCCTCAGCAAAACGATCTTAAAATATATTTTAACGATATTTTGCGTAAGCATCACATTTCGTGTAAGACAATTACACATTTACTCATGTAATATTTAGCAAGAATTTTTTTTTGAATTTAAGTGAATAATAGGACAATGCAGAACTAGTGTTACATCAGAATGACACAGATTTTCTCTTAGTAAAGTTTTCGTTGTAACTTGTTCCTTGGTGTGGACTGACTTTAGTCTTGCCTCACCATTTTGCCAGCTGCCATCAATCGCCGCCCAAAAATCATTTTTTGATTTTTTCTCAATTTCGGTTTCCTAATAGTTGAACCAAAATATTACTTTAAGAATATTAAAGAAGAGTAAAACCTCGTCAAATATGGCACTTTTCTTTGAAAAATTTGGAGTTGTTTTATACGAAAATGTCTTTTAAGCGTTAATGTAATTGCCAAATTTTACGCTCTCTTTCACAGAAAATTTTTGAGTTTTCGAAAAACTTCATTGGAAGTCATTTGAGGTACATTAACAAGCAAATGCAATAGTATTTACAAATTGCTGGAAATGTGCATATTAATGGCTTGAGAGATAATAAACAATAGAATACAGCAAAATGAATTATGTGAACTTTAACAGTGTAATTAGCACTACCTGTCGGAAAAGTGTGAAAAAATAATTTGGAGCCACTTTTAACAAAATAACGTTTTAGAAAATGCGGAAATTTGAGCTACTTTTCACAGAAAACTGTTGAGTTTTCGAGAAATTCTAGCTGACATTATTTAAAGCACATGTGCTCATAAAAACAAAAACGTGAACAAATGACACTAATGTAAATATTAACGACGTGAGGGGCAAGTAAAAAATACATTTTTGTAATTTTTGAAAAAACAAAAGAATAGAGTAGTATGGGGTTTATGTCATCTTAGAGAGTGCATCTAGCACTATTCCTACCAAAGGATGCAAGAAAAAATTTAGATCCGTTTTTAAGAAAATTTTGGATATTTTATTTTTTTAAATTGTGTACTTCCACCCAATATTTCGCGAAAACTACTAAAAGTTTTAAAAAAAGAAACACGTAACGAAAGCACTAATTACTAATTACTTGTTACTAATAAAACAAAGGTACGCTTTACTTTATTTCTAAACATCATAACGTATCACCCGGTTTCCATGTCTATTTCCGGGAAAATAAAAGTTCAGGCTAAAATAATTAAAAATAATCAGGATATTTTGAATGCAAGTAACAAAGCTAAAGCAATGTGGAATATCGAAAAAAATATGACCTCATCATCTCGATACTTCGTAGAGAATGTTGTTTTAAAGCATAATGAAAGATATGCAAGTAATCCAAAAAAGTGACTAATCTCTTCAATCAACACTTTTCTATAATTGCGGCTAAACTCACAAAGGGACTAAAACCACAAAATTCAAAATCATTCCCTTCCCTAAAAAATGTCGACACAATGTTTATTTCAGATACTTCTTCTAATGAAATCCTGAAAATAGACAGTTAACTAAAAAGTAAATATTTAGTTGCTTTAGATGAATGCACCTTTTTATTGAACCGTACCTTTTTATTGAAAACTGGTGTACCTGCCGTTTTCCACCCGTTAAATCACATTTTCAAGGCTTCTTTATGCACAGGAATATTTCCAGATATTTTAAAAAGAGCAAAAATTAAGCCACCGTTTAAAAAAAGGAACAAAAATGAAATTCAAAATTACCGGCCAATTTCTCTTTTGTCAGGTTTCTCAAAAATATTAGAGAGGCTTTTCTATACGCGAGTGGAAACTTTTCTCAGGAATAGCAACGCGTTTTCAGACTCACAACGTGGTTTTAGAAAATCACAATCTGCGGAAACTGCCATTTTTTCTTTTCTTAAAGAAGTTGCTTTACCCATGGACCAAAATGAAGCACCCATTGGAATATTTTTAGATATTTCTAAGGCTTTTGACGTAATTGATTATAACATCTTGCAATCAAAATTACCTTCTTATGGCATTCATGGTATCGCCCTAGATTGGAAAACCACATACCTTAAACATCGACCTCAAAGAGTAGAAATACCGTACTGGCACGAAAGGATATTATTTACTTAACTTTCCAATTCTTTACCAATTAAATATGGAGTCCCGCAAGATTCGAACTTAGGTTCTATCCTCTTTCTGTTAAAAATCAACGAAATACCCTCGTCTATTAAAAACGGGAAGAACAGTTCTGTTTGCCGATGACACGAACGTTCTTTGCAAAAAAGAAGAAATAAATAGTACGATTTCAGAAGTTTTAAATTCTTTTTTGTAATAACAAATTAATAGTTAACGAAGGAAGAACAGTTTCAATGCATTTTTGCATTTCACGTCAGCAATCGCATACTCCATTGAAAATGAACAATATGCAATTAGCTGATGTCAAGGTAACAAAATTTCTAGGTCTCTCAGTTCAGTCAAACCTCAAATGGAATGTGCATATAACAGAATTAAAAACTAAATTAAGTTCATTATGTTATGTTCATTACGATCAGAATTCCTTCAAATTCCATCAGCCTTCATGCAGCTCGTTGCGTGTATTTTGCAAATGTGTATTCCCGCCTGAGATATGGCATAATATTCTTGGGGAATCTCAGGATGTAGTAACCAAACCTTTAGATTGCAAAAGAAAATCATTAGGATAATGAAAAAATGCCAACCGCGTGATCCCTGCAGGCCTCTCTTCATTGATCACGGAACCTTACCATTCCTTGCCTATTTATTTACGAATCTGTAATATTTGTCAAAACTGACTTACTTAACGGCGAGAACATTTTTTTAAGCAATACTCTTATTTACGACTACAACACACGTCGTAGAAATCACATTCATCACGTGTCAGTACCAACAGCTCACTACCAGAAATCCACACACAATACATATACGTTACTTACATTGCCAGATGACATTAAACATTTGAAGTCGGTACACAAATTTAAGTTAAAAGTAAAATATTTTCTGCTACAAAACTGTTTCTATACAATTAGAGACTATACTGATTATCAAAAAGAAAATTTTTTATACAAACAAAAAATATTTTAACAAATAGTGATTTAAAATGAATTAGTTTACGTTTGTATTGTATATTTTTTAAAAGACTTAATATGCTTGTAACAAATAATGTACTTCAGTTTCCGGGTCAATGACTCCCATCTCGATCAGGTTTTTGTCCAGTTTCCCTGATACATTGAGCAAATGCTGAGATGGCCCCTTGTTTTGCTTCTGAATGTAAATATAGCTTCACTATGCGCACGTTTTGTTGAACTCTTCCTTTTGCTTGTAGTTGTAGGAGTAGAGGTAAGGGCGAATTACCATTTTGTTAGTAATGCAGAAGAAAACGAAGTTCGTTTACTGTTGCAAATAAGTTGTCTTTAACTCGGGAACGCAAATGTCTAGTTTTTCAAATGCCGCAATTGTCGCTCTTTTTAAAAAAATATTATTATTATTATTATTATTATTATTATTATTATTATTATTATTATTATTATTTTATATTTGTTTTTAACTTCTATTCATTTTCCTACTATTTATAGTTAAAATGAAGGGAAAGGATTCTGGAATTCAAGAAAACGTCCGCAGATTGTCTTTGCTCCCATACGCCACATACAGTTATTTACTGTTTTCTGACTAAATAAATCTAAATCTATATTATGGTCAACAAAATTGATATAAAAGAAAAATCTCTATCTTCAATTTTGTAGTTGTAGGAAGACACCAAAAATAATTCAAAATTTTGAAATTTTCTAAAATTCAGAGTTAACCGTGAAAATCGGACCTATACCACTTTTATAAGTATGCTTTACTCTGTTTTTACATGAAATTTAAAGAAAAAATTTGGAGCCGTTTTTAAGAACATTTTGAAAATGTCCGGGGGACTTAAAATGTAAAGTACCTCCAAATTTTTGAAGAACGTTTTTCGAAATCGCTGCGCCTCGAGTCGAGCCAAATCGACCGGGGAATATCAATTTTGGAAAAAATCCTATGTATGTTTCAGACTCTAGTGGTGTTCACAGACGGACAGGTGGATAAAAGGATGGATGGACAGAAGGACAGACGGATAGACAGACGGACGTTTTGAAGAAAACAATTTTTCGGAATCAAGATACTCCAAAAACTGTATTTCCGTTGAAATCTCGGAATCGATTTTCCGCGGCATATAACTTTCTGTACCAAGTACATGTGAAAGTAAAAAGTAGAAATATTTGTTTTGCTCTAGGTTTGTTGGGTGATTTGCTTTTCGTCTGTTACATGTTTTTCTTTGAATTATTATTACTAAAATGCCCCTATTACCGATGTTCTATCTAAAAATTGAAATATAATTTTTAATTGTGCGTAAATAAATAATGCTAATAGGATGGCCCGTAACGATCTCTTTGAGATATAACAGTCAAAACCAACGCGTTTATGCCCCAGTTGCAAATACCTCAAAAATACGTTTTAGTTCTGGAAAGATATTCATAATGAAGCGATCGACATTAAGTGACTGACACTATATCGTGAATTTTTATTTCCCTCTGGGATATATTTTTATTCAATAGTATACTTACCAGCAAAATACGTTGACATTTTTGATATTTTCGTAGATACCGCACATAAAAATAAGATTTATTTTTTACTGATACGTTATTGCTTGTCATTGCTTTCGATACGGAGCTCGATATACACTGCGCAAGTTACCTGGGTTAAGAAGATCGGGGTTACAAGAGAAACATGAAAACCGTTCAATGATGCTACATGTACTCTTATGAATGGGATTATAAAAGGAACATGTGAAAAGACTAACCGAGTCAAGTCAACATCTAGTTAATTAGTAAACAAGTAAATCTGAATCAATATTATTAGGTTCAAAACAAAATCTTGTATGTACCACGGACGTTTGCAGGTTCTAATGACCTCGGGCAACAAAACGCCTTCGGGTCAAAGTCGTTTTGTCGCCGCTCGATCATTAAATCCCTTTTAACGCCTTTGGTGCACAAATAACTCTTATTTTACACAGTACCTGTACTGAAAGAACATAGAAAGAACATAGAACATAGTATCAAGGTCACTTTGAAAGTAATGACGTCAACATTGCTTTCGTTCAGGCTTCGACAAACAATGCTTCATATCTCTCATCTTCACTTCCTTTCCCCTCTGTCAATAATACAGTTTTGTTCTCCGCTATGTCAAGAAAAATCCCGTTTAGTAAGAATTAAATCTGTTTTCGAACATAGGACCACGAAACTTACTTTTAAATCCTCTCATTGAACCAATTCTCAACCTCTTTCGCAGTCTATAGTTACTTGGAAATTTTTAATTTCTAATAAGCACAGACATAGGATGAGCGTACCACATACAATAGAGGTAACAAGTCTACAAATATGTCACAGACCTTAGTTTCTCAATAATTATTTAATTTTATTTCTGACTTGCGTTTGAAGATTAGTATATATTTTACTCAGTATGATTCCCCCATGATTAGTAAATAATGTATCTTTCAAACGATCCCTGTCGGAATGAAATATCCCACCATCAGGATCACCGCCTTATCTATCATACCATCACCATCTACGTCAGAATACATTATTATGAATTATTGACAACAAAAAATGAGCATTCGTTCAAGTGTCTAGTCGTTTTTCTTTTCTTGTGATCCTGAGAGTGACGCTTTCTAAAATTAAAAATTTCATAATTGACTCTCCTTGTATGCAATTTTCATTATTATGTGTGTAAATGTAATATTTTGTTTATTATGTATTGTCCGTCCATCCGTCGATCTGTCTGTCTGTGAAAAACACTAGCACCTAAGACGCACGCAGGATTTTTATCATAACTAATATTTACCTGTTAATCTGGGAAAAATCGCGGCTTCTCGAATTTGAAACATCTTTTAACTGTCGAGGCTCGTTTAACTGAAGCTCCTAGGCATTTTTGAAATTTTCCGAAAAATAGCTCCTATATTCTCTGATTTTTTTTCTCTGAATCTAGTGTGCTTATAACAATGACGTAGGTCAAATTTTTATTAAAACCTCTGAATTTTAAAAAACGTGCAAGAGATTTTCATTTGTAGGCGTATCCTCTTTCGGCTACATTTTGGGAGATAGAGATTTTGTAGTATTTAAAATATTTTCTTTGAATGGTCTTTCGATTAGGTCATGCCATTATTTAACAAGAAAAGCTCGTAATGCTAAAATACTCAATTTATATTCGAATTTATTTGCTAATTTAAGTGCAATTTTATATTTCTAAGTTGGTTTTACATATTTAATTTTTATTTTCATTACCCTTATGTTTTGAGCTCCGTCTTATTTCACCTCCAGTTATTTACGTAAATGATACAAGCATTTAAGGATTAAAATGGGTCTTCCAAAACAATGTTTAGGTAACGTTGTCACAAATAAACACAATTACACTACTAAGCTTTATTTGAGCTGTAGACAATAAGCGTGGCACTCTTGTCGGTTCGCTGACGTATGCCATTGTTGCGCGGGGTCGACAAAGCACTCTTGAAACCGATAAAGACGGCCTCTACAGTAAACAAGGCTTACGTGGGCACCCTATTCAGTTTTAACTTTTTTCAAAAGTTCTGTTCAAAATGGCGAAAGTAACGTGCTCCAACAATATGAAGCTCCCAAGTTTTGTTCGTGATTTTGGAGAGAGTTCTTGAGCACTGACTGGGATATATTATTTTGTAAACAATGTGAAGTTAAAATTAATGCAGAAAACGATGTATTGTGAAAGAACACTGCAATATTGCAAAACGTAGCAGCTGTATGAAGAGAAGCGTTGGAAATGACAGAACACAAAGACTGTTATTTGAGCAGACAAGTCCATCTTCAATCCTGCAATCGTTTCTCAAGGTCTGGTTTAAGATGATGTCTTGCAAACAACTCCATTGAAGAAGCTACAGAAGCAAGATTTTGGAGAAGTACAGAGCACATCAAGTTCCCGATAACCCAACATGAGAAAACCCTATTTATCCCCGTTCTATGACGAGGGTTCAACAAAATACGAATGAGTGTAGTTTCAACTGAACAAAAGATCTGGATATCCCATGAAACTACCTCTGTGAATGGTTCTTATGTTGCAAATGATGTTCGTGTTCTGAAAATTGACGGGAAAGTTTTCCTCCTAATGTGAGAAGCTTTTACAAGATTAATCAACTACACAGTTGCTCTTTTGTTCAACAATTCTACCAAGATTATGGTGTTAACACAGATGTTTTGCTGCTAGTATCACACGGTGCTCCAGCACTGAAGCAGACAAGGGGTGTCAGATTCTCTACCTTCTTACGGCATACGACACGTCTCTCGCGCATGCCTTCAACAGAGTTTGCAGAAGAGGTGGGATCAAATTCCCCGATGTGGACAAATTAATTTCCTTCGGGTAGTAAATCTGTGTAAAACCTCCACTACTGGTGCAGAAAGGCAAGGAACAAGCCCTTTCATTGTTCTTCATCCCTCAGCTAGTTCTGACACGACGGGGTATTTGGCTAAATATTGTTGAGTATTATTCCACCTACTTCACAGAAATAAAGAAAATCTTCTAGGAGCTGGATAGCGATGAATTAAGTGCTATAAAAACTGTGCAAGAGTCCTTTGTAAATATCTTTGTTGGAATCTTGGCGCCAGACATCAGCGCAAATTTTGCAGTGAAAAAAATCATGGACCATCACCTCACTGGAAGAGGCTTGAACTCAATTATGTGACGCCTTGAATGTTGTGTGACATGTGTAGAGTGAGTTGAGAGGAACTCGTGGTCTTGTGACTGTGTAAATGAACAACAAATTGCAAAGTGTTCCATTTAGGAAACCTGGATATTCTACAACATAAAAAATTAGTGATATTTCTGGGAATGTCGAAACATTAGAAGACAATGAACCAAAGTTGATATGCAATGACCTCGTAGTTTTCAAATACGCTCCTGTGATGTCATGTGAAGAGAAGCTTTTCCCGGTACAGAACTATTTTCAGCGACAATCGTAATTCTTTGCTTCCAAATGTAGGAAAACACAACCAACACATTTCTTTCCAACGTTTACCGCATACCTAACTAATGGGATGCTTTAACGATCTGAGTGATTTAATCTAAAAGATGCTCGAATATTCAGTAAGTTGCAATTCATACTCCTTTCCCTGTTTGCTTGTATTTTGTCTTTTTTTTCAATATCCTAGTTGATTTGAGCATCCCAGATATACGAGATTTTTATATTCTGATGTTAAAGAGACCAAAGAGTCATTGTTAGACTGTATAGGTCTTACATCACCATTTTACTCATAACTTGAGCATTCCGGTAAACTTCTTTATATTATCCCTGGGACTAATGATTTGTGACTATCGATAAAGTAATAAGCAAAGTTCTTGCCAGAGCAATTAGCCATCTTAGAGTTGGACTGTTCACTTACTCAAAGAACGTCTGAAGACACAGACGAACAAGAAAGATGTTTTGCATTTGCGTTAATCTATTTATTTAACGTCAAAAATCGGTTAAAAACGGCATGTCTATGACATACTGTGGAAAAAAGTGCAATTTGTGCACGCTTTATAAAACAAAGCTGAACATCAGATCACAAAATCAACCATTTGCCTACCAAGGAATGTGAGAAGAATTGCCAACTTATGCAATTAAAACAAACTTACAGTGGACTAGTGCATATTTTTTCGTTTCATAATTCGAAAGTTTGAACATTTCAAACCAACTTTAGTTTTTCTGAAGTTCATACTTGTAATAAATCGTCTGCGATATCTCAATGGCAATGCCACCATTGTCTCTACTGCATCGGCAAACGGGATGTCCTAAATGTTGGGTCCCGACGGTGGAGGATTTTCGATGGGTCTAATTCAACACTGTGTGGAGAACTCTCGTGGCTATCTGCCCTGATCGAATCACTCTGATTGTCGTATCAATCATTTGGATATCGTTTCACATGGATTCTCACATCAATCCCTGGCGAATGTTTGAGCAATACTCTAAAAAGCGGACCGAGGAAAACGAGCGATCTTTCCTTCCTCATACATGTCCCCTTGTCACTCCTTACACATACACTCTTACTCTGACATGGAATACATTATCACACATATCAAGAGATCAGCCGGAAGCTTAGGGTTTGCCCCGGATGGGCGGTGCCCCGCTGGAGAGATACCTGGAGTGTAAAATTCCTAAAGATACGTGTAGGCCGGCCCCGGATTTCATCTTCTAGTGCGGGAGGCGCATTGCCATCTCCCGTGATATAACATAAACACACTTATGATAATAAAGGCCGAATGGTTGACACGTCCAAAGTCAATAAATATATGTGCATGTGTTAACGTTACGTAGTGATAAATGTGTATATATTTTTCGAAATTTACCTTCGGACCAATTCAAAGACAACAAGTTCTAAATCTCAAAGAAAACAAATCTTCAATTTCGAAAATTTTCCCAAGTATTTCTCGTCATGTTTTCACTCTTTTGTGTGTAGAGACTAGTTTGTGTGTAAATACGCATAAAAGTTGTCGCTCAAACGATATTTATCAAAAAATCCCACACATTTTCTGTAATGTTGTCTAAATTTGGAGCGTTCCACACTTTTATTTCAATAGTTAGTAACATAGATTGTGCGGGGCTTGAAACAGAATCCTAGTTCGCGAAGCTGAAAGCTCTGTGCGAGTCTCGTGTAAGGGATGGGAATTTCCATAACACGGTTGTGGCGTGGTTGGCTTCTCACATGCATCCCGTTCGAAGAACAACTTATACATAATCATTCATCTGTCGTCATCATCACCACCATCATTATCCACCTCACATCATCATCCTTACCATCCTTCATGGAGTGAAGATAAGACAAAAAATTACTCTTATCACTTGGCCAGGAAAGCGAGAAGATATTAAGGAGTAAGCTCTCTCCCTCGTTCGTGCTCGAGACCGAAAGCGGCTCTAGTGAGATTCCTGAACTCGCAATATTATGTGCTTTTCGTTTTATGATTTTTCTTACCGAGGTAGAGTTGATGGTGAGTAATGTCTTCAGTATATCAAAAGCATATAAGTTGATTTTAGAATAATTTTGCTGGTTATTTCAAATTTTGGATAATTCGATATTTGTCGGGTTCCCCGTGAAGCTGGAATTAGAAAGAGCCGCGTGTATTATGAATTTGTAAGTGTGTACCCAACGCAACCCACCCCACCCATCCCATCCCATTCCATCTCATCGCAGCACCCAATGCGCTGTGAAGGAAGACGCGGCTCGGAGGTTCGCAGCTGGCGAGGGGCCGCCTGCCAGGCCCCTCCTTACTCGTGCGCCGTGTTTGTACAGTGCGGCTGAGGGAAGCAGGGACCGAGGGCGAGGGGAGAGCGAGGGCGGGGGGGCGGGGAAGTGGGCGGGCGGGGCAATGGGCGGGTGGGCGGGTGGGCGCGTCGCGGATGTGAGGTTGGAAATGACGAGGCGCGGGGCGCCGCCCTGGGCGACGACGCTTCGCCCCCCGGCCCTGCCTTCGGCTGCGTGGACCTCTTTCATTGACACCACGGGCCTTTCGTTATACCCGCCACGCTGCAGCGGCAAACAAAACGGGGCTTCAAATATCTCGACCCTCTTCACATGGTACCCTATTCGAGCAAAACGGAGCGTAAATAGCACCGTTAAGCATCATTTTCCTGCGTTACAATCATAATCGTAATTAACACTAATACGTTGATGACATTGTGCTGTCGTATATTTTACAAGGACACCACCACCCACTCTGAACACAAATACAATTAAGCGAGCTGTAGTATGATGAAAGTACATTTCCTTTATCACGTTTTACCTAATATAAGTATAGTTGTGTAAAGCAAAAAAAAAAAAAAAGATTTTCCCAGAAAGAAAATATCTGGGGGGTTCTCGGTACCACAAAAAGTTTTCTAAGGTATGTCTGTCCGACCGAACGTGCGTCTGCATTTGCCCCTAAATATTATCCCCTAAATCGTACACCGATTTTTTTTAAAACCGATATTCCCCGATCAATTTGACTGAATTCCCCACTGAGATCTCGAACCGAAATTAGAGGTACTAATTTTTGGAAGAAACCTCTCTGATTAACGGAAAAATTTCAAAACTTCGACTCAAAACATATTTCATTTATTTGAGAAGTAAGTGTATATGTGTAGGATGAAGTTCCAATACATATACATGACGTGATAATTTTATAAAATTAAAATTTATATTGTGTACAAATTTGTGATTTTGAAGATGTAGAATTATCAACTATTCCTACAGTTTATTAAAGGTAGAAATTCTCCATGAAACGAAAATATACCAAGAAAACATAATGTCCATTTATGTCATCTCTTTGCAGGATTTGAATTTCTAGATACAAAAAAAAATGTACCAAATTCTAAAATGTTACAGTCATAGAAAACATCAGTCACAATTTACGTCTCTCGTCCTCCTATTTGAGTACAGTATATCGTTGATTTTCAATTTCTAAAATGAAATGTGGGAAGAAATATCGTACGGTGGATGTGACCAACAAATTGACGGAAGCCTTTTTTTATACCAGTAACTTTTACAATTCATTAAGATGTATCTTAACGCATTCATGCCACGTTATACGTACTAAAATCGTCGAGCGAGGAGTGGTCGGCGCGAAAAAATACATCTCTCGCTGAGCCCGAGCAGCGACCATTCCTTGCCCACGATGGTCTGAAATGCGTTTAAAATGCGTGGGTCGTTCCGGAGAAAATCGTAATTTGGCAGTAGAGCGCGCGTGTGTGAAACGGCGCGCAATTTTTCATCTCCAAATTACATCATTTGTATTCATTAAAGCGGCTTGTCGGCGTTACGGGCGCTTTTGCTGACCGCTGCGGGCCCTGCACGCGCCGTCGGGAGAGTGTCACGGACGCGGGAATTTCTACCGGGTTACCGTTGTTCAGAATAAAATAATACGTAGCGGCGGGTGGGTAGGGCGCGGAGGGACGGTGCGGACGGGGCATGACGCGACGGCCGCTGTTTGCGAGTGCCCCGGGCGCCGTTGCGCTCTGGCGAGGGTTGCGCCACCCTCCGCCCCCGCTGCCCCCGCGGCCGCGCCACGCCCCGCCGCTCCGCGCCGCGCACCCGCCATGCGAGGCCTCGATTAGCGCGCCCGCCGGGGGCGGCGCGGGTAATCTCTGTATCCGCCCGTTACTCCACGTCATGGGTAATGACCAGCGGAGCGCTTCGTGCCTGGACCGGTGAAAGGTAAAATGTGAAATGATGGCGAACGGGATAGGCGGATAATAGGCGCTAGGAGTGGGGGTGGTTTGGGAGCTGGTGATTTCGGCAGTGTCGAGGTTGGAAAGGGTTGGGTTGGAAGAGAACTGCTTTCAGCATTATTTCTTGCTGTTAAAATAAATGTCGGAATAATTAATATTCAAATGTCACCTTTTACTTTCTCGTCTAACTAGTATATACGATGCGTATGTGTAGTATAGAGAAAGTTTCACCAAGGTGCAAACATTCGATGTCCAGATTTTAACCAAAAAATCATGTTTAGAGAGTTCCTGAGTTTGTTATTTTTTTTTTCATAACGTGTCTGCCTGTCAGTCAATCTATCCATTCGTCCACTCTTCATTTAACACCACCAGCGCCAAACCATACAAAGGAGTTTCACCATTTTCTACATAGTAATTATCGCGTAATTTTGAATCAAATCGGAACAATTTTTTACACACACATAAATAAGATTTTCTCAAAAACAGCTCCAAATTTTTTTTATTTTTATGACTAAAACACAATGCCGTAAATAATTAGAAACAATTAATTTATTCATTACCATTTTTAATTAAAAAATATACTTACGTAGTTTGTTTCGAAACACTCCCTCTTCGTTAATATTTACATTGAATATCTTGATATTCGTCGATAACGAACATTAACGAGTTTAATACGTTTGTGTTCCCTCGCGGTTTAGATCATTGGTCCGCGTACTCGCTTTCCATGACACGACCCCGGCTTCGATTCCCGGTCGGGCGTTTTCCTTGCAATATCCCAGAATATGTTGCTTTGTGACGATGAGCAAACTCACTTCTCAGGTTGAGAAGACCAGAATACGGCGTAGGGATGTCTTCGTGCTAACCACACGTACCCCTTAACCCATGGCCACGAGACTTTGGTGATAGGCCATGGCCCGTACGCGGGCTGTCGTGCCGAATACGTACAGACAGACAATTCATTTGACAAGCGTCAAATGATTTATAATGTATTTTTTCAAAATTCCAAAAGTTTTGAAGTGTAAGGTAACCTGGAAGAATGAATTTTCAATAACTTTTAACCAATATTTTCTAAAACAATGCACCACTTATTAATGAAATTTCCTTATAAAAATCCTCAAAAATCTCAAAAATCTTTGAGACTCACGTTGATTAAAATTTTAAAAGATCGAAATATGAAGACAACGTAAAATTTGTGGTGCTATATCAACACCTACTTTGTCACATTATCCGCAACTTTTAAAATTTTCAAAATTTCAGAGTTAACGAAAATAAATACTTCACTATTTTTCAACTGTCTTTTGCTATTTATTTAAAAAAAAACTTTGAATCTGTTTTTAAGGAAATGTGTTTTTATAAATTGTATTTACCGAGAAAGGTGGCTTAAGGCATCAACTGGTGTCACTGCAGTGTCTCTGACCGGGAGGTTCTTGGTTCGAGTCCCTTTGGTGGCAGGATTTTCGACACTAGCTTGTCAGCCAGGTCGAGTTCAGTCGCCGTCTGTAGTAGAATTCTAGTGACCGGCTGCTCTGACTAGTAGATTTCCGTGGATTCTGCGATGAACACTTGGCAAATTCCGGAGCAGCAAACGGGCCACGGACCGCGCGCGATCTTTCCTTCCTCTCCCTTGCCCTATCCTCACCTCTTCCAAACACTGTACCACACATGTCGGGAGATCGGTTGGGAGTTGTCGGGAGATCGGTTGGGAGCTTGCCCCGGCAGGGGCGGTGACCCACTTATGGGAGATACCTAGTTGGAGAAAACCCCAGTAGCCGAGGTATGTTGTCGACGGATCTCGCCATCCTCCTGCGCAAGATCACCGCTTCCTCCGAACAAAAACTCCGCACTACACTTACGGGACTAATGACCTTAGTCGTTGATGCGCCGGAAATCACTTCAGCAATCAATCCCAGATTCCATTTAAGACAAAGATCTCTATATTAAATATATAATCTCTATATTAAATACTGTTACAAACAGGACCAGCAGCTGTTTCCCATGTTTTGATTCACACATGGAGAAAATTAAAAGAAAAAATTGGAGACGTTAAAATTAGATTGCAGAACGAAGAAATTGGAATATATTTTACGAATGTATAATTACAACGAAAAAACAAATTAATATTATCTAACTTGACCGAAACTTAAAAAAAATGGAGAGGCGAGATCTTGCAGTAATCTACGAAAGGACAAAGAAAGTGAAACGCAGCGGATTGAAAAGGTTTAAGTCTGAAGAAGAATTAGAAGAAGAAGTTTTATGCACCTGTCACCAGGTTTTTCTGTTATTACTTGTATTATATTATTATTAATTGTTATTACAATTATTATTTTTTCGCCAGGTTTCCTCATCCGGTTTGAGGGACGTTGAGGCAAACCTGATGTCTAACTTTGCACATTTTAACCGGCATAATCCAGCTGGTTTCAACAATAACTAACCTGTGAGCTTTGAAGATAATTTTGTGATGAGAATGAAAACAAAAATCCAAATATTACTTCAGATTCTTGTTAAGATTCTCAGCTGTTGTTATGACGATTGGTGTAACGCAACACGCTCTACTTTATATATTTGTTTACATTGTATGGAGAGGGGAATGTATTTTGTAACTTTGACATCTTGTCTAACATCAATGACGCATGCATTCTTCCTCCAAGTTGTGTATCAGAATGTTTGGTTTATCATCATCATCATCATCATCATCATCATCATTATTATTAAATAGGATAGTGACAGATTGCCAGATTATGCATTACGCCACACGAAAGAAGATATGAAAGAATCGTGTTCTGCTGAGTGTTTCGCCCCAGAAGGAAAATCGTAACGTTCGCGAGCCGCAGCACTCCTCAAGACACGGCGCTCATTGCGCGCCGGGCGACGTCGCCGCCAGCTGGCGCGTCGTTGCCGCCGTGCGCCACCTGTCCGCGTGGGCGGTTGCGACGCCGCGGGCGTCGGCGTCGGCGACCGAGCCGCCCGCGAGCGCACGTGCACAGCCAGCGCCCGCCGCCCCCGGCGCAGCCGCCGCCGTCTCCGCGCCTTCATCGCCGCCGTCGCCGCCTCCGCTGCCGCTGCGACGACGACAACGACAACGTCGCCGGCCTCCTTGGCGCCCATTATCGCTGGAGATAAGGTGTCCCGAGCAAACACGGCCCGCTCCCAACCCGTGAGCGTTGAACTTCGCTCGACGGTACACTCGAGCGCAAAAGTCCGTAGGCGGCGCGAGTCCGTGCGCTTCGGGGAGGGTGCCTGGCGCCCACCCTTCCCACTCGCGCCGGAGATCTCGCTTCCAGAACGTTCCGTTGTGAAGATGCCGAATAGCACATTTTCTCTTGATAGAGGATTCGTTATGGGATTCTCTTCATCTAATTAACACATTTTTTTATTTATTTAACTTCAAAAACAGTTAAAAAATGTATGTAACGTGCTATGGGGAGACGTGTATTCTGTGCACGTTTTCTGAAATTCTGGGATCCTTCCCGTAACCCATACACAAGCTAAATTATGAATACAGATGAAATGAGCATTTTTGGCAAGAATGGATAAGAAAAATTTGCTCAGTGTAATAAAAAACTATTTGCGAAGGCAAATCAGCTACAGAGTTTGGATAGTATCCCTCTTCGCGCCCTTCGTGAAGAAATCGTGGAAAACTTGCTGCTGTAAGAACATGGGGAACGGTAATTTGAATAACTATATACCCCACAGAACTCTAAATGAGTGCACAGATAGGGAAGTTACATTTATGTCCAGAAGGAAAACAAGGGACCATCTCACCATTTTCTCGAAGGATCAAGGAAAGTGGACAAAAACTTGACCGAGACTGAACGAGAAACCTGACATCCTTAGAAGATAACACAGTTAATGCCTTTGTTATGCGAGTTCGAGAGAAAGACGTGCAAAGAGGTACACAAGAATTTATATTCTAAATTTTCTTCATAGGAGATGTAAATTCTCTTACTGCATTATTTACTCTTGTTAAGGAAACTGGGAGCTAAACCTGAAGTATCGCCTTCACATACATTTACAAGTCGTAATTAATTCTTTTAGAAACACATTTAGGTAAAAAATGTTCGTCCCCCCCCAAAAAACCCCTCGTGCATAAAACATAATAGATTATTACTGAGTAAAATTAAGTTCCAGGTGAAATGAAATTAGTTCATAAGTGAAGGATACGTGCGAAAAGCGGGGAACGTCGACACAATAAAATTGACATTAGTGATGTCGAATTCTAGAAAGTGTAATGTGTCCATAATAAAGGATGTTAAGAAATTAATGTTTAGTGTAAGGAAAGGAAATGCAACGGTGGGTACATAGTTTTGCAACGTTAAATATCAGTTGTTGCAAATAATTATATTACCACTTTACATTTAACATGAATGAGTAGAATACATGACTTGAAGCATATCTTGTAGAAATTATACATTATACAGTAGAAGTAGAGTAGTTAACAATCCAACCCACATAAATAGCCAGGTACTGAATACCCCTGCACATTATCAGCAATTTCATAGCACAGGTAACAGTGTTCGGTAGTCATTTCGTTATTCCCGTGTTAGTATTTTCTTCACTTAAATTTAATTTCTACGTAAGTAGCACACAACAATAAGGGCAGATAACGTTTTTATTGGATATAAAGGTCGCCCTTAACCAATATTCCGTAAATACGCTCCTGTTAGATACGAATTTACCCTCCAGTGATACATCTAACAGATTGAAGATGATAAACGTAAAAGTATGTTGATTTTACTGCCGAAGAATCACACAATTCGCAAAATATACAGCGTTGCCACACACGTTGACATTGTGCATAACTCGAGATCGGTGCGTCTAAGGCCCTTAAAACGTTTTTGGATGCATTCATAACATCATATTTTATTTATGTAAAATATTCATATGATTCAGAATAATATATTCACATAATCTTATAAATACACACATAATAAATACACGTATAATGCATTCCATGGCCTCTAAAATGCAAGAATGTATCCGTTTAACTCACGAAATATTTAATAACTATTAGGATATGATTCCTTCTGGAACAAAGACAATGAACTGCAGAGGTAGTTTGTGAATTTATTTCACCATATTTTTTAATATGCCACAACGTTTCGTGACCAGTTACGGCCACTTCATTAAGGAACAACCAAAAAAAGTTAAAAATAAGATTAAATAGTGGTGCTATAACAGCATACTTTCTTGCAATATGTGTAACTCGTATTTTTCGGAAATCCAGTAAGTGCAATGAAAATCGGATCTGCGTTATTTTAATAAGCGTACTTTTATAAACGTATTATCCAGATAATGGATCCGTATAAGCATTATCCGTATAAGCATTATCCAGAAAATGGAAAGGAAAATTTTGGAGCCTTTTTGAAAAATCTTGTTTTTAAAATTGAGTTTATTTCGCGGAAAATGAAGCGAAAACTACTCATATTTTGGAAAAATGTTCGCGACCTTGTTTAAACATATAACTTGTGAAGAACAGATTTGGTTCAAGAAAGTCTCTAACTACATTATTGTAGTCGAAGAAAGTCGTTGAAAAAAGGAACTTTTGAAGTGTCGTAATAGTAAATCAGTAAATAATATTTTTGAAGCAAGTAGTGTTTTTGGTATTCATCACAATCGCGATATTAATATAATGCTTTGCCAAAAAAAAGTAAATTGTCATACCAACATATTAATTAATCACTCACCCATCTATTTCTTAAAGTTCACTTTTAGGTTCATTTGAAATCCATGCCACACCAAACGCATTCAATTTTCACAACTGCTGGTAATTATTTTCAGTCTCTTAATTGTTCGTTTAATGGTCAATTTGCGTTGTAAATGTTGGACACATAGCCCCCAACACTGCATGCAGAAATTGCGTCAATACTTTATTAAAAGTGACCAAATTTGGAATGACTTCCCACAAATAATAGCAGTATATAGGTATCACATCGGCAGTGAATTGTTACTCTCAGTTAATTGTTCTCTCTGAATTGGTTTCCTCTTGATTTTCAGCAATCATTTAATTTGCATGACGAACATACTCTGCTGTTCAATCTACGCACATTAACCAAACGAATTTTTTATTTCCTTTTGCAATTTCATATTGTATGTATATAAAAGTGTAGTGTTTCGTAGTTCATCTGTTGTTTTTCTTTGTAGACTATTCAAAATGTTCTTCTGTACAACTTTTGTACGTAATATACTTGTTTGTGTCGTGATTGTATGGCAACGAATTTCACTACTAGCCCGTAAGTGGCCGTCACGTCCTAGAGATGTAGTGCATAAATAGAGTTTTATTTCAACGTTTACATAATTACTGTTTCTGTTGTTATTTTCCTCATAACAGTCCTTTACCAAAGGATGGCCAACTCCATTAGTTAAATATGAAACGTGAACTCGATCGAATTTACCTGAAGAATGTTGTCAGAAAGTGCAGAAGAGTAATCAAAGCGCTGTACTTCAGAAAATAGAGGAAGGAAAAAGTGTAACGATCGATGGTATTTACTTTCTGAAGAATGTACTTCACGAAGCCAATAATACAAGAAGCGCAAGCTTGAGACATCACGGGGAAAGACAAAAGAAACATCTATTTTAGAGTTGCCGGTGATGAGTTTTACAGGTTAAACTGCCTCATTATATATTTTATGTGCATAAATGATAAAGAGCTTGAGTGCTAACATTTTTCTTTGACTCTCATTTTCCGTTGCTCTGTAGTTGGTAGATAAGGGGAGTCGTTGCTTCAAACCTGTGATCAACAAATCTATCACTCACACATTTGATGTCTACAAACTTTCTCTTCATGTACCTCTCTTTACGCGCAGTTTCTTTTATTGTATTTGCAATAATATGACCTTTCACGCAAATTTCTTCAAAAGAAAAAAAATACTTGAGAATGTATCACAACGTTATACCAGGAACATCTTCTACACATCTAAAATCCGTAATTTACTTCTTGGTGAACATACCATTAAATAATTGATTTGTAGAAAATACCTCAACTCTATTGCGACCCCATTTTCGCTCTTAAATTACAACAGCTTTATTTTAATTAAAATTTACGTCCAATAGGATTACGTCCACAGAGTGATTAGTATTACATACGTCCAGAATACAGAGTGAGTCATTTCAGATGGAAAAAATCACCGTCTTGAACAAGCTTCATGTTTCATGAACAGTTTCATGAACAAATGGCTCTAATGTTATTTTCCTGAGAAAAACTTATTTTCTACACAACAATTTCTTGACGATTTCTCTTCTTCAACCTTCGGAAGGTTGTGCTTAAAATGAGTCGAAGCTCTGAGGATTATTCTAAGTATAGCTGAGAAAAAGAAAGCTATTTTTCGTATACAACTGAAGAAAAATTTGTGTATTGTCGGAATTGGGTAGCAAATTACAGCAGTGCTGTATGGCGTGGCCCTACGATCGCGACCGATTTGAGGCTTTCACAAACTTAGCCCATCAGCAGGCCAGGAATCATAGTGCATTCGCTGTTCACAAATAACGCTAATGACGTGCCGAGTCTACAAAAGCGCTTCTAGTCTTGGAAGTACGCATGCAGTTGTACACAACCTGTAATACACAGGTTGCGAAGACGGAAAAACAAACAAATAAAAAAAAACTTTCTACGGGAATCTAAGCGTTTGACTCCAAAACAAAACCTACATATTACGATTCGTTACTCAATTTATTGCCAAAACTCTTTACTCTTTTATATTAGTTCTTAGGTATCTCTAGATATTCCACTTCAGTTTATTAGTTAAGAATTATCAACTGTAAATATCATATGCCATTCAACCCTTCACTTACATTGTAGATTTTTCGCAAAATGGTTATGCTATAAATTGCTTCGAATAGTCGTTGATATTATAAATGCTGTGATTTTGCAACATGACCAAGAACAAGAAGGCACCTTCATCCTCTCAGCGAATTTCTAACAAAAAGTTTTATTCTGAGTTGACTCCATGAGGGAAAGAAAAGAATCGAAGAGGAAATATTTCTTGCAGAACAAATTGAATAATATCGTCTTACTAAAAGAAACAAACTATGCCCATTGTAACCATAATAATCTAATTAATGTCGTATATGAATAATATGTTGCATCGAATAAAATAGAAAACAATTCTAGGTTCTATTGACCCAGTTTTACCACCACCTCGTCCCACCACTTCTCTGTTGGTTTTAGGTTTACACCATCAGGAATGGCAATCATTATTTTAAATTATAATGGGACGTTATTCGGTTATTCTGCTCTTTTCCAATACAAAAAAATACGATCTTTCAGTTAGGAAGAGATGAAAATAAAAGTGCATTTTCTTCTTTCTCAAAACCACCTTGGCGTGTGTGAAAAAGTGCATTTTCAAAGCGCAATGTTATTGTGCATTATTTTTATTGACATCAATTACACAGTTCATCCGGATTTGCGTTCTATCTGCATCGCAAAACTGTTTTCCGTCTTTTCCCTTGATCCTTTGCGTAAATTCCTGAGATTTGACTTATTTTTATACTGTCAAAAAACAGTGGAAACTGTGTGTGATGTATGTGGGAGAAATACAACCTGCGCACGTTTTCTTGAGCTTCAGAATCTCTTTCTCACATTACAACGATAATCATTGCTCTGCTTATTATGTTCAATAAAACAATGTATAAGGAGCCATTCAAGAATTTCTATTGGGAGTAGGAGTTTAGCCTCTTTGTTACGAACTTTTAAGTTGGGAAGAAGTGGAGTCAGTAAAAAATGGACGTTACGCACGTGCAACATGAGCAAGTGTTATATTTAAACACAATTTGGAGGAACAGACATAAAAGATAAAAACATGGTTCATTGAAGAATAGGTTCTTACAATACGAAAATTGTTTCCTTTCTTTGATACACGGGGCGGCGGCGCGGGGCGGCGGCGCGGGGCGGCGCGGAGTTGCTTACGCAAGTCCCAGGATGGGTCGCAGACGGTTTAGTCATGTCGGCTCCCACTGCGAGCGGTACCGGCTGGCCCATCGTCCACAGGCAACGAACGCCGCAGTTTCATCCGCAGTACTCGTCACTGAATACCATATATTTGCATCGAAGTTGTCATTTGGGACTCAATGATATTGTGACAAATTGTTTCCGAAGATTTCTCTTTTTTTTATATATGCATTATTGTTTTCCTTCTTTTGAGCTCTGTGCTATTCCTTTAATTTTTTTTTATAAATTTACCATGAAAATAGGAAGGTTTTAAAGGAAATCTGTCTTCATAATAATAAAGAAAGTCAGAAATAAATTTGAACTCGTGAATATTGTTACTTCATTGCAATACAATATGCTAAATTTTCCAAGCAATGCAATTTGATAAGTGTTCCAACCAGTACAATTAGTTAAGTCTTCTCATATGTTTAAGAGAACTACAACAATTGATCCGTTTCCTCTATCTTTCAACACAGTTAATGTATCATAATGAACCACCTACTGTTTTCCTTCTATGTGAATTCTGTCTCCGTAAACGAAGGATGAAAAATATTTTTAACTGTTTGTTCACCATCGAAGTATACTTGCTAAGGGGTATACTGGTTCAAATATCCCCCTGAGAGAATAACGTCAGGTGTAGAGATAGTGTGAAGACAGGTAGAATTCGTTGATTTATACATACGTTGACGTATTAATAAAACAAAAACGATTGTTAATGTAATATTAAAAATATCGTAGAAGATATAACTAATTGTACAATACTGTACACATTAATAATAGTAATAATAATATTTATTATCATAATTTATAATTGCCAAAATAATTTCCTGCATCTCCGCGATTGTGCCGTAAAGTTTCAACAAGCGAGCAAAATAGAAATATGTTATTTTTGTATTTTATTTATTGTGTAAATTATTTGTTATTATTGTGCTTATTGTGTAAAGATATGTTGCCGGAAAAGATTTTTCGGATAGGAAGTCTCCATAAGCAATGATAAATTAAAATCCGACTAAGTCACTATAAATTGTGGTGCTAATGGAGCAACTTCGGGCTTTGTAATTCGGTACTTTTTGCAGTTTGAGGGGCTTTGGTAAGGCATTCCAAGTAATTAGAGTATTGTGTAGAATACAGAAATTCGGGGGTTGCGATGCTTTTATAGTTTCGTTTTACAAATACTTAATGTCTTAATGACAAATTCTTAATAAGAAATATTAGGCCTCTTAAATATCTCTAAAGGTGAAAAACAGAAGTTAATTTTAGCACAATTTCCTGAGCATATCATGGCTCATTGTCTTCTCGCTCGTTAGGCCATTGGACATTGACCGACACATGACGCATTTTCATGCCTATCGTGGTCTTCACTCTCGCGTCTGTTTATCGTTCCATTTTACAAATCCCAGCTACGTCCCCATTTTAAAATCCATCAACATCTTTTCTGAGCTTTTCATCTCGTATTTTGACATTTTTAATCCTGCTTCTCAATTTCAACGTTAGGAGGGACATCATTTGTGCAGCTATACACTAGATAGAACATTGATGTAATTTGTATTGTTCTCAATACTTCTTTATAACGTGAAAATAGGTAATATTCTTTACTGTCTTTTAAAAATGAATAGAGAGAGAGAAAGGGAGAGAGAGAAAGGGAGAGAGAGAATTGTGACAAAGGTCACTATTGAAAATCCTCAAATTTCATGTTAACGAATATTAAAGCTCAACAAAAATATGGGAAGGAAGTGAAATTTATTTAAAATATTAAAAAGTTTACTAGAAAAAAACTATTACATAAATATCCCTGTAAATATCTTAGTTGCGCAAATATATGGCATAACACCCTTGTGCTTTCTAAGCCTCGATTAATTTTTCAAATTTGGAAAGATATATCATATTTCCAATTTTTTGATTATATATGTTTTTGGCCGCTCTAACCAGATATTTCTACGTTCATTTAACACAATGAATAAAAATATAATTATGAATAGTGAAATGTTTTTAGATGTTTCTTTAAAGAATTCCTCACAAGGAGTGGAAACAAATGTATTAAATCTCTCCCCTCTCTCTCTCTCTCTCTCTCTCTCTCTCTCTCTCTCTCTCTTTGCTTCCTGTATATGATCTTACGTAATTTCTTCTCAACACAATAGAAGTGTTGAATCCTGGGGCTGTGTAGAGCAGATATATCGTCTTCGCGTGCAACCCACTGCATAAAGTTAACACACGAGATACGTCTTCAAGACATCCTGATTGCGTGGAAATTCCCCTAATCCATTTTCGCTCCATTTTTCATTTGTACAAAACGAATGCTGATGTCCGTGAGAAATAGTTCTTACGGGCAAGCATACACATTTGTTCGTGCCATGCATGTGACCATTGCTCACATCAACTGGTAATAAACTAGTGCACTGATAATATCTATCCATTGTCACGTGGCGCTATATGTAGTACACACACACGGTACCTTCACAGATACAAATCTTATGAACAACATCGCCGTTTAAAGCGCTCTAAATATATTTCACCCTTGTAGTATTTTTGTTCTGTTGAAAGAGAACAACATGGCGGGAATTTATTTGCTCAATTAGAACAGAAAGCCCAATTTCCGCGTGGCAGGTCAACTCGCGGGACGGGCTGCATACACGGCGCTGTAGCCGTGTAGTGGCAGCGGGCGATAAGGGACCCCATTCACCTACTGGAGAGTGTGTAGGCAGATAACAAGCGGCGCGGGCCAGGTGGCCCTAGCAGCGCGAGCGCGGAGCGGTGGCTGGCGTTGGGCGCCGGCCGGTGGGGGCGTTCGGGGCGCAGGGGGCGAAGGCTTCACCCCTCTCACTCTTTGACGACGTTTGCTGCGCATTTCTTTTCGCCCTCTGCTCACTCATGTTTCACTCTAGTGGTGCCAAGAGTAAATGTCGGATCGGGCAAGGGAAAGAATTACTCTTCGCCAATATAGTAGTATACGAGTACATTACTAAATCATGTGATTATTAACAATTATATACACGAAAGAAGTGTAGAAATTTTAAAGTTACTATAGTAACTAATAATTTAATATAACCAAGGATATATTGGTTCTATCATAGGCTATGTCGATATTAGTCATAACATTAAAAGAAAACAATTCACGTGCAAATTTCAACCTTTTTCTATCCTTTACATGAAACTATGTTTCTGACATAGTCAACATGAACAAAAGATGCTTGATTCAAATATGGGAACCGATATACTTCATCACATACCGTTTTTGTAGTTATAATTTTTGTACAATAAAGCTTTCTTGCATTTTACCTTGATAATTGATCCAGAATCTAATCAAAATATTCTACATAACGGTGATTCACTAGCGGAGGCATTCAGAAACAAAACAATTGTGTTAGGTAAGAAGCTGATGGTACTCCGATAATTGCCAGTAGTTAATAATAAAATAAGTCTGTTTTCACGCCATGTTTAATAAGTTTTCAGGTATTGTAGACCTAAAATATTTGATTGTGTCACAAATTATACTAAGAGAAATGAAAAACGTGTACATAAAATTAAAATCATAATAAGTTCTTCTTTGTCGCAATTAAAAGAAGTATTAAGTCCCGAGTAAAAGAACTATCTAATATATTAACATATTCCTCTTCAACTCTTTTCAGTTAATTGTTCCAATGCTCCCATCGATATTATCTTTTAAGTAGATTGAAAAGAGAACTACATTCTGATAATTTACTTCAGAATGTTCCCACTTTCTTTGTTGCAAAGAAGTTAGAAGTAGATTCCAATGTAAGTAAAGTAATAGAAATTTAATGATTCCAAGATATAGCTAGATTTATTTTTCCTAGTTAATATTACACTTAAAAATCAGTTTCCAAATTGTTTTATTACAGAATGACGTGGTCCATTTCATTTCATTCTATCATCATTATCAATTAAAATCAATAATTATTATTAATAAATTATCAATAAAATCTTGATATTTTTATATAAACATGTTTCATGATAAATGTACAGGTATATTTCAGTTAAATTTCAATTTCTTTTAACATTATTAGTTTAAGAATACATAAATAATAACTAATACGTTTTAATATTACTGATATCAAATAGGTTGATACATGCCTAAAATGAATTATTTTTTCTTAATGCCTGGTACGATTATTCAAGATCTTATAGCAATTGATTTCCTGACGTTAAACTCAAATAGTAAATACATTCAATTTTATGAAGGGTTTTGTTAACATATTCCATAGTTATTCTCTTACATTTTTAGTTCGCGCCAATAATATTAATTTTATTCCATTTTATTCAGTTGTGTTTTTATTTAGATGATCTGTTTTTATAGATGATTATATGCATGATTTTCTGTGAAGGAGATACGCAATTTGAAAGACTTCTCAGGATAAATCGATTTATGAGAACTCAGCGTATATTACACTCCATTTCCAAAAGTAATTTTAACGTAAATTTCTTACATACCAGTTAAATGAACGTTATTATTCATAGATCTTATTAAGTTTCCGGAATTTTACGTAATCTGATGAGATATTGAATAACCGGCATATTTGCGTACAATTGAGTAATACGTGATAATATCGATAATGGCTTAGGTTTAGAGGAAATTTAGTAAATAATTAAAAAGCTAATGTGAAGTAAAAATTGTTGATTTGTAGAATATGAAAGCAATACGAGCCCCAAAAGGGCCAACTTATACTAAAATGCTATTGTCCTTCGCATGGTCCTGTAGAAAAATAATAATAATAGTAATAATAATATAAATAATAATGAAAATGATAAAAATGTAAAAGTTGTAGTATCATTTACGTAGACTTATTGTATGAACGATTGCTTCTTCTTGGGAATCCAGTCGTATGTCATAATACTGACCATTTTTTCTTCATCCATTTTTTGTTTCCCTCACAAATATTTAGTGATTTTATTCTAGTTTGGGGGAAAATTACTTCTTAAAGAAGTGTCAACAATAAAACTAAAACTTGCTAGATTTTCAATTGCTTGCCTGAAAAGTTACATTTACCATTTTTACATTACTTTCATAAACATACTCGTACAATATTATATACTTACATATCGGTAATACGTCTCCGCCAATAATTCTTAATTATATCTTAATTTTTATTTAGGTCTCAGAATACTTAAAGAAAATTCTTCTGGTAGAATTTATGTTGCTTCTAATTAATGAAATATAATTTATTTTCCTGATACGCAAATAAACAATTCCTATGTATGACGATAAACATTTGTTTAAATTTTCATTTTCAAAAACGTTCCAATGTGTTTTGATGTCATTCTATTACAGACATTTCCCTATAACTATAATGTTCCGAATGATAATATCGTTATGTTCCGTTTTATTCTATTTTATTAAGTCCAGCACTAGTAATGTAGTAGAGTAAATGAAAATTTGTTCACGTTATGTGTAACTTCATTATTTTCTGGTTCAAAATTCTACAAAAGTAGTAAACAATGAAGCAGAGAATTGTGTTTATCGTTTCCTGAAAACTGATCTTTCACCTCAAATATTGAACTCAGATTGAGAACAGATTGTATAATTTAGCCCATTTCTCGATACGCAATTAGAGCATGTTTACGCTCAGGGTCTGATGTGCGGTTAAACAGGGGTTTGATTGATATTGTACATTATAATACTAACTATGAATAAGGCTCCAATTTTATATTTGACTTTTGGTATTTCCCTTGAAATCTTACTAAAACTCCAACAGTTAATTCCGAATATAAGCTTCTTCCTCAGCTCCAACTGCGGATATCATTGCATGTAATTTCAATAGGATTAGCGTGTTTGTCTTTCTTCTTTAAATTTCACGAAACCTTGTTTACACGCTTCGAAGCATGTTTGCTGTCTTGAATAGCAGTTTCCTTTCATTTGCGCGTGAACGTGATGTATACATTTCCCTACTGCGCTTAGGAATCTTGAATATGTCATCAAATGTAACTTGTTTATTCAAAATTAAGATGTTTTTACTTAAATAAGCTAATTTTCAGGGTATAAATATCGAAAGTCGTTGCATCGAGTCGTTCTTCTTAAACTCAGTGATTGCTGCTGAATTTGTAAAATAGCAAAGACAACATCGAATCCGTTTGTTTACGCTCGTATGAAGATTTTTTTACATCTTAGTTCATTGTGACACTGTGACAATATGTGAATATATACTAATTTTAACTGTAATGAGGGAGTTTGTTGGCCGTTTTCTAAATATGATTTATAAAAATACTGTTTCTTTCTTTCCTTGTTTGTGTGTTCCTACATTAAACAAGGAGTAACAAAACACATAAGTCATTAAGTTCTGTAATTCGTGTGCCGAGCTTGTACGTGAGTTACAAAGTATCATGATGCAGAATAGTCATATACTGTTGTGCTTCAATTGCCCGAGACTGGGAAATAATATTGTTATGGTCACACCTTTTTTATAATGTTTTATTTGTTTTAAATGCAATCACAATAATCAATCTGTCTAACATGTTTTGAGTGCATAGTCGTACACTTGACATTATTTGAAATCGATCTCAACAATTTTAACAATAATTTTCTAAAAGAACATTTTCTAAAAAAACAAGATTGTACAATCTGTTCTTAATACTTATTTTTTTCTGGCTCAGTCTCGGAAGTCATGTCAAACAAATAACCTGAGAATTCCAACATATTTTGCTTCTGATATACTATGACCCAACAAATAAAATCCTGCGTTCGTTATCCCCCAGTAAATTTCCGTCGGTAAGCATTTAAGTCGAGAAAGGGATAAATCACACAGCTTACACAATTTCTACAAATTTACAATTTACTATTCTTCTTTGATGTCATTATCAATACATACCCTTTAAGAAATTGAGTTCGGAGGACACGTCGTTTTACGTGCTTTTCCTTGAAAAGCGGCTGAAGGCCGCGTTAAGATTCGTCCCAGCGTCAATTCAATTTCGACGAAAAGAAGCGATTCCTAGGCTCGCCCTCAGACGCTTCATTTGCGCCTCGTCGCCTCGGGCGCCGTCCCGACCACTTCGTTTGTTTCCTCGTCTTCCTCGCCCCCCTTCCCCTCCCCACTGGTCCGGCCCCCACCCCGCTCCGCCCGCTGCGTGGGCGGCGGCGGCGGCCGCGGTAGATCGGCGCTGGCGGTCGTTCAAGGCGCACCTTTCCAAATCAATTTGTCAATAAGCGCTCGTTTCGACGCGGCCCGCCGCAGTTAATATTTACCCGGGCGCTTGTGCAAGCCCGCTAAGTTTGTGTACATTTTCATTTATCACAATTTATGCCAATTAGGATAGCCATTCAAATATTTAATTTAATACCCCGCAGAAATAAATGACATTTCTGATTGGGCGCCGGCGCCGGCGCGCTCGCCTCGGCCGGCGCCCGGCGGGCCGCTCGCATTCTTCCGAGCCGGGATCCGCGCTGTCTTATTATGTTTGTAATTCATTAGCTTGTACAAACCAATCACGTCGGGAGCAGGCCGCGTTCTTGCAGCGCTCTCTGTCTATTTGCTCTGATACTCTAAATGTACACAATTTCTATAAAGTGTACTTGTCATACTTACACTGAGCTGATACAAGTTGTGTGATCAACAAACATCACAATACACACAGGCAAGTGCTTGCTCGCCTCGCGCGCGCCTTCCTTCTATTTGCTAATGTAATAATGTTGCAAACACGCTCTATGATAGTCCAATTTATTGCTCGTAATAGACTTATCTAAACGGATTCTTAAACTGCCGCCGAGCGGGCCGGGTTTATCAGTGCACAAATTAGGCGTGAGTGTGTTCATCTGATCGCATGCTGAACGGAAACAGTGTTGTTGGCTCACCAAACTTACAAGTGCAGCCTGGTAAACAGCAGCAGACCACCGCCTCCTCCCCCTCGACTCCCGCCCCCGCCTCCACCTCCCTTCTCCGCCCGGCGCTGTGCTTTTGTCCAAATACTCGTCCGTGAGCGGCCTCTGCCCACGCGCCCGCCGTCCCCGGTCCCGCCCCCGCCCCGCCCTCGCCCCGCCCCCCGCGCTCCACGCTGTCTCCCGCGGCGCCCTCTTCGCCGCCGAGTCTTCCGTGCGTGGTGCGGCGTGACTCGAACCCCGACCCTCGACTCCCGCCAAAATCTCAAAGGGAAAGTGTTGTTCCTCTACCTTCAGAATGTTAGTGTCGTTACGAGGCTTATTCGACAGCCAGAGTGTGTGTGATGTACTCATCTGGTGGATTCATTACTTCAGTCTCGTAGAGCATATTCCACAGATTTGTGGTAAAGCTCTCATCTGCCTGTTTCATTACACCACTTCCATTACGATCATTATATAGGATAAATATTTTATGTCATAGTTGCAGTAAATAATGTAAACTATGTAGTCGATAATATTTATTATGTCATAACATAATCGTAATTCATGTTTGCTTCGAATGTGATTATTGTGACACACCTCGTCAAATTCAAACAATTGGTAAATTGGTCCATAGAATTTCTCTAACTTGAAGTAAATTGATCGTCAATGTAGCAGGTCAGTAATTCAAACGAATATCATTTTCCTAAGTAATCCAAAAATTTATCCATAAATGGCTCATTACTAGGCAAAACTCTGCAGTAGGAAATGGCAAGTTTCAGAATCTTGCATTTGAAGCCATATTGTGTTTACATAATATTTAACAAAATTTTTTTTTGTTCTTTCAATCTCCGTAAAATGTACAAATATCATTAAAAATTTGAACAACCAGAGTTGTGTATAACGGGTTACCCCAGCCGCGTAGGAAGATATTCCGGGACTCCAGCGTATGTGGTCGTCGAGAGACCCTTCGCTGCGCCGGAGAGCACGGGGCGGAGTGGGTGCGGAGTGGGGGCGCACACACAACCCGGCAAGATATCCCGCGGTCGGCCTCGCCCCGCCCCTCCCCGTCCCCGCCCACGCCCCGCCCCCTCCCCGTCCCCGTCCCCGTCCCCGTCCCCGCCCCCGCCCTGCCCTGCACACCCTCGCAGCCGGCCGGCCCTGCCGCCGCCGCCGCGGCCGCACCGCAGCCGCAGCCACAGCGGCCGCTCGGCCCTGCACCACGCCCGGCTTATTGTTTTCAAAGCTAATGTTATTTCCACTTTCATTTGTATTTACATGCAACGAGTGGGGCATAATTTATTTGGCGCGCTATTTTGTTTGCAGATTCCATATTCGTGAAAAGAAAATAATAAAAAATAATTGTTTCGCCAGTATTTACTCGCGGCGAGAGGGTAGAGTGCTTCCAAAAGTTACTTCGCATATTTTCCAAAGCCATTGTTAAATGAAAACATTGCAAGTAAAATAGCGGGTGGTCTGCTCGCTCCAACAAAGGCTCTTGAGCCAGGATAGGTCATCCGGTGGTGTGATGGAGCTACCTTTGCTAGATGAGTTTTTGTGAGGATTCGCATACAAATTTGTTGCAATGGTCATTTCCATGTTTAAATAGCGATTTTATCTTATTTTCTTGCACCAATTTATGACTAACAAATAGTTTTTTAACACATTTTTAATTTCATTTTTCAAAATTTAAAATAGGTATTTATAAAACTGTTAGATACAGAACTAACCCATTGAATGTTTTCAATACCAGTTTAATGCTGCTTTATATTTTATGGAAAGCCGGTGCGTGCTATTAAGGGTATTAGTGCATTTGAATGCTTTTAATACCACAAGAAAAAATACAAAAAATAATTGTTGCTAAATAATATCGACAGTTTTACTTTAATCAAAAACATAACTTAGTTTTGAAATATATTCCCGCTAAGCACTTAATACTTATTCACTAAAGCGTCTCGTATACAAGACAATGTCGTGTCTGTTAATTTAATCTCTCGATTTAAAATAAACGAAACTTATATTCTCTTAGATTATGTTGTATTAGGATATCCATTTCACATTTAATAATATAGATGCTTTGTTATTATAATACGAACGTGTAAATCCTTTAATATCACTAATCATCAGTAGTTTACAATATTTGGAGATATCTCTTACAACGCAGTTAACTTCGAAGTCACAAATTGTAAAAAAATATTGACATTGTACTCATATAGTACTTAGCCATTACAACTTAACTGAAGCTGCAACTTCATTCATTTTTAACATTATAATCAAATGGTCTTATCAGAATAAAATATATCACAAGAATATTTATTAACAATGATTTAAAAAGTTAAATACCTCATTAAAACAATATGAAAACAATTCAATACAATAGGGAACATGTGAAAATGTCAAATTTATACACAGTTTAAAAATACATTAAATTGCTTGAATTCTCAACTTTGTGAATGTTTTCTAAATTGAGGTCGGAACCCATTGGATCTAAAGGATAGCTTCTTTCCATAAAATATTTTAAATATATTTATCTTTTGAATATATTACTGAAATAAGTGTTAAAGAATGATAATCATTCATATATCTGATGATTGAATTAATGTGTAAATACCACTAAAGTGTTGTAATACAATTTTATCTTCTTACTTAATCCTGAATATCACGGACTTCTAACGACCTCTAAAGGCATTTTTCAACAGCTTAAAATCAAACAATAAATGTTTGATTTATTGTTATAATTATTCTAAGCAAAGCCTCAACAGCTGAGATTATAACAATAATGTTGGCAACAGTGTAAAATGGCACAACAAAGCTTGATTCCAATAAAGCCATACGTCAAGCAGCAATGCATGTATTAAATTTGAACGATCTTGTAACTACAAAATATTATACAACTGAGATCAATACTAACTCTAGTACAATATTGGTTTAGAGACAATTACAGAACCTAGAACGCCATTTCTTTCCATAAAGTATTTCATGCATAAACAATCATACAATTACTTCACGTTTTGAATGCGATAATGCAACGGATTTGAAATAAAATATTAATTAGTATTTACACCTCTTAACATTTAACTTAGAGTATTGATTAAATGAACAATAGTTTCTGCTGATAGAGCGTTTTGCAAAAGCACAACGGCGCATAATGGGAAATTGATCATGAACTGGGTAGGCAGAGGTATGACAAGCAACCAAACAAGCAAATAAACAAACAGACAGACACGCAGCATTCGGATTTTGTGCTACAAAGCGTAATTTATTATCACGCGATAAAAGTCATTGCTTTATAGTACAACGCCACAGTAACAAACTACAGAATGCTTGCGTGCATGGTTAACTCCCCGAGGGACCTGCAATCACAAAGGGGAACTGAAAGAAAAAAGTGCTTTCATACCGTATTGTGTGATAGGTGCTGTTTATGAGTTTACGTATCACAGTCTCCGGTATCACCTTTGTGGCATATTCTTTTTGTATCAACGTTAAATCCCCACGAGAAAGGCAAATCTGCTCCATTGTAGAACAATGAAGAATATAATTCGAATAATGAGCACTTCAAACAAGTGAAAGAATGTTGGGTTGGGGTACCATGTTGTTGAAATTTAACAGACACACACACAAATATCGGTGCGCTAATTAGTATATATTCTGGTGAATGGATATTTCTATCGCATCGTTTATATTAGTGTAACTACATTTAAAAAAATATATTTTCATTGTGGATGGAATTTTATCTCAAATGAGGCAAAATAGGCGCTTCTGAAAGTGCAGATGAATGCGGAGAATTCTGTCATTCCGCTTGTAATTGGAGAAAGTAATGGAAGCCGCCCTTGATAGACGAGATCGGTAATGCAAGCAAGGGAGAGCACAGATTCGAATACCCTGTAAAGCATTAAATTATACACCATGGATACATATCTAAGAGGCCATCTCACAGACACATTTAACGCATTCCTATTTGCATTCCATCTACCATTCCTTCCCATATCGTTATTTTAACGGGCTGACGAGATAGTACGGTGCTTTAGCAGAGAGAAAAAACTGGCCGAGAAGGGCCTACGAGATACCTCAGACAGTCAAGTGTGGGAAGGGAGTCATCGCTTATCCTGGCAGGATAAATTGAAATGGCTACGCCTCGGAGCGGTGCTGGGAAACCGTAACTTGGGATACGAAGTGTCTCGGATGACTCGTGAGTCTAAGAGAAGGAAGAATATTGCCGGAACTGAAGTGACTGAAACTGCAGAGGTAGCGGCAAAAATAATAATAATAATAATAATAATAATAATAATAATAATAATAATAATAATAATAATAATAATAATAATAATAATAATAATAATAATAATAAAAAGAAGGAAAACCCCATTCGTTCAACCTCATACGTTTCTAACCAATGACATTTCCAAATCTTCATTCTCAAAATTCTCTATTTACACAATAGTGATTTTTAATTATCATCCATAATTTATTGCTTTGTGATACGATCTACATATTGAAATTCAAAATCTACCAACGCTTCAGAACAAATTAAACCAGAGATGATCCGAGGATAAGTAAGATATGAACTTCTTTCTCCCAGCATTATTTCGCCGCCAAAGAGCGCTCATAACCAAACTCCCGTCCAAAATGCCATAAATCGATACGTCCCAATGAAGTTTCCGACCGCTCGTCCCTCGCACTCATCATAACTGGGTCATCCCAACCGGTGTCATCACCTCTCCTCGTCTCGTCTCGTCCCCGTGCAAACGCCCGCCCTTCCTCCCGGAGCCGCCCGCGCTTGCTTAGCCGCGCGCCTCGCCTCCCGCTCGGCGGCGGCGCGCCCGCGTGCGCGCTCGGTCGCGCGGATTCGCCCGCGCCAGCGCCGGCCCCGGCGTCGGCGACGGCGAGAGCGCTCGCGCTCGCGCATGGCCGTTCCTTATTTGCACGCGCGTGTTTGCGGCGCGCTCGCCCGTGGCAGCGCGCGCGTCGGTGAGGCGCGTCGCGAAAACAGCGTGCGGCGCACCGCGCAGCAGCGCCCGGCCGGCCGGCTGGCCGTCGCGCGCGCGCCCGCACGCCCGCGCGCTCGCCCGCGCCCGCGGTTTTATGTAAATCAAATCCAGGCGCTCGCACGCGCGCGCTCTCTCGCTGACTCGCTCGCTCGTCCGCGGGTGAGGACACGCGGGCGCGAGAACAGCGATATTGTAAAATAAGCGAAGGACGCGCTGGGCCGCGGGGGTGGGCGTGGGCGGGATCCGGAGGCAGAGGGGCGGAGAAGGGCGGCGGGGCAGGGGGTGTGTGGGCGGCGCGCCCCATCTGGGCGAGCGCCCCGCCGAGGCGCGCCCGTCCGTGTGCGAGCCACGCACGCTAGTGTGTGTCAAATGCTTTCCATTATAACGTTATGTGCAAACAAAGGCTACAGTCAGCCAGGCAACCAGCCAAACAAACAGACATACAGCATTTGGGCTCCCTGCTACTAAGCTTAATATATTAGAACGGGATGAGTCGAGCGGAGCGGAGCGGTGTGGCGCGGCGCGGCGGTGCGGCGGACGGCGGGCGACGAAAGAGGAAGCAGCGATGCGCTGCGCAGAGGGCGGATGGTGGCAGAGGCGGTGGCCCAGGCCGGCGGAGGGCGGCGGCGACGCCAGGCGACGCGCGGGGCGGCGGCGGTGGGGGCAGCGGGGCGGCTTGAGCCGGCGCACCGCGCCCTCGGGCGGCTTCCCCGCCCCCACCCCCGCTCCCGAGCCGCACGTCGCCGCCGCTCCCCGCGCCGCCAGACGTCGTTCTCGCTCGCACTGCTCCCTCTCGCTCACTTCAGGACAAATATTGATGTTTGGCAAAGAACCAGCTCGCGAACAAGGCTTCAGTGTGTAGAGAGCAAACCGTGTCGATCTGTATTGCAAACTGTTTGGAGGAGAGGCTGCTGCCGGCGTTGCCGGGACATCCCGGCCGGCCGATCTGCCGGGCGGCGGCGGTGCCGGGCGGCGAGCGACGAACGGCGGGCGGGTGGGCGAAAGCGGCAGGGCGGCGAGCGTCGCGGGCGGGGGCGGGCGTCGCGGGCGGGCGGGCGAGCGACCCGGCCAGCGGGCGCCAGCCACGACGGTGTCGGCCGCTCCCGCTATCGTTTACACCGCGCCACACTCGCGGCCGCTTGTTTAGATGGCGATAAAAACAACTTCATTCAAGTATCCGGCGGCGACCCGGCGCGCAGTTAGCTAACTAGTGTTGACTTGTGCAATCCCGCGCAGGCGGCCTTCACGGTGGAGGGTCTCTCCGCAGGGTGGTCCCGCCTGCCTCTGGCGACCGGCGCCACCCCCGCGCCTCGCCGCCGCCGCCGGAGCTTCTCCGCTCGCGCCGTACCCGTTCCGCCCCCGCGTGGACGTGCCATCGATCGAGAGGCCTCCGCCGCCACCGCCGCCGCCGTCTCCGCAGCGGCCTGGCCCGGCGTCGCGGCGCCCCGCCACCATCTTGTTCTGCGAGGCGAAACGGCGCGGGTTTCGGCGACGGGAGGCGTCGCGGCGCCGGCCACGCCCTGCCGGACCCGCTGCGTCCCCCCCGCGCCGCGGGCTCCTGGCCGAGCGGGCCCCTGGCGAAGGCGGGGCGGCCACCCGCCACGCATGTGCGCTCGCCGCGCTGTGTGTGCGGAGACGCGGCCGGCGAGCCCCGAGCCCCTGCGCGCGGCCGCGGCCACTTCGCGGTGTCGCGCGGCGCAGCTGTCTTTCAGCTGCTCCCGGCAGCTGTCTGTTTACGCGAGGGGGGGAAATGTCCTGTGCTTCGCAGCGCCTGCCTCCACCATCCGTTTCCACCTAAGAAACACGCTCTTTTTGGAGCCATTTTTTACTTGCGTCAGAAGGCTGCCAATAGATGGCAATCAACGGATTCCTTCCTTTTAAGTTTCGAGTTTCGAGAAACGTGTCACGACCACTTGTCACATATTTCCCGGAAAAGCTTCTCCTCCAGCATCGCCGACCGTGACGTGGACCTTAAAAGGCCGACGGGCTCCGCCTGGTCTCGAACCTCGACCGCGCCTGTAGCGACGCCCGCGTTTCTCTGCGCGTTAATCGAACGAGGCAAACATTGACAGTGTCCGTAGCTCGCAAATAAATGAAGTTTCTGCAATATTTATACACGCCTCGCCAATCTAAATACCAGTTGTCATCAACTTACAGAGAGTTAACTCGGACCCGAAACCGCAGATATGATTTCATCATCAGGAATATTCGGTGGGGTTTTTTTAAAGGACGTTTGTTCAGGGCCATGTATGCGCGCGCGGCTGTCGGCCACAGATAAATGGCAGATATTAAATTCGGACTGTGTACTGTCGCTGGGCCGTGCTGCCCCGGGCACGCACAACGCGGAGCGAGAGAGCCGCGCGGACGAGGCGGCGCAGAGAGGAACGGGATGGCGAGGGGCCCGGAGGGGAGAGGGCGGCGATGGAGGCGAGCCGGGGCTGGCGGCGGCGGGGGCGGGGACGTTGCGTAGCGCCGAGCGAGGCCAGGCGACAACGCGGAAACTGCCAGGTCTAACCGCGGCCCGGGGGAAACGGAGGGGACGAGCATGGCCGACGAACGGACAACGGGACAAATCGGCAAATATTCGAACCGAGGGGCCGTGGAGCGCCGAGAAGTCGTAGCAGATGAACAGGCTGACAGACGCGCAGATAGACAGACCCAAACACAGCAAGACAAATTGAAAGAGCCAACAAAAGACGGAGCGCAGGCGTGTTGGACAAAGACAGAGATACCGAGCGAGACGGAATGTGAAAGAGAGGAGCGACAGAGAGAGACGCATGATAAAGAACCGGCCCCCAGAAACGGGAGTGAGAGAGCGAGAAGGCGTGTAAATAAAGGGGGGAGGAGAACGAGAAGGGGAATAGAGCAAGAGACATCCTGTTAAGGAAAGGAAGGCGAGGGTGTGGGCGGTTCCACACTCCACATGCAGGAGAGGTGCGAGTTCTTTAGAGCTCGGGTGTGCACCAAACTCTATGGACTTATTTACCTAACAATTATTTTCACTTTGTGTTATCGTTATGAACCCGAAAAATCTCGTGCAAGTGTCGCGGAGAGCACGATTTTGGACACTCGATGTTCCTGCAACAATGCCACGTCTTTCTCAGTGTCGAGAGGTTTTGTAAAACAATTTCATTCATTATTAATTCTCTGAAGCATTGAATGAAGACAACAAAAAAATGAATTTTATTTTGGTTTTAAAACAAGTTAAACATCCATGTAGTAATAAAATGCACACACGCGTTAAATGAAAACTCATTTTCTAGTGTTTGAATAATCTAGTTTAAACTATTTTGTATTACGCGACAACAAAATGTCATTACATATTGAAAAACGCAAGGTATGAAAAGAAGCGTATGTACCTCTGGAATTTACAAGGTTGTATTCAAATACAATTCCATCACCATCTCTCAAGTAAACGGAATAAAAGTAACTCGTCAAAAATATCAATAATTATTAGAAAATTGAACATATTCGTCTCTTCCATTGTTTAAATTACACAGATCTGAATAATATACAGTAAATATAATTGAAAGCAAGTACGCATGTTCTCATTGGAGGTATCAGGAACGTCTCGTTCTGTATTTGCGGAGAGTGTGTGCACAGAATTGAATTTTTGGGGACATGAATATCTGTATTATGGTCTTCATGCGAGAGGGAAACAAGCGCTTATGTATATAACATAAAAGAAACACTTATAGGATTCGGTCTCATAGCCAAAATGTAAAACAAGTTCCATAATTAGACAACTGACCAATAGAGCAGATACTTACCTTTGATGGTCTATAAAACCTTGCCTCAGAATAATGACACTTTATATTATCATATACTATGTTAGATACGAAAAAATGTTATCGAGCAGAAAATCAATTGTGTAGTCTTTCTGTTCTCCATTTATTTTTTATTGCAAATCTTTTACGACATTAAACAAGAAGGTGCTTGCTGGAGGAGGCGAAATGCTTCGAATACTCTAGCAACATACAGTCGGCTCCGGTTACAATGAATTCGGATATAGTGGACCCTCGGTTGTAGTGAAAGTCACTGGCCCCGTTTCACTTACATTACAAATAATCTTAAGAAGATTCGGTTACAGTGAACCTGAACTTCGGTTGCAAAGTACCTCGGTTTTAGGAAATACAACGACCTTGAAATTAATTTCCTCCTGGAAAATAATATATTCCCTCAGTGCCATAAATTCCAACATTAAGCAGCTTGCAAAAATATCGGTAAGGTAAGCTCACGGTAAGGTAACGGACCCGGAATAGGGACCTTACTGATGACCTCATGCCACTCAATTTCACTGCAGAAACAAAGGCCGTGTCCTGTTTGACAGCGGACTGCGAGACAATGGACAATACCAAATTAAGTATAGTGAGATCACAAACTCTGGAGAATCGAGTAATTACTAGTATAACATATGCGAAGCAAACAATTGAAAATAATTGATTTTTAAGGACAAATAAAGATATTAAAATTGTCCGTTCGTGTTGTTAACATATTTTGCTCTATCTGTATATTAATAAAATCAATCATTGTGGAAAAATTCTATTTAACTTTATCATCGGATATAATGAACGTCTGATATAGTGACCAAAAATGTTAGTCCCAAGAAGTTCGCTATAACAGGAGTCGATTGTACAAATTTTTTTCAATAAACATTTTAAATAATTCGAGAAAAAACGAACCTAAGAACTATTAAATCAAAAAATTAAATAATATCACCACTACTAATAATGCGCAATACACCAGTAATATTTTAACATTGCTCCTAAACATGAGAATAAAGAGAGACAACTACTAACACTAAAAACACTAAATCAATATCTTCAAAATTAATACCCAGACACACAAAAATATACCATAAATGCATGCGTTTTGATTTTAATGAAAATGGGTGAAAAGCTTTTTTGAAATTCACTTCTACCGTATCGAAATAGAAATGTACATAATTAGTATGAAAATGAGTATATGGCATTCGAATGACATTTTTTTTGATGAGAGGACGATAGGAGCTGAACCCGGAATTTTGAATTTAGGATTCCAATGACATTCGTACGAGTTCCGTGCATTATGTTTTAGAATGAATTCATTGAGCCGACGTGGATGTCCAAGGTGGCTAAGAGCGTGTACCGACTCAGCGCTTCGGTTCGAAAAGTCGCGAGTTCGAGTCCCGCCTTCAGCATGGTTGCTTGTTCAGTGTCCCTCATGTATGTTGGCGCGGAGGGACTCGTGTTCTACTGTCTCCAGGGCAGAGGAGCCCGTAAGTGTGGTGGCGTTTGGTGTATGGTCGGGGCGTAAACGGCAACACTTCGGCTTGATAAAAAGCCCTATGAGAAGATGACTCCAAAGAAACTTACAATCAGTATGTACGTGCGTCTGTAATTATTCACAATAAGCAAGATAGCGACCATGTTGATTCATGTCTCACTACAGTCTTCTTTTAGAAGGGCATGAATATTTTGCGGTATGCAACGGGCAAAGTCCTACTTCGCTGAACGCGAACCGCAAAATGGAAATTTCCAGTTACTAAACAGTAAATGTAACTGGATGATAGTTTTCATGCAAGAGAGCTGATTTTTTTGTTTGAACTGTATTATATATGTTGTGATCGCAAACATCTTATAGATTTTGAGAAAATTGTGCATATTGAGGAAAAAGTTCATTTGCGAGTTGAGAGGCTGTTCGGTGCTCGTGCGGCCCAAAGCCTTCAAGAGCGAGTGCCATGACAAAATGTGTTGATAGCAATAATAATAGTGAAAATTATTGACGATGTATACTGAAATATTCGTGACTGAATTTTTTTAAATATCGATTTTTATTTTGATAGTGAAGTTGATTTTATTCAACGATATTTTGTCCTTCCGACAGTTTGTTGGAGTAATATGAGGGAAAAAATAATGAAAATTCTTTTATTTAGTTTGGAATTCAAATACAAAAAATCCCTATGCTTTTTACTCACATTGCGAGGAAACCAATTCTATTTTGTAACCCGACTACTTTTATTGTTTCTCGTCTCTCCGGGGCGATGTATTTAACCCTAAAATGCATCGTTTTCTCCAAATTCTCTAAGAAAAATGAGCTGCATCTAGAAAATAAGATTCCCGAGGTCATCAACAATAAGAAAACACTCAAGAACACAACAAAACAATCAAACACACTTCAGCGGAATTGCTGTTGAAACAAACGTTGATCTTGCGGTATGACAAATGTCCTATTTCTGGTGGTGATTATTAGAAAATATGGAGCAACGTACTGTATCTGCTTCAGTAAAGTTTTTTCATTCAATTTGTTTTTTTCTTTTTGTTGAAAACCTAGGTACACTTACTTGTTGTATGCGCCGCGAGAAAGTCAAAAGAATAAAAGTGCCCAAAATATAATGAAAGTAACATAACTGAAAAAATCCGAACCAGGAATAATACATCACGATTATAGAATAAGTCAGAGTCTACGACCGACGCTTTGCATTTGCGCTGTGTTAAATATTTTCTTTTTATACGTTTGGTTTATTGAGGCTCGTGAGAACATACTATCATGAAATTAACAACATACAATGAGCGTGGCAATGAAGTCTAATAAACAAATCATCTCTGATAGAGTGAATAATTCATAACGACTAATCTAGAATTATCTTAATAGCTATTGATTTTTGGGGTAACAATCAATTACTTTTATCACAAAATAGACTAGAAACATTGGAACATCAGTCATACGAACACTAATATGAACACATATATGTGTCAAAACTATTTTACTTAACGCATACTGTTATACTCATTGTAATTTACAAAAATATAAATGATTGAACTATTTTTCCCGATTTCCAATATAAGTTTACTAATTCCATTATGCGAATTCCATAGCCCATCGACATTTAGCCGGGATGAAATTACGCCAACCATCAAACACAGTTGTGAGTCGGATGGAAGTACACGCGGTCTCCGCTGCCTCTTTGTATCGAAAGGGGAATCCTCCCCGTAAACCCCCGCCAATCGACGGCCTCCCTCACGGCGAACAAACGCCTCTCTCGGAGCTCGTGCCGTTCTAAACCCCCGCGCGGCGCGCAGTTGGCTCAGGAAAACGCTCGCGCGAACGCCAAACGGCGCGCGCCTGCGGAGCCTCCGAAATCTCCCGCGCTCACGTCCGGCGCCTCCGCCCCCGCCTCCGCCCCCGCCGCCGGCCCGCCGGCCGGCCGCGCGCCGCCCCGAAACGAGCGCGGAATCGAGCGTCGAGGCACGCACGCGCGTTTGCTGGCGGTCAGACGGGCAGTGAGGGGCTGTTGTCACCTTGCTTAGCGAAACGCCGCGTGATGGACTAGGTAATCACTGTTTTATTGACACGCACACAACTGCGTTCCTTCCCTAGAGGAGCGCTAAGTGAGCAGTAAACAGGCTGTGCATGGGGCCGAGCAAACAGCGTCGGAGCTTCGGCGGCGTCGCAGGTTTTCCGCCGTGCCGCGCCGCGCCGCACCGCGCCGCGCCATGCCACGCCGCGCCCTGCACCGCGCGTCGTCCTCGCTGCCGCGCCCTCGCCGTCGCGGTTCCTTTAACGACGCCTGCGCTCCGCCCCCTCCCGCCCCGCGCCGCCCGCGTCGCCCCGCGCCGGGATCCTTAACGGGCCTTGCACCTCGCCACGCTCGTTACGTATGCAGCGGCTCGCCTCTGTCTCGGGTTATGTGTTGGCACACCTGCGTGTGACTTCGCGTGATCTTCTTCGTAGGAAAGGTGAATGGATCCGACGTGTGATAACATAACCGGAAAATGTTTTATTATTGTAATAAAATGAAATCTCGTTCTTACTTAGGCGAATGAGTATAGCACTTGAGTGTTTACGAAAACTGTTAATGCTTAAGTTAGAATTATTCTATGAGGCTTTAGAATGAGACCATGGTAGTACTGAGATATTCATTGCAGTAAATTACTCTTCTCTAAAAATGCCATTTAGGCTTTATTCCAAATTATTTGTGTTTTTCTTAGTTTTGTTTGATTTGATTTATTCAGTCAAAGAACTGTAAAAACTATATGTGATTTTTAGGGGAAAAGAATCATTTGTGCAAGTTTTCTTGACCTCCAGAATTCTTTCCCAAAATTGTAAACATAAATAGTTTAAATAAAAGTTGATGAATATAAGTTAAACACAAAATAAAATAAACAAAAAATAATACAAAATAAAATTAAATATCGCAAGATTCGTAACATTGGAAAAACTCGACATTTTCTCTCTTGAATTTTAGGAAACTTATTTGAATCGGTTTCCAAATCTAGATTTGATTTTTTGCATTGTTAACAAAATAGTTACACCCCCGAATCTACTTCTATCACTAAGAACAAAAGGAGAACTCTACAAAACATGCGCATATGCTTCATGTAGTGATGCTACATTTATGACTAGAAAAAAACAAGAAGTCATCTCAGCATCTGCTCAATGAATCAGGGAAACGGGACAAAAACCTGATCGAGATGATGCTCGTTCCGTTCTTGTTATTGAGACCTCAAATAATATTGGAATAATTATGTTTTAATATAAACCTTCCATGCATTGAGCGCTTGCTTTCTATGAGTAAGAGTTCGGCTTCAATTCTTGAAGCGAGCAAGAGAAATTTCTAGCTTTCAAAAACCTCGCGGTGTCCGTCGCTTGGGCATAGCTCGAGCATAAAGGAAGCTGCTAAGTATATGAGTGTTGCGGAGGAATAAGTGGTGTTGAGAAATGGCATTCGTGCTGTGAAAGGTGTTACTCGCAGGCTCGGTGGCGCTTCGACACTCACGCTCGCTCACGGCTGGGAGAGGAAAGTAATGGCTAAGTATCTCACTTCCTTCAAATTGCGTAGTAGGCTTCATAAGTGCTTCTCTGGCGGTGTATATGATCTTCTACCAACATTAGGGCTGATGTTAATACAGATAGACATTTTTATAAAAATGAAATTACTGATATACACTTTACAGTTAGTTTCGGGGAGCTCCATTGAATGATTACAATTTGAGGAGGGAAGTACCAAAGGCTCTAAGCGATTGCCAAATATTTTTTTTTTCATATCAAGTAGAGAAAACATATTAGGATACGAAACTGTTCATTCTGAAATAAAACAAAATAGGAAGATAACTATTCCTGTGAATACCATCCTCAATGATACCGGAAATAATCATGAAATATTGAATTGTCCGTCTTGAACTGTTTAATTGATAATTTAAAAAAATATTGGTAGCAAATGGTGTTCCATTAAATGTTACAATTGTGGGTGGTATTAACTGCTACTTGATCTTATGATTTGTTATGGATATCTAGAGTCTCTCGGTAGAGAAAACCACCCCTTTACTCTCAGAATTTTCCAAATAAGAAATCATTGAGGTTACAGATTTTTTTGTTCTGTGATATTTTGCTTCAAGGGACCAACAGTTTTATTGATGTAGATCTTATCCTTGATGGTTTCCCTTTCTTAAAGGTTTAGTTATTTCCTTACTCCCATATTAAGAAGAGTTTCTTCTGTTAGAAGAGCAATTCATTTTACAGATTAAATTTATATTATTTCAGCCTCAAATTTAAACCAAAGTAGGATCATATTTATTGGATATCATCACAATGTTTGTCGCATTTACAACAATTGCCTTAAATAGATGATTTGTTTTTCGACGAGGGCAAATCTTTATCACAATGCTGTGCTCACTGTTAAAATTATGACCAATCGTGTCGAAAATCCCGCGAAGTTCAAGACACATAAAAAAGTAGCATCCTATTCTTGTTGTTCCGGAAAGTTACTGCTCCGTAGTGGGAAATTACTTTGTTGGGTGATGTCGGCATTCAAAATAAGAAATAGTAGATACCACCTCCTTACATTCACACATATTTACTTTCTGCCACGTTTACACAAATTACGAATGTTATACGATGTACCCCTCGATTACAGCTGGGGGTCCCGTGAAATAATTCGACAAAGCATGCTGTTATGGTAAAGCTTGATACAAACAGAACTTTAAGATATCAAAGAACATGCAGCATTTTCCTTCATCAGGACTTCGGCAATTTGTGTCTTCATTTCGTACGTTCGACACCTTTTGGTACTTTATGATGATGGAGGTAACTGTCTGAGTTTTGCGTAGGCAATGAACAACGAACAGCAATGAACCGTGAAAACGTTCATCAATTGACATTTATAACCTAATTTAAAAAAAACAACTGAAATTAGTGCACCATGCTATCTGTTGACAACACAAAAGAATTGAGATGAATCTTTCAATATTTGTAAAGGTATTGGCGATAGTCCAGGGTAAACAAAAAACTGAAATAACAACATATTTTGGCATTTGATGTCTTTTGCACATCCAAACATTAGTAATATTTTGGGGAGATGAAAAATAACGAGTTGAACGACTTTTTTAAAATATAACTGCAATTAATACAAAACCTTTGGGAATGTATTTCCTCTGAATGCCTATTTTCTAAACCAAATCACTAATCATTAAATATTACTTATCATGCAAGGTAATTCTATAGTTATATTCGTAAAAAATCACTTGCTGTGATATATTCCACCGTTTTCATATTTTGTGTATCATATCATGTTACAGCTATAGAACAATGGAGCACTGACAGCATTGACAAAAGCTGCCGTCTCTTGTAAGAAGATTCTCTAGGAGGTAAGTCGACAAAGCAAATAAATCGATGCTGTCTCTCTTTCGAATCGTCCTTCGCCTTTACAAGACAGTGCCGCCAGGTGAAGGTTTTTCAATTTTCGTCGCGGCGCGCGGCCTGTGTTACAGCTCCGTCTTCCCACTTTTCTCCCTTCTCGTCGTCGTCTTCTTTTTCGTCTTTTTCCACGTCGCCGCCGCCCTCGCTGTCAATGCGCGGCGCGGCTCCTTTAACGACGGGAGAGACAGGTTCCTAAACGGGCTTTGCACCTCTCGGCGCTCGTTAGTATGCCACCGCGCGCCCCTCACGCCCCGCTCGCCTCCCACGCCCGAGGACACGTGTTCTTTACATTCACATTACCCTGGCGTTGAGCGGGGGGTTGTTGAGGAAATGTAGATAAATTACTGGTAGGTCTTCAAATTGTTACCTACGACTAGAACGAAAATGATCTAGACCTTTCCTATTTGATGCACAGCTACTACTCGTATTCTTTATTGTGATACGGGCGTCCAAACTTTTCGGCCATATGAAACAGATGAATGGTTTTGATGGGTAGATGATCACGATGCTATGATACGTATGATGATGGAATGAGACTTAGGGGAAACGCGTGAACCGCGATAAACCAATTGCTAACGCTATTTATTTACTTATTTAAGTCATTATTTATTTATTTAAACAAAAACAGTTAAAAACTGTGTGTGACGTGTTATAGGGAGAAGAGTTTTGGCAACGGCAAATTTTTCTACAGATTTGGGATCACTCTTCGTGCCCTTCGTGAAGAAATCGCCTTATTATTGCGAGGACATGGCGAACGATAATTTAAATAACCATATTTCCCACCGAACTCTTGAAAACGTGCACAGATAGTGAAGTTATAATTATGTTCCCCATAAATTCCTCATGGATCGACCGTAATTTGCGCTCCTGGCCCATCGGTGGAATTACGAATGGAGTATCCTTGTGTTGCCCGTCTGTTTAATCGTAGCAGGAAAATGGATTCAGATGGTATACACAGATGAGATGGTATAACAAAATGCGGAGAGTCGAGTAAGAATGAAATTTGTGTCAAGGGTTCGAAATATGAGTAGGATTTATATATATTCACCTTGAGTTTAGGGCGAAGAAGGCAGAGTGACACTTCCTCGTTTCACTTATATCACTGGCACAAACATTCATTGCCAGATTCCTGGTATTGGCCGTCTACGTTGTGGCAGAATTATGGCGTGGAACGAATTATTACATGCAATATATTCCATTATATTTTGAACTATCCATTCGTGCACGTATTGACACGTTCATAATACCTCTAGTAACAAACACTAACCTTTTGATTAATCAATTGTATGCTGAAAGGCATCCTTTAGACTTTGTTGAGTGGCACGCATACGTGGATAATGCGATATTATTGCTGTATCAATTATTCTCAATTGTCGGACCTTACATCATCAATGTGTGGTTCTTGCTTTAACATTGCTGAAGACGTTGCTTACGTTTTGCGTTTAGCAAAGCTGTGTTTCACAAAACTGAGCCAATACATCATTTGAGAGCCATGTTATTAATAAAAAAAGTGTACAAAAATGTTATCCCGTCTTCTTGGGGGTTATCATCTTTAACACGTGTATCGCTCTGTGATTTCTGTGGCAATTCGCTTCTGCGACTTGAGGCCATCTGAATTCCTACCCGCATAGATCACGCATAAGCGTTGCGTGTGTTGAGTTTCAAGTGTCGGCCGAGCGCTCACAAACAGCTCGAAGTCCATGGCGCACGGCAATTTTCGGAAGCCATCGATGCAGGCGGAGGTGGAGTAGACGGCAACAGCAAAGACGGCGACGACGTTCACAAAAGCACAAAGATGGCGGAGGGTGTGAAACCGGTCCTTATGGTTGTTGAGACTCTTACTCTTACCCACAGACTGATATACGGTGAGGATCAAAATGAGGGATAGAAACGGAACCTTTTGCGGCAATGGATATGTGGATAATGGGGCAGGTGGTGACGCTTTGGGGAGCGGAGAGTGAGTCGAGAGCGCGGTTAAAAGTGCTGATGGTGACAGTAGTGATGGTGATGGTGGGGGTAAAGGCGATAGTGGGAGTGGTAATAGTGTTGGTTTTGCTGATGCTGGTAGTAGCAAAAGACGGGCAGCGTAGAGCAACGTAAAGGTGGAAGCGTCGAAGGCAGCTGTGACGATAATGGCCCGACCATCGATGCAGAACGATGAGGGCGTTGGATGGTGTTTTCTGAAGATACTGTTTGATTAATTCATTGATTAGTGATTACGGGCTCGTCAACTGCTAAGGCTTTTAGCCTCATAAGTGTAGTGTATACTATTATTGCAGTAGGCATTGGTGATATTTCCCATCAGGATGCTGAGATCCGGCGCTGACTTGCACGTCGACCCTTGGATTTTTCTCCGAACCATTTCCCACAAGTAAGTCGCCGCCCCAGCCGGGAAAAGCTCTAAGCTCCCGACTGGCCTTCCGGTAGTACATGTGTACGTAAGGGGTGAGGATAGGACAAGGAAATATCGCGCGCGCCCCGTGGCTCGTTTACCAGGGTACTGCTCCGGCATTCGCCTGGTGTTGATCGGAGAAACCACGGAAAACCGCCGTCCGGAGCAGCCGGTCGCTAGAATTTTCCTCTGGCAAGTGGTTGAATTGGTCCTAGCTGTGTAGCTAGTGTCGAAACTCCTGCCACCGTCGGGACTCGAACCTTAAGACCGCCCTGCCAGAGGGACTGCAGTGACATGAATTGACGTCCTGAGCCACCAAAGCCGGTAAGTCGCTGGTGGTGCAGCCGGGAACGGTGATAACGCTCCCGCCCACTTCCAAGGAAGGCGGCGTGCGTTTTCGCCACACCCTGCGCGTCCTGCGACGACGCTTTCTCGCTCGCCGTGATGAAACCTCTGCTAATGGACCGCCTCGCTTCTCCTCCTGCCTCTATCTCGTTCGTCACACGCTCTCGAAATTAGAGAGTTGCAATTTCCCTGATGGACTCACTTGTCCTCGGATGACACACGTGTGGCGAGGGTTTTTATCGAATGAGGAGTGTGAAGTTTTCAAGGCAGCGTGCTGCGTTAGCACTTGGCTTGGAAACGAGCCACTATGTGTACTCTATAGAATGATAATTTGTTAAATTGGAAAACTTGTATTAAAGATACTAGATATGAATTGCATACGATTATAATAAATAGTTGGTTATTCTTATATTATTAAACCTGAGCGACAATATAAGATATAGTTTTAGAAAAAATCTCCAAAAAAGGCACAATTTTTTAGAAAATAATTCTTTAATAAGTGCTTGTACTTCAAGAAATGTTACACGAAAACTGCTTAATTTTTCCGATAAATGTACATCACCTTATTTTAATATGTCTGTAAGAAGCCAATTTCAATAATAAAATCTCTATCTTCAATATTATTGTAATAGGAAGAAGTTGACCTTTTTAACTTTCGCTATTTTAAAAATTCAGAGATTTTAACGAAAAAAGACCTGCCTCATTCATTTCAGCGTCCTTTCGCTACCCTACGACAAAATTTAATTAAAAAAATAGTGCCATTTATGAGAAACCTTTGGAAATGTAATTGAGATTTAATGTAAATATCCCCTTAAATAGATATATCCTTTTCTAATCGTAGGGCCACGATTGATAGGAGAATATCAATTTTGAAGAAAATCGTTTGAACCGTTTAGGCACAGGCGTTGACCACAGACATACAGATAGGCCGGAAGGCAACATTTTGCCGTCAATCTATATTTCGGTATCGCAGTCTTACAAAACATGGATTCTGACTACATAACGTTTTAGAGGAAGTAATATACTTCATGATTTATCACCTTTTTTGTTACCTATTTTTTTCTATAGAAATATCGCCCATTTCCGCCGCAAAATTACATACTTTCACTTTACTATGTACATACTAAGCGAAAAAGTATAAATCTAATTCGTTTTCAGTTTGCATAAATTCTTATTTTCTAATAAATGAATAACGAAAAAATATTTGAGGTTTTTCCTTGGTCTACATTCGTTTTGTTACCCATTATAATTTCTCGTTCAGAAGTATATACGTAGAAGAGAGTTATAAAATAATGAAGAAAATCGATGTCGAATTTTTACAGAAAAACAAGTTTGGTTTTTTCTACCCGAAATGTTATTATTATTCATTATATCAATACTAGACAATGTATTCCATTCATTATCTATCTTCTCTAAGAAATAATGAAACAGATTGCCTGCACAAACCTTTGAATCCTTTCCTCGAAGCATTCAATAGTTCAGAAAATAAATTTTGGGTATTATTAAGAAAATGAGGGACTTAACTAAGAATAGTAGGTTATAGAGCGATGCATAAGCGATATATTGTGTAGTGAGGTGCCGTGCAGTGTAGAGCAGAGAATTAATGAAGGAGTGATTTAAGGGTCATAGTGAAGTGAAGTGCACTGCAGTCCAATGCCAGTGCGGTGTGGTCATAATTGAACATACATTCAGTGCGGATTTAGGTTATAAAAGTTTCTTTTTCTTAAGGTAATTTAATTCATTATGAATCAGTAAATTTTTATATTATTATTATTAATTATTATTATTATTATTATTATTATTATTATTATTATTATTATTATTATTATTATTATTATTATTATTATTATTATTATTATTATTATTATCATATAATTTGCATGTTAGTTACTTATCTCATCACGCTATTCCTATGAAAGGAGATAGTATATACCGAATCCGGTGTTAATCACGGTGACAGGGTATTTAACTGCAGGAAAGGTTTACTTAAATCTCATATTGAGAAACACATACACAAAAGAAATATATATTTACTGCAAATAATCTGAGAGGCCCTTGCTCGTGTGTACAACATGCCTTTAAATATTGAACACTCGTGTTCTATTGCTTACGACTAAATACACATAATTTGTTTGGAATACACGTACCACAATTTATTGCTGTAAGCGGAACAAGAATTTTAGCGCTTTGTGAAAATTCGCATTAAGGCCCTTTCTGCCCTTCACTCTTACTAATGAAACTTGAACAATTACAAAATTACCTAAGAAGACATTTCAGTATTTGTAAAGATTTCGACACACTCTTCACTGTTTCCCCGTGCAAGATAAGTGTCTCGTCAATTGGGCAACCAAAGTGTAGATTGAAGAAGCTGTCCATTCTGTTTCAAGGACAACTTTGATACAAACTTGTACTACATTTGCGAAGGTGGATAATGTTTGTTTTTCGCGAAAATTTGAAAATATTTATTTTAGATGTGTCAAAAAATTATATCTACAAGCACAAGGAATCGTGAAGCCGTCAGAATGAAATAGAAATGTTGTATGTTCTTAACCCTAAAAACTATGGTGGGTATGTAAAAATCTCCAGAATGTACCTTCATGCCACAGAATTAAATTACAATCACGCAAACTTATAATCTAATTGCATTACAGTGTTTAATATTTTCAGACTGTTTTATTATTTTGTTATTTAAATCTTGCCCAGAAAGCTTGCCTTCTAATTCTTATTCCCTTCATAATTTAAAATCAATATGTCGGAATGTTAATTCTAATATCTACACTTCCATTGCTATAATTTGCTTTCAATTCATAAATGAAACCGACCCCAATTTTCTCCTGTAGTGTGTTCACATTTACTCAAAATTTTGACATGGAAAATTAGTAACACTAACACGTAAACTGTTCGACCCGATATTCATTCACGCGCCAAACTATCAATAACAATTATGCTAAATAAAAAAATTAGTAAAAACTGTACTAGTTCCTGGTATTACATGCAATTATATGACAAGAAAACAAAAATATTCTGTAACTAGACCAATGCTTTCTAAAAAGCCAATGTATATGGTTTATTAACATAATGGGAAAAATATAAAATTTACGGATAGTTAAAATATATAGTTCCGAGTCTCTTTGCACCTATAATATTACTTTCACACTAGTCTTATTTTTTATTTATTTTTTTACCGCAGCTTATAATTGGCAAATATTTCAGTGGTCACTCAATGTACTTACTCGTATATACAACACTTATATATCCCATATACTTTTGAAACAGTTTTTAAAATAACCAGACTGCTGACTCGTTGGTTACACTTGCGTTTTCTGATATAATATAGAGTGTAACATTTTGTAATATTTACGATTCGCTTACAGTTTACATATCTAATTAAAAACTCTCAAGAGAGACTAAGAGGAAATCATCAAATATTGTAGCGGTACAGAATTATTAAGATAAATTAAATTGAGTAAAGTAGACCTAAGAAATTTTTTACTGAAGAAAAACATACGGCGTCACGCGCGCAGCTCCCCTTCTTGCAACAGCCACGATCCCCTGACCCATTTCGGATGTTTATGACACCCCACCCAACGGCCGAAGAAAGGGTAAATTGTAAGGCGCCCAGCTGCAGCTCCATCCGGAATACTTTCGAAACGCCTGTCATCGTGATCGGGGAAACCCAAAGCAATAATTCAGTAGCCGGGAGGCCCCTTCAGAGACGTGGCCTACTTTCGAGACGGTACAGAAGGACACTATGTTCCGACAGAAACAGAGAGTGGAAAATTCCTATACTCCGCCGGAGCTTATTGGCCAAATTTAGTGTACAACGCCAACACCTTTAACCAATATCGACGCGATCGTTGTAGGGAGCAAGAACATATGAGGAGAAATGGTGTGGATAAAAGTTAACTTCGTGAATTTATGAGAAACATAATTTCAGTTGGTAGAGAGACTTCTCTGGGGGTGGGAGCCAGTCGCGGGGAGAGGCGAGTGCGCCCCTGAAGGCAGTGGGCTGAGAGGACTTGGTTGAGAAACTTCTCTGGGGTGGGAGCTATTCACGGGGAGAGGCGAGTGCGGCTCTGAAAGCACTTAGTTGAAATCACTGGGGTGATAGACTGGAATTCTCAGTGAGAATTTTAGAGGAAGTGCAAAAGCACTTCAAAAGTAAATTGGCGAATCTTTTATAATTGCGTATTCGCTACAGGATTTCGCAACTTCTGAATTTGTATTTGAGAGGATTCGCATAGTTAAGAAAGAAACACTGTTGTGTGCTACGCAACTGCGACCGGGGGCAATACACCCCGACGACATCTACCTACTCCGCCGGGCAGCCCCCAGACGGCCCCCCTGCTGATGTCACGGACTGCCGCAGACGCCGCGAGTCGCTGCCAGCCGCCCTGCCGTTGAGGGGGCACGACCGGCCAACATTCCAGCGAAGGTCGCCTACAAGCTCCGCCGTGCCCGCCCGGGCACATGGAGCACTTCTGCCACGGAAGCTCTCAGGCAATGTAACTGGGGGCAATAAACCTTTTTGAAGTATTGTCAAAGCGGTGCCGCGCCAAGGCACAGAAAGGTCCTCAAGGACGATAATTATAAAACTATAAAACTCTAACTATAAAATAATTTTGTACTCTTCTCTAGTTGTAAGCTTTCCTTTTAATTTTAATCTTTATTTTTTCTTTTTATTCAATCTTTTCTTTCTTTTATTTTATTAATGTAACTTCCCTGGTACAGCTTTATCCAGGAATAAACGTCTTTTACCAGTAATCAAATTGTTTATTTTGAATGCCCATGAATTTAATTAACAATTCCTTCCATCACCTAATTTTTAAATGAGCAAACGAAATTGTTACAATTGGCTAGTTTTTAAACGAGTAAAGGGAATAGGAACGACTGAGCTATAACCGGACCGCTAACCGCGTATTTTCCGACGATCCCGTACGCCGGGAGATGAGTGGAGGTGTTACAATATATAGTTTTCATTTCGTCTATTTGAGAGTAAACGCAATTTCTTTCTGTTAGTCAAACCTTCTGCTATAATAATGTATGTACCTTCTACAGCAACAATGACTACTCTTTTTCTATTTCTCTTTCGCTCTTCTTATTTAGAATGTAAAAATATAAAAAAGCTGTTAATATTGAAACACGTTAATATTTCTGAGCATCAATGTTTTTCTTACTACTTGATCAAAAAAATATGTAGTTTACATTTGTTATCTAGAAATAATAACGGGGGGGTAACAGCTGAGGCAACTTGTCCTAGACCTTGTGTTAATTGGTGCCGCAAATATTTTTTTTTCATTCTAAAGTATAAAAATGTATTTATTTCTAATTCAAATTATTTGCTATAAGGTATTTCTGTGGCAAGAATAGATGAATACTCTTTGTGTATTGGGAGGGAGAAGAAACTTTCAAATAAGAGACCTCCGTGGATCCAGTGCCCAAGGCTCATTGTATTCTCAGTGCGTTCCTGCCCGTGGCAGCTCTAGGCAGAAGGCGTCCGGAAGAAACAAACAAAACCATTGTAAGGCCCTACTCCTTTCACAGTACTCTCAGCTAAAATATTACAACGCAAAACGTTGTACGGCTCTACGTTGTAGCCCAGTTCACTACTTTAAGACAGGTAGAAAAAGCATGAAAAATAAAACAACCTGTGTGATAATTAAATACTTTTCATGCAGTTAAGAAACCCAATTTGAAAATACCAAGTACAAGTTAAAAATAGGCTACGTCAAGTATTTTGAATGCCTATTTTAGACATCAAAATAAGTATTATATTGAAGCCTGAAATTCCGCTTTCTACGCGTTCTTTCCGGTCATCTAGTTGCATGGCAGTTCTCCCCCCGGCCTGCGCGTGTTGCAAGTACCAAGAAGGAAGGCCGACTCGCCCTCTGCCCCGTCGCCCGCGCCCCAAGCGCCGCGTGGTAGATTGAAACGTCTGCTGCTCTTTGTTTTTCTTTACGATCGATGCTCTTTGTTTAACGGTTCGAGTGAGATGTTGTGTTTTATGCTACACAACTACGTGGCAGTAGTCGTTTGCTTGCGAGGCTGCCGCACACCACGGCTTGTCCTCACGTCATTCCATTAAACTTCTAACGCAGTTTGTTTTTATTTCGAGTAGGATATTAATTGCCGGGAGACGTTTCGCGGACTATAGTTTCTCACCCAGTTGCAGTTATAACCTCGAAGTAGGTCACTTGCAGACCAACTTAAACAACAACCATGTTTGCGAGAACATAAAGGCTTCAGAGTCAGCAACTATGTTGAAAGGACATTCTTGCGTGAAAGGCAATGTGTGTACGTTTGTCAGTATTTATGAGCACTGCAACAAACTTACTGTCTCATCCCAGGGAAAGATTCAGTGCTGTTTATAATTTCAGTTCGACGACTAGTTGCATGCTAAACTCACCTTTAAATTACCTTCTGAGCCTGGAGTCTGGTAAATTGTATAGGATCAATAGAGCTTCTCGTAAATTGATTAAGACATCAGATGCTGTGATTTCGCTTCTATTACGATTGAATGCACCTCTTGCAAGAAAGGTCTTAAAAAGACAAATCCATAAATGCCTTGGCAGCAAATATAATAATAAAAATGCATTATTTTGAAAACAATTTCCATTATGGCTACGTCATGACGCTTGTATTTCGTGTTTGCTATTCCAGTGAATGCCAATGAACCTACAATATCAAGTTTAAAGGAATTAAATTGAAATATAAAGAATAACTAGAGCGGATTAAAACAAATTAAATACGTAACTAAAATTGATTCATGCCGAAAATTGCAGTAGCGTTGGCCAGGGTAAGTGGACGCGATGGAATTTCGTGCAAAGAACGTTGTCATTACAAGAAAACGATAACTTTGGGTGCGTTTAAAGAATGTTCGTAATTTATTAAAAGTTATTTCTAGATTGAACGTTATTTTGTATGGAAATAGGAATACAGCAATTGAAAAGAAATATTGCACTACAATTTTAAACCTATCACATTCGTATATGTGAATTTACATTTGTGAAATCATACACACACAGATTTGTTTTAAAAAAGCCATATGTGTAAATGAACATGAGGTATAGTGTGTAAGAATGTCCTCGAATGTTTTGGTGAACTACATGAAGTTAAATAATCTGAAATTTCCACTGCAGCAAAAAGGCGATCATTAATTTTAAAACCCTATACAAAAGTACCCAAACGACAGAGTCGTTAAGAATAAGAAAAATATATTTTCTTTCAAAATTAAATGCGTTTTGCAATTCTCTTAGGAGACGTCGCCTAAATTATACCGCACACGCATTTCTATCATAGGATTATACAAGTTGGCTACAATGCTTGAAGGTGTTCTAATGAAATTGTTACTCAATTTTCAGTCAAGTCAATGAATAGGGTGAATGGAATTACCAATTTTAATAAGCGGAATTAGCGTTACAATGTTTTCTATTAGTGTCTTAATATTTTTATACTAGATATCATAAGGTATTGAGTGCAGAAGGAGTAAGTAATTACAACTTTTATGCTACACTTTACAAATATACTTCATTGGCTTCCTAATACTCATAGTAAGACCGATGTTGGCCTTGAAGTAGTTGTGTATATTTATATTTTTCATAGATTTGAGTGAGATGCCGAAATTGGAACACATAGGCATAACTTGATTGGGCTGGTAATCATGTTTTCTATTTTCCTTTCACGTCAACAGAAAGCAATGGAATGGAATGATTCTAAATAGAACGTGATGTTCGGCGCTAACTGGTGTCCTGCCATTTGGAATAGTTAACAAGCAATCCTATAACCAAAAATGTAACTTTATTATCTGTAAATATTTTGTAGAGTTCAGTGGGAAATATAGTTATTCAAATTATCGTTCTCCATGTCGCGACACGAAGTCTATTTCTTGACGAAAGATATGATGAAGGCAAATCTATAGTTGATTTGCCTTTGAAAATAGATTGTATTGCATTGGAGTGAATTTTTGTTAACAATTCTTACCAAAAACGCTCAGTATTCAGAATTCATTCTTTCTGTATTCAGAATTCAATTTGGATATATGGTTTAGGGTAGAGATCCCAGAATTAAGAAAACGTTCACAGAATACTCTTCTCCTCGTAGCACATAACACAGTTTTTAACAGAACGGTTGGCAGAGCTTCTAACGCGTCCGAGGTAGCATCTATTGGAATAAGTGGATAGGACGGAACAGTAGGGAGGTCAATGGAAAAATCAAGGCGAGAGATTTCAAGATAATAAGAATAAACTAGTTATTCCACAACAACAGTTGCTATACGCTCACATGTTCTTGATACTCCACAGAGGGGGATGCGGGCAGAGACAGGTTCTGTCAACGTCACGTTAGTGTAGTGCTGTCAACGTCATTGACAGAAAATTCATCGTAATATCACGACTTGGACTAGATAGTAATTAGAAACAACGCAAGTTTTTTTTATTCTGAAGAAATAATTCATATTTGTAGAAATTATTGAGTAACAAGGAGCACAGTAAGTAAAAAGACATCGTTAGAAAGAGAGAGAAAACTGAGAAGTCCCCATTGTAAACGAAGAAGGTGAGCAAGACTGCAAACTGAGCCGTGACGTTCCTAGTTGAACTCATATCGGGCCGTGCTGTGCTAGGCTGAGGAGAACTAGGGAGCTGCAGGATCACGAAAACGTGCGCGCATCATCTTTCTCGCATTATTTCTAACTTTTGCAATTTTAATCAATCACATAGTTCAACGAAAATAAAACAAGGGAAAATTTTAATCGTACTTTGCTATCTTTGTAAAAACGTTGGGGCCGTTTTTGAGAAAATATTTTTTATAGGTTGCCTTGACTTCACGCAAAAATTACATTAATTATTCTTTTTTTCTAAAACTTCTGCATGGAAATTTTTGAATCTAATTTTTAAAAGTTATTACTTCACAAAGAACTTCTATCATGAATTGCAATGTACATTTTTGGAAAATTTTTAAAATACAGGACGTCCGCTGAAAATGGAACAGGCACTTTCTTTCCGCGGGTCTCGGAATAACCCTTCACTATTTTTTTAATTTGATGAATGTATGTCTTCACTAAGAGAAGTTTGCATTTGTGGTTTAGGGGAAGAGGGAGAGTGCTTTTGAGAAAAGGGGGCAAATAATTTTATGAATTAGGGTGGGCGAAAGAGATCTTTGGGGAATCTGGATCTAATGCGTGATGGATAATGTGCGTTTTGGCCGAGATTGAATATTGGAGTGTTGGGACATACTGGGAGGAGAGAATAATATTTTTAGAGGTTTGTGAGATGAGTTCTGAGATGAGAGGTATTTGAAGCTCTCGGTGGATTTGTGAATTTGAAATGAACCAAGGGGTTTTCAGTTTGTCTTAGATATTTATTATGGATTGTCTGTAAAACGGATAGATTGGTTGGTGCTATGTTGCGCCATATTAGACATGAGTATGTCATTGTGGGTCTTATCCTTTTATAGATGAGTAGCCTAGATTCTACACTGAGGGTGGAATTTCTGTTGATAACAGGGTATAGCTTTAGAACTTTGACACGTGTCTTATGGACAGTTGATTGAATGTGCTGTTTCCACGTTAGTCGTTTGTCCAGTAAGACACCTTGGTATTTCACTGCCGAAGAATGAGAAAGCCAGGGGACATCAGTGTTATTTATTCGCTAAGGGAGGACGTCTGAGTGTGAATATTTTATATTGTGATTTAAGGCGTTAATTTTAATTCTCCATTTTTTGTTCCAGTTCGTACAACTGTAAATGTAGGATTGTATAATTGTAGGCTAAGCTTAAATCTGTATGTGAAGTGAAAATAGCAGTGTCGCCAGAATAATGAGCTATACTTGCTTCGTGTGGGATTGGATAGTCTGCTGTAAATATTGAGAAAAGTTTTGGTGAAAGAATCGACCCTTGTGGGACACCTGCAAGAATTAGGTAAAGCGGTGGCATCATCATTTATCTTCACTTGAAAATATCTGTCTGAGAGAAAATTTCGAATTAGTTTCTGCAGATAATCAGGTGTTCCAATTTCTTGTAGTTTGTACAATAATCCTTGGTGCCAAATTCGGTCGAATGCCTGTGCGACGACTAAAAAGAGAGCTACTGTGTGCCTTTTATTGTTAAAACCGTTTACTATGTGCTCGACAAGTCGCAGCAGTTGATGGGTAGTTGCATGTTTCGGTCTAAAACCGAATGGGGCATTGGGAATTGCATTAATTTTTGTCAAGTTTGTTTGCAGTCTATTTAAAACAAGTTTTTGAAAAAAATTTGAAATAGAAGTGAGAAGGCTAATAGGCCTGTAATTCTTTGGAGTTTATGGGTTTTTGCCTGGTTTGCAGAATGGAAGTATAACAGCCCGCTTCCATGATTACATAATAGATAAATACAAAGACATGGGCATGGATAAGGCATCCATTCAAAACGGAAAATATTTAGATATTTGCTCTCACGTTCGCTTGAAAATGCACTTTACATGGAGATAAATGTTCTCTCATTATGAATTAGAAAAATTGTGCCCTTTATTCTGTCAGCTATTTCATTTAGTAGAAAGTATATTTTAAACGCAAATAAAATAAGATTTTGCAAAAATTATTTTTGTACAATAATCATCGAACAATCAAAATAGAACAACGAATCGAACATCGAACAACATCAAGAAATTAATCTAATAATCACTTTAGACAATATTTAGAGTTACAGCCGCACTACATTTCAAAGTTCATACTTCATTCGATTTCATTCATTTTGGTATTTGTTATCCATGAACTACACAACAGTACATTTAGGTGTAAACAGTGTGACCCTCAAGTTCATTTCAATGTGGCGAATAAATACAAAATTAGTCATTTCAGGTACGACAAAAACACCATAATGTTTCTCATCATATTAGCAATTCCTCCACCATTTTAGCCTCAGGAAAATAGATTCCCGTAGAATGTTAGATTCCCGTAGAAAATAGATTCCCGTAGGAAGCTATTCCAAAATTCGAAGCGCTGTTGCAGATCAGGAGATCGTTACGGTCGTTTGTGAGCTGCAATTCTGACTGTCGGGTGAGGGGCTACGCTCTTGACGGCCTCAAATATAGCGCGATCACAAGGCGGCGCGCGCAATACAGAACTGTCGCGAATTTCTCTCTGTTTCTGTGAATCCACAAATTTGCGTTTTTATTCTTTCATATCCAAAAAGGGGATTTTTCATCAACAGTAATTAGAAATATTCTCGGCCCCTCCACTCACTATATGCTCAACATGCTGGTCGTTAGAGAAGAGGAGAAATCTTCAAGAAATTGTTCTGCCGAAACGAAGCGTTTCTCGCAAACGCCATAGGAAATATTTATTCTTCTAACTGAGGAAACAAAATATTTTTTACCACTTGAAATAACTCACACTGTATTGGAGAGAATAAAATGTATTACATTTAAAGTTAGAAGATTTTTTTTGGCATGCAGAAAATTTAAAACATCTTTCAAATTGCCAACATCTGAAAAATATTACGAGATTGCGACTATCAGAAACATTTGATTTATTTTTGAGATATGTTTCAGTTAAACAGAGAGGGAAAAATCTGTGATTACATGTAATATACTCATAATATAAATAAATGTGAGCTCATAACAGAGCAGTGTGACCGCCGGTTTAACCCAACTTCAGAACATGAGCCCGCGTTCTGCGGCCCAGGAGCGGAGGCGGACGCGAGGACGAGGAAGAGGACGCGGACGACCGCGATGGGGACGGGAACAGCCGGGGCGGGGCCGAGCGGCGCGTCCGGCGGCTGGGGTGGCCGCGCGCCGGGGGCGGGCTGCGAGGACGGGGACGAGGGCGGGGCCGGGCGGGGAGGGCGGGGGAGTCAGCCGCTCAGTTGAGGTCAGTTAATGCAGCACCGGAAATTACTGTCCGCTTATTGCGCGGCAATATCGGGCAGCCGAGTCAACACACGCGGCCCGAGGGACGCCGCCCGCTGCCGCCCCCACCGCCCCCTCCGCCACCGCGTCCCCCGCCCCGCACCGAAGCCATCCGCCCCCGCCGCCCCGCCGCGCGCCGACGGCGGGGGCGGCGGCACAGCGGCTTGCCCCGAAACCGCACGCCCTGGGCGGGGAGACAGGCGGCCGACCGCCCGGCTGGCTCGCGGGGCAAATTGATTAAAAAACAGTGGAACCCCCTCCTCGTCCCGAGCCGCTCGGCGGACCCCGCTGTTCGATCTCCGCGCTTCGTCGTTCCCTGCTCTGCTCCGCCCCGCCTGTGGCCTCCCCGCCCCCTCCCACCCGTGGCGGCGGTTCGCGCCGCCCGGTCGCTCTGTGTCAACTCCCCTGTCTTCGGCGCCGCGCCAAATTGCATCAACGACGGCTCTCTCCTGGGTGTCGATTTTTATGAACAAGTCGCTAAATCGCGTCGCGCTGTTGACCTTCCCGGCCAGATTCCCGGCCAATCTCGCCTGGTTAATGATAATACTCCTCTCCCCAAATATTTTTACAAGCGCCGACGTGTCAATTCGCGGGCGGGTCGGCGGCGCCCGATCTCTCCCCTCCTCTCCGCCCTGGGCCCCTCCCATCCGCCCCGCCGTACACTGCCCGCCGCCCCCGCCCGCCGGCCCCTCCCCACCCGTCGCCCCGCACTGTGCTAGGTCTCTCTCGCGGACCGACCGTTTACCGCTCTGGCCATTGTGGGAACGCTGCAACTGCCTTTGTTCTCCGTTTGATCGAGTTTCTCAATTGTCGTCAACATTAAGGAAATGTACCTGCTTTTACTGGAATGAAACTATATGTAAAACTACATCTCAATTATTTAATATGAATATCACATCCCATCGTTATGTGTAAGATAGTATTCGTTTCATTTAAATTATATTTCCAAAAATGCTACAACTTCGAGATAAAAAGGAAAAAGCTGTGATATACCGTGATGCAACACCGAATATCGGAATCAAATCATTCCATAATTGCCTTTTTTCTGGGCACGGAATTGTAATGCAGTAAATCCATCAACTTTATTAAACGCCTATCTTGTATTCTTTTGTCATCTCTTCTCGATATATTTTAGAGAAGTTGTTTAAATATGATACTGAAAATAATGCACATGATAATATAGCATTAAACATTAACATTTATTGTTAAACGATAAATAACCATTGTGAAAAGTTGAATAAATGTTTAGTAATCATCCCATACCTCAAATAACAAAAATTGGAAGCGTAATTTTCACATTTTTACAAGAAATTAACATGGAAAACAATCTACAATGTTGTTCAGTATGTTAAACTGTACACATTTTAGAACTTGTGGCAATTGACGGTAAGTAAATATTATCTCGAAAGAGCTTCGAATGATATATTCATTTTATGACAGAGTTCTATTCTGAATTCATTTTTGCCAATAATAAAGTATTTCGGTATTTATCTAGTGTCATTTGCAAAAGTTTTTCATAAGACGGGCAAATGGGACTGTTCTATAACATACAAGAGGCCTGCAGAAGAAATGCTTCAGCAGCAAAAACGTTTCTGAACAAAACCCCACACATAATGATTTTCCCCCCAAAAAAGCACTCACAATATTTAAAAACAACAAATAAAGAAGTCTTATAACATTGTAGTAAATAAAATATTTCAACAAAACCAGTCTTCGAGGATTCTGCAATAACGTAGTATAGTATAAACGCATAGAGAGTACATATATTTCCTTACATACTAAGAATATCAAAAAACTTCCATGACGCTACACTTGAATAGCAAATATTTAATGGCGGGCGGCCTCTTCCTTGGGGCTGTGATGTCGCATGGCAACAGCTGTGTTGTAAGCAATAAGGCACTGAGTATGTGAATTCATTCGGTACGCGCTGTGTGACAGTAGGCTGAATAACAAAAACAAATGTTTTTGTTTGCTGTTTTGTTTCGCTCTTCACCGAAACTGTTTCATTGTTTCTGAATTCTAGGGTATAGAATTTCCCCGAATTCTAGTGTATAGAAAGAAACTAGATATATTCTAAATGGTCGGAAGCTACATAGTTTTCTTTCAATATCTGCGCGCATTGAAAATTAATATAACAATTATCTCTACCCACATTTATAAATATAAAACAAAGGGTTAGTTACAGTATTTGTAACTCAAGAACTGCTGGACAAATTTTAATTATCTTTAATTTGTTGGAAACATCTCCGAATATCAGAATAACTTTTGAAATGACAGAAAAATTCGCGAAAAAGAACAAAGAACAAAACTAAATGTTCCTGGCAAATGCAACCCGCAACACCCCCTGATATTTTACTATATATCGTTAAATAACTCCTAAACGAAGTGTTCTAGGGCGTTAAAATCTAACATTTTGCAGCCAAAGGCCCCACCTACTCAGAGACGCGCTGAGCTGCTACTAAATGTGTATGAACTGGACAGACAGAGAAAGAGAAAAAAAATGAAAATGTCGTGAAGACTTTATGTACATTTCCTTCCAAAATCAATATAAACGTTTGAAATTCGGCTATATCCATCGAGAACTATCCGTTTTGAAGAATATCGTCTGAATTGTTGAGGCGCCGATGTTCACTATAGATGACCAGACACGGACAGACGTTTTGCCGTGAACCAATTTTTCGACATCAAGGATTTACAAAAGGACAAAAGGTGGATTCTGACCACAGAGGTGTTAGAAGAAGTAACGTACAACAAGATTTATTCACTTTTTTATAAACAAAGGCCCCAAATAAGTTTTTAATGAATAATTTCCACTTTCTTCTGCAGTATTACAATACTTTCTCTTTAATATACGCGAACATAATAGGCAGGAAAATAAAAACTGATAACGCTGCACAACTACTTCAAGGGAAATATTAGATTACTATACGTTTTCGTAAGATAATAAAGATAATTGAAACGAGCATTAAATTTGTAATTAATTCAACAATTACTCTGCACACAATGGTTTCCGATCTGTAACACAAAAATAGTAAGTCACTACGAAAATTCGGAGGCACTAACCCTACACTTTAAAATGACTATTCTTTGGAAATTGATTTAAAATCCTAAAGGAGCATCCACAAGTATTAGACCCAACTTGAATGATTTAAATGCTCTTATGCATGGAAATACGAGTAAATGTAATATCCAATGTGTCGAAGTTCGGGAAATTTGTCCGTATGCTGGTCCTCGACACTGGCTCGTAGAAGCTTCTAAATTGAGCGTTGTTTCAAACTTGAGGACTAAAAACAACTCCATTCACGCTAAGTATTTTCCTAAAAACAGGTTCAAGGTATAACTAAAATATTTCATTGGTTTGAGGCTTATCGTATCATATTTTACGAATTCTCCTGCTTTTTAATAAATTATTTCACTCTTTGATAACATACCTGTCTTATTTCCAACTGTGATTTATTATTTTACTGAGCCATTCATGGTTTTTATTTTGTATTTTCTATGAATTGTTAAAAATGTGCAGCATTACTCAGCAGTCCTCTGTTTTACAGACGTGCAATTGTTACGTGAATACGTAAAATTTCGATTTCTTTACAAAGATTTATTAGATTTCTGAATACACTGTACAGTAAACGCTATACTATCTATTGCGGAGTGGCAAATGAGGCAAACAATTTTACCTGAGACTCCTGGAAAAAGAATTATTAAGAGTTCCTTTTAATGTCTACAATTGTACCGGTTAATGATTTAATATACAATATTGTGAAATGAGATTTTTAAAAAATACTTAATTCCCTGAAAATTAATTTATCTGGAATACTGAAAATATAACTAATTCTTTGTTAAATATCAACTACGGATGATTTCATTTATAAATTTCATTGCAAAATGTTGTATTCATGCACATACATTCTGTTTACCAAAATGTTAAACCTAGCCGAAAGAATAATATTTACCTCACTAATAAAACAACATTGTCACGAGAATTTGAGAGGTGGAACCTGACCGAAGCATAATGTTTTTTGGTTTTTTTTGTTTGTTTTTTTTTTGCATTTTTTCTGTCCATTTATGGAGTAACGAGAAGATAGCTACATTTGCTACGAATCATGTGATCATCTTTCGTTGTATATCGTTCATGTATTACGAGTTAAGGAAATTAACATAACTTTGAGGAAATTTGGTCTTTAAAAATCATCGTCGCGCTATTAAATATTGTTTTTTTCTAGGCAAGTATAATGAACTTTCCACTATATATCGTATCTTTTCGGAAGAATGAAAATTTTATAATACTTAACGTGTTTTCGTTGATACTTTTATACATGAGTTCATTGAAAAAGTATTTGCTATTTCATGGAATGCACATATCACGTGTTTTTACAGTAGCTTTCAAACATATAATTTTGGTGTTTAGAAACCACCTTTAATGAATAAAAAACAAAATATTCCAACACAATACAGGCACCTTTCTTTTATACAATTAAATGTGATACTACCCAATGTATAAATTACTTATCATATTTTTTTGCTATTATTATTTCTTGGGGATAAATGGAGGCACATTGCCGTAACACCTATTGTATTATTTCCTTCCGTTCCCCCAACATTCTCTATGTAAAAGAGCACCCGGTGGGGAGAAATCCACTGTGTCCCACAGACCTTTTCTTCACATCTTACCCGCGCGTGTTTTCTCGCGTTCGGTATTTCCTCAGAGCCGAACGGAGAAAAGCCCGGGCTCAATTGTGTTTACACGACTTCTGGTTCGTCGCGAAAGGACGCCGTGTCTGCAGAGGTAAAAACATATTCACCCTCTGGACGGACAGGTTTCACGCCGAGTGTGTTGTGGGCATTGCGACAGAGAGAGGGACCTTTAACTGCCGAGGGATTATCTACGAGAAGTCGTCGCTAAATATCTCCTGACGCCTCTGGCTTGTCGCCGTGGCCCGCGCCGCGTGAAAGACGGTCTGTTGTGCGGGGGCGGGACGGGGGCGGGGCGGGGGTGGGGCGGGGGCGGACGAGGGTGTGGCGAGGGCGGGTGAGATCTCCCGGCCCGTCTGTCCACCGCGGAGGAACATTCCTTGTTCGCGCGACTCAATGACGGCTAAACACACACAGACACACACACAAGCACCCCTCCTCACACGCGCCTTAGCGCCCATTGATGCCTCGGCTGCGGGGGCGGGGTCCAGGGCCGGGGGGAGAGGGGTGTTGGGTGACACGAGCGCGCGACGATTCTACGCCTAAGACTGCCAATCGTGCTATTTCACTAAAACTAGTTAGTCAGTCCAAGATCAAATTACTTTCTTTATCCAATGCGCTGTTCGCTTGGCTGTAATTTTTAATATTGATCACTATTGTAAATCATCATTCTCTTTGAATCGTATGTATGTATACGCTCTACGGACGATATTTCATTTCCTGAACTTGCTTATATTTATCTCTTTATTTGTATGGCGTGGCTGTCATGTTGTTGGAGTTTGTGACTAGCCTGCGCGAACTTCGCAAAATTTGTATTAAATAGTACAGCATAAACCTTGTTTGTTTGCTTAAGATATGCAACACAGTGTAGGAAATTAATTCCGTATCTGTATTTACTTAGAAAGACTGCGTTATTATTAAATTTAATTTCGAATTTTCGCAGGGTGATGGGACAAACTCTAATTTGCAAACGTTTATTTTATAAATGTTATCTTCACTACACCAACGACCATGGCAAGTTCCGCCAAAGCAATGTCAGACTACTAAGAGGTGACTACTTGAACGTCAGTGACAATAAATGTAAATGGCATAACTTGGAATATTCATTATGGCATAACTTAGAAAAATATGTATTCTAACCAATAAATGTTTGTTTCCTGTTCGATACTTTTTATTGGTATATTCTTCATAGGACGTTTCTGGCATGTAGAGAAACGAGTAGAGAAAGAAAGAAACATGTAGAGAAAGAAAACTAAATTATCAAGATGGCGAATATTCCTTTATTTGGCCATTCACTTCTAAGAGCGGGGAGATCCTCGCCTAGAAATAAACTAATAAATATCGATTTCGAGATAGACCTCCGCCCTAGTTTTTTCTGGCGTGTAGCGGCGATGCGACTGTCCTACTGGCTGCCCGGCGGAGAGGGCGGAGTGGGGCGGGGGCGGGGGCGTGGGCGAGAACGGCCGCGCGACCAGGTCTCGGCCGTCACGCCACTTCCGTTGTGTGTTTTGGCGGCGGGCGCGCAACAAGAGGACAACGCGAGCGATTTCGCGCTTGAATGCGCGCCGCCGCGGCTATCTGTGACGCGGCCACAAAGAGCGCGCCGAGTGGGGGAGGGGCGCTGGGAGAAGGCGGGGGTGGCCGCGGGGCCGGCCGCCCCGCGGCCACCCCCGCCTTCTCCCAGCGCCCCTCCCCCACTCGGCGCGCTCTTGCGGATTGCGCGGGCTGCAGCGCCCCACGGGGCGAGCCGCCCACGCCCACGCTCAAGCCCACGCCCACGCTCACGCCAACGCTCACGTCCACGCAACTCACTCGGAACTGATTAGCAAATCCACCTGGGCAAAAGTTTATTAAGGCTTTGTCTGAAAAAATATCAAATAGAAAATTCTCAAATATAGAAATGAGTCGATTTCAACCGGAGATTTGTAAATTCATAAAATATAAAGCTAGCATATCGTATAATTGATCATTTTGTTTGCATTGCTCTTACGTATTTGTTTTCATGTTTCATTAGTTTTCCTCAAATACTAACATGTATTATTTTTATTTGACTACCGAACAAAAAGTCTTCTGTTTCAGAAGCAGGCGTATTTGTATTCTCTGTAAATATTATTTTAAAATTCTATTACATCCATTCAACGAATTTTACATTTACGAGTGTTAATATCTCACATAAATCATAAAATTAAATGTAATATTGGTCTGCAGAAGCAAAAATGCCGATGAACAAAATCACACAAAATAGTTGTCCAAAACGTAGCAATCTCAACAACAACAAATAAAATAGTCTAGTATAAAACTGAAAACTGGTATTTTAACAAAAAAGACGTTACGAACACTGCAATAATGTATTAGAGAACAACAGCTCATTACAAACCAAGAATTAAGAAAACGCAACGTTCCATAACGCACCACCGGAATAGCGATTATTTAACCGCAGGCGGTCTCTTCCTCGTAACCTTACTGTCGCACAACTTCATCTGAATTGTAAGCTATGAATCACTCAGTATGTGAATTCAGTTGGGGTGCGCAGTATGCGAACGTGCGGAATAACCCATTTTTCACTCAAAATCGAATCGGTTTCGATGCACTTTTGATTTTTTCCTGAATTCCTGGGTATCTAACGCAACCAGAGACTCCTTCCATATGGCTGGAGGCTGCATAATTTTCTTTCATGTTTTGCACGCACAGAAAATTAGTAATATAGATTACAATTCACATTGCCATTTGTGAAACGTTTTATCCTCATATAATACATTAAAATAATTATTCATTTGCAACGAAATAACATCTATTTTTGTTGGATTACTAGGTGAGGATTTAGCTATGTATGTTTGTTATGACCATAGTGTAAGCACTTGTTTTGACCATACGTATTTTTTGATCCCACCTGACCGGCTATAACTGTTTCCGAGATTAGCGTTTCGCCCATTGCTTGCCGCGAGCGCATTCACGCCGCCCCTCGCTGCACCTGGCCGCAGAGGGCACGTGGGCGGAAACTGGTCGACAGCGCTCCCGCGGGGGAGGACGACAATGATTTTTCCAACTAAACACCTAAACGGTGTCTCGTGGATACAATGCCCTCTGTATAATTCCTGCTATTGTCCCACAGAATCGTCAGACAAATATCTGTGGACTGCGTTCTGCTATTTGTACGGTAGCAGTACAATTACGGTACATTATTTTATAGATTCTTCCAAGCTACAAATACTCTAAAATACCATGAATATCTTTTAGTAGTTTTATAAATTAGCATACTTTATGGAATGGGAGTATTATAATTTTTTTGAAACAGAAACAATAACAATCATTGTTGGCGGTGAAAAATTCAGTCCGAATTTGGCACTACATAGAATATACTGCAATAATTTTTAGTTTCTAAATTAATATTTTCAAATTAATTTTTTTCCAAAATTCACAGTATCGAAATACCTTTTCATGTAAATTTTATATTACAATATAAATTGGACTGTGTGCACCAAATAATGACATGTTTTTTTTTATTTACGGAACAATAAAATGTTGCTTTCTTTTTCTTGAATTAGCTTTGATTTTAGTGAATCTAAAGTAAATCTTCTTTCCAGCAACAAGCAGAATTCTTTTTATGGGTGCCATACTATTTTAAAGCTTTTATGGAATTAGTTAAACGCAAACTTCAGATTAAGTAAATATAAACCAAAACATTCCTTATTAACAACTATTTTATCGCTATGATGACATTCGTAGTATGAGTTTTCAGAAATATAGACACATATTTAAAGCACAATTTTTAATGCTTCTATATCCCCTCGAAAATGAAGGTATTTTATAAAGAAGTTTCTTATCAGCATTTTTAACAATAGAATTTCACTCCACGAACAACACAAATTTTCAGTATGGTTTTATTGGTACGAGCTAAATTAACATAATAAAGAACCTCTTAATAAATAAGTGGTAAATAAATGAAAAAAAGTTAAGCCTATTGATTCAATCGTAAGGTTTGTGTCATGCTCTTTTTTTGCCATTCAAATAACTACTATTTTTATGGCATCTGTGGCTATATAAGATATCTTAAAAAACGTTTTCTCGCATTTTACGAAAATTACTATCCATGGCATGCTTGTATTTTGCCACATTAATACTTGTATACTCAAATCATTCTAATTCAATCTATCAAAAAATCATGTTACAAATTTCTTCTGTTCCCTCGGTTTCACAATCTATAACCTTTTCTTGTATGTTTTGGGATCAAGCGGGGATCAACTGCTAAGGTGAGGGAGGGAACCTACAGAAAAGTATTTTTTTACAGTTAAGATTAATTTTCATTTACCGAAAATTACTTTTTAGGATACAAACAACATAATATTATTTAATTATTATTTATATGATATAACTGTATGTAATTCGTGAAATAGAAAATGAAAGGGAAGAATAAAATACTTACAAGACCAAGGAAAGCAAGCTCTTGCCCGCATGGCCAATCCCTCGGATTAATCCTACTGATTGTATGAAACCTGACATTACTGTAGTGATGAGTTTTTTTCACAAAGGTGCCAGGAATAGAACACAAGAACAAAGCTCTGGCACAGACAAAGAAGTTGTTTGCGCTGTTCCTACAAACATCGCGAGAGAAAATGTACTAACCCGGTGATTTCCGTATACACTTCACATTTGCGAACAGTTCAACCATTTTCCGGTTTCGTTTCAATCGAAATGATGTTGCACATTCTGTCACGAACGACGTGTGACTGACATTTGCTGTATGGGATCAATATTGAAGGGCATCGACAATTCAAGCCAAGAAGCACGGAAAGCGAAGAATAAACAGAGTATGGTTTAAAATATTTTACACATCAAAAGACTTAAAAATAGAATGTAATGGCCTAGATTTATAAATTTCTAACTTGATTATACGAGATATAACATTTTAATATGTTTAATAATTCATTAGTTTCTAACTATTTTACTCAAACACTAATTTCATTACTGAGAAAGTTGATTGAAATAATATTTATTTTACGCATTACTTTCAAATGATATTATCTTTTGATAATATATATTCATTCTTCACCATCTCCGTCACCTTTGTCACAGTCTTCGCCATCTTATGTTCACAACCTTTGTCTACATTCTTGCACTTCAATATAATGGAACATTGTAATGTGATGGAAAATGAATGTAATTAATAAACTAATATATTAATCAAGTCTTCCAACTTATTTATAAGAGGGCAAGTGAGTATTTTACTTGACACATTTATTTACCTCGTTTTTTCTCGTATCTAGTTGCCCTCAAAAAAATAGGACAATTAACAGAATTTTACGTATAAAACAGACGTACATTTTTAGAGATTCCGTCGTTCATAAATTGTTCTTATTAATTAACTATAGTACTTTTACGATTGCGTTTACAACTAATAAGTCATTTGTTAAATAGACTACAGTAATAAAGAATTGCATTTTACTGACAGGGAGGAAGAATTGAAACTTACATTTACGGTTTAGTGGATAACGGGTATCGTCTCAATCAATCGCATGAAAATAACAAAATACATTTATTGAAATGCTCGACGGTGATGCTAAAATTTAAAAATTAAAATGTTATTTTAGTTGACATCAAATCAGTGAAGATAAATAATGACATTATATTGACAAATTTGAAAATAAATTTCAATGCTTGAAGGTAAAAATGAATCGTCACATATTTCTTTCCAGATAGTCAGCAGTGTTTAGTTCTAAAAAAACCTTCAGAATGTCCTTGTTTAACCGTTTATTTGTAGAATGTCTCAATAAAACTCACTAATTTCTTGAAATCATCAACTGGATGCTATAAAATCGAGTTTTCAAAGTTTTGTCATGTATTGAATGAAGTTTACATCATTCTTCATTAATAATTCGTGAATTTTCATGGAAAATTCAAACGCTCTCTACAAATTTATGTATAGAATACAATAATATTATTAAAATATTTCGAGGTTCTTTGATCTATTTATTTTTTACATCGCGTGAACGGTTAGCCGAGTTTATAAATTATTATTATTATTATTATTATTACATTATTATCTTTAATAATACAATTATTTATTATATTGTTGATTATAATAACTAAAAAGCACTTCTTTTTACCATTATTATTGTCATCATAATTTATTAATTTATTACTGGGTTTAATATATTTTTTGCAACACAACACAAATGAGCTTATTTCAAACAAATATTATGTCCAGAAGTAAATCCTTTTACTTACTTTTATATGATTTAATATTTCCTTTTCCGTCCTCTTGGCCTACGCCGAGATCTAATCTCCATGCGCGGCTCTCAGCATTTCACTGTCGTGAAGATAACGGGCCTAACTCTTACAAAGTCGCAGCGGCCTCTTAGGTGCCGGCCCGCCTGTTTTATTTGCACGGGCTCTTCCACAGCCTTCTGAGCACCACTCTTCACGCGAATATGAACTCGCGTTGCGCAGGAGGAAGAGAAACACGCTATACGTGCATCTGATTCACAACGGCGCTTTTGAATGATTTTGCGAGAAAGGGGTTGTTTGAAAAATGGAATAATATTGACAACCGTGCCTTCTGAGTGAGCAGACGGTGCAGTGTGCTGTAGACTCGTGGACTTAAAAGGTGGGATGTTTTGTGGTGGCTTGAATAACAAGTTCTTTCTGTTTGCTTTGATTCACTCTCGTTTTTGTTGGTTCTTATTCGGGACTGTAAACATACTGCAACACTCTCGCGTGCCTAAGTTTTGTGCTAACATGCCGATTACTCGTATCCGTATTCCGTTACGACCTACAAAACTCGGCGTGAGTAATTTGTTCAAGGATCTAACCTTTCTTCTCGTGAGTAAATACATTGCGTATCGAAACGTACAAAGGCAATATAGGTAATGTAACGAATCGTTTCGCTCCCCGTTGAAGATCGGAATTCTTATCTGGACAACGCTGCCCTCGGTCGTGAGGTAAGGAACGCCTTTCTGGTGGAAACTACCCTCCGGAAACGCATAGTAACGAAGTGTTTTAGCTCCGCGTCTCGTCACTATTTGCTCACAATAGTCCGTGCATTTCGGACTTTGAAATCGTCGAGGAAACGTGCGGTTTCCCGAAACAGCCGGATGCGGCGGTGAGGCGAACAAAGGCGGCATTGTGACACCTCGGACACCTCGCCGAAGGTCCCCGCTGTCTAGTCAAAGTAGAAGTGTCCCGCTCCTTGCGGCGGCCTGCGCTCAAAGCTTTCTCGGCGGGCGACCCGCCGGGAGTGAACACGGCGCTGGCTAGAAAAGCGCCGGGCTAGATCTCTAAAGTGACCCCGCGGCCGCCACCGTCGCCACCTCCGCCCCGCCCTCCCGCCGTCGCCTTGGCCGTCGCCGTCGTTGCGTCCTCCTCCGCTCCCGCTGCGCACATTCAAAGCTGCACAATGAGCAAAGCGGCGGGGAGGCGAGCGGCGGATGTTAGGTAAACAGGTTTTGAGGCCGGCGGCGGCGGAGGTTGTGACTGCGTCGTGCGGCCCGTGGTCTTCTTCTGGCCAACTCGCCGCCACCATGTCGTCAGCGGCCCGGGGCCCGGACAATGCCTCTCGCCGCTGCCCTCGCAGACATCCCATATAAATATTTGCGGCGGCCGAGTAGCACGGGTCTAGGTCTCCCGCACCTGCCGCGTCCCCACCGCACCCCCATCTCCTCTCTCCTTCCACGCCGGTGTCCTCACCGCGCGATTCTGCTCCGCCCTCACTCTCGTCCTCCCCAGCACTCACCTGCCCTCGCTCGCCTCCCCGGCCCCTGCCCACTGCCACCCCGCCCGCTCGCCGCCCCCACGTTTGACCCTGTACGCCACGTCACGCCCAGCCTCTCGTTGGAGTCTCACGCCCTACCTCTTGTGGCCGCCAGCCAGCGCGCCCGTCCGTCCCCGCCCCCGCCAGAGCCCGTGACGGACCGCCGCGCCCAACTTCTAGTGCGTCCGACCGCGCTTGAGATCCTAACCCAAGCGAGAGACCCACTCGGCGCGAGTGAGGCGTGGGCGGAGAAAAGACCTGTTGTTCTTCGTCTTCATTGTTAGGCAGTTGAAGTTCCCTTCATGGCTGTTCTATTGCGTAGGTGCTCACGATATGTTTCCTAGCGAGTTGGAAGCGCCTCAGAGATCGTTGCCAGGGCACTGTACTTAATAGAGCGGGTTCTTTCCTTTCTTCTCTTCCTCGTGCTCTTTCTCATCTAGAACAAAACACACAAAGCGTCAGGTTTTCGTGTTAACGGAATCTTTACTTCTCATTCAGATTAGTGCTCTATCAGCAGTCTTGTTTAGATTGCTGAGCATACATTGAACAGCTACATTTCGTGATCTTTGACCTTTAGAATGGTCTAGATATGGCTCTCTGTCCTAATAATGAGTGTATGGGTAATGAAAGGGATACGATCGCGCTACGACTTACATTTAAGACAACATAGCGGCAAGGTTTTTTACGATTTAAAAAAAGTGGAGCTTGATGCCGGCAGCAGCCGGATTCAGCAATCTCAAAAAAAAAAAAAAAAAATAGAACATGAATACCCTTCAGAAATATTTATTTAGACTTACCTATTTTCAAATCCGAATTTTCTATCTTCAGCATTTCAGCAGCAAGTTAATACAGCGTTCCAAGAGTAAATTGTCACATAGCTATTGAAGAGAGTGCGGTGAAAAAAGGAATGTTATATTTTCCTTAAGGATTTTGTCCTTGGAGTGAATTAAGGGTACATAGTATAAAATTACGTGTCATTGAATCGGAAGGTGTATTTTATTATTATTTAGTAATGTCAGTTTCATAGCGTAATAAGATTAAAACAGTTTTAAACTCCATTTTTTTCTGAAGAATTTGCTTTCCGTGATATTCTCTCTTATTTGTTTCTTATCTTTATTTGTTAGGTACAATTACGGCTGAAACTGTAATAGTGCAAACGAGCAGCAAAAATGTATATTGTAACACCCCCCGGTCGCCTCGTGAGAGAACGCCCGGTAAGCGGCCCTTTGTAGCTCAGTCGGTGATGGAAGGAATCGTTAAACAGATACTGGTAACATGAAAGAAACACTTGGATCACTGGTAAAAATTACTTTTATTCCTGGGCAATCAAATTAAAATGCCCCAGGGAAGTTACACTTGTAAATAGAATGAAGAAATGTGAAAATTAGGTGGAAAGAAAAGAAGATGAAAAGTTAGTATTCAGAGTAAAGCTTAAAAACTAGGAAGAATTATAATTAACATTACAATGGAAAAATAAAAAAACAAAAGTTACAAGTCAGTGCGCCATAGCGCGGCGCCGCATTACAAATTTTTACACGGGACGAATGCCCATTGAATAATACTGCCTGGAAGAAAGTTTTTTCTGTGGGCCCGAGACGGGCGCGGCGCGGCGGAGGGGGCGGCGGCAACCTTCGCAGAGGGCGCGGCCGGGGCGATGCCCTTGCACCCTCTCAGACACGCACGTCAGCTGGTCGGCCGTCTGGTGACGTCACCCAGGGGTGGTGCCGCGTGGCGGCGTTGTAACGGCGTCTGGTAGTCTGGTTGAACTCGAAGCGGGACTGGTAGTAACTGGTAGTACTCTGGTAGAACTCGGAGTAGCCGGGCGATCTCAATCTCAGGAACGTAGTAATTAACTATGCGTACCTCTGATTCTCATTATAATAATTGTCGAACACAACTTCGGACAGTTTAGCAATCCTTCGGAGAAACGTTCGCCTCTCTTCACGACGAATTTCCACCCCAGAGAATTTTCTCTGTCTACTGCAGCCGGCACAATGCTCAAAACTCGCAGCAAAATAATAAAATCCCACATAGGCACATTCGCCCGAATAATTCCCACCCCAGATAAGTTTTTCTCCCAACTGCCCTCAGCCTAGAACTCAGGCTCCTTCCGACGAATAATTATAAGTTTTTCAGAGGCACACTGGTCTCTCCCCGACGAATAGTTATCCCCCCAGAGAAGATTCTCTCCCGACTGCTCCCCGTCTAAATGATCTGGCCCCGTCTGATGCTCTGCACTTTCTGGTATTCTATCAGTCGAAATTGTATTAGGTCAACTTTTGCCCCCACCCAATTTTCTCGTGTGTTCAAGCTCCTATGATAGTCGCGTCGCTATTGGCCAAAGGAAATGGCGCATTACGTTATTTCAACCAATCGTGACGGGAGTAGTGAAGGAAGTTTCAACTCTTTGCGTCACTGTGAGCGTACAGAATTTTCTTATTCCTTCTAGAACATCAGCCATGCTTACACAAGGCAGGCGTTGTCCGTGAAAGAATTTATCGCTCTGGGATTCCCTGGATGTCGATTTCAAGAGCGTTCTAGAAATTTCGCAGCTGGTCTTACGAACACGTGCCTCTGTCAGTTAAATGTTTCGACGCCGACCCTTTTAACGACCTTCTTAATGGGCCGGGGGCGCAAATAGCTGTCCGATAAGCGAGGTTGCACGTGCAACGCCATCTGTTTATACTCTCAGTAGGACTCAGGGTGGCCGAGTCTGTTTGTTTAATTTAATTTTCCTGGCATGAGGAAATCGGTATCGCTACAATATATAGTAGACCAATTACAAGGTCTCCGGCCCGGGAGAAAATTCTGCAATTTTTGTTCTCACTGGATCTAACTATCTTAGATACTGAATTGGACTGTGAGGTTTGCCGGATTGATAAGACAGGCACACAAAATAGAAAACAGCTTACAGACCCAAAGACTTGAGACATTTTTTAAAATCGCGAAACACCACCGCGAAATTGTAGATTTGAGGTTTTAATTGCAGAAATTTGTGGGTGTTTTTTGCGATTTAAAAAAACTGGAGGGTGGTGGCGCAATCCTAGCTTCAGTTTCGGATTCAGCACATCTATATACATAGAGAAACATGTGTCAAGTCTTCGAGTCTGACAACAACCCCCGAAAACAAAAATACAATTTCACGATGGTTTTTTACGATTTAAAAAAAGTGGAGCTTGATGCCACAATTCTGACTTCAGATTCAAATTCAGCGCGTTGCAGTACGTAGAGAAACACCTGTGGCAAGTTTTTAGGTCTGACATATTTTTTTTTTTCTTTTTGTGCCTGTCTTTTCTGTTTGTGCTATATGTTAGCTTCACAGTGAAAATTCTATTCTTATATTTTCGCTTCATACCTACGTATGATACCTACGTCAGATAAGTATGATAAGTTCATAAATATTCCGTAAAGTAAGTTACAAGTTAAAAAAGCACCACGGTAGAGATTTCTCGTGCATTGTCAAATATTACCATCTGTTTAAAAAAAGTGATTTGTCATTGTTTTCTTCACATATTTTAATGAAATGTCAATTTTTTTCACTTACGAACAACTTTTTTTTGCATTTTTTGTCGATTGTGACTAATAAGTCATTTTTAATGTTTCAGCTGACTGATGAACTGATGTAATCTGAGAGTCCTGTGACACCTATTAGTTCCATTGTCAGTTCAGACGATTTCGCGGGAAATAAAGGCAGAGATTTTCTTTTAAAGAACACTCCAAAACAAAAGATTGCGATCTGAGTACACTTGAACGAAAGGCAACAGACTCGATTACATCAGTAACTTATACAACAGCTTTATTTGTTCATCTGAAGGGGTTTTCACCAATTTTTTACATTTCCTTTGTTTTTAGGGCATTTTAAAGCATTTTAAGAGCTTTTCATTGGTATTTTTTGTCAATGTTTAGATCATCAAAATCAGCCCTCTAATTATGACACTGTTAGCCAATCGTTGACGTGAACAAAAGATGTCTATGTGGCATAATGTGTGTGGACTTGTTGCTAGATACGTACGGTCTCTACTCTACCAGATGATACAACACGAAAGTACAAAGTCTTTTCTAGATACGAATTATAATAATGTTTACTGAGAATCGAAATATTTTGTTTCTAGTAAAACATTTACAGCGGTAGCTAAAACTCTGAAGTTAGTGTTGGTTACCTCCTCACTACGAAGTCCGTGAGAATTTCGGCTGATTCTGGAAAGACTCGGCAGTGTTAACATTCTGGAGAAATTGTTCGTCACCATCGTCATTACGTGAGAGGTGTAACTCATTGTGAAGGGAGAGTGCGGAGTTACTAAGCGTCACCATCCGTCATAACGTGTAAGTAACATAAGTTACTAGATGCTCATGCGATGTATGCAGCCCTAAACAATTTTTGGAAAGCTATAACTTCCAAAGTATACACTACGTTAGTGAAAGAAAATAAAATATATTTCTTACTCTTCATTAAAGAATACATAAATTATTTTGCATATACTTCTTCTCCGAACAGTAACAACGCCAGAAATGTATTCCTCTGGGTATCTCCTGCCAATACTGGAATTTTAATGAAAAAATATTACTTATTACGCGAGTGGAAATGTTTAAGTGTATTATCTTACCCAATTTTTATACATATTTGCAATTATTATAAAATCCAATGTGCAACTGTTTGAATTGGAATAATTTTTGATCATTAATTATATTACTACTTAATTTCGCCAATGACTGATATTTCCTAAATCTACTAAAATATTATAAGTAGAAAATAATTTAGACACATACATCTATTTCATAAACCTTATTTTTAATAAAAACCTGCCCAGACTATAATACAATTTTTTATATTAAATTGGAGGAGGACTGGGCACCAACTCTAGCTATGCCAGTGGAGAGAAGAAAGCTGCTTTAAAAGTATTGTGATTATTTTAGATTTTTACTTTCTCGCACCTACTTCGTAAGGAGAGAAAGTTAAGTAATAGAGCACCGAAAACCGGCGAATTTTCTGCAAAAAACTCTCATTGCTGAACCGTGGTAACGAAAAGGTAGGTAAATCCTTTTCCTATAAAAAGTAAATGTCTACCTCGAGCACGTGGGTTAGCCAGAATCAATGTTTTGTGGATCCGTAATACCGAAAAATCGATTAACGGCAAAACGGCTCTGTCCGTCTGTGTGCCTGTCGGTCCATCCGTTTTTCTTTTCCGCCGCCTAAAATCTATTTTTCTCTCTTTCTAAAATTACTTTTGGTTCTCTTCCATACAAAAGTACAGGAATAGCAATAGTATTAAAAAACTTTACAGGTGTATCTTCATGTGTTTTATTTTTTAAATTCCTGTGAATGTTTCCACATTCGCAGACTTATTTAAGTTCTAGACTTATTTAATTCCATTTCTAGACTTATTTAATTTATCGTCGAAATCCATATATTTTTCATTCATAACATAGCATTCTAGGTACTTAAATTCTTCATTTGTTCTAGAATTTTGTTGTCAAATACAATTTTCGTTCTAACTGGAAAATTTCTTTTTAAAAGCCATGGTTTTTGTTTTGTTGGTCGAAACTTTAAAATTGTATATTTTCGCAATATTATTTAAAATGTGTACCGCGCGTTGTAGCTTGTCTTAACTATCTTGCAAGATAACTTGGTCGTCAGTATATCATAAGAAGTTAAAATAAACATTTTCCCCTACATGAATTCCTACCTGTACCTTCCATGCTCTGAACATGTCGTCCATATAAATATTAAAAATTGTTGACGAGAGGCTTCAACCTTGTCTCACTCCTTTATTTGTGGGAATCTTCTTCGTTAACTAAACCTATCCTGTAAATCTTCATGCGCAGTTCTCATGTATTCTAGCCCTATTGTATTCTTCCAGGTTTCTTAATGTTGGAGTTCCGAGATACGACCTGTATTTTTCCTGTTTGAAGTCTATTGCTTTCTGTATCTCTTCAGACCATATCGGAAGTCTTTTCTTTCTTATAAATCTGTTTCCTAACCCTATTGCTATCATTGCTGCCTGTCTCAAGATAATTTTTTTGTGTTTTTGCCATTCTATTTCTACATTATCAGTTGTGGCAATTTTCTGAAGTTGAGTATTAATTCTCTGTCTTGATACAACTCTTTTACACTTTCATTTCTAAAAGATACACTTTACAAACCTCTTCATTTCTTCTCGTTTTCATTTTCTTCCATCTACCCCATAGCCTTATGAGTGAAATTACCAGGTAATAGTCAGATCCTATATCGCTTGTTGTTTCTACAATTTGACCACCTATTCTTGTGTTAGCAATTACGTAGTCCATTAAGGATCTACACGCCCATTCCGCCCACGTAAAGTTTCTAATATATGAAATCTCAAACATATTTTCAAAATATTCTCAAAAAATGTCTCCACAAAATTTCGATTAAACTTTGTCCTCGTATAGCGTAAAGGACGCTTGCGAGAATGGTGCTGTTGTCTTTTCGTTGAATCCTGGATTTTTGGAAGATATGAGTAGTTTTCGGGAAATGTTGCACATAGTATATGCAATTTTAATTTTTTAAACAATTTTTTTCTCAAAAACCGCTCCAAATCGTTTTCATTATTTTTTTCGCGATTAGAAGTAGGGGTGCGCGGGTTCATTTTCGTTTATTTATCTGGATTTTCCGAAAGTTGCACATTTAAAATTAATGCGAGAAAGTATGAGCTGTTTATGCTGCTCCATTTATCTCAAAATTTACTTTGCGAAATGTGTACGAACTTACCCTACATGCCAGATCTAATATTTTGTTACACTCTTAAAATTTCCTCTGTAGTTTTGTTTTATTTAATAAAAATGCGGCACATCGCAGAATTAATTTTAGGGGAAAATGTAATACGAACATATTGAATTGTAACGTATTGCTTCTCTTTTCTCTCATTTCTGACGTATTTTCGTTTCGTAAGTCTTGAGTATACAAATGCCCCATGCAAGTAAGCGCGTTCCTACTGATTCTGTGTGTAAACGAGTTCATTGTTAAACAATGCAAATAATTCATTCGTCATAGCCTTTTTGAGCATGATGTAGTGAAACTAAAGCGCCGTCGACAGACAATTGCTCGAGAGTGAGCGTTTTCGCCCTTTTGGCCATAGAGTCATCAGCCCTTTTGGCCATAGAGCCCAAAACTCACCGTTTCTGAACGCGCTCTAGAGCTTAAAATAATTGTGGAAAAACGTTTATGTATACATATTGTGGAGAATTTTGTCTACTTCAATTCTTGTATGTAGATGGCATTTCGATAATGGGCTTATTTGATGAGTGGAAAGTGGTAATTAATGAAAATATATAAAATGGTAATGAAGATACCTTGTAAAGGAACTAACAACCCACCGTTCTGTGCAAGTGGATTCAGAAAAATATATAAATTGTGTGAATTGCAGATGGTGCAACAAGAACATAAAAATATACATAGTTTTTATGTATTAAAGATAACCCTCCAAACGTGTATATCACATAACTTTTTGGAAATTGAATTTTCTACCATTTTCGAATCGAAATCGATCTGCAGCATTAGGTAACTTTCTCTACATTACGTAAGTCAGAAAGTAAAAACGACCTTTATACACGTTTACACAAAACTGCGTTTATTATATTGTTTTCATGGAAAGGGAAATTGATTTTAAAATTAGTTATCATTCAATTTCATTCCTATGTTACTATGATTTAACGCAGGCGACAACAAATTCGACAGATATTCTAAATACATTTTGAAAATGGCGTTTTTGGAAATGGTCTAAAGCATTATTATACTAGGTGCCGCGTAGACCGTTTTCTAGACTGCTTGTGTCGAACCAAGAGTCGATCCACCCGTTTTCGGCAATGCCTTCGCAGAGCTGCTTCTGACGATGTCAGCTCGTATGTGAACACCGTTGTCAGGCAGTATCAGAAAGTAGACTGGGGAAAGTAGACGAGGATTAATGTGATATAAGTGATACAGTGCTAGTATAATCCCACTTCTATTTTCAATAAAGATGTGTTTTGATTGCTTATGACAGTAGTTAATAATAGTGGAATACGGAAGATTTAAAACGTACGTTATGATTCACATTTAATTCACGTTTGTTTAAATTCAAAAGTTAAATAGTAAAAAAATTAGTATTCATTTATTTTTAATTGAAAAATACGATAAATTAAACTTATTCCAAATTTTTAAGTTCTGTCAAACGGGTTATTTATGTTTTTATGGTAGGAGAATAAAACTGAATTCAAATTATAGCTAAAGAAACAATCTTTTAATGTTTACACACCATAGCTTCTGCTCCACAAGCGATGAAAAAAACATGCTTGACGCGAATCAACACGTTTTGTCTGCTATGCACTTGCAGTGAAGTCACCATGCTTTTCACAATGTCAGAAACTGGTTATCGTTGTCAGACCATTGCACCAAAAACAAACAATGCAAATACTGGAATAAACTTTGACCGGGAAGTAAACTGCAGGCCTGGCCAGAATGTGTTGCTACACCTCAGCTCACAAAATTGAGTATTTGAAATAATCATAATAATTGAAGAGAACAGATCCGGAGAAGATTGTTATGATTCATGTTACAATTCTTTCAGAAAAAAATATATCAAAACTGAGACCACGATAACACGGCAGAACTGAGATCTAAAACTTAATTCGTAATAAAACGTATTCTTGCTTATGAAGTATTTAAAATTACATAAGATCTGAACGGGCAGAAAATAAGCCGACGCGCGTTGATAGTGAGTGACAAGTGGTTATTATGGTGAAGTGGATATGGCCCAGGACATTCTTCGGAAGGAACTGACTTGCACCTTGTATTTGGACACCTCTCGGTATTTTGGAATCTGGTGGCTGGCTCGGCAGGTTATACGGAATATTGGAAAAGCGTATGGTGTTAATTTGGATAATGAGAATTGTAAATTTTTGTGACTAAACTTTTGTTATTCTTGTAATTTATGACTACTTATTTGGATAATTTTACTTATCTATAAAGCCAAGACGTCTTTACAAATCTATTACTAATCGAGAGGGAAGTAACTGAAGAAGGATTCACATGTACTATATATTTTACAGTACTTATTCGGTATTTTGCTACGTTTTGTTGTTTTGCTGTGAAGATAGTTAGCAGACCAACTTCCTAACTTCGTAATCCGTTGCGACAAACTCCGTTGAATGTTTTTTTTGTGTGTCTAAGAATAGCGGAATTGTATGGTCTGATTTTTGAAATTTTGTAGCTATAAAATCGATAAAGCGTAGTTCCGTTTTTTGTGAACTGTTATTTCTAAAATTGCATGCAAAGAATCAACATAAGAAAACTACAATATTGCTGATAACTGTTTTTCCTTAACGAAATCTGTCTTTTAAAACTAGATATTGAAATAATGCATATGAAAATCTCTGAATTTATTGAGAATTACAAATGCAATCGATCACGTTTTTTAAGCGGCGATGATGTGCGGTTCAGTCGTGCGTCTGGTGGTGTAGGGGTATTGTGCCTGGAGATAGGGCCTGAGGTCTATTCTCGGCGAGGAGAAAAGATTTTGCTGGTTTGTAATACTTCTCGTTTATGAAGTGTTATAATATTGCGTAGCCTTTACAAATAATTAGAGATATCATGTGCTTAGGTAGCATTGCTGTCTAAGTCTGATAGGTATATCCAGTTTGTTGTTTTAATGGTATTTATTTGTTTTATTGCTCACTATTTATGGAACTGAGATATAATTGAGAAGAAGGAGCGAATCCACGGGGAAGGAAATAGGGAAAATCTCCCCTCCAAATTCAGTAACTATTAATTTTAACTTGTCACGAAAACTTTCAAGCAAAACTATTTTCGGATAATCATTCAAACTAATAAAGTCGTATAGCACCGTGAGCTGAGTTTAACTGCGTCATTCTACATAATCTGAAATGACATAATCGACCAAAACATTTAAAAAAGACCTCCGAAATTCATCTCTGGATCCGCCCCTGTGAAAAGAAACCTTTTCCATTGAAAATATGTATTGTCACTGCAATTTGTTTTACTTACATCGTTATAAAATTAAATTACGTCTTCCAAACCTGTCGATTGCTCATAAATTCGACGAAGCCAATATTTTTGAATTATTAAGTGTTTTATTTCGTTCCGAATTCTGGTAGTTTCCATTTTTCTTCGTGGATAGTCAGTTGTGGCGGATAGAATAGCTGAATTTTTAAATAGACATAGCTGAAGTTTTTAATATGTTCCACTATCTAAAATATTTCTACATTGAATTCTTTTGACTTTTGTATGCACAAGAGAACTGAAATACGGCCATTAATTTAAGCGGTCACTTCAATTAACGGCCATTTTTGTGAAACCAAATTCTTTTTCAACCTGACGGCCTTTCAGCGACCAACGGTCAGGCACATTTTGGAGATTGACATTTGTTAAGCGGTCACTCCATGGATTTTGAACTGTAGATAGCATGCACTTGTATGCATGTGTATGTACTTTGGCATAACAGCTCTTTACGAGATAATGCCTACCGGAAATCCCAGACTTGCGGCAATGGGTTACGGAGTACGTGTGGTTAGCACATAGCTATCCCTACGCTGTATTCTCCATCTGAGAAGTGAGCTTTATAAACGTCACACAGCAACAGATAATGGGACATTGGAAGGAAAGCACACAATTAATTTTTGCTCCCACCGGGTATCGAACCCCGGAATGCGCCGTCGCCGTGAAAAGCAAGCACACTAACCAACGCGCCACCGAGAGCACAATTGTAGATTGCAGGGAATGTAAAAGTAATAGAGACAACGGTTGATTTAATGTCTTCCTTCGACGGGACGCATCGTCTGATTATTTTAAACAGTGACGTCGAGACTCGCTTATCTCGAAGGAAAATTAATTTATGTTTCATGTAACAACAGATGATTTTAATAAAGAATATCTCTTAATGCAACATCAACAACAATTTTGCTTCGCCCTTTCCTGTGGTTTGATAGCTCGTGTTTCCCGTCTGTAAGAATTTATTAAGGATTCGCGGAGCACGTCGCGTCCGTTAATCCGACTTGAAGGACATTCGCTAATTCCTTCGTCACACGACCCTGTTGTAAAATTTCTACAGAATGTACATTGCAATTTCAAGTTTAGATTTCTTGTTCGATCCGGTTAGGGCAAAAAGTAAGTTTCTCGACTAAAAGTCAACAATGTTTGTCAGTTATCAGATGGCAGTTGTTTAAATTGTATTTTGTCATTCACGGCAATTAAAAATATTAAAAAGGACATACTTAATTTCATAGCAATTAGCAAAATATTATATTTGTGTCACGGTTCCAGTATCCTCGTAACCTTTATTAAGCGGACACTTCTACAGACTGTTAATCTTTGTTGAAACTAGTAATGACTTGTTAATACAGGTTTCACTGTATCTCAATCTCTTTAATATGAATGATGACTTCCAGAACAAATTTAACTATATGGTCTTCTATTCGCACACCATTCACACGCCAAAAGTGACGCATCCCACTCCATTACGACATGAACCACTCGTTACAAATGTGCCGCACAACTTTCTCTTGCCGTTCGTCTGCCTTGTCTGGCATCATCTCGTGACGAGGCAGAGTAATGGATCTAGGGCGTGAATCCGTTTGCAGCGTGGACGCCGAGTGCCGTGCAGTCGCGTGCTAATGCAAAATGAAAAGGCCGGTCCGGCCGCAGCTCATTCCATGACCGCGCACTACGAAAGTAGGTTTGGATAACGTGCCAAGAAAGGGTGGCGCAATTTCATGTGTGTGCTCTTTATCTCCTCTTTGTTCTGAACGTCTTTCTGTTTACACGGTATGTCAGCACGGTAAAGAACGCTTAGATAATTTTTGCACTGACACCCGTAAGTAATTGCTCACATTTCGGATTGGAGTACGACTGGGAAAATATTGTTACTGAACGAAGTGGAATGTGTTTAAACAACAGACAAAGAGATCCGTTCGAAGGTCGACTGCACTGCTGGAGAATTTTCCTGACCTCACTTTCCAACGTCCAAAGCATCATTTACCTGCTGAACAAATCGGGAACCCAGGAAAAATAATGTATGTGAATCAGTGTGAGCCTGGCTATTATTCTCATAGAATTCAGTCCAGAGTTGATCAACCATTACACAATTAATATTTCAAGGCTGCAAAGGGACCTGTAGTAAAGAGAGAGTATTATTTCCCATAATTTTCTCATGTATGCCGTGTAGCTCACAATTAAAATAGCGTGTTATTCAAATTATTATTCATGTTAAATAGTCAATATTGGTCCCTAATGAACAATTTAATTTTTATTAATAATTAATCATACTTGATTGAATTTATGCTTGCTAGGGCTTGCTTCTAGCTTAGTCAATTATTGGAGTATTCAGTTTGCAATGCGCAGTAGTTTGAGATTCAGTCTTTTCGTTGCTATCATGTTATTTTGAACTGTAGTTGGAGGCGAAATCCTAGAATTACAGTTCAGCGTTTCCGAATTTCAGACTCGACGTAAGCTAAACTGAACATTCGACGGCACTTTCCATTTTCTCCTTCTTTCCGTAAAGTATGGGAATATCATCAAGATATATTTTTTCTTTGTTGCCTCTGATTCATTCTTCAAAAGCTCGGATGATCTCTTCCTTTAAACCTCCATGCTGAAAATAGCTATTGTATCTCCCCTCATATATCACGCAGTTTTATATCTTGTTTTTTTTATTTACAATTTTCAAATTATAAATCACTTGAAAGAAACAACCTTCTAATGCAATCCGATAAACTTCATAGCATGTTGCTGAAAGATGTAAACTTGAATTAAATAAAAAATTGATTCATAATTCCTGGCTGCAGTTGTGTGGCGAGTTAACGTAATGCGTAAAACAACGTTATGTTCTGATAGAACTTCGAGGATTTTGTACTGTCTCCTAGTAAAACCTTGTGTTCGGTTTTATGCGTTTCCCAAAGAGAAAGGTTTCCATTGGACTTTGACGAGTTTTTAATCGATAATAATCATAACAACAATATTCGGATATTGCTGTTATTAATAATAATTATTACATGGTTATGAAATATGTAAAAATTTCAACGAGAACGTCATAAAGCTAAGTGTTAAAATATCTACCGATAACGCTTTTACTATTCAAAATTTTCTGTTTGGTGACTCAGGTTGAGCGTGGAACAGCGCGACGGCAACTTCCATACAAACGCGCCTCCCCTTCAATCCAATGCTGCACGCGCGAGCGACGCATCCATCGGCGCATCGCAACACCCCGCCCACTCCCTTCCGCCCGTCCACTCTCCGCTCACGCTCCCCCATGCGCGCCCCGTCAGCCACTCGCCGCTCACCCGCTCTCACCCGCTCTCACCCGCTCTCACCCGCGTTCCCGATGCGCGCGCCACATTTGTTCCGAGCTCTTAATGGCTACTTTTAATAATGCTCGGGAAACATGCCGGTTTCAATATTAATTGGACTGTGCAAATAGCGTCGCTACCTTCGGCCGGTCATTCGGTAATTAATTGGTTGCAGAGGCGCCGCGTGGCGTGGCCGAGAGGGGGCGCGACGCGGCGGGGGGCGGTCGGGGGAGCGAAGCGCGGCGCGGCGGGGCGGGGAGGGACGGGGCGGGGCGGGGCGGACGCTGCGGGCGCTGTTGCTGATCTCGTGTTCCGTGCGGGCGCCCCGCGGAGGGCGACACCGCGCCGGGAATAGCCGCTCCCGCGCCGCGCCGCGCCGCGCCGCGCGAGGCAGACAGGGGTGCAGCGTACACGTGTCGCGCTGCGGGGCGCCGCCACCGCGGCCGGCGAGCGCCTAAGCGCCCTTTGCGATGCCCCCGCGCGGCCGCCCCCCTCGCCCCGCCGCCCGCCCCCCTCGCATTGGAAGAATTTCACGGCCCATTGTGCCCGCGGGGCGCGCAGGCGCGGGGGTGAGACACGGGCGGGCGGGCGGGCGGCGAGAGGGTGACTTCCGCGCGGGCTGAGGAAGCGGTAACGGCCTCCGCCGCCAACAATGGCTCCGCTGGCTGACAAATGGGCAGGCAATCGGCTTAGAGAGCGCGCGACTTCCTGCGTGGCCTGCTCGCCGTCGCCCCTGCTCCTCCTCCGGCCCCCGGCCCGCCCTAATGGGGGCGTAATAAGAAGAGCGAGGGGGCGGCGGGTGCAGATTTTTATAGGGCGTCGGAGGGCGGGCGAGGGCGCGGGCGGCGGGGGCATGACACCTGGACCCGGCGCCATTTCTCACCCGGCCTGTCGCCGCACCCCCGCGGCCCCGCGCCCCCGCGCCGTTTGCGCCTCGCTGATATATGGGCCGCGCCGCTGTTTTGAGAGGGCTCATCATCGGACAAACGCGCTCCCCTCCGGCGCCGCCTCCGGCCTTTTAATAGGCGATAACAAAGCGCGCGGGGCGGCGCGGGCGGGAACGCAGCGCTCCCAGCCGCGCGATAGAGCTGTGCAGCGCCTTGGGCGCCGCACGCTCTTCCGCAATGCGCCGTGGCGCCATTCGCTCTGCACAGAACGGCCATGCTCATTTCGAAACAAGGCTCATTGATTCGCGTTTGCCGGCGCGTCAACGGCAGGTGTAATTACATCCCTAAGGGTACAACCTGTATCTTTGAACGTGGCAGGGTTCCTTCCACCGCTAGAATGTGAGATTCAGTCCCGACCTAAGGGTCGACTAGCGAGGGTTTTCTTATCCGAGTATCTCGACCAGTGAGGCACCGCCCCAGCCGGGACAAACTCTACGTTCACAATTGGTCTCTCGACACTCAGTTCTTCTGATTGTGAATTGCGTGTAAGTGTAAGTATATATATGTGTGTATGTGTCAGGGGTGAGAAGAAGGAACGGATAGGGAAGGAATGATCATACACGGTTCGTGGCACCCTTTGTTAATGTACTGCCCCGGCGTGCACCTGGTATTGATCACAGAAACTACGGAAAACTACCGATCAGAGCAGCCGGTCGCTAGAATTGTCCTCCAGACTGTAGAACCTATCGGTCAGAGAAACTGCAATACCATCTTAGCAAGTTTGCATAGAAGTTGTATACAATTTTTTTGTCTGATGCCACATGTCTGTTCACAAATATTTAGTCATGAAATATTCTTCCGTTATTGCATGTTAATATTGTGTGAATCCGAATAATAGCTCAAATGCCTATCGGCATATGCACGCTTCTGGATTTGAATTCCGGATAAGGCCTGCACGAATATGTTTTCACCTTTTATTGTGACATAAATGACAAAAATACACTATAAAATACCGTCCGTCATAAGACCCCGTAAAAACGTTTACCAGGGTGATCATTGGAAACAACCAAACTGTTGGTAGTAACTGGTTTGACCAACTATCATGCGAAACTTCGATGGCAATATCTCGCAAGAGATAGGGTCAATAAAAAATAAGTTTTCACCTACGTCATCACTGGTGTACATATACAAGCAAAAGGGATGCAGGAACACCCACTAGAAAGTATTTGGTCCTAACTTGAAAAATGTATGGTGCAATACGAATGTAGAAAAAGTGTAATTCAATAACAGTCAACGTAGCTAATATTAGGGCAGTATCCTTCACGTTCTGAGTAATATTCTTGTGAAATGTACAGGAATTCTTTGATTTAATACTAATATTCTTTTTCCAGCATTCTTGAGAAAACCTGAACAGAATTTAAATCATTCCTATGGTGTCACCCACGTGCAAGCGGTGTCCCAATGAGCTCAGATTTAAAAGCAAAGTCATCAGTTGAGGTAGATAACAAATTATGTCATATTTTGTTCTGAATTCAAAATGAAGAGAATGCCTCGGGTTCTTAAAACCTTTTTATACAATTTCTTTGAATTTGATCAGGAAATACCTCTTGCTCACCACATGTCTTGCCTTGAATTTGAAACGAGAGGAAAAATTAAGTTCAAAAATGTCTCTTCGTGTATATCTCAGTTTGATATAATTGAAATAAAAATAGTAATAAGTTACTTATTGCAGCATTTGACAGTTATTCAAATATATGTCAAATATGTCGGAGTGTAAATGATGATTAAACACAAAACCCGACGTCTTTTCATGGTTCATTTCTTTATAGAGGGGGTGTTTGGTACTTATTGGCGTCGTTATGTGAATAATGTAGACAATTTGATTTGCTAATATTTACATACTAATCGATAATATACATTAGATTAGAAAATATTTACATAATCGATTTGTACCACGTAATATTCCACATGAAAAACTGGAGGCATATCGATTTTCAGATGTAGCATTATAAATAATGCTGTGAATATTGAAATTATTATGAGTATCGTGCAATGACATGGTATCAGATTTTAATTTAATCACGTTGAAATAAGATGTCATCATAAAAACTTAATAATTGTTAAATATTTGGAATGAACAATACAAATCGCACACTCCCTAACTCGCATACCTTTATCATTAATTGAAATTTTTATTAATATATATAGTTATATAATATATATAGAAGCGAATATTTAGTTGTAACTTCCAATGAAGTGTTCAACAATTTCTCCCCTAAATGAGGGTGATTATTCAGCGACTGCAGGCAACACATCCATTACAAAGATATTCTGCTTGAAGGTGGTTATAATAATTATGAGATCGATGTGATTTTCCCCAACACCTTTCACCATTCCTCCTAAGACACAGGTGATACAAAAAGAAAATCTTGCGCGTTCGTTGATGTTAAAAAAACACTGTTGATGAAAGAGGTGTAGACACTGCAGGTGTGTTTAAATTGTATTTCTGCAGCTTGTTGCCCATAATATTTGTAATGAACTCAAATGACGCAGGTAGGGCTGTTTGCCTGAGGCTCCGAGACGCAGAGGGGCGCTGCTAGCCCAGAGAGGCTGACCGCGCGACGTCCGCTAGATTTACGAGGCCTCGATGTTCTTTATCCACGCAGGGGACCGCTTCCGGTGGTTGGTGCGTTTGTGGAGCCGAGCTACAAAAGCGCCCCAGGGCACAACTGTGATAATTTTGACGCAGACACAAGTCAAAACACCGAATCGTAAACGTACACGGCCCCCCGCAGAATCTCCTTTCACTAAGGCAAGAGAAAGGTTCCGGTATCCCCACAGCCATCTAAGCCATTCCAACGCATTGATTCCAACTAGAAGCCCTAGATTGGTGTAATCCAAGCCGACCGCGCATTACCAAGCATTACGCAACAAAGTCCTGGTAAGACCGGCAGGTTAGTCAGGATACAACCGATATCCATTATGAAGAGGTGATGAGGCGAGTAGAGAAGCACCCCGTATCGCGTGAGCTGCGGGCGGGCGCCCCCCCCCCCCCCCGCGGCGCCTGCTCCACAGCCGAGGTCCCCTCGCGCGATCTCCCCACCACCCCGCGCCCCCTCCGCCCACCCCGCCCCCGCCGGCCCCTTCCGCCCCGCAGGCGATTAAGCGAGCTTTCCACGCGCTGCCGGCCGTCACCGCTCCCGCTCCCGCGCCCGCACCCGCTCCTGCACCCTCCGCAGCCCTCGGCCATGCGCGCGGGCAGACGTTCTTGAAGCGCGTAGATAAAGGGCGAATCCATCAAGCGCGGCTAATTTCAATTAAAATTCAAACGTCAGCACAAACGACGTCGGTGGCCGCGTCGTGCGTCGCTCGCCGCCGCCGCCGCCGCCGTCGCCCGCCCTTCGCTGGGGATATATGGGCCGTCCGCCTGGTTACGCGGAGCGCGTTAAAAATGCAAGCGCACTTTAAATCCCATAAAGGCGGCGAGCCTCGCCGGGCCGAGCGCCGCTGCGCCGCTGAGCCTAGCGCTCGTAGGGCTGGGGAGGCGCTGGGGTCGGGGCTGGGACTGGGACTGCGTGGGCTGTGAATGGCGGGTGGTCGCGGGTGGCGGCAGGTGAAAGGTGGAAAGAGTGGCCGAGGGTGGTGGCGGTAGGTGGGTCGCGGCGGATGGTAGGTGGCAGGCGACGGGTAGCGGGCAGTGGGTGGATGGCGGCGGGCGGCGAGTTATGGTGGCGGGCGGTGGGCGGCGGGTTGTGATAGCGGGGCGGCGGGTGGCAGGCAGTGGGAATTCTGTGGTGGGTTGTGGGTGGCGGTCTGTGGGTGGCAGGCGGCGGATAGTGGGTGGCGGGTCGTCGGTGACAAGCGGCGGGGGGCTGGTTGCGGTGGCGGGTGGCGGGCAGTGGGTGGCGGGTGGCGTCTGTCGGGTGGCGGTGCGAGGACGCCGCTCGGTGGCTCCCTCGGGGGCGGGGAAAGGCGAGGGAATGGGAAGAACAGTAAGGACTCGGCGGGTCGCTCTGCTCTTTGTTCCGGACAGCAGCTTCATTAGAGACATTTGATTTTCAGTCGAAATTATTTGCTCTAGGTCTGGCCATTTGCCATTCTCTAGCCCAGGCTTTCTCAAACATTTTACCCAGCCGGGATCTTTGAAATGAATCTACACTTTTCAGTACCCTACATACTATTAGATTCATCGAGTATTAAACATAATATTAGGATGTGATATCAACAAAACTTTTCAAATATCTTGAAGAACGAAAAATTACCAACTCGGGGGGAAGCAATAAACCGAAAAAAATATAACAGAATTACAATTTACATAAAACGATATTAACACCCAACGATATCAGTTCCCACTACGAATAAAACAAAATTCTTAGCGCTTCAAAGAAAAGGTAGAAAGAAGATAGGCACTGCCGGGGTTATGGAAAAGAAGCACACGCTCGGAATGACTGAAAAAGTCTTGTAAAGAAAGTAAAATTAAAATTAAAATGATAGTAGTAATAGTAATAGTAATTATAATAATATAATTAGAAATAAAATAAGTAACAATTTATCATATATCTTCAAATGATCTAATTCTAGTATCTGAATTCATGAAAAGGAACGTAAGGACTGAAGTTATCACTACGGACTCCTATAATCTGAAACGGACGCAAACTCATGCTCCAGTGGTAAAAAATCTGCGACCATTATTAGAATGTGTACAATAATGCACCAACATATACATACTGATCGCACGATAGCCGTAAACAAACCGGATATTGTTATTCCAAATTTGGAGAAAAAAATAAGGCTACTTATAGATGCAATACGATCAGAATGTAGTAACTAAGCCGGCAGAGAAACGACTTAAACAGAGTTTGGAAATAGAGATCAGATGCATATGGGGGAGGTGAGATAAACATGTCGTACCGTACCGTCGTACCGAGGCTCTGGGATTTGTTTTCCTAAATTTATGTAATAATTTTTTCAAACTTCCAGTCATTCAAAAGACTGGGAAGTGAAAAACATTGCGCTTTTTAGGAATATATTTTGCCAATGTGTTATAATACCCACAGATACTAAACCTCTGTACAGTCCATAAAATTGGTTGCAAGGTGGTGTTTGAAAATATCCTCCTCCAGATCTATGAGTGAATATTGGGGACACATACGGAATACAAAATACTTGTATTCACAGAGAACGATCATGAGAAGTGGTGGATGTCATTAGAATTATCAAAATCATTTATTTTTTTATAATCTTCTTTAGCATCTCAGAGGGGTGTTGTTGAATTTTATTTCTTTCCTTTCCAAGATATTTGCCCTGGGTCACGTGTGTATTTCCGTAATTTGTCCTGTTTTATTCTTAGATTTAGATTTAGATTTATTTAGTAAAAACTTATGTGACGTATGGGGAGCAAGATCATCTGCGCACGTTTTCTTAAGTTCCAGAATCCCTTCCCGTCACTTTATACATACAGAGAGAGAGAGAGAGAGAAAGATGTCCACAAGAAATTGATAACTATTATAAAACTAAAGTCATCGTTAATGTCACGTTAGATTACTGCAACTCATTATTCAATTGCAAAGAGTACCACTGCTAAATACAAGTTATATGTAATATTATGCAAAATCACACGTTTTTGCGTCTAACTTGGTTTAGAACATAACATCACCAAAACAGCATATCACTTCTGAAATTTTGTACTCTTGTTTTTGGCATTTTCATATATTGATGCTTCGTAACTTCTCTACTCATATAGAAATCGAATTTGCAATTTTGATAATTTTCAACACATGGTACCCGTAACACGCAATAGGTCTATGTCCTTATACATTGATTTTGGCATTACTCCTAAACGATGCGTTCGAGGTCAAATACTAGTTTTGGAATTCCTTGCAGAACCTACGAGTTATTCAGTTAAGACGGTATTCTTTAAAGGCAGTAAATAAATATTTTTGTATCTCCTATTTAATTTGGGTTATTGGCTTTTCTGGGTACTGTACACTCTAGTACGGATGGTCACAAACGTGAAAAATTTCGAATTTCATAATAGATTAAATTAATTTAATATTCAGTGAGATTTAATTGCTAAGAATTGGCAATCTCTGATAGAAAACGGTTAACTTTAATTAATTTTAAAAACTATAACTGATAATGTGAATGTTCTTTTTTTCAATTATAGCACCTGATGAGGGTGACCTGAACAAACCCCGTAACGTGATGTTTAACTATACTGTAATTTTGAGGAGTTCGAATGTTTCATTTGAATAAAATTGCATGACTTGGGAAAATCTGGAACTACGATACAGTATTAACTGCATGATTGTCCAAAATTAAATAGGGATTGCAATAATACCTATATAGCTAGTAAAGGGATTTGCAGCGGGTGGCAGGCAGTGGGAATTCTGTGGCGGGTTGTGGGTGGCAGGTTGTGGGTGGCATCGTTTAGGAGTAATGCCAAAATCAATGTATAAGGACATAGACCTATTGCGTGTTACGGGTACCATGTGTTGAAAATTATCAAAATTGCAAATGATACCTATACGTTCTCGATAGCTTACTGGTTAGAGCAACTGGACGTAAACCAGAAGACCCAGGTTCGAATTGCGGTCGGGATGACTAATTCTTTGAACAAATTTAAATACGTAGCTAAGGCTTTCACCGAAATTTTCGGCACAGGATCAGGTATTTCACATTAAAAAACAATTCTCACGTTTCGCTTGATGTATCCCGCAGTTTTCATCGCCGCACGCCACACGGGGCCCGTTTGGACGCTGCTCGCCCAGGGGGGTTGCCCCCGTGGAGGCGGCCTCAGCCGCTCCGGGGGGGGGGCGCCGCGCGTTTGCTCCTTTCGCAGAGACCCGCATCAAGGCCGTGGCTCTAGAGGATTTAGCCGCTCCTCGAAGCCGCCGCGACGTCGCGCCCTTTTCATGCGTATCGAAAACGCCTCCCTCCACGCACCGCGCCATTGTGCGTGCCAAACGCTTCCCGCTTCCCGCGTGTCTCTCGCAGCCCGGCGACGATCCGCTTTGTGGCAGCTCCATGGCCACAGAGCGTCGCCTCCTTCGTTATTGATGGCCGGATTACAGCCTGCTTGCAGCCAAGGCAGGATGCCTTGCCCTCCGATTGCTCGGCCGATCGTTTTTATTCTCTGCACACAATAGGTTTGCTTTCAAACCGGAGGATTTTAGATAAAAATTGCACTTCATGGGTAACTTTTATTCAGAGAGTCTGTGTAGATGAGAATTACTTTTGTTGCATTAAAACGAATTACATTACTATATCTTACATTTAACATTTCATGTTATAAATATTTAAATCCTAATAAAAATATTTTTAAAATCAGTGGTAAACTAAAGGGAGGGTGCTCATGGGGCTCCATCGCTCCCTCAGAAGCGGGAGACATATCATATTCACAGATATAATGTTTATGAATTTTCTATAGTAATAAACGGTATTTAATATCTCAGTCAAATAAATAATAAATAACAAAAAATCAACAAGTAAAAATAAATTTTAAGCGAAGCATAAATTAAAAATTCCTTATAAGAAACAGTCATGTCTGCAGAACACAATACGTATACACACAAGAAAAATCCAGGGTACGCGACTGTTTAAAATGTTTTCAATATTTACATATAGCAAGAAATACTGTGTCAAAAATAGTACTCATATTTCCTTGAAACATTTTATTTCAATTTCTCTTGATAAAATTACTGATAAATTTAAGCTTTTTCTATATATATTGTAAAATTCATAGATTAGATTTTGAGACAATGAACTTTGTTTCTAAATTGTAGAATAATTGATTAAAATTCTTTGGAATCGATATAAACAGCTTATTATTTTATTCTATTAATCTGATGATATCGTAACAACGTATCAGAGACGAAGTGTACTACATACAAAAGAATACAAATATTGATTCATTATCGTTACCAATCACTTTACTTCCCGAAAGCAGTAAATACATCTCAAACATGGTCTTGGTATTCTATTTTTTTTTCCTCCTGAGAATTTTAGCGTGGGTCGGTCGTCTATTGAGAATAAACGTATAGCGCTTACTCTGGACATTATCCAATTTGCAAGATACCGTCAGCTCTAAGCAACGGGCCCAACACGAACCAATACACACACACACACACATACTCTGTAAAGGGCACAAAGATAACATCAATACTTTCTTTGAAAGGTGAATTGCGAAAAACCAACAGACGATTTGAGGTATTTCACACTAACACGCATTCTTCAGATCGATATTTTGGCACTTCTAAAAAGTAAAGAGTTCTCGATTCTAAATAATTCACAACATCGTATTTGTGTATTAGCTGATAAAAAACTCAGTAATATTTTTTTAAATTTAAATCGCCAATATTTCATTTGGAGACATTTCTTACTCGAGCATGCGTTGTACAGGATTGCTTCTTTGATTAAAGTGAAAGTTAGTAAATTAATTTACACTATTATCTGCAAAATTCTTGAATTTATTTTGAAGAATATTGGAATAAATTGTTATTTTACTCTTATAATCTAATACGCATTTCAATATCCAACTCTTATTTCCACGTTTACAAAATTCTCTTAAATAAATTAATATTTATTTGATTGTTCTGAAATTTATGAAAAAAATCTCTTATCTATGGTATTTCTCTTTTTGAATAGGAGGGCAGCAATACTCTTCAAATGTTGTTTAGAACTAAATATCACAAAGTAAAATATTTAACTCTGAGATGTTACTTTCTTCGAACTGAATCTTCAGAAAATGTGTCAACAATATTATAATTATATAAGCATTTCATACACTTCTGTGTTATTTTACTACTCAAGGGAGAGAACATTTTTGTAAGAGGAAAATTTGTGTTTGTAGGGTGAAAATTGTTTACTAGAAGATGCCAACTCTACATCATATTATGTTCTCGACCGTGATCATCATTGTTATTCTATTACTACAGCCTACTTTTGCTCTTTTACGTTGTCTTCAGTTACCGCTTGCGTTAGCCACGATTTATCCACTATGTTATCATTAAATGATTCTTAAGAGTCGCTTTAGCTACACTAGTACTATTGTTATACCATGTCATTCTGTAATATCCGCTACGTCCTTTATTACAGTCACAGCACCAATGCCGTCTGCACCCCTCTTTTCAGTGCCTCAAGATCCGAAACACTACATTTTTCCTCTTTTCCAACTAATATTTTAACAAAGTATTGAATGTTTGAATTTCACCACTTCTGAATGTCTATAATTTATTTATGTCAATTACAACCTTTCGTATCTGTCATTAACTATGCAGCAAATTCTCTACCCTCAGCGGTCACCGCCGTTAGCATCGGCGTCGCCGTCCTTCTCCAACCGACGCTGCTCTCCCCATCGTTGCTGCCTCCACCTCCGCTGCCCGGCAGGAGCTCACTTGTAAATACGCACGCCGCTCGTCAACCGGGAGCATAAATACTTAATCGCGTCGGCGGCCGCAGGATTATCCGCGCCATATCGACTTGCATTGAGCTTTTTTTAAAGGGAAAATATTTGAGAGTTGGAAGGTGGAAGTTCAATATTTGTTCTTGTACGACCCATTACGTGGGCGCGCCTCCCCTCCCTTCACCTGCTTCTCCCCGCCTCAACCAGCTCCGCCACGCCTCGACACGGCGTGCAATTATGCGTAGGGCGCGAGCGGCCCGGGGCGCGGGGCTCACGGCGGGAGAGGCCCGGCCGCCGCGGCGCCGTGCGGTCACGCACGCGGATCCACTGCCGACGACAGGGAAGACACTGAATTCATAATCGCTCATGTGACTTCCATAGTGAAGATTCCACAAAGTGCTTTGAAACATTGGGGATGTGCATGGCTTCCTTTCTGTCAACTTACTCCCGCACGTACTGTATTGGAGTCTTGTGTATATAGTGTTTAGAATGAACTTGTGTATCTTCGAGCTTTGCTAACTTTTCAGGGGAAGAGAATCTCGAATCTCCTCCGATTGAAGACTGGCAACCGCGAGGTTTTACAACGACTACAAACAAACGAAAGTACCACCTTTTACAGTTAAGGGGCCATTAATATCTTATGCAAACATTCATCGTACTTGTTTGTTCCCTTTTCGAAATGTAAGCAACCAAAACATACAAATACACCTACTATATGATACACTGTCCAGATTTTAACTTCTCTAGTAGCACAGTGACCTTCGTTTTTTGATATCAGAAATGACATGTTCAACAGACTATCATTTAGTCATGCGAAACACAATGAACTCAGTCATTAACGATCCTCAAATATTGTTCTTCAGAATGAAGAATCAACACGGTAAAATCCATTTAACACAGTGCTTTTACCTTCTTTGAATTTCGGAGCAGAGTACACATCCGAAGATTACCACATGTTTCAGACAAATATCAAATGATCACTTATGTAATAACACATTGCATGAAAAGAAAAAATATGGAAAGCTGTCGATCAGATCTTTTAAGTGTTCATGGAATATGATTGAAAGCAGTAATGATCAATCGACAAATATATTTTTTTTCATTTCAAGGACAAAATAATGTAAATGGCGATATTTCATATTCAACCACTTCAAGGCATGTAACACATATGACTCCGAGATGTAACGTTTATCTGAAGGTGCACCCTGTGAATACTTGTATGTAGTACCATATTTACAGACTTCCCCGAATGACACGCGTGCGAAGATGCTACAAAGACATAATTCAAACTGAATATCCTGTTTATTTTCATTTATTTATTTATTTATTTATTTATTTATTTGAACATCAAATAAGAGGTACAATTTTTTGACGTATTGGTGAAAATTGTAATCTGCGGGCGTTTTCTTGACTTCCAGAATCCCTCCCCTCGCTTCGTACACTACATTAAGCTGAATTACAAATAGAAGAAGCAGTGAGCGTCATAGAAAAAAATGATAACTTGCTACCTTAGACTGGGTACCGACCTCTTTCTGAAGAAAATTCAGTTAGAATATCTGGATACATGATGTTTGTCCATGGTCTTTCATGTGTGTACGTCGAAACCACACGAGAGATAGCACAGTATAGTACATTTTTGGGACACTGCTCAGAGAGTAATTTGAGCTATAAACTTAATCCAGAAACGATCTATTAAAATGCTCTAGAAGAAAGTTAGTTTCAATGGTAATTTTTATATTACTGAATTAATTCAAAACTGTGTAGAACAGTTCCTAAAAACGTTTTATTAATTGTCGAAACTAAATTGAACTTTTTGCTTAAAACTATTTTTAAAAACAACTTTTAAATAAATATATAAAACGAACAATGAATTATTTACAAATTAGTATATATCCCTATAAAAACAAATTTTAATTTAACTTTGGCCTCACAATATATCACAAATACTACATTTTCATACCATAAAAATGTCTAGTGTTGTTTTCGTACAGTCACTCTCTCGTCCAGTTCCAGTTATTTTGCTGTCTCCACTCACCGTCTCCTCACGAAGAATCGCTAATCACCTCCTTCCTGCCCTCTGTGACCTCATAAATCCTCTCCTCTTCCCTCTGGCGTCACCGTGAACTTTCAGCTCGCCTCCTCCTCTCCTTCACAACCTTTGTTCTTTGCCCCATCCCCCCATCCTCTCGGGCATCGGCGTCTCGCACCCCCCTCGCCGACGCCCCTTCCATCGCCGCCTCATCGCAACGTTCCCTCCTAGTCTCTCCCCAGCTCTTCCGCCGTCCCTTCAGCGAGGCCGCCCGCTGCACTCCGCTGCAGCCGCCCCCGCTAATACGAATACGCTGTGTACGCGCCGCGTAAGCAAACAGACAGCGCGCCTTCCTCGCGGGGGAGCGCCGCCGCCCTGGCTTCCGCCCCCGCCCCTCACGGCCCCCGCCGCCACCCCCGCCTCAACCCGCTGCCAACCCCGCCGCCACACTCGCCTTCACCCCCGCCGCCACCTCCCCCGTCACCCTGCTGTCACCTCCCACACCACCCCTGCCGTCACCCCCGCCACCACTCCCACCGCCACCCTCGCCGCCACCCCCACTGCCACTCCCCCTGCCACTTCCACTACCACCCCCGCTGCCAAGCCGCACATTCGATCGCGCCACCCCGTGGACTGCGCCTGCGGCCGCCGCCAAGTTAGTGCGCTGCTGCGGTACTGCAGGCGCCCGATGAAATCCTCCAAGCCGTGTTCGAATTCTACCAACTAGACGCTTCCTCATTTTTTGGAAGGACGCAGGCATTTGAAAATGTGTGTACTTCTTTCAAAGCACCTCTTAATTAATGGGCATTAATTGTAGTTTTTGGTATTAGGTATTTTTATTTGAAGGAAAATGTTCCGCTGAAATTGCAATCAGAATTCGAATTATAAAGATATCTCATGAATTTAGCCTATATTCTAAAAAAAAATATTTCATGGAGATACGATAAAATATTTACTATTGCACACTCAGAGTGATTAATGATGTACTGGACAAAATTGTCACAATTTTAAGGCATGTGTTTTCTACAGTGATTAATATAATTATAACATTTGAATACAACATAGTTCTATGTTCATCGCAAATTTGTTTTCCACTTGACACACAAACCTTCTTTGTTTTTCTGTCCCTTATTCTGAGGCACAGTGAATATCTTTGTTTCTTGTCTAGTGATTGCATTCTTCATGGAGGAGGATCGAGACACAATTATTTTCCGGAGCTGTCTCAGCATTCTTCATATGGTCGGTATTTCAAGTAATGGCGCAATAAAAAGAAAAGCTAATTCTTACCCATACTAATAATAATAATAATAATAATAATAATAATAATGCATTTCAATAACGCTTTAATAATAGTACAAGCTCAGCGTAAATGTGGTAAAACATGTTAAATGCTTTTGAAAATCTATCAATGCAACTTCTTCGGCTGACTTCATAATACCCATTTAGTAAACTTTGGGAATTGAGTTTCAACATTGTCAAATAGGTTTTTCGAGATGCTACTATTATTATTATTATTATTATTATTATTATTATTATTATTATTATTATTATTATTATTATTAATATTATTATTAATATTATTATTATATATATTTATAATGACGAAGAGGAAAATATTTTAACCTACTTGTATGTTATTACGAAATTCTACAATAAAGCAAGGAATTTTTACATATTCACATAACATTTCAGAAGATCTCAATATTTTATCTTCGCGAACTGTATAAGGCGTAATATAACAATGGAAGTTAGGTTTGGTATGTGTATTGAGTATAATACAAACATCTTTGCGAGATGACGCGTAGTTAATTTCCGATATCCCTACTGCTCCATGCCTGCACACCCCTTGCTTGTTTAACCTCTCACATTTAATATCTGGGTCTTGTGTAGTCTCGCCGGCCGGTTTAAAACCTTCTCCACACAAGAGAGGTGAGGAGATGCCCCCCAGCCAGCACACGTTCGCGCAGTTTTCGAAAGTGGTGTACTCTCGGGCCTAGGCCCCAAAGGATGAAGTGATGGTGTACTTTCCTTCTGCCAACCTGCCCATCAGTATGTGTGCCCCGCTGTGTACCTGTCTACTCACCTCTCTGTGTGGTCGAGCGCCCGCGAGCACATGTGTGAGTATGTGTATTCGTGTGTCTGTGTGTGCACACGCGCGCCCATGTGGGCTAACCGGCACTTCTAGCATTTACCATGATCTGAATGGCAATGACAAAAGATTAACACGAGAACAGACGCGGCGTGAAGTAACCTATAATTCTCGTTTGTGAAAGCAGTTAAATTGTGGTTCGTTCAAACTGAGCCGTAAGTTTAGGTGGGTATGGGAGTTTGGGGAACTTATGTTTCCCCATTTCGTTTGCAGCAAAGACGGTGTACAAGATTTTCGACATAAATAAAAGAGAAACTTGATTGAATTCATAAATAGCCTTCAATATTGCACAGCGGACCATACAGGTTTATGAATACGAACTATTCAGAAGTAAAAGATATTGTTTTAAATAATAAAATTGATTGTAGCCACAAGTTTATTCAGTGATTTGTTCGAAAAGTGATTCACTGGTAATCAAAATGTAGGAACATGGACTTACTGGACTAGTAAGTTACATTAATGTATTTGTTACTATCTGCTCTTGTAATGAAGGAATGTAGTATTATTAATGTTAATTATTTCGTACCATTTCATAAATACGATACAATAAGATTAAATTTTCAAATAATTCATTCATAATGGGTGACACAAATTTACTTTTCATAAATAGGCACTTTTATACCACTTTATGGATATTTTCTTAACTCCGTTAAGTACTGCTGCATTTTTAAGCACAATATTTGCGAAATAATTTGATGTACATACCCCTATGATAAATATGCCTGATATTTAGAAAAATAAGGTTGTAACTGAAATAATATCTAGAAAGAAATTCCGAAAATCTTATTTTCAGAAAACCTATCAGCTTAAATTTGATGAAAAATATAGACAAAATAATAGAACAATAAAAAAATCGTCTGTTTTTTAAGTACCCCCAAAACGCAAGTTTTAGAAACTTATTTATAATGGAAAAGCGCAAAGATAGCTCTATAGTTCAGCAGAAAACTGTTGATGCAGGTAGGCATGAAACACACGAACAGAGAGCAGTTCCAGATGTTTTCATAAAAGCTTCATTTTTGCACTTGAAATGAATAAAAGCACTTTTTTCTGAAAACTGAAAATATTTCATCCCCTGGCCTTGGAGGAAAATATTATATAATTTCAATTTCTCGCTTAATTCTAGAGAAGATAAAGTATTCTAAACGTGCTCTGGAAATCACGACGGACTTTTAGTCAGAAAAACCAATTGCTGGGCCCTGTTGACGAAAAGATGATAAACAATGTTCCTATTTACATTTATTCCTCTAACACGGTGTGCAGTAAGAATCAATGTTTTGTATTCTTAATACCGAAAAATCAATTGACGACAACATGTCTGTCTGTCTAATTGTGTCTCTCTGTCCGTCGGACCGTTGGTCTGTGTGTCTCTATAGACAACACTAATACCTAAACGGTTCAGACCATTTTCTTCAAAATTGATATTCTCTGGTCGCCATGATCGTACTTGACGTGCTGCGACATTGAAACGCAGGCGTTGTTTTCGGGTAATTTCTCGTGAAATTTAGATGGATTCAAATTATTATTTTCCCCAAAACAGCTCCAAAAACAACATTCTTTGAATTGTCTCCTCGTATGTATCAAAGAACTTGGGAACAAAACAGTGGAGTTGATACGATTTTTAGCGAACTCAGTATTTTCGAAAATTTCATAAAACTAAGAATATTATAGCAAAAGTACAATTTCGAAGATTGAGATTTTTGTCTTAAATTAAATCTGTTCTATAAAATTAGATCTTTAAAAGTTATATCTAAATATAAAAAGTAGTTACTTTAAAAAAACGAGCAGTTTCATCGTAATATCTGTTTAAAGTTAGGGCAATTTATAAATACCATTTCTTCAAAAACGGCTGAAATTTTTTTCTTCAACGTTTTTCTACGGGTAGAGCAAAGATTTCTTAAAACTGATGTAGGTCTCATTTTCGTTGAGCTCTCAGAAGTTTTGAAAATTGCAGAAGTTGCAGAAAATTGCAGAAACAATCTAAAAAAGTATATGTTCATGTAGCACCACTAGATTTTACTTATATCCCCACACATTTTTTACTCTTATAGCGATAATTATAGAAGTATATCTTATGTATTTGGTTATTAGAAAACATTGCAACTGTACTAAACTATTTTAGCTAATATTATATTTTTCGAAGTATTTTAATATTGTATTCTTGAAAAAAAAATCGCATGAGCAGTTGAATTAGCATTAAATTCTGACTGTCCATTATTTTGTTCTTTGCACGTAACATGCATTTATGATATATTTATGATTATGGGACATCTTAAAAGATCCATCTTTCTTATTTAATCTGCAATAGATTATTTCAAATGTTAAGTCTTTCAGTTTCGTTATATTCGATTGTTTGTGGGAAATTGTCTTGACCCTCCTTGATTCTCCTCGCTTCCCCTTGACTTGGAGACACTTAACAATGTAGCAGAGGCTGCAGATGGTCGCATGAGCAATCACGACAGCGCCAATAACCAGAGGTACATACATTGATCACATACACAGAGGTCAGTCGATGCTATTACTCCGATCATTTGCAAGCCATGGGCTATGTGCACCGAATTCCGCATGTGGACATGGGAGAGCATGATTTCCCTCAATATTGCAAGGTGGATCCTCGAGGGCTTAACAAATACAAATTATTCAAAGGTAATATCTAGCATCTAGGAAATCGTGGGGCAAAATTAACGAAGGTAAAATGTTCTATGGAAAACATTTGAAACGGTGAATTCACTTCAAAACGTCAAAAGACTAATATAAAGAAGTGATAATACCTTTTATCAGTAATAAAAGCATAGTGATCAAATAATTACAACTGAAAAATGTATGTTGCAGAAACATTAAATGTTTACTCTTCATTTTACCTTCTCGTCTTGCTTTCTAAGTAGAGAAATTACTGTAAACATGCGTAAGATATTGGCAAAAAAAGACTTTTATTACCAAGCCCAGGTAACGAAAAAGTGGTAAATATTGTATATGTAGTAAATCACTACTTTATCTAACACGATTTGTAGTAAGAATGTTTTGTGAGCCCTTGGTACCAAAAAATTGACCGACGGCAAAACATTGATCTGTCTCTCTGTCCGTCTGACCATAGTACCGTATTCTGTTTGTTTGTGTGTGGCCAGAGTTAGCGCCTAAACCGTTCAGACGATTTTCTACAAAATTATTGTTTCCCGAACGATCTGAACGACCTCAGCTCCCCGCGTCCCTCAAATCCCAGCGAGTTTGAAACGGATATTTTTATTTTTGGGAGTAAATTTCATGAACCCAGAATACTTTTTAAATTTGCTCAACGACGGCTATAATTGTTACTCTCACCTTACTTTGCACGAAGAGAAATCAATTGTGCGCCGGAAAACGGTGATTTTTCGACAGAAAAATTCTTATTGCCGGGTTCAGGTAAAGGAAAAGTAAATAAGTCTTGTTAGTATATGTAGGAAATTACTCTTTTATACCGTTGCACTGTCAGAAACCATGTTTTGGGGATCCTTGATACGAAAAAAATGATTGTGTGGTCAACGCTACCTCCTGAAACTTCAAATGACTTTTTCAAAAATTGATATACCTCAATCGGTCTGAACGAAATTGAGGCCCTGTTAGTTTGAAGCCGATGTTTTGTTTTTTTGGGAGTACTTTCCATGACGTCTCAACGTCTTCAAATTTTTCTTCAAAATGGCTCCAAATGTTTTGATTAAACTTTGTACTCCGATAGTGTAAAAGATACTTAAGATAATGGTTCAAGTCTCATTTTATTTGAAATACCTAATTTTTCTAAAATCGGAAAAATTCAAATTTGTTCGGCGTATTTCTACAACTACAATATTGTAGGTACAGATTTTTTTCTTTAATAAAATGTTTGTCAAAGACAGATCTTGAAACAACGTCATTCACAACTTTCCGAAATTGTGAATAGTTTTCGTGTAATTATGCTTGAAATTAAGACAATTTTTAACCTTTATTTTCTAAAAAGGACTTCAATATTTTTCTTTAAGTTTTCTCCTCGTATGTATCACAGATAGTACAAAGCAAAGAAGTGGTTTTCATCCCTTTTGTGGTTAACACTGTATTTTCGGCAATTGCAAAATTGCAAAAATATAGAAATGTACAATTTTGAAGATAGAGATTTTTGTCTTCAATCAAATGTGTTCTAAAAATAAGGTCTTTTAAAATATAGGTGAAAGTTTTTGAAAACAAATTTTTTAGCGTAATTTGTGCTTAAAGTTGGTGTATTTTTTAAAAAAGAGTTTCCTCAAACAACCGCTCCATTTTTTAAAATATTTTTTCCGTGGATAGAAAAAAGGACGCTAAAATATAACACTGGTCTTAGTTCCATTAAACGCTGAATTTTCGAAAATTGCAGCAGTTAGAAATAATGTGCGTAAGTATGTGTAGTAGCACCATTAGTTTCATGAATATTTTATATGTTCCTTAAATTACTTGAAAATTTTACTCTGAAGTTAAATTATGACAAATATCACATTTCGACAGTACGCCCTGAAGTCCTGAAAAAATGAGAGTATATTCCCGACTTAAACAGTTTATAAAGAATATGCACTTCTGTACGAGCTTCAGCTAATAATAATTTCACATCTCTACGTCAATATTTCAAACGTCTCTCGCATTACACGCCATTACACGCATGCCTAAAACTAATCTTTCTTATCTCTAAATCTATGTCCTTTATCCAAAAATGCAAACCAATATCTGGGTTAATGACTGAAGAAGTGAATATTTTTTCTAATATTTTCTCACAAAAGAAAGTTCTTCACAGAAGTTGCGTGTTGCATATCTGCTAAATATATGCATTTGATATGTCTTCCTACCATCGAATTCGTATGCAGCGAGAATAACCAATGCTGATGTGCTTCACTACATCGCATAAACACCTTTTTCTGTTCTGTACTCTAGAGAAGCGACGTGATACTAGACGACAAACATTCTCACACGTTGGTTTGCTACGTATATATTCGAGGGTTTTATGTAGTGCAGTTGTCATAGAGACTGGTCACGATTGGCATATATCACGAAAATTAAGGCCAGGCTTGTCAATATTACTCCATAATAAAGAGAGTTGCTCAGCATCGACTAATCTGGGAAAACAATGCAAACCAATATCTGGGTTAATGACTGAAGAAGTGAATATTTTTTTTATATTTTCTCACAAAAGAAAGTTCTTCACAGAAGTTGCGTGTCTGAGCAATAATTGTATCATTAATTATTAATGATATTTGGAGAAAAAATAATTTGGTTTTTGTAAATACCCACGATTTAATTTCAGATTTATTCATTCCTGACATCTAATTATCTAAGTGTAACTTTAAACCAACCTAGCCGAACTGGAGAGTTCCATTGCCTTAAATTAAAACAATTTGGATTTTTTAAAGTTAATCCTGAATGTTTCTATAACTTCAATGATTTTTATTTGTCCTGCTCATCGAGGACCCGAGAGATCAAAATAATTCTACATCAACTTATCTTTGCTTTCTTAGTACGATCCGCACATAACATTGAATCGAGTGTTATTTTTCCTGTACTGTTAATATTGTCAGGTTCTGAAGAAAATATAGGTCATTATCATGGAATGTGTTTCAAAATCTACTGAGGAGAACAAAATCTTAAATTGTTGAACAATACATGACGTTTCTCTAAAAATACAATACAAGATGCTATTAGTGACTTTAATCTTCGAAATCTTCTAAAGTCTAGTACGAAAGAGTCGTTTGAGTTTCGCATTTTCACAGTTTATGACAGAGATTTTTTTTTCTAAACAGACTAGAAATTTACTATAAAAACAAAAAGCTCATCGGTAAACAATATTTCGTGTAATAAATATACAAAATTGACAAAATGCACTCATTAGTTATATAATTTTCAATTAAACAATCAAACAATTATTAAAAAAATAAATCTCTCCGAGTAAATAATTAATGAAATATATATTTTTTAAATTTTTTGAAGACTAATTCTACTTGCAAAACACATTTCAACCATCTCTGCCCGCGGAAGTGCTAAAAACGCCCGTCGATGAAGTCGGTATAGAGGGCGTCGCGTCTGACTACTCGGGGTGTCAAACGCATCGACGGTCCAGGCGCCGTTGTGGCACGACCGAGGGCGCCGCGATGGAGGTAGGTGTCGCTCTCGCCGAGAGGTCCACTCGAGCCGCACCGCTGCCGCCGCCGCCGCCGCCGCCACCCCGCCGAGCAGTCCGGGCGGCGAGGGGCGGTGGGTAATTCCGCGAGGGTGTGCTGATAGAGGAGAAAGCAATACAGGAAGAGACTCTGGGAAAACATGGCGGAGGTGAGGACGGGGCGAAAGGAGCAGAGGAGAGCCGTGGGCAAGGTGGCGGCGGCGGAGGCAGCGTCAGGGTGCCGGCAAGTGTTTGCGCGTGGTAGATGCGACTGTGCGATGGAGACATGTCCCGCGCCCCACCACGCCTCCGCCCCGCCCCACCCCGCCCCCTCCGCGCCGCCGCCGCCGCAGCAGCACCCCGCTCACGCCCGCGGTCTCACTTCTCTTAACTACCTCCGGCAGGCCGTCACCCGCCCGCCCGTCACAATTTCATGTCAACACTCGCATCGACAATAAATATTTGCGGCTTCTCCCGTCCAAATACGTGAGATGTTTGCGGGACGCCGCGGGTTAATACGTTGGAATCCGAGCTCAAACAGCAGTCGATCCGCGGTAGGCGGGGCGCGGCGGGGCAGGGCGCTGCAGGGCGGGGCGCGAGGAGTGGCGGCGGAGCGTGGCGGGGAGCACGCGACGCCCGCGGCGGCGAGCCGAGACGCCGCCGCCACCGCCACCGCCGCCGCCGCCGCCGCCGCCGCTCTCGTCGCCGCCGCTGCCGCCACTGCGGCTCGCGCGCTGCTGTTTATTTTCCTTCATTATACACTTGTTTAAATTACATCTCCGCGCATTAAAGTTGCATTAAACGTGGTGTGCGGATGCGACCGCGACACAGGCCCGCGGCGGTCCTCACAGCGGGCGGTGGTGGCAGGCGGCGGTGGCGGCGGAGTGGTGGTGGGCGGCGACGTCGGGGTGACGGCGCCTTGGTGAGGGCGGTGAGGTAACGAGAAGCCCCAAAGGGGCGGGTGGGCAGGTGGCGGAGCGGCGAGAGGCGGATCGGGGCCCCGACGTCAAGGGTGTTTGTGCATGTTGCGGGTGGCGAAGTGGGAGACGCGGCTGAAGGGGCAGAGAAGGATGGAAATCTCGAATGAGATGCGAAAGGAGAGTTGCGACTCAAAGGTGGTCGAGGTCGGCATGGTGCAGTGTTAGCATACATTCCGATGTGAAGGATGTTGCTAGATATAGCTTCTAGAGAAGAACATAAATTCTACGATTTAGAAAGTGAAAACGAAGTGAAGACGGGAACAAGGAATGGAGTGTTGTGGCACTGTGACTGATTCAGACTGAGCGGAAGTCACTATATATAAAGTACCAGAGCACCCACAATTATTTCGATGTTTATAGCAAATTGTGAATGACGTAGGCTAGAAATTTAGAAAAAGAGACAATAACAAAGTATTAGGAAGCGAGAATAAATAACGCAAAAGTAAATACTTTAAAATTCTAATGAACTGACTCGGGGTTCAGGACCAGGAGCAGGGATGCTGTGGAAAGGCGGCCACAGCAGCGGGGAGAGTTGCGGGGAGGGCCGCGGGGAGGCAACGGGGCCGAAGGGACCGAGGCGCTGGAGCGGCGATGCTCGCGCTGCCGCCGGATTGAAAAATAACCAAATTGGATGAAACAGTCATGCGCCGTATCAGCAGGAGGTGTACTAATATTTGTTTAAGCTTTTAAATCTACGGGAGAAAATGAAATTCTAATATTCCTGTCAATATCATTTGCAAATACAGAAAACAAATAGACAGCTGGAGGCGGAGGCGCGGGAATGGAGTGCGGAGGCGGGCGAGCAAGCGGGCGAGTCCGCGCGAAGGCGGGACCTCGCACCGCCCCGGCCCAGCCCCCGGACGCCTTCTCCGCACCGCCCCGCGTCTCCCCGCCCCGGCCCCCGCCACGGCCCCCGCCGACCCCGCGCCGCCCCACTGACCGCCCGCGCGACCACCTGCGCCGCCGCCCAGCCCCCGCCCTCGCGCCGAACCGGCCCTTCTCCACCGCCGCCGGATGTCGATCGGCGCGTCGGCGCCGCGCGGTGCGTGACTGTCCATTTGCACGCGTGCAAGTGTCCCGCCCCGCTCGCCCGCCCTTCCCCCGCCGCCTGTCCGCCGACCACGCCGTGCGGCGCTCTCTCGCTCGCCGTCCTGCGCCTGTCGGCCTGTCGGCGTGTCCGCCTGTCCGCCCGCCTAACCATCGCCGCCGCCGCCTGGGCGCCGCCCGCCTGCGTATCGATCGGCCCTGCTACAAGTCAGTTACACAACCCTCTATCAAACCGCCACATCCCCGCCCTCGCCGCTGCCCGCGCCGCCCGCGCCGCCCTGCAGCCAAGCAACATTTACAAATCATTAATTATGCAGCGAGTGCCGAATCGGCAAACAGTCGTTAGTTGCGTTAGGCAGGGGCCGGGAGGGGCGCGGAGCGGGCGTCGGCGGCGGTGGTGGCGTCGGCGGCAACGGAGGCGGGGTGAGGGGCAGAGGCGGGGGCGGGGATAGGGGAGTGGCAGGCGGGGGCGGCCGGGGTTGCCGGGCGCGGGGCGTCGCCCCTCACGTGACAATGAAAGATGGGCCCTCCCCCGGCTTAAGACGTCGGGGCGACTCGGCGCTGCCGTCCCGCGCGCCCTCCCCCACGCGTCGGGCCAGGCAGCGGGCGCGCGGCACCGAGCGCGGGGGCGGCGGGGGAGGCAGGGAGCGGCAGGCGCGGGGCTGCGCGCCCCGATACGAGGTATCGCGGGCGCGGGCCCCGGTCGGGCCGGGTCGGGCCCGGCGAGCGCGGCTGCGCCGCTGCGCGCCGCCTGATTTGCATGCGGCGGGGCGGCGCGCGGCCGCCCAGATAGTGACGCGCGCCCGTCCTCATCGCGCGCGCCGCCACTATCGCCGGCGGGCAGGCGCAGCGCGCGTGCTCGGCCGGCGGCGGGCGGCCGGCGGCGGCGGCGGTGGCGGCCGCGCGGGCTCTTCGACCGCCGGCCGCGAGCAAAGGGACAGCCGTCGCCCCCGCCCCGCGCTCGCCCGGGCACGCGCACCGCCGCGCCACGCCATGCCACGACGCACAGCCGCGAACATGGCGCCGGCGAGCAGCACGTCAAGCAGGCGAGGCGAGGCGCCCCGAGCACGGCCCCGTCGCGCGCCCGCCGCCGGTACGGAACGCCTCGCTGGCGCGCAGCTCCGCGACGCCGCCGCCGCCGCCGCTCGCGTCCCTCGAATCGATGCCCCTCCCCCTCCGCCCCCGCGCGCCACGCTCCACCCCTCGCGCAGGCGCCGGCGCATCCACCGCCCCCCCCTCTCTCTCTCTCTCTCTCTCTCTCTCTCTGTCCCTCGCCCTTCGCACGTTCTGCGCGCGGCGCTGCCCAGCACTGCGCACGGTGACTGCGCACAGCTAGCGGACGAGCGCGGTCCCGATCGAGCCCCACGCGGAGCGTTTTCTGCCGACGCGGGGGCGCAGCGCATCGTGAAGCCGCCGCGGCGACCTTCCGCCCCCGCACGCCGCCGTCCTCCGCTCCGCATGCCTGCTCGCCTGCGCGCCGGCTCGCCGCCGCTTGCGTGGCTGCGCGAGCGGAGCGGAGCCGTGCGGCGCGCGGGGCGGCGTGGCGTCTGCTAGAGCAAACACCGCGAGGAGAAACGCGCAGCCCGTGCCGCGCGCGCCGCCGCCGCCGCCGCTCGCCGTGTCGCTCTGGCGCTGGAATTTGCAGTAAATTATTTGGGAAAGAGAATAAATATTCTAGGAGTATTTCCATTGTAATTTCCGCGCTGTTTCCGTTTGTTTTGTTTGTTAGCCAGATTCTTCACAAACAGAGGAGGTAATTTCGTTTCTGGTTAAAATGTAGAGCGGAGATGGAGCCAGGCACAGCGCCGTTACAGTCGCTGGCGTTCGCGGCGGCTGAAGGGCTAGGTGCAGCTGCCGAGGCGAATTCGCGAGGTAGCAGTGTGCGCGCCGGGTAACGTAGGGGTGGCGAGTCAGGTGTGGACGGGGATGGCGTCTGCAGGGTTGGTGAGGACGTAGCGAGTAGACGGGACTATGGGCAGAGCGGGGATGGCTGCAGGGATCAAGGATTGGTGCGGGATGACGGGTTAGAGGGGTTGTGGGGAAGGATGGGGTGTCAATAAGGGCAGTAGTGGCGGCGAGGAAGTGGGGTGGCTAGTGCCTCCCTGTTGTACTTCTTGCCGAGTTTACCGGAATGCGCGTAACTTTGATTTCAGATGTCCTGTTTCTATGCCGTTGCTTAATGCTCGAGTGAATTTGTGTAACACGTCGAAATAGATAACAATTACAGAAGGAATAGTGATGTAGCGAGCTGTGGGTTCATTGCATACGAATGATCATTACAAACAATTCAAACACCAGCTGAACACACACTAAACAATACCATCCATGTGGATTACACCAACAAAAACAGTGAAATATCTAAGACTGGAAGTAGACACTAAACTGAACTGCACATACCATATGGACATTAATACACAGCTAAGATAAATACATCTAATCCAATTAAGGCCTCTAATAAGCAATCACAGTAAAATAAAAAATTGAGAATGCTAATCTCATATTCCCAGCAATTATTAGACCCATAATGCTTCCTCTGTCATAAATTCCTATAAACCATAACTAATGCTCTCTGGTTCTTTACAAATAAACAACCTCAAAAAGAAATCGAAATAAAACTAGTCATTATATATAGTACTAGGTTATCCCACAATTCGTACAACAATATTTCATCCATACCACAACTATCCCACCACAATCGAGGTAAAACACATAGAAACAAATCCAGAATTAAAAATAGATTTCTAAAACTGGTTTTACATACAATTTGCTAATATTGATTATAATTCGTTCTGATATACTCCGTGGATATCCTTTCCCTGAAATATATATATATATATATATATATATATATATATATATATATATATAATATATATATGTATATATATAATATACATATATATGTATAAATAAATAATATTAAAATATATTAAATGTCAAAAATAATGCGAAACATTTGTTTTGTTAAACTCAACTGTGTATCTTATTCAGAATAATAAAAATATAAAAAACGAACAAACATGAATTCTACCTTCACACAGTGCAGTTTAGCATTTCGCAATAATGTGAAAATTCTGAGGATAAATTGTTCACTGTACGTTTTTATCAGTTTCTCTTTTGTAATTCCATCGCTAGCACTAGACCGTTGGCTTCACCTTATGTTCGTGCACCCCTTCTGTTAATTTGCCATGTTATTTTCATCACAATATCTGTATCATACGCAGGTTCTAGGGTGTCTGACAGTCGGTTGATGTAGGGGACAGTAGTCCAGAATGAGCATTTCCCCATGAGTACCCACTTGAGCAGGCCATGACAACCGCTAGAAAACGTGGCGTCTTTTTATAACGTAATGAATTATAACGTTAATGCGAGATAACGTAATGAATTATATTTTAAAATGTATGTTAAAAATAGGAGAATCAATGCTGGACTTGCCAAAAGTGAACAACAAAAAGTAACTTATTAAGATCCAATAATACAGGTAGATGAAATCGTAACGAATTTCAACACAAACATCGAAACTAAACGTCCCCGTTTAACAAAACCCTAACCATCCCTTATCAGTAAGAAACTAAACGTCCTCGTTTGGCCTGCCGTTCCCATTTTGAACAACTTTCGCCTATTTATGAATTATAGTTCTCTCATCGCATCAAGACCATACGTTAAATGTAACAAGTAAGGCTATCGCAGCGCACATTTTCTCGCATTATTCATAACGCATACACATATTATAATACTATAGGAAACTGCAAAAGTGTTTCCAACCAGCAAACTTTCCACTCTGGAATTCGAAATCAGGTTCTTAGATTTGTCACGCCATTTGCATTACCCCTATACTTCAAGGGTGAAAGTTAAATACAATCTTCCTGACACTGTAAAAACAAAGTTCAAAATTTACATACGCAATTTTTAAAATTTCAAATATTTTCATTCGTATTATTTCAAGATCTACTTTTAACGAATCGATTGCATCATAAAAAAGTATATATCTTTGATATCGTAGTTGTATAAAGATATCAAAATCATTTTAATCTCTTGCAATTTTCGTAAAAACAAAGTGTTGAAAGAAAATGAAACCTGTGTCCTTTTTATAAGTGCGCATTGATACGCGCCAGAACAAAATTTAAAATTTGAAAACACATCTCACATTGAAATCTCGATTTTAAAATTGACTATATTTCAAGTTAAAATACGCAAAAATTGCTCAAATTTTCTAAACATTTTACGTAACAATATTTAAACATTTAATATTTTAGAACAAATTTTATTAAGAAAAATCTCTATCATTAATATTGTAATGTTGCAATTTGCAGTTTTAGAAAATACAGAGTTCATCTAAAAAGGGTCTTAGGTCATTATATTATCGTACTTTGCTCTACGAAGGTTGCCTTTTATGTTTCGGGATTTGGCAACCTTGGTGTTGTAATCTGGCAACTGACAGCTCTATCGTAAAGTTGGATATTTTGAGGTTATACGTACTCAGAACGTTTTGACATAGAGCGCTATTTGTGTTGTTTACAGGAACTTAAAAGATTCATCTTGGCCCAAAAATTGAATTAAATCGTGAACATTTTCGTGCGAGTATTTTTTACAACTTTCGACGTGGATTAACTCAGCAACAGTGCATGGATGAACTTAATTCAATTTTTGGCGATGAAGCTCGATCAAGGACCAGTGTTTATCGGTGGTATGGTGAATTCAATCGTGATCGTCGTTCACTCCAAGACGAATTTCGCGAAGGTCGTCCAAAATCAGTTGTTGTTCCGAAAACCATTGATGCTGTGCGTGAACTGATATTGCAAGATCATCATGTGACCTATCGTGAGATTGAGGCAACCTAAGGCATTAGTGGGACCAGCATACATTCAATACTGCATGAACATTTGACTGTCAAAAAAATTGTTCGCGTTGGATCCCACACAATTTGTCAATCGCTCAAAAAAAGGTTCGTCTTGATTGGTCGAAAGAAATGCTCAAAAAATACGATCGCGGTGTTTCGAAAAACGTCTATGACATCGTGACAGGTGATAAATCGTGGATTTACGCGTATGAGCCCGCGTATGAGCAGTCGACTGTATGAGTGTTTCAAGAAGAGCAAAATCCAACAAAAGTTGTTCGCTCACGAAGCACTTCCAAACAGATGGTCACCTCTTTTTCTCGAAAAAACTGGACATGTCGCAACCGCACCACTAGAACACCGCAGAACAGTCAATTCTGAGTGGTACACAACGATTGTTCGCCAGCTGTCGTCCAAGAAATCAGGAAAACCAACCGCCGAAGACGGATCACTCTTCACCACGACAATGCGAACTCGCACACATCGGCTCAAACAACTGCATTTTTGAGCACCCAAAATATCGATTTGATGAGTCATCCGCCGTATAGTCCTGGCTGGGCACCGAATGACGCCTATTTATTCCCGTACGTAAAAAACAAACTGAGAGGTCAACGTTTTTCGACACTTTTTCGACACCTGAAGAAGCGGTTGCTGCATTCAGAATGCATGTTTTGGAGATACCTCAATCAGAGTGGCAAAAAGTGCTTCTACAATTAGTTCAAACGCATGCAAAAGTGTATAGTTCTTCATAGGGAATATTTTGAAAAACAATAAAGTGATTTTCGATGATTAAAATTTGTTTTTGTTCTCTAATCCTGAAATATTAAAAGGCAACCCACGTATATGAGGAAAAATCCAAACATTTGGACTTATTTTTGGAGAACATTATAAAAATGGTGATGAATCTTCATATAAAGTATGCTCAAAAATAAAAAAATTCCTTTCAAATTCCCAGGACTTCAAGTTCATCCAGGTCCATCGCGGAATGTTAATTTTAAAAAAAATCTGTGAACTTTTGAGGTACATTACATGTAGCTCCTAGGACAGTTTCAAATTATTCTCACAAATACCTACATTTTTTCTTTATTTTTTTCTCCGACAGCCTGAATTACGTCTATACAAATGTCACACACCCATTCATTTTCATTAATCCGTTGATTTTTTAATTTGAAAAGGAAATTTTTTATTAAATCTACCCTCTAAAATTACATATTCAAATCATTTCATGTCCATGTTTTCAAACTATAAGCATATTATATTCCCTGCAAATTTGAGTGAACTCCAATTTTCTACAAATACGTAAACAAGATTTTTTATAGCTACATCCTTCTGCAGAGCAGACCAGGTTGTTAAGTAGATGCAAAGGAGGTCACACCAAGCTTACAGATGCCCATCTGATCACTGGGAAAATGGCTGTTATGTATAATGTGTGTAATGTTTCTAGTACATTAATCATTTATTTCTGTGCCCCAGGTTTGAGACCGCCGGACGAGACATGGTGTCAATAACGACATGGCAAAAGTACTCAAGGACAACAAACAATGCAGTCGGCTTCTCAATTTTTTGGCGGGCATAAACTTGTACAGTGAAATATAAGAAAAAAATGTATAAACTGGTTAAAATTTTGATATGAATGTTCCTTTCCAAAGTTTCATAACACTCGATGTACAAAAATAATGTTACTGTGTAGATGTCGCTTATAACCTTTTGTAGTTTATGCGACATTAAATAAATAAATTAAATATAAGCTGTACATATATATATATATATATATATATATATATATATATATATATATTGAAACGCGGAGCGTTTCTCTAATCAATTAGAAACGCAGGGCATTTTCTTCTAATTACGCCCATTTTGAATTGCGCGGCAACGGCGGCGAGTAACGAACGTGACAAGGGAACGAGTCAGGTGCGAGAAGGCGGCGAGACCGGGCGAGACGACGGCAGTTGCAGTGTGAAACAGAACTCGGTGGAGATCGGAGCGATGTTGGTGCGCGCGGTGAATAAGGGACAAAATGAAGTTAAATAATGTAAGGGAAGTTATCAAGGTCAAATGTGACAATGGTTAATGATAAACAATGCATACGTGTGGAAGTGGATTTGGCGTCGGGAACTGGGGTGAAAAGCAGAAATTATAGACCGCATGGCTGGTAACGGCAGTAGCAGTGTGGAACAGAACTCGGAGGAGCGTGGATCGATGTTGGTGCGCGCGGTGAAAAAGGACAAAATTAAGTTAAATAATGTAAGGGAAACTATCAAGAAGTGAGTTAATTGTGACAGTGGCAAATGTTAAATAGCGCAAGCTGGTGATCGTGGTATTAGTGTCAGAAACAGTGGAGAAAAGGACCAAAACTATAAACCGCGTGGCTGGTAACGGCATGGGTAGTGGCCACGTGCCCGCGTTATTGTAAATAGGAGAGTGGAGGAGAATTGGCGGATTGTGCCGCAAGAAAGCATCGAGATAAACTGCAAGGAATAGGCGGACAGTAATCTAGAAACAGTGCCTTCTCGATTTGAACGACGCGTGCAACGGTCGGAGTTGAAGCAGAAGTATTGTGTAACCGCCGGTGCCGCGGGCGCCCGCACAGCCAACTGTCCGAAGGGGCGCCGAGTTGCGCCGAAGGTCACCGATCGTCGCAGCCGTTGGTAACCATCAGAGAACAAACGAGCTATTTTTGGTATTCGAGGTATTGTGAAATCTAAAATCATGAGTATAGTTTTGGTACCAAAACAGGGCATAATTAGATTGAAGGTAATGTACTAAATGTGTGATTTCAGTAATAAATTGTTTCTCTGTTCAGAGAAAATTATAACTTGGTTTTTCCAATGTCTTGCCAAACCTTACGAGACCCATTCACGAACCAAGACACCTGTCCTTTCTAAATTAAATGTAGTGAAAGTACCGCAACCAGGTACATCACAATACATATATATATATATATATATGTATATATATATATATATATATATATACAGCTAATATGTCATGGTGAGTATACGGTAACCATACAAATCAAAATAATTGGGGAATTTACTGTACAGGTTTCCGACTAGCATCAAAAGGCAATAGTCCCGCAAGTGGAGTGTGTGTTTTGTCCAAGGATGTGTCGGTATTCCTCCCCTACTGGAATCAGTGTTACAGCGCCGTTCGACAGGTTTGCTTACGAATTTACCCAGATATTTCCCCCGCGAGGCACCCCCCAGTCGGTATAAGTTCTAAGATCCCGACTGGTATGTGTGTGGTACAGTAGTATATGGAAATATGTAAGAGGAGAGGTCACGGGTAAAGAAGGAAATGTAGAGGTTGGTCCGTGGGACGAATTTTATGGTACTGCTCCGGCTTTCGCGTAATATTGATGAGAGTAATCATAGAAAACTGCGGATCATAGCATCCGGCAGCTACAATTCTCCTCCAGCCCGTGGTAGCTGGAGTCAAAATTTCTCCCACGTCAGAACTTGATCTCTAGTGGCTGCTGTTGTGAAACGGCTAGTGATGCCGCTAAGGTACGGTAGACGATGTCTGTGGTCTGATGTCTGAGGGAAATTGTTATCTTGTAGTATAATGAAATATATTGTTATTAAAATGTTTATGTAATGCTTGAATTGGCTTCTAATGCTTTGACATTCTTAATTACATTTGTTAGTGTCAAGCTTGTCGAATTACACTACGACAAATTAAGTTTTTATAGAGTTTTGCCATGTTGGAATTGAAAGCAGATACGGCGTGTACTTTTTGTTTGTCATTATTTTGTTCGATATTGTCTGTATATAGTAACTGTTCAATAAAGTCACATTTCTTTTGAGGGAAATTTTGGTAATGATCGCCTTACCATCGTTGCAGTCGATCTAAAGTGACTGAATACTGCTATTGATACTTCTCCATGTGGTTTGCGTGTAAAATCTGATTCTGTTACCTTTTCTTAATTTCTATGTGCTTTTCTTTTATCTTTCAATATGTCTTCTACACTTCATGTTTATTTTCATTAGCCGCCCCCAAAGGTATCTCGGAAGAAAATGTTGATTACTTTCTTTTCGGACACTAAATTGCTATGGTTATTTGTCCCGTTCGTGTAGGGAATGTATTATCCCGGGAGGTGGCAGTGTTCCTCTCTCGGATAGTGACATCTAGCACCGACTTACACGGCAGATTGCGGGAGACTTTCTTCCTTCTGGTATCTCCCCAATGGAACACTGCCCCAGATGGTCCCAGCTCAAAGATTCCGACTTGTCTTCCGAGATGTACGGTAGTGTAGTACATGTGAGAGTAAGTATATGTGTGAAAGGAGGGCGGATAGGTCAAAAATGAGGAAGCACAACATGTGGTCCGTGACCTGTTTTATAAGACCTCCGACATATGCCTCTGCTTCATAAGACCTCCGACATTTGCCTCTTATCAGAGAAACCATACTTATCAGAGCAGTCGGCCTCAAGACAGGAGCTGAATTTGGCGTAGCTATATACACTGAAGAGTCAAGAAAAGTGGTTCAGCCATATCTATTGAAATAAAGAGATCTGGAACTCATTAGAATACCGCGTTCCGGTCGAACACGATTATATAAGGAAAGTGGAGTTGGCACAGTTGTTAGATCGGTTACAGCTGCTACAATGGCAAGTCACCACGTTTTAAGTGCGTTTGAAGTGGTGTTATTGTCAGCGCAAGAGAGATGGGACATAGCATCAGGTGGCGATGAAATTTGAATTTTCTCGTACGACCATTTCACGAGTGAACCGTGAATATCGGGAATCCGATAAAACATCAAACCTCGGCATCGCTGCGGCCGCAAAAAGATCGTTCAAGAACGGGACCGACGACGACCTGGGAGAATCATTTACACGTGACAGAACTGCAAACCATTTGCAAATTGCTGTAGATTTCAATGCTGGCCCTTCATCAAGGGTCAGCGTGCGAATCATTCAACGAGATATGTCGATATGGGATTTCGGAGCCGAAGGCCTACTCGTGTACTCTTGATGACTGCACGACACTTTAAGCTTTATGCCTCTCCTGGTTCGTCATCACCGACATTGGACTATTGATGACTGGAAACACGTTGCCTGGTCTGACAAATCTCGTTTCACATTCTTTTGAGCGGATGGTCGTGTTCGAGTATGGCGACAACCTCATGAATCCATGAACCCTGCTTGTCCACAGGGGACTGTTCAAGCTGGTGGATGCTGCATGAAGTATGGGGCGTGTGCAGTTAGAGTGATGTGGGACCCCTGATACGTCTTGATATGACTCTGACGTACGCATCTTATCTGATCACCTGCACCCCTTCATGTCCATTGTGCATACCGACAGACTTGGGCAATTCCAGAAGGACAGCCCTGCAGGATCCATGGCGTCAGTTACTTTCAGCACTACTTCAGAAATTAGTCGAGTCCGTGCCACGTCGTGTTGAGGCACTTCTGAGTGCTCGCGGGGGCCGTACACAATAAAGGCAGGTTTTTTGTCTTTTCAATGTAGTTAGAGTTCAAGATCTGCCCCCATTGGGATTTACCTTAGGACCTCTCGGTCAGACACACTGCAGTGGTTGCAGTACGCCATTTCAGTCAGTAAGAGAAAATAAGAATGAAACGAAGTCATAATAAAATCGTATATTATAACATAAATTATCTTCCATGAGGTACACTCATTTCATTTTATCACGTTTAAAAAGTTTTGTGAATTTAGGTACTACAAATGGAACGTATCACTTTAAACTAATGCGAATAACTTATTACATTATTTAACAAACACATTACACTGTAAATATTTGTCAGATTATTTTTGTTGTTTCCATTAGGCATAAAGTAAGGAAGGAAAATTTGAGATGTGGCTCTCTTCTTCTTGTTAAACAAAGAAGAATTAAAAGGTTACAGTGATTTGCTGACTCGCATTACTTACGGAAAACTACTACTAAATGTTACAAGTATTCTTAGACTTTTAGAATTATGCAGTCTAAATGATAATACATTAAATATCATTTTTGAAATCAATACTGTTTTCCTTTTTGGAGCTCAAAACAGTCTCCAATTGTATAAAAACAGTTAAGCAGCAGAAAAGATTTTACTAAGATTTGTCCACTTTTTTGCTACCAGAGCCTGCCAATAGTTGCAAACGTATGGTTTACATACGGTACAGCTATTGTACTACTACTACTATCCTGAAGTGTATAGGCGCTACGGGGTTTTCACGTCCACGATTACAATAATTTATCGTCTAACGGAGTATGGGCGAGAAAGTAAAAGTGTATAAACCATGTTCCTATATAGGGATACTCATTTCCTCTAACGCGCCGGGTGGTAGAATCCATGTTTTGTGGGTCTTTGATACCGAAAAATTGATTGATGGCAAAACGTCTGTCTCTCCGTCCGTCTGTTCTTACGTGGTCAGGCTAGCGCCAAAACCGCTCAGCCGATTTTATCCCAAATTGATATTTGGTGAACAATATAATTGGACTCGAACCCGTCGGAGTTTCAAATGGATATTTTGTTTTTTGGATTGTATTTTACATGAAGCCTGAACATTTTTCCTTCGAATAGCGTAAAGGACTCTTAAGAGATTGATGCAAGTCTCATTTTCGTTGAAATTCCTGTTTTTCAAAATAGAAAAAGTTCAACTTTGTCGGTGTTTTTCCTCAATTACAATAATAAAAATAGAGCTTTTTTCTTAATAAAATATGTTATTTAAGGTCAGATGAAGTATATGTCTCTCTAAAGAAAGGTGATACGTAACACTGAAATAAGATGACAGATGGGATAAATTCTCTAGAAAATTCTAAAATTGCAATTTTCATATCAATTGAACAAAATAATATTTTTAACGAGTTATTTTTCTTATTTGAGAATTATGGCATTTATTTATTAATTATTATATATTCTAATATTTTAATATTTTTGGTCCAACTGAATTTGCGATAATCTGAATTTGAGTTTACCTTAAAATTAAAATTCAACGATCCACTGCTTTCGAATGATTATTTAATGTATTATAAAATCAATGAATATTAATACACTAACTGAATAGAAATAAAAATAATTAATAGTAAATTGATTACAATATTAGTATTAATTAACTAGTGACGAATTACTACTATACGACTAATTAATGAAAAGTTTCCAACTACATTTACCTGGTGATCCGAAGTTCATTGGCTTATGAAACATCTCTGAAAACAATGTAAAACTCTATGAATATTGTAAATATTTACCATCGTCATTTTCCCCATTATGGGCACAATTCTAAAATCAGCGAACATGATACAGGAGGTAGTTTGGGGAACACCGTTTTCACTCCTACATTGTGTAACTTGTCTCCTATCACTTCAGCTGAATGCGTTGAAAAAATAAATATCTGCAGTCGTGTGCAATATTTACGCGTGAAGATAAATTTATTTGTAATAATTTCTCATCTTTTGTGAATCCTTTAATTTCTTTGGGGGTCTTCATTATTGCATGTCTCTTCTTTTCTTTGTTCCCTACCTGTTCGAGAACTCTAAAACCGTCTCTCTTTAATTTTGAAAAATTCGAATAATTTTCGCATAATTTTTGCTTGCAGTATTAATTTATTTTAAAAATTCAAAAACGGTTCAATTTTTTCCCCTCCAAGTAGAGCAAATGACGCTTTAAAATGCTGTAGACCCCATTTTTCAGAACTTTGGTTTAGCAGAAACTGTATTTTCAAATATTGCAAATATTCACATGGCAAAAGTACAATATTTTATAGAGTTTTTGCAATAATAAAGTTTGTTATAAAAATAGATCTCTAAAAAAGTTTATAGATTTTTTTATAAAAGTTTTTTTGCGTAATTTTTGCTTTAAATGAAGGTCATATATAAACAAATATTTTCTCAACAACGCCTTCAATATGTTTCTCAAATACAGCAAAATGCATTATTAAAATGGCAAAAAAATAATTTTCATTGAATTTTCTGGATTTTTGAAAATTACAAAAATTGTAAACAATGTGAGAGAATATGTACTTCTTTAGCACCATAGGTTTTACTCTTAAATAAAATAATTGATATACTCTGCTATGGATAGTTCTCTACCACGTTTTCGGATAATTTCAGGTAATCCTATTGATATACTCGGATTGAGTAATGTGGTATAGGGTAAAGGTCGAATTGGAACTTTTATCTTCTTATTTCTTAGAAAGAACTCGGTTTTTAATACAATAATCTAGAGGCAAGCTCACCAATAATTATTAAAATCAATGAAATTAATAAAGATACCATTATTAATAGCGAGGCCCATTTCATAAGCTCTGATTTTCTCGCAAGAATTCCGTATATTATTTAGTATAAAGCATTAGTTCACTAATTATTATGGATTCGTACTGATCCCAACCTGCTATTATACCATTTGCCAAAACGAGTGTCAATTTCACTTCGGCGCCTTTATTTATGGAGCAGGGGTTATGATTCTAAGCGAAGCAAATACGGATGCCTTCTTATTTTTAAACATTTCTCAAAAATGAGAGTGACGGTTTAAGAGTTCTCGAACAGGTAGGGAACAAAGAAAAGATGCATTTTCTTTGCATGCAATAATAAAGGATTCCAATGAAATTAAAGATTCGAAATATTTTCATTTTTTAGGGTTATTAATATTATTACTATTATTACTATTATTATTATTATTATTATTATTATTATTATTATTATTATTATTTACATGACCACCACTTTTTGATTTCAGATCTCCACAATACACATTTCCTCTCGAAAATTCTTCAACGTTTGTTTTGTCGCAACTTCACAATACTTTATTTTACATTCCCGTACGCATATTCGGAATAATATACATGGGGAAATTTATTTAATGCTGTGGAAAATCGATTTCGAGATTTCAACGGAAATACACGTTTTGGGGTCCCTTAATTCCCAAAAAGTGTTTGGTTTTTCAAGCCGTCCTTCCGGCCGTCTCTCCGTCTGTGATCACCACTAACGGGCTGAACCATACGTACGATTTCTACCAAAATAGATACTCCACGGTCGATCTGGCTCGACTCGAGGCGCTGCCATTTTCAAACACTTTCTTCAAAATGTAGGGTGTTTTACATAAAGTCCCACAGACATTTTCAAAATTTTCTCAAAAACGGCTCCAATTTTTTTCTTTAAATTTCTTCTAAGAATGCACTTACAAAGATGACATTGGTCCAAATTTCACGGTTAACTAAATTTCCGAAAATTGCAAAAGTTTGAGTTTTTTTGACGTCTTCTTACAACTACATTATTGAAGATAGAGATTTTTCCTTCAACAGAAATTTGCAGTACATAATTTGTTCTTTTATTCAGGTCATGTACATTTTTCGAAACGTTTGGTAGTTTTCGAGGAATATGTCGTGCAATATTTGCAATTTTAAAAAATTATAAAAACATGATTTTCTCAAAAACGGCTCTAATTTTTTTCTCTAAACTTTTGATAGGAGTAGTTCCCAATGCACTCTAGTATAAGATAATATAAACTACATCTTTAATTTTGTTTTCTTGAAAAATTATAAAAATTTATTTTTTTACGTGTCTCACGTCGTTGATATTTACATTAGCGACAATTTGTTCACATTATTGTATTTATGAGTACAAGTGCTTTAAAATAGATAAAAATAAATCAGATAAAATTTCTCGAAAACTCAACAGTTTTCTATGAAAACTATCTCAAAATTCAGGCATTTTCAGAAACGTTCAAACGACATTTTCTGAAACATGGCTCAAAAGTTTCTATTCAAACTTTTCCAACGGGTAGTGCTAGTTACAAAAATTGAGAAAATGTCAAAAATGTACTTTGGGCGGCGATAGAAGGCAGTTGTCAAGGGAATGGGGCAAAACTGCAAAGCCAGTCCACACAAAGGAAATTAGAAAACTTTACTACGAGAAATGTAGCATCACTTATTTTCAAAATGTCCGTCCGTCCGTCCGCCTGTATGTCTGTCTGTCTTTCTTCCTGTCCGTCACGAATGTAATGAATATGTTTGTCCGTCTGTGAATACCACTAGTGTCTGAACCATACGCAGGAATTTTTTTTTTTTTTTTTTTTTTGAAAACGGATATTCCCAGGTCAAACTGGCTAAACTCAAGGCGCGGCGATTTTGAAAATTTTCTTTAAATTTTGGGGGTACTTTACATGACACTTTCAAATTTTTTTCACAAACACCTCCAATTTTTTTCTTTAAAATGATTGTATGAATACTTATAAGGAATACTTACACTTATAAAGTTGACATATGTCCGATTTTCCGCGTAAACACTAAATTTTAGAGAATTGCAAAATTTTGAATTTTTTCGACGTCTTCCTACAACTACAAAATTGAAGATAGATAATCTTTCATTATTGTTCTCCATTGTTCTTTCATTAAGGTCATGTACACTTTTTTTTAATTATAGTTATTTTCTAGCAATATGTCATGCAATATGTGCAATATTAAAAAATAAGAACAAGATTTTCTCAAAAAACTGCTCCATTTTTTTTCTTTTAACTTCTGGTAGTGATAGCGATAAATACACTCTATAAGATGACATAAAGGCCATATATTGCACTAATCCTTTGTTTTTTGATTCTTTTCTCACGTCGGCAATACTTATATTAGCGGCGATTTGTATACATTTTTGTATTTATGAATACATATGATATAAATAATGTCATATAAAGTTTCTCGAAAACTCAACCGTTTTGTGTCAAAATGAGCTGAAAATTCCGCATTTTCAGAAACGTTCACACTCCATTTTCTCAAAAATAGCTCCAAATTTTTTCTTCAAAATTTCCGATGGGTAGTTCTAATTGTATTGTTTAAAACATTAAGTTCATTTCGGTGTATTCTCTTGTTGTTTTTTTAGAAAATAACACAAATGTATTTTTATTAATATCTCTCACACAGTTAATATGCACATTTACTGCTATTTCCAAACATTATTACATTTATGAGTGAATGTGCCTCAAATGACTTTAAATGAAGCTTTTAGAAAACTCAAAAAATTTCTATGAAAAACAGCTTCAAATTTCGCACTTAGAGTAACGTTTAAACACCATTTTCTTAGATATCGTACCAATTTTTTTCAATAAAAATTGTCATATACAATAGGATACTTTACTGTTCCTAAAGTAATATACCGGTTCTACCTTTAGGTCACCGAAAAATTGAGAAAATGTAAAAAAAAAATGTTTGGGTGGCGATAGATGGCAGTTGGTAAGAGCACGTGGCACGACCGAAAAGCTACACGAGACTTAAGAAATTAGAAAACTAACTAGTACGAGAAAGTCTATGTCATTCCGTAGCACCACAAAGTACTATAAAATTATATCTTCAAATAAAGTCAATAAAACTTTCTGAAATGTAATGTTAATATGAACTGAACGTAACTGAAAACTGAATGTAAATATTAAACTTTATTTTTAATGTGTCTGGAAGTGTTTTTCTTCACAGCGTGGGGTGTAGGCAGAACGAAAATGGCCTTAGTTCTATTTTTAGTGTGTTCTAATTTTCTTTTCTGATTTGTAAATACTTTTGTAGGTTCATGTAGTAATAAAATATTGCATAGCCGTTTCAATTAACGGGAGAAAGTATATGTTGTTGTGGAATCAGTAAATTAAATACTTAATTTATTTTATAGATAGCTGAAAAACTAAATTTATTATACAGAAAGAATTCTTCCATATTTAACGAGAGAATGTCGACTACTAGTATCCGTCAAATAATATTATTTGAAATAATTTAATTAACATTGGTGATATTTTTCCTATTTGATGAATTAGAGTTGTGAAGACATTTTGTTTAAAAACCTTCCAGTGAATTGAAAATAGCAGTAAATGAACATGGATCGCAATGCAAGTATTCGTAGTTTGCGTCTCTGATGGAAAGAGTTACTAGCAAAGCAGTTGCCCGGCGGCCCGCTTATCTCGATCAGTTGATGTGCCCTTTGTGGCTGAGTGTGTTGATCCGTAGTCCCTCATGGATTCACCCATTGCGTGTTGAGGGTGATGAAAGGGTGATAATGGGTGTGCGTGTGTGTGGCGAACAAGCACAAATATACATGCTTTACCCGTGAGTCGAACCGGTGCGATAAAACACCGTAACGTACTGAATAAGTAAGCGAGTTGAATATGTGAACTCGGAGCACAATGTAAATAGATGTCAAAGAATATCCCAGCGAAAAGAATGTCTGATAATTTCCTGTGCTTGTTTCCACTATGATCACAACGTCTTTTAAATTTTCAGACCCTTTTTTGCAAGTCGAGAATACAGTATTCAAAATAATCACTGAAATAAATGAAGTCATGATATTCCCTGTTGCAGTTCACATAATGTTCATTTATGTGTTATACACACTAATTTTATATTAATTATTTAGTTCTATGCTTCGAAATGTATGAATGAAGTATAGCTATATTCGCACAGTGGCAATTGTTGATTCTCGGCAGTTCTAGTAAATGGTCCAAAAACTACAGACTAGTGCTACAAAAGCAAATACTTTTTCGCTTTATTTGTAATGGTTACGCGTTTTATAATTCTACATGAACTTGGAAGAGTTTCCAACCATAGAAAATTCCTTCTGCGCGCAAGGATTGGAAATCAGCTTCATAGAGTTAACATGCCTTTTGGCGTTGTCACTCCACCACCATTCTCGCTAAACTGAAAACGGCTCCAAATTGTTTCTTAATTTTTTTACAAAGGATACTTAATATATGGCGCAGGCCTTAATTTTGATGAAATGTCTAAATTTTTTAAAGTTGCAAAAGTTAGAAATTACGTGAGGAAGAATGTGCTGTTGAAGTTCCACTAATTACATATGCTTCAATTCATATCCAAAACCGTAAGACACAATAACAACAAAACTGTTTTTTTCTTTGCGAATCGGTCACCTTAGGACCACGCGAACATTACCCACTGAGTCCCAGTCTTATTTACCCGGTATACAATATGCAATTGGATGTGAGGCTTAGATGTATACATTCTATAATTATAAACTATAAAAGAAATATGTGTTTCCTCCAAGGTAATTGCTTGTTTATATTCGTTCACATTTTATTTCATGACTTGTAAAATAACAAACGTTATAGCCATAGACTATAAGCTTCCGTAGACCCTTGTACTTGTTTTAGTTAAAAAAATCTCGTACAGTGATACGTATGTGCCGCGCGAGGTCGCTCGCTCAAAGCGTTTTCAATGGATTCTGAAAATTCAGAATTAGTTCAACCTCACTTAATAACCATTTCGTTAATCACGTTCACCAAGTAACCAGTAATAAAAATGGGACCACGCGAGTAATCGCATTTTTATTACTCGCTCCACTCTTAAAGTGTATGTAATGTATAGTAAGAAATAGCGGTGCTACCATGCAACACCAGAAGAAATTAGGAAATTGTAATGGAGAGGTAGATACACGGTTTAATAGACCTGTATAAAGAAAAATGTAATATGTTTTACATGATTTTCAGATATGAATATCTGATTTTAATTTGAAAATATTACTGTAATGTATCCGTAAGAGCTAATAACAATTACATATATTATATACTATTAAAGAAAATAAGAAACTGAAGACGCATAGCAAAGTTATTTCATTCAAAGATCATAATTATTAAATTTTTATTTAATAATTTTGATCTTTGAATGAAATAACTAAAATAAAGAGTGAGGTAATTATATTACATATCAATTCAGGGGAGTAATGCTCGTGCTCATCCTAGAGGAGCCAGGAGACGATAAGTGCGAGGAATTCTTCGAGGGGAAAATGTAATATATTTACAGTATATTTCATAGAATAAACGGACGTAATGAACGGCAGAATTTGTCAAAGAATCCGCCAGCGCGTTCATTCAAAGGGCGTTGTCCCAGGAGAGATTTCGGGGACGCTAGCGCGTGCAATGAACGGAACGAACATCTCGGTCGTGGTGCCCGAGTGGTGGACATATCTCGACCGGAGGCATCCGTGGCCACTGCCAGGCGGCCGCGGGCCGTGTTTTCATAAAATGCAGAGCTGTAGTGAAAACAGATGAGAAAAGGGGTCAATTTCACGACAAATAACCTATTGTCATATAGGTCAATAGAGCGTGTACGGTTTACAAAAAGTAAACAATCATATTATCAAGAATAAAACACAATTTCTCAGAAAGCAAAACAATTTTGCTCGACATCGCTTATAAAGCTTCCCACTCGGGCATAAGACAACCTCCTCTGCTGTACGTCTCTTGGCATCCTTCCACAACTCTTCATTCGGCGCCACAAAAAGCCGTGGCGGTGCGTTTGCGCAAGACCAGGGAGGGGGGCGAGAGCCCCGGCACCCCCGGCCTCTCTTGCGCCCCTCCGCTCCAACTTCCGACCCTGGCCGTCCCTTCGTTCCCTCCTCCCGGCCACCAGCCCGCGGACTCCTCTTCTGGCCGGTGCGGCCGTGTACTTATCAGCGGCGCCTGGCCTCCCGCGCGTCTCTTGGGGCACGGCTGAGCACGCTCGCAATGCTGCACCGCCTCCCCCTCGCCTCCGCCCCGCCCCCACCCCCTCTGCCGCCTCCAACATGCCGCCTCCGCCCCACCCCCGCCTTCGCTCCCGCAACCAACACCGCCTCCGCGGACGCTTCTGTTTCGCTCCCCCCCCCCGCCGATCCGTTCCTACACTCCTCCACACCCAACGCCCTCATCCACCCGGCGGTCCCACCCCTCTCCGCCGACCCGCCACCACTCCCACTGATGTACCGCCTGCGTGAGCACTTGCCTCCGCCTCGCCTCCACCGCCGCCACCCCTTGATTTTCCTTGATTAATAAACTTTGCTGCCGTTAATGAATCTGCGACAGAGGTACGCGGAACACAATAATTCATTTAGAGCTGGGCCATCCCGGGCGGCAAGGCGGGGGCGGAGATGGAGACGGCGGCGAAGGCGGAGGCGGGAACCGCGCGGAGGCGGTGGCTGCGAGCGCGGGTCGGGAGGAAGAGGGGCGGAGGAGGAGTGGGAGGAGACGGGAGAACGCGGCGGCAGAGCGCTCACGGCGTCTTCGCCGTCGCAGGCTTCTTTCCCGTCTAATAAAGTAATAATGGCAGCGAGTTTCATATCCAGAGGCGGCGCGCAAAAGTCAAACAAAAGCGTGGCGGCGGGGCCAGCGGCAGCGATTGCGCGCCGACAGGCAGGCAGACAGGCAGACCTCCTCCCGCACGCCCCGCTGTCGTCCGCCCCGCCCCCGCCACCCCCGCCGCTGTGCCGCTCACAGCCCGTCCCGCATTTCGCGTTTCCTCTTAATTTTTTGAATATACAAAGTTGGCTGCTTCTCCTACTTTACTTATTACAAGATGTTTGACTTGTCCCTCAAAATACAGGTATAAAACCCGTCTCGGGAGCTCCGGTACGAATGGTGGTGCTGTCTTCGACGCGTGAGAAACGAAGCCGGGGAGGAGTGGCGGAGGTGAAGCGTATTCCTCGAGTCGTTTACTTCGAAAGCGTTTGCTAGGAGGAGTTTTCCTTCGTTCAGAATCCTCCTGGACCAAGTATTGTAAATAGAACGACTATTGGACTACGCGCCAAGTGGTCGAAAACATTTTCATTCTTTCATTGCCGCATTCAGATCAGGTTGATTTTTACATGTAATCGTTTTTAGTGCGGTTTGTGTCAATTTTAGTTTTTTATTAACGTTATTTAATTTATAATTCTATTAATAAAACTGAACGTTTTGCCTCTTCAGGTGCTGTCAATTGTCAGAAGAAAATTTGTTTCGCGTTCAGAAATAGCTACAAATAAGAGAATGTTTTATTGTGACCATTGACAGTAACTGAGAAAGTAAAACACCCATTATTACAAAACGTCGTACTAATAAACTGTAAAATCAGAAAAAAACAAAGAGTTAATTATGTTATACTCATTACCTCAAGGATTAACTCAAGTATCTGTTATGCACTTTCTAATCGACAAAAATCTTGGCAATGAATTAGTAATGAAAAAAGGGAAGAACTAACATTAAACATAACGTTAGTAGTTACGATAGTAACGTTAGATTTAATATCTGGAACTGATGCAGATCACTTTCCTAATGCAGGATTACTTTTTAACACACAGAGTGTGAACTTACAATTTACATCCCAGACACATCACGAAATCTGCTTTCTTTCCCTTTCTCGTACAGAAGGGGGTGTATATTCCGCCTTATCGCCATGTACTTTGTGATCTCATGAATTTTTTACTTTTTACTTTCTCGCCCTTACTTCACAGAAAAAGTATTGAAATCGTGCGCCGGAAAACTGCGAATTTTTCACAGGAAAACTGTTATTGTCGGATCATGGTAACGAAAATGGATAAACCCTGTTCCTCTAACAGACGGTGTAGCCAGAATTCATGTTTTGTGGGTCCTTGATACCGAACAAATTATTGACGGTAAAATGTCTGTCTGTCTCTCCGTCCGTCCGTCCATCCGTCCGTCTCTCTCCGGCTGTGATCAACGCTAGTCCCTTAAATGTTCAGCTGATCTTCTCCATAATTGAAATCCCAAGATTGATCTGAACAAACTCGAGGCTTTGCGAATTTCATAGCGTGTAGCAATGAATCCCTCCGCAGAGAAGAAAACGGACAAGACCACCGAAAAGTTGTAGAAAACTATGCAATGGCTGCAAGAGTCCTCAGTGCACGCGCCTGGCTGCTTAGGCCTATTGCCCACGTCGCCGCAGAAGCGCGCAAACGTCATCATCAGGGCTCTTCGCCGACGACGGACAAAGGGACCGCAGCAGGTACCTGCTTCGGTCCCTTTGTCCGTCGTCGGCGAAGAGCCCTGATGATTGACGTTCGCGCGCTTCTGCGGCGGCGTGGGCAATACGCCTTAGGGACCTGTAGACACCAGGAACCGAGAAGCTGAGGCAGCTGTAGTAGATCGCTTGTATATAAAAATATTTTGAATAATTCTCATTTATACATAAGTAAGCAGTGCAGCAGTTGTGCAAAATATACTTTTGAATCGCAAAAGACAATTGCCATGGATTCGACATCAAATTATTCGACTAACAAAACTCGAAGACAATTTTCTCAAAACAGCATTTACGCCCAAATATCTTTTTCCTATAGACACCATCTCGAAATACAACTAAGAAATTCTTAACCCTTTTTCATAATACTCTTGAATGACAATTTAACTTCGCAACCTCTTGACAGTAAATGTATTTAAAATTTCATTGTTTGAGTAGTGTTTTAATAAGGTTATATTTCAGCAGTTTGAAAATTATTCTAAATGAGTGTTACGTGGGATTACAAATTCTATAAATTATACTTCAATGTATTTAAATGAGTTTAATATCTGGGTTGTGGAGTGCGGGATAGAATGGTCAACAACGTAAAACGCACTAAATTCATTATTGACAGGCTAGGAAAAAAGCATCTGTCATGTTCGTTCGTACACACAACTGACACGTTTATATGTTGTCGGCCACTAAATAATTCAATTGTATTTGGATTTACTCCAGCGCACGTCCAAAATCTCATTGTCATGGATGAACGATACCATAAAATTGTGTAAAATCTAATTCATTTTCGACAGAAGATGTTTTTATTTCTGTATGAGATTTAACAAGGCTTAAAGATGAATAATTAGTTAAATTTTCAGTGACGAATGATAAACAGTTCTACTAAACACGAAAAATTAAAGCAAATATGCATAGAATATTTATGAATATTTTTAATTAGCATATAAAAATTAAGAATATTTTTATTAAACAAAACCGCTAGATCCTTGGTAAACATTTGACCATGTTTCACGAATTTAAAAAAAAAAAGTGTACATGAGCCAGACGTTTATTCTTACATTTTCACTAACTGGCATTTCGAATATTTTTATACATTAACTAACGCATTAAAAGTAACCAAAATCAATGAAATGGACTACTCATAAGCTGAAGGTTTGAAGCATCGTTTGAAATGTGCTCGTTTTAGATTCCGAATACCACTGAATTTAGAGACCGTTACATTTCTTTGTGCAGAGTTCACTTTATTTACAATACCAATATTTCTTGTTTTCGAACAACACTACCTTACGTAAGGAACGTAGTTCAGAGTAACTTTCCAGATACTTCACGACTTGCTTCTACATGCGTAGTCAAAGGCAAACCTAGTTGGGCTACGTAAATATACATAGAATACGGAATTTTAGCAGGTACAAGTGTAATAATATCGACGATATACATTGAAAATATATGATCTGTTGTCAACAAGTAAATTCAAAAATAGATCTGGTAAAAGAAATATCTAATTGAAAGGAAAGATTGTTGGATCTACTAAAATTTGAGACAGAAATGGGTGAAGTGTTTGAACTGTGCTCCTCTACGGTGCTAAAATAATATGAATATTAAAGTAAAAATCAGGAAAAGAATTTAGAACTTTCTGAAAAGTAGAAAGATGGGAAAGATGAAAGCGACTTCTTGGGCTGACAAATTGACAAAGCAAGGACAGACGAAAATTAGATTATTTTGTTGGGAATTATTTTATTAAGAAAATACAAGGTAACATTAGAAACAGAAAAATTTGAAGTTGTTTAAATCAAAATCCTACTAGGGAATGGATATGAATTGAAGATAAAAGATTGCAGACGAATTTAAGCTAAAGAACGTAATTATAAAATGATTTGGTTGACTAAGGGTAGCAAAACTTCGCGCGAACATACTGTGTTAAAACCCGCCATTCCATATTTTCATTATTATTGCATAACTCAAGATGAAATGAATAAATGAAAAAATATAAAAGTTAAATATATTTATTTGTTTATTTAACTATAAAACCGCTAAAACTGTGTGACTATGAGAAGTGTAATCAGTCCACGATTTTTTGAACTTTGGGTTCCCTAACTAACATACGTATTAAGTTTATTTATGAATACAGTTAGCATCCAGTGTTTTGGCAAGAATTGCTTTTTGGCTCGACAGCCCGCTAAGGGCCTTGGCCGACCACAAGTGACCCAGCCTCTCGGCCATGGGATGGTTTAGGTGGGTTTTGGTGGGCTTTCTCATCGTAACATAGCAAACATTTTATCCGCTAGAATCCGCTTCCTATCCACATTCTGGGATATTTGTAAGGAAAGCGCGCAGTTATAATTTTGCCCCAGCCGGTAACCGAACCCGGGATTGCGCCGTGGAAAGCGCGCACGCTAATCAACGAGAGCAGTTTTGGCAAGAATTTGTAAGAAGATATTTGTTGCTATGTAATAAGCAATTCTTGCACATCAGCAACAGAATTTCGCTAATATATCTTTTAGTGCCCTACGTGAAGAAATCAACTTACTGAAGAAAAAAAAATTAAGAACTATTATATGAATAACTGTTTCCCACTAACTCAAGGAAATGTGCGCAAATATTGAAGCTACATTTATATCTAGAAGCAATGCAAGACACAAACTCAGCATTTGCTCAAAGTATCAGGGAAACTGGACGAAAAATCTAATCGAGATTGGGGTCATTGATCTACAAGCAGATAGTATTTTAGAATTATATATTATAAAATATATCTAATATACTAAATATATAATGAATGTATATATATATATATATATATATATATATATATATATATATATATATATATATATTACAGCACATTACCTGATGAAATAGAACTATTATATATTGTATGTTATTATAGCGAGCTGTTGGAACTGACCCTTGATGAATATGATTATTACGTCCAGTGCTATAGTTATAGACGTATATATTGGTTGAAAGTACGTTCCCATCCTAGAGTAAGTAATTTTCGTCAAAAATCGCAGATTCGTAAATGAAAAAGGCAAGGCAATGGTAGAATTCTCAGCTTAATAAAGAGAGGCTAAAATGAACCACATGGATGGTATTTGTTCATTTTTCGTAACATTAATTTCTGTAATCCAAAATACTGGCAGCTGCAGGACGGGTTTCCCTAGAATATTATAACATATCTTATGCGGGAATGACATTCGCGAAGGAGGAGCGTATACACAACCAAAGTATGAAGGCTGAATAAGAATCTGAAAACTCACCATAATAAATTTTATTTTGTGTTCAATTCATTTACATAGAATTTTATTCTATGTTTGATTGAATTAAGAGCTCCAAAATTTTGTTATGTAAACATCAGGTAATTGCACAATGTTGATTTCCATTGGAATGTATAACTGTTTATTTCAAACCTAAAACTGCATACTCGTAAAGCCGATTTTTCTTCGTTTAGTATTAATTTTCTTACTGAGGAACTAATTTGAAAATCTGATGTTTATTGTTTCATTGCAAAGAATATTCGTATCATAAGCAAATAGATTGTTCTAGATTAGAACATAAATTCGAACCTTCTGGGCCACATGCGTAAGTGGCAATTAGTCGGAAAGGTGATCAAATAATGTCCATTCAATTCATTACGGTATTTCTACATTTAAATCTTCTACGATTACCAATCTAGAATTCCTACCTAAGGTAATTTTGAAAGTAAAATGTGGTTAAGGACATCAAATTATTTTAAAAGATCTAAAAATGTTCTAATAGGTGCTTCATATTCATCCACTGATGAAGCGACATCTTTAAAAAAGGCGAATATGGCTGTCCTAGTTCATTCTGGTTTTCTAAATGATGACAATGTAAAAACGCATCGAAGAAGACATACCGGAAAATGTTTACAAGAAAGGTTTCCATTTGCACGTAGCAAAGTCCCTCTAATATAAAAAAATTGCCAAAGAAATTGACCCATAATTTTGAATTTAATTTGTGTTGTGTTTTAAGAGCGGCCAAATTTTAGCTGACCTGGAAATGTTCCTGTGCATAAGGATACATTAAATGTTAGTTAAAAGTTAGATAGGTCGTGCTAGTATTTAACAAACTATGCGGACTTTTATAAAAACCGGCCGAATGATTATTTTGTACTTACTGATTATTTTTACGAATTTCATAGGAAGACGTTTCGGAAAAAACACTGTGTGGAATTTTTTAGTAACGTCTGATGATGAATTCTGCTTTAGACTCTTTGTGAGATCAGCAGCAAATTCTCGAAAAATATGATTGCAGAGTTTAGTCCCGTTGCCGGAACTTTCATTTCTTTATCGTTATCTTTTAATTCACCTTTCTCTATAAGATTTCTACGCTTACTTTTTACAGGCGTGGATCCACGGAGAGGGAAATGAGGGAAATTTCCCCTCTATTCTTTTATTAAAATTAATTTTAACTTGTCACCAAACTATCAAACAAAAATATTTTCGAAAAGTCATTAAAACGAATAAAATAGTATGCCGCATGAGCTCCCTGTAGCTTGAGACATATTACAAAATCTATAATAAGTCACATTTGTCCAAAATATTTTGAATTTCCCCTCCCAACATTTGTTTCTGGATCTGCCCCTGCTTTTTACTATATATGAGAACGATTTTGTTTAGTTATTTGAATTAAAAATATTTTCATCATGTTTTATTACTTTAGCCTGCCTTACGAATTTTCTTAACAATGCTTTTTATATTGGAAGTAGACGTGGAAATCATGAGGAATGTTATTATGTTTAAAAATTATATGAAGAATTCCTTTGGTTTGTGTGCTGTTTTAATCCCTCGTGTTATCCAAGTATTGTATTTATCTGAAATGTTTAATTTTCTTTTATTAAGAGAAAAGCATTGTATTAGGAAACTATGAAGGCGTAGAAAAAAGTTGTCATATGTATTAGCGGAATTGTAAATCGCGTTGCATAATTTCTGCAGCAGGAAGAATTTCAAAAATGTTATTACAATTTTAGTAAACAATGTACACATATGTGTATTATTTAATGTGCCACTGTTCACATTTCTTTTATTTGTATGAATATGTGTATCGTACTACTATTTCTCCCAGATTCGCTGTAAACAACAATGAATACCAATTACTGAATCTGACTTATGTAAAAATCCGTCTAATTATTTGATTAACACAGTATCAAACAATGGATATTATTTTACACTTTAGACGCTTTGGTTTCCTCAAACGCCGTCGGTGTCCTCAAACTTGTACGAGGGCGAACTTAACTAATTACATTTTTAAATAAAAGCAACTGTGTGTAGGAAGAATTTTACTCCTCGAGAAATGAGAGTGCGTATTAGCTCGCTGAAAACCATGTGTGCTGAGTGACGAAAGTCCGCGAGTTCTGCTGACTCCCATGCAAAAGGTTGAATGGTAAAAGTAGTTAGAGTAGAGTCCGTGAAATGCATTGATGAGGTGTTAACGGTAACGTATGTCCCATATATATTTCATTGTATTGTTTTTTTCTTGGCGCATCGGCGTGTATACGAGCCATGGCCTACCAGCGGCATCCTGGCCTCGCAGCCATTGTTACGAAGACATCCTCACGCCGTATTTGGTTTTCTCAACTTGAGAAGCGAATTTTCTCATCATCATGTAGCAACATATGCTGGGACATTGCAACAAAAACTCACACTATTATTCTAAAACTCCACTATTATCCGGGAATCGAACCCGGATTCACGTCATGATTATTCTATGTAAATATGAAATACCACGTAAACTACAGAAATAAATCAAGTAGAAAAAGGGGGAAAGCTATGTTGTTCTTTCTTTTGATTCCTTTCTCCATTCTTATTAACTCTGTCATACAAAATGATGAGCAAACAAATCATGTATGAGCCACAACACAATTCTTTTAAAAGTGAGATGTAATTAAATTTGTCACATATATGACAATTCATGTACGTAAATAAATATGTTTTTTCGAAATTAACGCATGATTTCGATTCTGTTGAACATAAAGCAACACTGGAGAATTGAGCAAGAAAATCCTACTTGGGTATTTTATTTTCGTTGAACAATAGAGTTTATTACAATTTTGCTCTTCATGACTGCATAACATGCTTTCATTGAATTCATTTACTTTATAGCAGTAATTACAGCATCTCTGATCTTTGCACAGGAAAACGTTTCACGAGTTTTAGTTCATCTAAGAGCAGTAAGAGAGTGACAATAAAAAATAATGTATAAAAGTTCATATTCAGAGTAACGGAGAAAATAAATTATTATAACAAATATTAATAAAATGTTACAATTTTTAAATATCTTCCACTTGTGTATCTTACGACACGCTCCATTATGTGTTTCACATCATTCTACCATCTCCTTTGTGTAACAATTTTATGACCTTTCCTTTTTCACTCTTAAATTAACATCTAAATTCTTAAATTAAAAAAAAATTCGAAGTTGGCATTGTCATCTCAAAAGTATCATGTGATCAACAGTGTGCAAATTTCTACGAAAAACAAATCGACTGAACATTTTAAAGATTATTTATCACACGAAACTCCTCAAGACGATAGATTGTGTAGAGATATCTCTCGTATATTATATATGAATTGGATAAAGTATTTTATAAAACTATGAGAAAAAACATATTGAGTAATAAAATATATTGTTTAATGAGTAAAAATATATTGAACTTTAGATTATATACTGTGCAACAATTATAGAATTCATTCACTATATCATCAACCATCTAGCTCTCTAACGCTGTGTCCAAAGCCCTTGCTCATTCGCGTGAAAATCCATCTATTGGCCGACCCCAAATGAACATTCCCTTTGACAGCAGCTTCTGATGAGAAGGCACTAAATGGCGCGGCGTGTTATTGAAAATGGCGATAACGATCGTATACTTTGCATAACAGCCGTGAGAAGTGCAGGCTGACGTTAAGAGTAAATTCACGTTGCTGACAAGCTGGCGGGATGCGCCTCGTCGAAGCTTCCATCACGACGACAGCGCCGGCGGCGGAAGGCGCGCGGGGGCGGGGCGGGGCGCGCTTCCGGTGACGCAGCGCGCGCGCCTCGCGGGGGCGGGGCTGGGGCGGGGAAGGGGCGTGGGCGGGGGAAGCCTGGGGGGCGGGAGGCGACGACGAACGTTGTTAGCAATTTGTTAGTCGGAGGAGCCGCTGACAGCCCGACGGCATCGGTGGGGACGGCAGTGGCATCGACAGAAGCAGGCGGCAGGTAACGAGCGGTGCGAGCGCATCGCGCCGGCGCCCAGGTGAATACTTCTCCCGCCGCCCCCCCCCCCCCCGGCCTCCGCCCACGCGCCGCTGTGTAATCAGGGGAGTGGCCGGCCGCAGGGGAGGCGCGACGCCGACGCCGCCACCGCCGCTGCCGTCCACCGCGAAGAAACGCCGCCGTCCCATTGTGGGGCTGTCACTGTAAATTGACGCGTGGCCGCCCCCGGCGCCGGGGCTGGGGCAGGCGGCGGTGGCTGACGCGCGCTGACGCGCCGACAGCCGTGAACACGCGTGCCCGCCCCCGTGCGTCGCTTCCTTCCGCACGCGCACGGGGACGCGAGGGGGAGGTGACGGCGAGATGGACGGGGAGGTGGTAGAGGCCGAGGCGACGACCAGAGAGTGACGTCGGAAGCGCAGCCGGGAAAGGTGACAGCGCAAAGGTTACTAGGTTCGCCGGAGGGAGGGGAGGGTCACGGACTCAGAATTTGATAACATTAACCGCTATTTGGGTGACGTGATCCCGGATTAGATTCCCGGTCAAGCAAGATCATAGTGTGCATTTTCCTTGCAATGTGCCAGCATATGTTGCTGGGCGACGATGAGAAAGACCAGAATACGCGTGGGGATGTCTTTGTGACAACCACACGTACCCCTTAACGCATGGCCCCGAGGCCGGGACGTCACTGGTAGGCCATAGTGCGTTCACGGCCCGACGCGCCAAGTACAAACAAAAACCCGCTATTTGAGGGAGACCATTCTCGGCCCTTTGAAAGTCCGTTGCATTTGAACTATAAGTGGTATTGCGAAAGTAAGTTTTCAGAGGGTAGATGAAATATACAATGAGAGAAAAGTGTCATAACAAACAACAATCTTTCCTGGATTTACAACAAGAGGAACGAGAGTATAGAGGGGCGGAGGGAGATTATCAGGGTGCGGAAGAATAGACGGACGTGTTCAAGTCGAGTGTCCTCTTTGAATTATCGGAAGGTATCTGCCAGATGGTTGCCGAGAGACATCATCCATGACCACAAGACCACAAGAAATGCAGTAACTGTGGGACGCTTGATGCGGAACAAACGCAGGAACAATGTCTTCTGTTCAGGTTCATAATAGCCAGTGAGACTTGAGTGGCAATGAGACACCGCTTTACCAAAGTGACTAAGTCCACCTTAATGACATAGAAACATTTCGCTGGACAGAAAAAAATCAATGTTCCATTGTCGGCAGAGAACATACAGTATAACTTCCTCAGTGCAAGAGGAACGGCATGTTACGACATTGTTCTGTTTCTGCTAGTTGTAAAACTTTCTTGTAAAAATGAGACTTACTCTCGCCATGTCCCTAGTATATTTTGTGCACCATACACATTTGACTATATAACCTATCAAATATGCAGGAATTGCCGAAAATATAGTGGAGAATGGTATCGGTGTACATACTGACGGCAAGTGAGTATTGATCTATGAGCCATATTTAGTTGTTTCATGAACATTAATGACGCTTGTGTTTCAAAAATGTATATTTTGGCCTCTCCATGCCTCTTGGTTTTCACAACGCGTCCAGGATCCAGTAGAGCTACAGCTGGCTCTTTGGTATATTCTTGGTAAGATATGCGACAATGTATTGCTGTATTGTATTCACGGAATCAGCTTTTAAGCCGACGAGCTCTGCGGCACATATTTCATTTTATGAACGCAACATTAAAAACATCAATTTCCGATCTCAACCTAAATTTTTCATCGAGTACCTTGCGGACAATATGCAAAGAGAATATGTATTTCAGATAATTTAGATACTTATTTACTGCTTAACATTTAGTATCAACGCAGTTCGACACACTTACACAGCCACTAAGGTTATCCCCTTCTCACAGCATGCTCGCCATGTTTACCTGTCCCATGGTAAAGAAAGTCAAAAACGCGTAGAAGATCGTTTTCGGCGAGCATTGGGAGTGGCGGGAGCAGCGGGCGGCGCCGGACCGAGCAGGGCGCCGAAAGGCCCAGGGAGGTGGTCGGGCTGCCAGTGAGTAGTACACGAAGCAACTGTGGGCGGCGAGCAGTGGGGCCTCGGGGGGAGGGGGGGCTTGGGCCGCTCATTAGGTCACGGCGGCTGTGGTGCGGGCGGCGGCGCAGCCGGCGGCGGCCTCCCACGCAAATGAAACCAACTTTATTCTTTTCGTTTCATTGATATATTGTGGGCCGCTGGGAATTTAACACGCGATAAATTTTTATCACGTTTGACTTATTGGTAGGGCGAGCGCGGCACGAACAGTGCGCGTCGTGTCAACACAAGAGAACATTAAAATGTATAGCGTATGAATAGGCGCAGGTATGAATGGGAAAGAATTCGAAGATAATACGCAGTGTGTGTATGTGTAAAAAAACGAAAAACTGTAATAATCAATTTTTAACGTGTTGTATAGTACATGAAATTCCAACATGGCCGCTGTGAGTGACGGGCGGGTGTTTGGAGTAAGGATTGTACAATATTAAAATGATTGCTCTTCGGCAAATATCGTATCTGTTTGAATTATGGAGCAGACAAATATAGGGAGAACAAATATTTGCCCGCATGAGGTGGTTTGCACGCTGGAAATTAAAAGCACACAAGGAAAATAGAGCAGTGAGGTGGAGAGGGGTGTCGAGGCGGGGGTGGCGAGGGGCGGCGCGGCGCAGCGCTGCACGGTGCGCGCGCGGGAGCGAGAGGGCGGCGGCGGGGGCGGGCGGCGAGGGTGGGGAGAGCCGGGGCGGGGAGGCAGGGGTGGGGGAGAGCGGGGGCGGGTGGCCAGAGCCGACGGCGCTGTTCCGAGAGACAGCTCAGTCGCCGTTATCAGCGTACCCGAGGCGGGGGCGGTGGCGCCCTGTTCACCGGGGGGTAGCGGTCGGGCGGCTGGGCGCGGGGCGAGGCGGGGGGACGGGACGGGGAAGGAGTGAGGGAGGTGGGAGGGAGAGCGGAAACCGGAGCGGAAGACGCCCGCTGGGCACCGGGCGCTCGGCGGCCAGCGCTTCAACGCGCCCGGCGACGGCCCCACGCACCCGCCCCCGCCCTCCCCCCCGCGCCCTGCCTCCTCTCGGCGTGGCCGCGATGCTCCCGCGCTCAGCCCTTTCGGGCTCCCGAAGCGCTTTCAAGGCGCCGCCGCGGTGCCGTCATGTCGGAGTAATTTCGCGGAAAAGGTTTCCTGGAATTCTACGACGTTCCTGTTTAATGAAATGTACGGGTTGCCTAAAACCCAAGACTTTTGTGAATCGATTTTGTGGTTTAATCCCGCTTCATTTTTCGTTTCTTGGTGTGTTCGCTCAGAAAATGAGGGTGACTGATGAATAAATTGACTCCCTGTGCTAGTGCTCATTCCCGTGGACGCACACCCGAAAGAAAATAAAAAAGTAAAGAGTTTGCATCTCAAATAATGGCTTTTTGTGATTTGTAACTCTAATAGGATTTTCATCGAATCCGAGAACTTTAAATAAGCTCGATTAATTTTTTTAAAACGTAAGGGGTGCTCGTGTCAATTATAGTATTTTTTCATTATAACAACAAAATTCGCTCTTTAAATATATTTATTTATTTGAAATTAGTATTAAACTAGCTCACTTTTCGATATCCATTTCACCTCTATACCAAGACTACAATATATAAATTCATATAAATATAGAAAATAAAGTATAAAATTATTGTTGATTAATAATGAACGGTTAAGACTAAAATCTATACAACCGTGATACTGCATATAATATATTAATTTGTAAAAACTTATTTATTAAACTTACTTATTAAAAACGGTGTACGGTGCTCAGATGATATCAATGGAATTCGTGTCATATTTTATTTTTTATGTAATTAAACACTGATTTCATGATATTTAGCTAGTTTATATATACTAATGTAAAAATATGTAGGGCAATCAAATCACAATTGTGAATATGCTTTGAATTAGTTGTTTGTTAGTTTATGCAATTAAGATTGAGACTCTAAATTCAACATTCATTTTAACGATTTTTTTCGTCGGAGTAATGACCGATCAATGAGCAGTGAGTTGTGGATATTACTATACTTCTCCGTGAAAAGAGTGGTGAATTTTCTCTGAATTTTAGAAAATTTTAAAAGTATGCTAGAATATATGTTTGCTATGCGAGAAATTATGCTACGCAAGAAAGATGATGCTTTTGTAGAACCACTAGTTAACTTCGTAATTCTATATTTCCTTTAGATTTCTCCTACTATATTTTATTTAGAATTACTTATGGGCAGCCTTCTTTGCAACTATTTATTCAACAGAGGCTCCATTTGCTTCAGTCTGTTTTTACCTCTGGGATAGTGGTTCAAATCCCCGTCGATTCAAGCTGAATTTTGTGTTGAACAAAGAGAATTGGCGATGGATTATATTGAGGTTCTTCCGTTACCCATATCTCTCATTCCACTATTGTTACGACATTATATCCTACATTGTAATCATCTATCAAAGTTTTTCACCATCTCTTTAAGGTATGTCGTGAAGCATTGACACTGGAATCATAACAAAGAATGAAGAATGAAGTACACTAAGATAGACTCCTAAACTGATACGTCAATAATTCCAAGATTTTGAACCTATAGAATGTAAAAATGTAGAAAACCACGACACGAAACCAACAATCTTTTGTGAGAGCTCAAGAGCTTTATGAAATATCCTCAAAAAAAAACACTCCAATTAAAATAATATTATTATACTATTTTCGAAATCTCTTCAAACTATTGTTCACGGATCACAAATGCTGGTAGTTTTCAATGCTGGAACACAAAAAATAGCATTATAATATTTCTACATTTTCAATTCTGTCTATTATCTCAAATAAAAATTAATGATATTTCTTAGATGATGCTGTCAATCTTTCAGCAATGTGTTACGACATATGTTCCTGTTCCGTGTATGTCTTTGTCACAAATATTAATAACATGAATATGATGTGCCGTGTGCTAGTGAATTATAAACATGGAACATGCAGCTTTCTTTGCGACTACTACATGTATCTGGTCAGTTTGCATTTATACCTCTTTCTACTGCCAAGCATTGAATTCACATAGTATAGAGAAAACGTAATTCTAAAAAGAATGGCGATTTGTCGCCAGAAAAACTCGTATTTTGAGGTTATGGTATCGAAAATATGGATGAATTTTGTTCTTATATGTAGTAAATTATTTCCTCTAACACATTGTATGTTAGAAATAGTTCTCTAATGCTGCAGCAAGAAGTGAAGTTTCTTCGACAGAAAAGCAGATAATTTGACTCTGATATTTTCGATTTTTCGAGAATGTGTAGTTATTGCGAAATTTGCTCTGCAGTGAAGGCAATTTTGAAAAACTATTTTCTCTAAAATGTCTTCAAATTTTTCATTTTAATGTATTTTTCGAACAGAGATAAGTACGCTTATAAAAAGTAGAGAAGGTTACATGTTCTGCAAATTCTGTTTTCAGATAATCTAAAAAGTTTAAAATTTTTCTGTTTCCCTACTATGATATTGAATTTTTTTTAAATTCTTAATGAAACTGGCAAAAAAAATTATAACTCATAATCTTAGGTTTACTACGCCCTTCACGTTATCGGCATAAACAACATAAACACAGCCTTCCTGACACTTTACACATAAATTATAATATTAATCATTGATTCAAGATCTAATTTTAAATAGCACATTTCATTAAAAAAATATGAGCCTTGTGCAAAATTTATTAGCGTACATTGTTTCATTCAATAGGGGCAAAAATTAAAGAAATAATTTGGTGCTATTTTTCAGAAAATATTTTATAGCCTTTTATTTTCCGCAAAAGTTACGCGAAAACTGCTCATATTTTCAAAACATTGTGGTGACTAGCTAGTGTTAGATATAAGAAGCCTTTTGCCTGCAAGGAAGTGCTGAGCAACACCACATTGAGTAGAAAAAATTATGAAAATGTACTTTTAAAAAATGCCAATCAAAAATTGGAAATCTAGGCGCGCGGTGCTGATATAGCACATTTTAAATAGATTTCTTCAAACTACGAAAATATTATATCTTTTGTAGCTGAAGAAAAACACTATTTTGAACAAGTAAAGTGAAGGTAACGTTCAGCTCTAGATTTTGATGGCCCTAATTTTAGTGAGTAGAATTACTTTTCAGTGCTTTTAACTTTAAATAAAAATGTTTAACAGAAGTAAACGTTCTTTTCCATTCACCGAGCATGGTGTAGAGCCCGCTAGCCGACGGTAAGTCAGCGCCGGATCTCGCCATCCAGCAGGGGAAGATCATCGCCACCTCCCGACGAAAAACATACACTACACCTACGGAACAAATGACCTTCGCAGTTAACGAGAAGGACTCACCAACAATCCTTTAATCCTGAGTAATGTCTGATCAAGTCCCAGGTTTTTAAGAAATATTTTTAATAACTGACGATCCTTCAGATAAATTCTCACAAATATCAGCGATCTCCAAATTACACTAAGCATTGGCCAGTTTTCAATTTCTCTGAGTATCGATAATGCCCTTTCTTCACACTTTGCTAGCTAAATATTCAATGGAGAACCCCTGGACATCAATTTCGCCCCCCACTTTCTTTGTGTTATAACGTTTATCGCAAGTAACAATGTTCTGTGATCTTTGGTAGTAGTTAAATATGAAATAAACTTGCATTCATGGTCTTTCAACGTCTATGACGTACGATTGGCATTTTTAGGACTGAGCCTAGATTTCCGATTGGCATTTTTTAAAAGTATCTCTTCATATTTTTTTCTATACAATGTGGTGTTGCTCTGATCGAAAGCATTGCCTGCTTCAAAAAAATGAAGTATTCGCGCACTAGTAAATTGTCACTTACAGTCAGGTACCGCTTCTCGAAAATTATAAAATAGCACGGATAGTATTTGTCAGTTAATTGTAAGTTTTCTCACAGTATTTTGGTGTAACACACTGTCAATGAAATAAATGTTTCGATCACCACTTTTCAAATTATAAGCCATAATAAAACTCGGAAAAACGACTACATCAAATCGAGGTGCAAGATGAATTAACAAAGTTACTGAATGTGCCGGTTACTTTGTGTTACAAACTGCAACCACTACCTACCCTCTAAATATTAAAAAAATGATGCCCAAAAATACTGCCCTACTTATTATTAAAGTTAATTAGTCTGATGAAAAATCTGTTCTCACATTTCCAATTCATTTCTAATGATAAATACTTCAGTTTTTTGTTACATATAGTTTAATCAAAACTGATTCCGTATTTGCCAGAAACGTAAGTTTGAAGGCAATACACAAATGTATAATTTGAAAAAGTAATATCTGTTCTTGTTTCCTTTTGTAGCTCACAGTAGGATTTAAAAACAACACTATTTCCCAGAAGCTTCATACGTTTGGCGATGAATATTTCACATTTATCTCTTCATATCTATTCAAACATATCCAAAATCCCTTTATTATTAGTTCACAAATGCGAGACACACCCTTCACATACACCCAAAATACGCAATAAAGTCTATTTCGCAATAAAATCTATTTCGTAAATAAATAAAAATAATAAATGAAAATACGATGTGGCGATGGCCGAGAATTGAGTTCTATCTGTTGAGCGTCATATGTCATGGTGTAGGGCTCTCACAGTTTGCCGAGGATTCAAATTCGATGTGTCAAAGAAAGTCGGGAGTAATATTCCGCCTTTTCTCATATTATGCGTAAAAAATGATTTTTCATATTCAGTGTGTCACTTAGTACTACATAGCTGACATCATGCGAAAGCTTTCTAAAAACGAGGTTTTCTCCCGCTATTTATATGTTTTGTAATTAATGAAATAATTATATAAGTCGTCATTGCCAACCATATTATTTATTAAAATAGCAGATTTCGATGGCTTAGCCATCATCATCAGTTTTCTGCTGTATGGGAGCCACAAAAGCGACTTCCTTCGTTTTTGTGGTTTCCATACAGCAGAAAACTGATGATGATGGCTAAGCCATCGAAAGCTTCTATTTTAATAAATAATAGTGTTGGCAATGACGACTCATATAATTATTTCATTGTAAATGCCAACGAAAAATCACCACAATTTTGAATCATCACCAATATTTTGAAATTACTACATTTTTTCATTTACACTATTTTTACATAATTTTATCTCTAATTTTTGTATAATTTTTATTTTTAATTCGTTTATTTTAAACATTATCACCAAAATTTGTATATCATTTTTTCATTTTCAGACGTAAACATATAAATTATTTGTTTACACCCGATGATGCGTGTAAATATCACGTGAAACGTTGGGCCAACATTATGTACACAATAAAAACTTATTTTGAAAAAAAGTTTATGGATTGTCAAAAAAAAAAAAGGATATTAGAGCTAAATTATTTATATTCATGTGATAATTATAATTTTCATACATTTTAACTGTTGAAATCTTTTCTTTTGCTCATGGGACAGCAACACTTTTTATATTATTTCTATGTATAGAACTGTTGAACTGTATGTATACTATACTACGTTATAGCAGTATTCATAAAGACTTTTTGTTAAAATATTTTTTTTTCGTTTTTTTGTTTTACCAACGTGCACACTACTTTTTGGAAAACAATTTTCTGTGGTTTTGTTCAGCGGCAATCTTATTGGAGATTAGCATAATATCCCTGTTACTTTAAATACGTTGCTTCGCGCAGCCGATGCTGTTGAGTGGATAGAAAGCACGAGTGTGGAAGGCGCATGCCGTGGCCTGGGAGGGGCGTGGACTGGGGCGGGGGCGTGGTCGGCGGTAGGAGGGGGGGCGTGCGGAGACAGCGCATCGCGCGTGATGCGGCGCTTCCGGAGCGGCTGTCCCCGTCCCCGTCCCCGAGCGCGCCCGCGTCCGCGTCGCGATTGCACCTAATATGCGACGGCGTGCGTGATCGTGTGTGGGTGCGTGCGCGTGGGAAGCGCGTGGAGCCCCCGTGGCCCTCTGCGGTCGCGCGCCGCTTCCGCCGCGTGGCAGCCGGGGGTTGGAAGGGGGCGGGGGCGAGGGCGGGCGAGAGGAGGACGAGCGCGCGTGGCCAAGTGTGGATTGCAGGAAAGGGGGAACACAACACGTTCGTTGAAAGGGGTGCTTCAGGAAACTGCAATGTGCAGCCGGAGGGAACGATGCTTCCTGCGACACACAATGCGGAAATATTCATGACGAGCAAAGTGTGGGAAATGTCAAATTATTGTTACTATTAGATGTATTTATTGTTAGGGTACACTCTCTGCTGTACTACATTTAGGCATTTCAATCTAACCATACATAGGAAATAAAAATAATGAAAACTTTGTTTTTAATTTGGAGTTCCATTAGTAATGTAATATTATAATTATATAATGTGATAATGTAGTTCACTTGAAATAAAATTTGTCCTATGCCTAGAAACACTATAAGATTGTTTTTCATTGATTTATTTCCTCACTTACTGAAGTATCCTACAGTTTTCGGGTATTTATTTACCATAATAACCTATTAGACGGAAATGTCGAAAAAGTTAATATTATTTCATGTTGTTACACCACAATGTGTTATCCGTTAGTAATAATTTCATGTATTCACAATACCTCTTTATGAAAGGAATCTATGTACTACAGATGACGTATATTGTGAAAATGAAACAGAATGAAATTGTGAAATTTAAATTATTCAAGTGATGGTTCACCTGCACATAGTTTATTACAAATTATTTGTAATAATTGTACAGTTTACGATATTCTAACTATATTATCCTATTAATTTAATTTGAAGTTGCGAACATGTTCAAATTTCTTGTGAATAATGTTGGCTCGCAGATTTCCACATGTGATCTATTTTCTCAAGAAATATGCTATTAATAGAAGTACATGATTCATCGACTGCATTAAATATAGTTAACACCATATTCAAGTCGCCAACTGTTCGATGATTTTTCAAAAATCGTTGAAATAATTAGTATTTAAAAATATTTGTACGTTGTGTCAATGAAATATTTAGTATTATTCTCGTCGAGAACTTGGGAATGCTGGTGAAAAATTATATACTTACATTTAAAAATTCAAAGTTGTATTAATGTCTCCAGATTTAAAAATGTTACAAACAAGAAAACAAATATTGTTTCGTACGCACAAGTTGGTGCAATCCGCATCTCCGTATCTGAGATATTTGCGAAGAATGTACAGTCGCCGTCGTACGTGCCTCACATGAATCTAAGAAAAGTATAACAGAAACGGTCAACTTGGAGCATATGCATGAGTGTTAACCTCATGGACAATCGACACACTTGAAAATTCACATGCGGAATGGTCATGAGAATAATTTATTATGCTTATTGTATTTTGTAATCCCATATTGTTATTTACAAGATATATATTGAATAGTTTCCTCAATTTTGCCTTAGTTTGTCCGGTCTAGGGAAAGGCTAAACCGACTTCCACGCGCTTTCCCAGGAGTATTTTGTTGGGTACCACTTAGACTAAGTTTTTTTCAGATACATTTTTTCTTTCACGTAAAGAAGAATAGTTTTTATACAAATATAAGGTTTTATTCCGATCTGTATGAAATTTTGTATACGTGACCTTGAAAATAAGAGACCTGTTACTTTCGAACCTGGTCTCCAAGCCAGCATTCAACAGAATGCTGGAGTTTAGCACTCATGGAGCCCACAATTGTTGGCAGGGATGTAGTCAAATCCAAGCAGCCGCCAGCGCGGCGTGGTTTCGCGGTGCGTCCGGCATGCGCGGAGGGAGCCTTGTGGGAGGCGGCAGAGTGCCGGCGCAAGGCGGCGGTCCGGGAGCAGGGCGCTGTGGGAAGGGGGCAGAAAGTCCGGGGCGCGGGCTCTCAGCGAACCGCAGGCTGGGGCTCGGAGAGCGCGCAGGTGTGGCTCCCAGGCCTGCCCCGGCCAGAGCTGTGGCTTCGGCGCTGGCGCCCCGCGCACGTCCAGCACCACAGCCCGGTCCCGCGCCCCGGGCTGTCTCAGCTGTCGCCCCGCCCGCCGAATCACCTCCGCTCGCGTCCGAGGTCGTCTGTTCACGCAGGGTTGGATCCAGACTTCCATTTTGTGAGAGGGCACGGTTTTATAGTGGAGCAATGGAATAATATTGGATAGTTTTTCATTTATTTCATTCTTTACTAGTCATCTTTTAGACAGGGAAAGGATTGGATGCTATATATAGTATATTCCCGTCCTACGCTGGCCTGCCCTGTCCCTCCACCCTCTCCCTTCTAAGCCTGTCCCGCCCCACTTTCACTTCCCTTTCCAGGACCGCCTTACCACTCCCCGCCCTGCCATGTTTCTAACGATCACCACCGTTGGTTGCCACCAACATTTCTATGGACAGCTGTTCACAGACAGGTGCCTTGTTGCACACTCTCGGCAAATTTCCAGAATACATATTAGACAGTCAATTACCCTGAGACAAATTACGCAATTGGAGTGAATCAAAATGCATTTAGAACGAAATTTTACGGAGTTTCAAACCATTTGATTTACTTTCGTGAATTTACTCACTGTTTTCAAGATGTTTCCGACAAAACGGATAAAGAGCACAGTTAATATTTATTCTAAGCGGAAAGAAAAAGGAATAGGAGTAAGTGCAAAAAGATATTGTTAGATTTGTTTGCCTGGAAGAACACAACAGAAAAATAACTTTTGTCTGTATTTATGTAATCCAAAAAACGTGTAAACACGAATGATGGATTTTGGTGGGATTTCAGGGTTGTGGGTCCCGCGACACTTCCGTGGTCCCATCACGAGTGCACTTACCTGACAGCATTCATCCGTTGACAACTCACTCCGTCGCAGTACGCTAATTTCTCCTCCCCTTACTGTCACATCCTTCGTGCTTCTGGGTCCCTGTGGCATGACATCACTTACTATAACTCATTCCCTTTCGTGCTCACAGAGACAATTCGCCAACACTCCGAGCCAGAGTTACTGTGCCCGTACTTCCACTTCCCGCCTTCACCTCAACCAAACACACAACATCCAACATCAGCGACGCATCTATTACAGTTACCACTACTTCTAACGTGATACAATTCTCCCACACGCTGTATTTAAACAAACTATTTGGCGAGTGTGTGTTCTTTTTGTGGATCAGCATAATAATATTACTGTCCTTATTAGAAAATCTGAGGGTGAATCTATTAAAGAGCTGTCATTTGAATTTCCAATATTCTGTTCTTGTAAACCAGACTACTTTATGCACACTTCGAACGATGAATTATGTATTATGTATTACGATGATTTTTGCCACCACGTTACAAAAATTTAATTGTATTCATCACTGCCGTTATTCTTAACCAGAGAACTTTGGTAGTGGTTAATGCTAGTATCGTTTAAGAGTAATATTGGTTTAGAGGCGATTTGTCGTTGGAATTCCAAATAACATAATTAGAGGCCTTGTCTTTGTCAACATTCTTTTTGGCAAAGACAGCGCTTCTAATTATTATAATTAAGGGTCACGCACCTTCACAAACTACTTTATGCCGAATCACCTCGAATTAACGTCTACTTTAAAAGTACATTTTCCTTAACCTTTTGTAAAATAATATCGACCATTTTCAAAATAATATTTCCCTCAAAGATGGAAGAATCATGACTCCCAGATCGCCCAACAAATCATCACTGACCTTATCACTATCGTTCAGTATCAAAACATTCAGTGTTCCGCCTCCGCCGCCCGCACCGCCGCCGTGAAATTCCAGCGTCGCCGCCGCCGAGGGCGACATCGCCGCGGGGCGGGGCAGGCCGGTGGGGGCGGGGCGGGGCGGGAACGGCGCGGGGGAGGGGCAGGCGAGCGGGGCGCGGGAAGCGGCGCGCGGGGCCGCCTCATCTGCATGCGACATCCCCCGGCGGCGCGGCGGAGGGAGGCCGCTCGCACGCATCGATTTTGGAAACTCGATCTTGGGCCCCAAAATGATTGAGTAGATTTTTCCATTACCGTGAAGGGCACTAGAGGCGGCGAGTGGCGGCAGCGGAGCCTCCGCTGCCCGCCGGCCCCATCACCGCGGCCACCGCCGATGTGGCCGCCACCACCGCCGCCTCCGCAGCCGTCATCTCCACGGCCGCCGCCGCCCCTACGCCACCGCCATTGCCACCGCCATCGCCACCGGTGCCGCCTCCACCACCCTCTCCGCCGCCATCGCCACCGCCTCCGCCTCCGTCTCCGCCGCCGCCGTCGCCGCCCCTACGCCACATCCATCGCCACCGCCGCCGCCTCCATCGCCACCACCGCCCTCTCCACCGCTTTCTCCGCCGCCCTCTCCGCCGCCATCGCCTCCGCCGCCATCGCCGCCGCCACCTCCGCCACTGCCCCCGCTGCCACCGCCACTGCCACCGCCTTCGGCGCGGCGGCCGCCGCCGCTGGCGCCGCCACCGCCACCGCCACCGCCACCGTCACCGCCACCGCCGTCTGCCGGGGCTTCGGGGGCCGCGAGGGACGCGCGGCTGCGGCTTCCCCGGGGGCCACTCGCTGAAGCGGGCGCGGGGCGACGGCAGAGTGGCGGGGGCCGCTGCACTGGAGCCGTGGAGAGACGAGTCGTGGGAAGGTCCCAGCCACTGAGCTTCTTTATGAAATGCACGGGCTGGGATCAAAGCCTCTTTCTTCACAAAAGCTCTTTCCCGCCGTTCGAATATTTCCGAGATCTTCTCGAATTAAAATACTTCACGATGCCGAAAACAAGCATTGACACGATAGTTTTCTACGTACATCCCTATCCTCGTCACACTCTCGCGGGTCTGATCATGGTATGATCATGGAAAAATCATCTATTGAAATTCCATGCAGATCCGCCGACGTGTCAGTTTGAATGGATGTCACATCCGCAAAACTCTCCCCTTTGAAAGCAGATTTGAGATTGAGGAAGAGAGAAACACACTAATAAAGTTCTTGCAATCGTTTTTGTATTACGTAACGTATTTTTGTACGTTATTTTATTTGAATATTGAACTTAATTGCACTTAATCCTGGAATGTTGGAGTTTGAAGTGTATCATGAGTGATTGTAAATTACAAGTTGTAACAAAAGGGCGAAGCGGTTTGAAAAAGATAAGTTTTCCAAACTGTTTTCATCTGCCAGGGCAAAAAACATTCATAGAATATATCTACGAGATATATTTTAAGTAGTCATGATAAAAAGTTTGATAAAAGCATTCAATTATTAGGAATTTTAAAAAAATGAAATCGTCTTGGGCATGAATAAAAATTTATAAGTAAACATCTTTTACAAACCCTTCCACAAATATCTTCGACTCTAATGAATTAATTTATTTTCAAAATATTTCTATTTCTGGTTTCAAATTACCGATTACTGGTTAATTGAGCTGCAAGTACGTAGGAAATAGTCGATAGGCCCCTGAAACATCGCTTTTGGGGCCGTCACAATGATATTTACATAACTGTCAACTTTTGCATTTTTTTCTGTTCTTTAGTATCAATTTCTAATAGATTGTTTTAATAGTTGGGAACTCTTAATTGAATTCAAAATACTGCCTATTTTAAATGTCTGATACTAACTAAAAAAGGATATCTTTTGAATTTTCTACGATTATCTAGAAAGCAGGGAGCATAAGGTAAGAGACGAAAGTGATAGAAAGCGAGAGAGAAAAATTCATCTTAGAACTAGTGAAGATGTGTGAAGCGTATAAGGCTTACTTCGGGATGTCCGTGGGAGACCAGGACTAATCCTGAGCTCCACATGTAACTTGTGCGACCTGTAATATCGCTCTGGAAGGATGGTACCGAGGGGAAAAGTGGCTATAAAGTTTGGTATTCCAAAACTTTGTCGAGAACCCACGGACCATTGAACGCAACTGCTACATCTGCATGGTGGATCCTTCTAAATGACGGATACCTCCGAATACATTCTTTCATCAGGGTATACATTAAGTAACCTCTGCCTTTGCCACCGCCTGAGTTAGGCTCGGAGCGAGTATTGCCACTTTTTCTGCAGCGACTCGGACAGGGAGGTTCAAGGGTTGGAGCGCGGACCGAATGTATTTGCGAATCTTGCTGAATAACTAGTTGAAATGCAGTCGCTCTATGGAGTATAAATCTAGCGTTCGTCTTCTTTAATCGATATTTTTCCGTGGTTTCTCTAATCAATACCTGAAAAATGACTTAAAAGTATCCTGACAGGCCGGCTGCGCACGATCTTTCCTTTCCCTTCTTGGTCCTATCCTCTCCCATTACACACACATACACACACACACGAGCACTACACTACCATACTTATCGGGAGACAGTCGGAAGGTTAGAGCCTGTACCAGCTGGGACAGTGTCCCACTGGGGGAGATTCATGAGGCTGGAAATCCCCGGCACGCCGACGTGTAGGTCGACGCTAATTTCATCAACCAGCGGGGAAGGAACAGCGCCATCTCCCGCGATGAAACATTCACTACACTAACGGAACTAATTATCATATTAGTAGATGGACCCGGACACAATAATCAATCAATCAATCAATCAATCTGCCATTTCGTTGACCACTTACAGTTGGCTGCTTTTCTTAAATAAATTATAAAATGTAATTACTAGGGAATGTGTACACAAATCATCAATTTTACACGTCCTTGGGAGTTAAATGATCTTACACATTTATCAAGACGCGGGCAGTATTTCGATGAATTACGAAAAATGTGTGCATACCTAGCGTAATTAAGAACTTTTTAATCATTCCTGGTAAACCTTTAACGCTATCTTGATTTTAATGAGTGTTTGAAAGTTCTCAGGAATTTATTTTGCGCTATTAAGACGACACGTTTAGTTTTTAAAATAAACGTGTCGTCTTAATAGATGTCGTCTAAATAATGTCGTCTCTGTCGTCTTTTTCACAACCTAAGTGTAAAAGTATGTCCTCGGACAAAATTAAACTTTGCTATGTTCCAGATCTACAACAGAAATAAAATTAATATTACAGATATTTTTAATTTCAAATTTTCTTTCTTTTATTTCTGCTATTGATAAATTATTATCCACATTTGTGCCACGACTGGTAATTCAAATACCCTCAATCAAATCTATAGCTTTTCTTAAGATCTATTTTTTTACGTGAGTTAATTGCTAGAAATAATGTCTTGGATGTAATGTTTGGGTGACTGAACACTCCACGCCACTGCGATATCTATGATATGCGAAGACGAATGTGAACAAAATCGAGCGGGCGAGAAACAAATGGAGTACGCCTCGCACCGCCTACATGCGAACATGCGGCTTAAGACAGCGAAAGTGGTCTGCGACTGTTCGGGTTGGTAACGGTGAAAATCGTGACGCGGATTCAGGTGATGCTGCGGTGCAACCAGCAGCAGCACTGGAAGCCGAGCCGTCGGCCGTGCCCGCAGTGGCGGCTCCCCGGGGCAAGGCGCCCGCACCTGCTTCCAGAGCCGGCGACCGCGGTTCGCTTCCCAGTGGCCGCGCGGCCGCCTCGAGGGCTCCTGGAGCCCCAGGACTTCCAGGGCGTGTAGGGATGGCAAAAGAGGGGGCGTTGCGCAGTGCCTTCGATCGGTGTTGGCACAGCTCCGCCACCACCTCCAGCGCCGCCACCGCCAATGCCACCGCCATCGCCGCCGCCACCGCCACCGCCGCCGCCATCGTCAAATGGGCGCCTGGCACGGAATTCGACTATTTCAGCGGCAAATGGCCGTCGTTTGTCATGCGCGGCGGCGGGCGGCGCGGGCGCGGGCGGGGCGGGGAAGAGCGAGGCGGGGCGGGGCGGGGCGGGGCGTCCGTGGCGCTTGTGGGCGGCCGAGCGTCAAGACGGGCGGCGGCGGAGCGCACCGGCCGGCGCCATCAATAATGCAAGGCGCGCCGCAGGCCGGGCCGCGCGGGCGCCAGGTAACGCTCCCCATTACTCACGCAGCATCGCTGCGCGCACCCGCTCCAACTGACTCGCCCCGCCCACAGCGCCGCCCTCCCCCCGCCCCGCCACCGCCCCGCCGCAGGGGGCGATGGATGTTTAATTTAGGCGCGCGTTAGCGTTCGTGGATTTACAGGATCGCGCGCCGATAAAACCGTCGGAACGCGGCGAGTGTGCGGCGAGGACGAGGACGAGGACGAGGACGAGGAAGGCCGGAGGCGGTCGCTGTGTTCCGCGTTTGCGTGCGAAGCAGCTTTTCGTCGGGTGGGCCTAGGCGAGGACCTCGCGGAGGACGGGCAGAGGGGAAGGGCAAGCGATGGAAGCGGCGAGGACAAAGCGGCGTATCGCCCACTAAGGGTAGTAATGGGTGATGAAGGTAGTATGAAATGGCCGACGATGCGTGGTGTTGGGAATGGGTAATATCGGCAGCGCAGATCGTAACGTGGTTATGAGTTATGACAGGCAGCGCAAGGGAATATTGACTACTCACGAGCCTAGATGGGTGAGGGTGGTGCTTTGTGGTCGCTACAATAAGGTTAGAAAATAAGCTACATAAGGAAATTTAATGGTGAAAACAATGCAGGTATATTTGTTTTCATGCAACGACACACTTGCATAAAAAGGGGATATCTATAGTTATATTTTCAAAATAGTATTGTCCCTCGATCATTCGCTGCTCCTACAAACGTCCTGTCTTTGACACAACAATAATTTATTCATAATTATTTACAATGTACATACTGAGGAACAATGCAGAAATACCTGGTAAGGAAACCACCACGACTACTGAACCGTCTACAGCTTTTGAAAACGACTGAGAGAAAAGTGATTGAGAAATATAAATCACAAAATCTGAAAATACAACCCATGACATTTCCTGAGGGAAATAAAAACTATTGCTTTTATAGTTGCATGAACTTTTTCGTATTATTTGTAAGGTAATATATTGAACCAGTGTGTAAATTTCGCACATTTAAACGCAATTGATTTTGCGTCAAGCGACGGGTTATTTCACTTAGAGATCATTTCATTGATCCAACACGTCTCTGCCAGAGTTTTCAACGTGCAAAAAATCAAATTAGGATTTATTTTTGATGGCGTGGGATTCCGCATTCAACGAGCTTATCTCTATATTGTCACGGTTGTTCGACAGTTAAGTGTTCCAGGCATGGGCATAAATACTCGTAATCGTAATTCATACCTTTGTTTTCAAGAAAATTGCATTTCTACCAAATAATGTAGTGTATTGTAATTTATCTTCTTAAAAAAATAAATGTAAAAATTGGAACAGTTTTTAAGAAAATCTTGTTTACGTATTTCCGGAAAATTGTCAGGGTCTGGCCCGAAATTACGGGAAAACCACTTACATTACGCAAAAAACAGCTGAAAGCAATTAAATATCTAATACTGACAATAGATTTCATTTACAAAGAAATGTGTTGCTTCAATATCAAAGGTGTAACATAGGTTCCAATGAATTTGTACTTTCGCAATTATCATAATTTCAGAAATTTTATTGAATATCGTCTATTTCATTTACAAGTGCACTTTGCTCCATTAGAGTAAAAAAATGTTAAGAAATCATTTGGATTCATTTTTGAGAAAATTTTGAATTTTTTTCTAAGCTTCATATAAATTCTTCCCCTCTAAATAATTAAAAAGTACTTTTCAAATGAGCAGAACCTCGGGTTGGACTTGGACGATGTTTTAGTGGTGAGGATTTTCGTTTGGGGGCAAAATCCTGGCATATATATATATATATATACATATATATATATATATACATATATATATATATGTATATATATATACATATATATATATATATATGTATATATATATGCCAGGATTACATATATACATATATACATATACATATATATATATACATATACATATATACATATATATATATATATACATATATATATACATATACATATACATATATATATATATATATTGAAACCCAGAATATGTGTTTCATTACACTAATTAAATCATTAGTGTAAGAATTCAATAGCTATTCTGGACTGCGCGGTGCGAGCGCCGGGCGCTGCGAGCAGCGGGCAGCCGGCAACGGTCGCCGCCGCCACCGGTGCCCGCCGGGAGGCGAGCGTGAGAACGGCGGGTACAAGCGTGGCAGCGCGCACGTGCAAAAAGTTCGTTAGTTGGATTGAGGCGGCCGCCGCCGAAGGATGTGCCGACGTGCGGCCGGCGAAGGGGGACGATAACGGAGCGGCGACGAGCGCGGACGTGTGGCGAAAGCTCGCGAGTATTGCATGGACGCAGACGACACGCAATGTAACTATGCAAATATCAGAAACTGTAGTATAACTTGGTATAGGGGAATGGTCATGGTAATTGTGTGGTACGAAGCTGAGTTCGGCACGCATGATCGGCGCGGGTTGAACAATTAAACCCACTGACGGACGGTGATTCGAGAGAAGTGCGACGCCCTGGTATCAAGATCCTGGTCGGGGAGAATTATCGGCGCATCGGCCGTGGACAACTGCCACGCCATCCAGCGCTGACGGCCCGCAGCAGTAGTAGAGGTCGACAACCCTGTCGGCACGAGCGGTTCTCCGCATACCATAGGTATTCAACCGGGGCCCCGAAGGTATGAAAGTTGTATTTTACTCTTAATCTTGGTACCAAGGCGGAGTATAAAAACGGTGTCTGATTATGTAAATAGTAACTTTGATTTAAAATAAATCTTGTCATAATTGTATTTCTATGTATGAATAACTTCCCCAACGTTGCACCGACTTATCCTAGGACCCATTCACGTAAAAGACACCCTCTCTTAGTGTTATATTGCAGTGAAGATACCCGGCACCACCAGGTACGTCACAGCTGGCGCCCGAACAAGTGGATAACGTATAGTTAAGAAATGTGGCCTTGGAAAGTTGGTGAAATGTTGGAAAACAATGTGCATGTAATTGTTGTATAGTAATGCAGGGTACAGATGAGAAGCAGGCAGTGTAAAGTGTATTATTATAGAGAACAGAAAGTAACAATACATGTGTTAGCACAACATGCACAAGTCAAGTAAAAATAATGAAATGTTGATAATTACAAAAATGTTGTTGCATAATTAATTACGGGCTGACATAGGCAATTATTTGTGAGCATCCAATATATAGTTAATATTGTAGTTACTGAGGTTATGTAGGCTATACATGTACATGTTATAAATAATATAATGTAATAGAATTCCAAATCTTGTAAGACATATTAATAATATTTGAATGGCTTGGCAATTTTTTTATAACATGGAAATTAAAGAAATGGGGAAGTAGTAATAATTCTTGTGAGAATATAAAGGTGGTTAATAGTGTTGTACAAATTGTGCACATATTTGTTTTTCTCTTTGCTGGGAACATTCACTCAGTAGTGCATTATCTATTGGTGATGGTAAAGTTTGGGGAATTTAATAGAAAGATACCAGGTTGGGAAATATATACCAGCAGTGTAAATGTTTATTGTGAATATTTATATGATGTTATTGAGGAAAATTCAGGGAGGAAATATGACATGCAAATGTGAATGATGATTATGTACATAATATAGCAATAAGTGCGTTGAAAAGTAATTTCAATTAATAAGGGATTTACTATAATTTGAAAGCATTTATGTAATAGTGTTAATAAGTTTATTAGCAGTGTATATGTGTAAATGGTAATAGTATATGTATTGTATGGAGTATGTTTATGCATTGGTAGGTGAGTGGAGATTTATATGATTACTGACTTAATGTTATTGTGTTTTTTGGTGGTGAATGAGGGTTGTTCGTCATTAATCAGCAATTGAAATAGGAGTGAATTAAACCATTCACGAAGGATATACAGTGTTGTGGCGGGTATAGTTAATTCATAGGATAACTGTGGTATCGCTGGTAGGTGAGGCAAGAGGAAAATCTGTGCGGTATTGTAGTGTAGTGGGAATCGATCGGTTAGCTCAAAGCAACAGAATGGAGGCGCAAAATATAGCGCTGGACCGGGAGGAGAAGGCGGATGAAGTAAGGGAGATAGATGTAGGAATCGATAATAGCGTGTCATCGGAAAGCAGGGATAGTGGTATTGGAAGTCGGTTGGATGATACGTCAGGGGACAGCTTCAATAAAGATGTACAAGTCACATCAACCCCAATGAACCAGGCAGTAGGAAATCCAAATCGGGGGGGTGGAGAAGATAATAATTCAGGTATTATGCAGATGTTGATGAAGATGTTCGAACAACAGAGCATGAAGATAGAGGAGCAGATTGGGAAGTCAGCTGAAGAACGGGATAGGAAGGCAGACGAACAGAATAGGAAAATGCTCGAACAACTGAATGGGAAAATGGAGGAAACGGACACGAAAGCAGAAGAACGAAATAGGAGGCTAGCTAATGAATTAAATGAGAAGGTGGAAGAACTGGATGGGAAATTAAAGGAACAGATTAGGAAGTCAGCTGAGGAGCAGAAAATATTCACAGAGGAGCAGAACAGGAGGTTAGCTGAAGAACTGAATAGGAAAGTAGAGGAACAGATTGGGAAGCTGGCAGAAGAACAGAATAGGAAATTAGATGCAATAGGGGGGCGAATAGGACGCGCCGAAGAACAAATTGTGTTAACGAAGAATGAGATGGCCAAAATCGCGGAGCGGGTAGAAAGTCACGAGCAATGGACCGCCGAAGAATTAGGGAAACAGAAAAAGGAGTTAGAATCCCAAGTAATCAATCTGGGGGGAGAATTAGAGAATAAACTATACCAGCAATTAGATGATAGAACCGCTAAGCAGGACGAAAAAATTGAAAGGATACAATTGGTAGTCAAGGAAGAAATGCTGGAGAATAAGAGGGAATGTGAGGAGAAGGTTGTGTCATTACGAACAGAGATTGAACAAATAAAAGAATGCAAGGCATCCCCAATCGCAGCAAGCGGGACGGTACCATTTACCCCCCCAAGATCACTAAAATTTTCAGGAGACGGGAAAGAAAATCCATGCATATTTATGAAGGCAGCAGAACGACATTTAGATGTTATCAATACTTCGGAAAGGTGTAAAATACAATTATTATATTTAATGTTAGAAGGCAACGCAAGGATATGGGCCGATACATTTGATAAGTTTCCCGAATCAGTAAAGGCATTTAAAGATCGATTCCTTGAGCGGTATTGGAATGAGGAAATTCAAATTAATTTTAAAATTAGCCTGATGAATAATCATTACAACCAGTCCATGGGAAGTTTGCGGGAATACGCAACAAGGCGTATTATGGAATACAAAACGCTATCCCCACCGATGAGCGATCAGGAAATAATATGTGTATTGACGAGACAGTTCCCAGTCACAGTGCAGAATCTTTTACGTAGTGTGCAGCACACCGACTTGGAAAGATTCCAGAATGTGTTAGGAGGGTACGACTTGACATTTGCAGGCGTACCAAAGAACAGAAATGAAGGGAATGTTAATATGGTTAGATCGGAACGTAACCAGGGGCAAGGGAATGATAGGAGCAATGATTACCAGAGAAACCAACGCGGAAGAGGGGGAGACGGATGGAGACCAGAGCCGGGGAACCAGAGACCGGACTGGAATAGATCTAATTCAAACCGTACGGAGACGCGAGGTGGGGGCGGGAATGCACCCGACCGATTAGCACAGCCTAGCACAAGTAGTGATCAAGGACACTATTTAAACTAATAGAGTCCGCGGTGATAGGTGGCCCCATTGCGGACGCGGAAATCGATGACGTAAACGCGGTCTCCATAAACGCTATGCAGCCGGTAACCTACGATACCCAACCGTGGCGGAGATGTAAGAACTCAGCGGTCAGAATCAGGAAATGTCCCACGATATCGATAGAATGTGAAGGTATAATTAAAGAAGCTTTAGTGGATACAGGGTGCACGACTACAGTAGTATCAGAAGAAATGTATGAGGAGTTAAAAGCAACAGGAAAAGAAGTAATGTGTTTGCCTATGAATAGGGCGTATGTGATTGGGGCAACTCAGAAGAAGTCAAGCCCCATCACAAAACAAATCATGTTTCAAGCCAGGATTGGCAACCAAGTATATGAGATGGTGGCCCTGGTAGTCAAAAAATTATTGTATCCGGTAATCATAGGGACGGATTTTCTGGTCGATCACAGAGCAAATATAGATCTAGAACGGCAGGTGGTAGAACTGGGGAGCCAGGCGGTAGGATTTGACTTGGGGATGGACGAAGAATACGAAGCGTGTACGGGCGTAATGGCAGAAGATTCATTAGAAGAACAGCTGAGGCAGCAAACGGAGAAGCAGATTGAGAAGTTTGCGGAAGAACAGAGCAAAGAATTAGGTAAACAGAAAAGATCCGAGGAGGAACAGAATAGGAAGGCGGAGGAACGGAATAGAAAACTAATAGAAGAACAGAACGGGAAGGTGGTTGGAGAACAGATTAAGAAGCCGGCAGAAGAAATGGGAAGAATCACAGAAGAACGGAATAGGAAGCTCATCGAAATATGCGAAAAACCGTATGGGAAAGCGGAGGAACTGGATAGGAAAGATGAGGTGCTAAAATTTCAATTATACCATCAAGTAGACGCTAGGGTAGCGGCAGCAGACAGAAACGAGGGGATGACGAACCAAATCCATAAAGAAGTCAAGACAGCGGAGGGCAAAACGGTGGAGGTCCAAATCGAGGCCGAGGAGGATGTTTATAAAGTGAAAGTGAAAACGGAAGAGTTGAAGTTAATAATGGATGAAGAAGTGGACATGAAAATAGAAGAAATGGAGCGTATAATAGAAGAAGAAATCGTGGAAAATACACGAGGGTGCGAAGAGAAAATAGTACACGAAGAGGTTAAACAGGAAGAAGACGAGAAAATGCCGCCAAGTGTCAAGTATGGGGTGACACCAATTATGCCTCCAAAGTCGATGAAATCTCTGGGAGATGGGACGGAAAACCCTAAGGTAGTTATGCGAGCAGAAGAACGGCACCTAGCATCAAACAACATATTGGAAGGATATAAGGTCCAGTTATTACACTCAATTTTAGAAGAGAACGCCAGGACGTGGGCAGAGAATTTTGGTATATTTCCGGAATTTTTAAAGGTATTTGAAGACAAGATTTCCGTACGAAAACGGAGCGAAGAAACTCAAATAAACATCAAGAGCGACCAGAGGAATAGCCATTACAACTACATCACGGGAAATAGTAGTGGATACAGAATGAAGAGCATTATGGAACCAACAACATTAGTTGCTCCTATAAAATATCAAGGAATTAGTTGCATGTTAACGCAACAGTATCCTGTCACCGTGCAGAGCTTACTGGGCAGAGCAGATCATACCGATTTAGGAAGGGGTTTGAAGATATTGGAGAGGTACGAAGTCACCTTTGCAGACGCCCCAAAGCATGGGAATGAAGGAGATGTAGGCAGGTCCAAAATGGAGCGAAGTCAGGGGCGAGGGAAGAATGATGGTATAGTCAACCATTGGTACAAACGTAGAAGAGGTCGTAGCTGGAAATGGGACGACACTTACCAAGATGTGCCCAACACGCTGGAAGCTATGTCCTACAACTGTGATTTAGGAAATCAATGTCAGCAAAATGGGGATGAACCGTCATACAAGAAACAAAACATAGTAGGACACCACAAGCTTCAAATCGGAAACCTGGTCAACATGTATGGAAAATAGTGAAGTGTAAATAGTGTAATATTAGTGTTAATACAAGTAATCACATGTTAATTCGATTCTAAGTTATAAGTGTATATAGGGCGTCGAGGAATATGCAAAAGAGTGCAACCATCGGCAGTGACGATGTTACTAGTGTGAATTTTGTCCAGAAGCGGGAAAAATTCAAAAAAAGAAAGGGGGGGGTGATGAAACCCAGAATATGTGTTTCATTACACTAATTAAATCATTAGTGTAAGAATTCAATAGCTATTCTGGACTGCGCGGTGCGAGCGCCGGGCGCTGCGAGCAGCGGGCAGCCGGCAACGGTCGCCGCCGCCACCGGTGCCCGCCGGGAGGCGAGCGTGAGAACGGCGGGTACAAGCGTGGCAGCGCGCACGTGCAAAAAGTTCGTTAGTTGGATTGAGGCGGCCGCCGCCGAAGGATGTGCCGACGTGCGGCCGGCGAAGGGGGACGATAACGGAGCGGCGACGAGCGCGGACGTGTGGCGAAAGCTCGCGAGTATTGCATGGACGCAGACGACACGCAATGTAACTATGCAAATATCAGAAACTGTAGTATAACTTGGTATAGGGGAATGGTCATGGTAATTGTGTGGTACGAAGCTGAGTTCGGCACGCATGATCGGCGCGGGTTGAACAATTAAACCCACTGACGGACGGTGATTCGAGAGAAGTGCGACGCCCTGGTATCAAGATCCTGGTCGGGGAGAATTATCGGCGCATCGGCCGTGGACAACTGCCACGCCATCCAGCGCTGACGGCCCGCAGCAGTAGTAGAGGTCGACAACCCTGTCGGCACGAGCGGTTCTCCGCATACCATAGGTATTCAACCGGGGCCCCGAAGGTATGAAAGTTGTATTTTACTCTTAATCTTGGTACCAAGGCGGAGTATAAAAACGGTGTCTGATTATGTAAATAGTAACTTTGATTTAAAATAAATCTTGTCATAATTGTATTTCTATGTATGAATAACTTCCCCAACGTTGCACCGACTTATCCTAGGACCCATTCACGTAAAAGACACCCTCTCTTAGTGTTATATTGCAGTGAAGATACCCGGCACCACCAGGTACGTCACAATATATATATATATATATATATATATATATATATATATATATATATATATATATATATATATATATATATATATATATATATACGAGAGTATTGTCCCCAGACAGAAGGACGAACAAACGTTCAGACGAACTCATGGACAGGCGAATTTTTTTAGAGTATTACATACTTTTTTATATTGGGTAAAGAATATAGAGTATACGAGAAAATTAAGAATTTTCTCTACGTTTTGCTTCAGAGACTTAACACATTTGGATGAATCGTGATCTGGCACAGCTTTTTGCAACCCCTAGCAGGGATCATAAATTTTTCACGGATCGATCGTGTTTTGAACCCGGGCGTAGGGGTGAGCGTATCTCATCTGAACACCACCTTATTTAAAATAATTAATCTGTTTAATCATCATTCACCCTCAATACGTCCTTCATTTGTTAAACCATGGAAACCAAAAACCAACCACCGTTGTGATCACCTGTCCAAAGATGAAAACCTCTCCCTCGCCTATCAGCTGAAAGAAGTATGACATTCCGCACGTACGCAGCCAGAGAAGGAAAGCTTGCGCACTGACCGCTAAGTTTTATTGCCTCTACTTCAACGACATTAATATTTTCTACCAATTGTAGCATGTGAAAATTTTCTCCCAGATCCAGCGCATTCGACATTTCAAAAGCATACTCTATGAAGAGGAGGTGAGAGTTCGAAGGGCGGTAGAGGGTGAGGATGGCAGTGATAGGAACTGCTGGCAACAGAATTCGTTCGAGAGGGAGGGGACATCCTGTGTGGTCACAGCTGAGGGTGGCGCAGTTTATTGGGAGGGCGGCTCGCAGGGGAGGGTTTCGACGCGGGGGATGCGATAAGAGGGCTTTGAAGAGGACTGGGGGTGCCGGAGGGTGACGATAGCAGCCACAGACGGTGGTGATGGGGGAAAGGACAAATGACAGGGAGAGCTTGCAACGGACGGTTAAAAAAAACTGAGGGCAATGAAAAAGGTTTTCTTATTCATATCATGAACAATTTTCAATGTACTTATATATCATAATATGAATAAAGAAGCCTCCGTTTTTTTTCGAAATGACGAGGTCAACCCGTAATTAGAAATAGGCTCAAGTTTAAATTACTTGAATGGATAGACATATAGAAAAATGGACATTTGGTAGAATTACATAAAAATAATTGCACAGTACATAATAATAAAAGCACTGAACTTCACAATAATAATACATTGCTCATTACTTTGCTACATATACTTTAAATCAAAACACGTTTTTCTTATTCTAAAAGGTACACTGATTGCAGATTAAATATTATTAGTAATATAAAATACGCTACATTAGTTCTAACTTCTTTGTAAGCGTTTGTACAAAAAAAATTTCAGAGACAGTTGACGGTTGTTTCAATCATACTAACAAGAAAAATATTAGATATAATACACCTTGAAAGTGAAATAACATTATTCACCCATATAACACCCAATGTCAAACATGTTCGATGAAAGTGCCATCTCTCTGAGGCTGCCATATGGCTCCAACAAAATTTCATGCTTTAACGTTTTTGTCATACGAATAGTGAATGTGAATATTTTCAGTTATATGATAGTTTTGAAATTGTCGCGAGATAATGAGCCTTCCCGCTACCTTAAATGAAGTATTTTCAAATAAATCCAGAACGTATTTGTCATATTCAACTTCTTTGTATTTATTTACGTTGTGTATATACTTACTCCGAGCATTGTTTTCAGAATTACCGGTACCATTATTTTCAGAATTACCGGTTTTGTAATTCTTCAATATTTTATAATTGTCTTCGTTTTTACAATCTTTCTTGAAATACTTCTCGAGATAGACCACGCATTTCGATCTTTTTCCACGGTTATTTTCTTAGCTTGTAGCAAATGTTCACATGGCCCTGTTTGCTTCTGGAAGGGAAATAAAAAATTAATCACCAAAAGTTAGTTTGTAATGTTCATTGACTAAATTATTATTCCATTACTGTTATTCTCATTCTCGCTTTTGTTTCAAACTTAGTTTATTGTTGCCATTTATAATATTCTACCTAATGGTTCCTCAAAGCGGTATGCCCCCAGGCCATAGCAATGAATCTGCGTTTTCTGAATCAGCAGCTACAAGAGAGCCAATAGCTGTGAGTAATAACTATGCTACGATCGTCAAGTGGATGGGAGGATGATTGGCAGTGAGTATGCAAACAAGTTAAAGAAAAACAAAAGGAGTTAAATAGTCATGTCAGAATGAACAACAAAAGACAACAAGAGTGAACTGCGAGAAGAATAAAAAGAGCAAGAAGTTCTAGAAACGCACAGGGTCAAGAAGAAAGTACTACATCTAACACCTGGGAAGTAAATCTATCATGGATTCATCGCCGAATGTCCAGTACGTACAACGTGAAACGCAAGAAACAATCTAACAGACATAATGCGACATCGAAAGGGCTTAATGCAAGTTTTTCTTTCATGGAAGACAAACTTTAGCATTACCACCACTGCGGTAATGATAATTCAACCTTGGCCGCATATATTGCTTATAAACGCCAAAAAATCTGTCAAATGGAAAGAAAACTATCGTGTATCTTTAAGTACCTCTGTTTTATGCATTTAATTTGTTTTGTTTCTGTCATGATGTTGCTGTGTTTTAGAACTTACCTACTTGTTTGAGCTTGCTTGAAAATTGATCGATACCGTTCGTAAGTCTTCTCTTACTTTTAAGATATTTATTATACATCAAATTAATCAAATAAAATTAATTACACGCCAATTATGAGATAAGCGTGACAGAAAATTACACGGTTGGGGTAATGGAGATCGAGGTGAAATTTATATATTTGGCATTATTTTACTGGCATTGTATTGTGGTTATGGAAAGATATGTTGTACCTTTACCTGTTTAGATCCGTCTGACTATCCATATCAAAACATTAATCGTGAATAGATATTTCCCGAATATCTTTTCACTTTAAAAACCTACTCACAGAAGGGAACTCTTGATGCTATATCCATCAGTATAGTGAGAACTACTACACCGAATACATTATTTATTCTAATATCTTTCTACGATTACAAGTAGAGACAAGATCCCCGCGTGAAATAAGTGTTACATCTGTAGATGATAGAGATCAACAGCAGGGATTGCAAAACTGAGCAGGTTTGGACTGTCATGAACGTAAGTATCTGATATCCAGGTAACTTAAACCCCCGAAGTCTCCCTTACAAAAAATGAAAAAGAAAAACCAGAAAATAGTATCATTAATCCAGTTTCTTTAGTTATATACTATGCAAAAACTACAAACTGAATGAATCCTAAGGTTTTTTTTCGTATCTATATCTGGATTCTAAATATCACGAACCCTACAAATCTCATATCATTCGTGCACCGGAAAAGGCGATTATTCGTCAGGAAAACTCATTCCTGAGCCCTCGTAACGAAAAGATGGATAAATATTGTATATATTTTTAGCAACTTACTTCCTCGTTATGTAGTCAAAATCCGTTTGTGTATTTTTTTTAATTCTGAAAAATCGATTTACAGCAAAATGTCGGTTCCTCTCCCCGTCTGTTTGTGGTCACCGCTAGCGCATAAATCTTTTAGACGATTCCTTTTTTTTTTTTCAAATTTGACATTCCCCGATTAATTTAAAGGAACTCGAATCTGTGAATTTAAAATATATATTTTAATTTCTGAATGTATTTCTCAAGAAATTTTAACATTTTCAAAATTATCTCAAAAATGGCTCCACATTTCTTACCACATCAATATAGATGATAGTATTTTTTATTTAAAAATTATGTTTCTCAAAGATAGATCTTGAAATAAAATCATGCAAAAATTGTTTGAAAAAATGAGCAGTTTTCACGTAATTTTGCGTGAAATATAGGCAATTTTCAAACAGTTGTTTTCTAAAAAAAATTGCTCCAATTTTTTCTTTAAAATTTCTTCACAAATATACCAAATAACAGTAAAGATTGGAGCTTGTTCCATTTCCTGAGAAAACAGTATTTTTTAAAATTGCAAATTTGAGGGCAGTAATTTTTGTCTCAATAGATATCTGTTCTAAAAAATCAGGTTTTTAAAATTGTTCGTGTTTTTCAAAACACAAGTAGACGTAAATTTTGCTTCAAGTTAATGCAAATTATAAAAAACAAGTTCTCAGAAACAGCTCCAATTTTTTTCTTGAAATTGTTTCCACGGATAAAACAAAGGCCGCTTAAAAGACTTGCGCAAGTCTAATTTTCGTTTAACATTCTCATTTTAGTGGCTCATTTTCCACCATAGCTAGCTCAAAATCAGCCGTTGTTAGGAGAATCCTAGCGGCCGTCTGCTATGATTGGTATTTGTCAGTGGTGTCTCTATTCAATACCAGGCTAATGCCGGTGCAGTACACTAACAAATGACCCACGGACCTCACGCGATCTATCCATATTTTTCCTCATCCTATACTGGCGTCTTTCACACACATTTACAATTACACATGTTGGAAGAAAAGTTGGGAGCTTAGAGCTGGTCACGGTTGAGGTTGCGCGTCTCTGCATGGAGGTACCTGAAGAGGGAAATCCCCCACAAGCCGACCTGTAAGTCTGCGCCGGATCTCATCATCGTGCCTGCGATACCGACATATCTCGTGATAAATCATTAACTATACTAAAGGTACTAATGACCATAGAAATTGGCAGGCCCGGAAATATCAATCAACCTAATCCTGAGTTTATGTCACGCCGATCGGAGGCAGGCTGGGGCAGTCTCCGTGACAAACAGTGGAGCACGGTGGATGATTAGACGACTACGGTGACAACGGGCGCGACGAGGGCGGACGGCTCGATGCGCCGGGGAGCGATCTCATAGGGTGGGAGATGTCTGTCGCCGCCGCCCACGCCCTTTGATGAACACAGGGGACTGGGGCCACCCTGCAGTTAGAAGCGCGAGGCTCTCGGTGCTTCGCGCCCCCGCCCCCCGCCCCCGCACGTGTCCCGATCAAAAGCACCGCGCGCGCCGCGCAGCCCGCCCGTCGGCGCGAGCCGCCCTCCCCCGCGCCGTGCGCTCGCTTAAGAAGGGGAGCGCGCGCTTCGGGACTGGGCGCACAATCACGGCCGCGCGCATTGCACAGTTCACGCCCGGGGGCCATGACGTCTGGGACGGGCCGCCTCGAGATCATCGATACCTGACGCATCACAAGCACTTTATTTATTCCTTATTTATTTAACGTCAAAAATCAGTTGAAAACTGTGTGACGTGCTGTAAGGCTGAAGTACAATCTGAGCAAGTTTTGTTGAGCTCTGGGATCCCTACCTTAACTCACTCCAGCGGTCCCTTATAGCCAGGGGTTAATCACGTTGAAATCTTATTTTAGTATCTGTAGATGCGGATAACAGTTATTCAATCGGAACGACATAGTGAATGTTGAACTAGTTCTTGAAAGATATCGACGTGGCTGAGTTCCCGCGGAAAGTTCCGCCAGTACAGAAAATGTATAAAATGAATATTTCCTTGCTGTACCTCAAAATTGGAATATATTTTAACACGAACATGCAGAAAAATATTGTAATATATTGCTAAATGCATACCTAATTAATTCTTAGAGATATAAAAAGTTTGCCTTCAATTAGATTGCAATTTAGTCTCGGGTCCACCGTCGACACACACACAAAACATATTGTTTTTTTTTCGAGTACGGGAATGGCATTAGTAGGCAACTGTTAAAGAGTTCTCATTTCTTTATTCTGTATTCGTTATTACAGTCATATTTCATAAAGGTTGATTAAACAAGGAAAGTGAGAGCAGAAGTGCGTTGTGTGTGGCAACATTTGTCTACAAGACCAAATATTTTCTGTGTCCAATTTTATATTAATGAAACGGGTTTTTATGTATCCTAGATTACATTTGGGACCAAGAAATGCAGCAACCTAAAATGCAATTCAGTAGAGCTAGTAAAATGATATGTATAAAATTTAAGTAATCCATTTTCTCTTCTAGTCCGATTAAAATGAGGATGTGTGTCATATTTGTTCAAAACAAGTCACAAACAAAATTTCATGCTTATTTAAAACGTTCTATAGAGTCTCTAAAGTAATTTCTCGAGTTTTATAAATGTCACACTCTTATTTTAATCGATTAAAGCGGGATCTGTTATTTTCATGACGAATTCCGAAATAAAGTTTTATTTTACCTGAAACTCTATTTCGTCCTAACAGTAAATCCTTCGTGGTTTGTCCTGTTCTTTGCTTTGCTATCTCTAGCTATTTTAACACAATTCACAAACGCCGTTCTAAGCATACAAATATGTACGTTACGTACGACATCACTGATAACTCATTTTCGTTCCGTTTCGCGTTGTATACTGACATATAGTCAAGAACACGCAAACACGTGTACAAGGCAAAGTATACTTGAGTAAAAGTTGTCGATAAGATCTAGTGCTGACAGTATCCCTTGTTAATTACCCATCACCAAACTCGGCAGTTGGTTGCCCCTTCAGAAGTGTGTGTTAGGAGAACCATGTTGCCTTATTGACGTGTCACAAGCAACTTATTGTCTGACTACAAAATCCACGTAAACATTTGCCCACGACGCCGTGAAATAGACGCAGAGAAAATATTGAAATAACTCCTCTATTTAACTACTCCGACAAGGGAAGGGGGCGGCGGCAGACAGGAAGGGGCGCGAGCGAGAGCCTGGGGAAGGAGGAGGAGGGAAGGAGAGGGAGAAGGAGGAAAGGGTGGGCTGGCGAGATGGCAGCAAGAGCGCGTGGGGAGAGCGCATATCGCTAAACGCTAAACGCTAGCCCGGAGCCGACTGCGGCTCACACGCAAACACTTTAATCAGGTGCATTGCAATCGCAGGTTTATTAGCTGGGCAAACTGGAGACGGGGCCGGGGGGCAGGCGGGACGCGAGGGCCGGGCGAAGGGGAGGGCGGCGGCGAGCGCGAGCAAACACCGCCTCCACCGCCGCCGTCGCCCCCCCCCCCCACCGACGCGGTCCTCCGCCTGAAAAATAGGAGCGATTAAAGGCTAAGACGGCCGGTAACCAAACAGCTTAAGCCCGTGTCGGCGCAGCGCGTCGCCGGAGCCCGCTAGAACAAAGACCTCGGCAAATTTGGCAAGGAGGGAGAGGGGGGCCCAAAGGAGTCGGGAGCCCCCGTCTTCTCTGCGGGCGGCGGGGCGCAGCTGAACGTCGCGTAAGACCAACACCAAGACGCCGATCGCGACCGCCCGCCCCCTAGCCCTGCCCGGCGCCCCGCACCCCGCCCCTCCCCCTATCCGCTCCGCGACCTTTTTAGCCACGTTGGGGAAGAGGCTTATTAAGTTTGTCTCGTGAAACTGTGTTTGGCCTCTTGCGGGTCTTCTTCGGCGTGTCTTTGGGAGGGAGACGCACCGAGGTCCACAGAGGAAGCGAGGTTTGTGTTAAATAGGATCGGAATTCTGGAATGTCGATTATTACCCTTGGCCTTTTCTTTAAACATGCCTTTGAATTAACACGACACGTGAGGTATTAGCGAAGTCGTTCCAAAGCAGGTTCACTTCCTGTTACAAACTTCTGTTTGTAATAAACAAGTGGTTCTAACCTGAGGAAGAACCCCCTCGGATCACAGGCACATTCTTGGAGTGAGGAGGGTCGAGGTTGAGAGTAAACATGGTATTTCCTCCTCCTATATCAAGGCTTGCCTTCGTCGCAAATCTGTTGTTTGAAGAAGCGTCTTGGCGTATCTGTCCAATGAATAACGCTCTTAGATTTCTGTTCCCCCTACACATTCATTATTCCCTGGCCTATATCTGCGGCCTTTATCTCTCGTATCCGAGGGCACTAATGTCCTTGATCCTACCCTAAAAGGTAAATTAATGTAAACTAACTCTCTTTAATATTTCTGAACAGGACATTTATGAAAACCGACTAAAATACGATCAAGAAGTTGTATTATTGGGCGCATAAAATAATGCACTCATGTGAATGCAAAAGTCCTAAAATTTCATTTTTCAGATACATTAAATACATTAAGACAATTGTTAAATAATTGTGACTAATCACAAGTCTCATCTGAAAAGATTCTGTCTTGTCGCTGCAACTCGAGTCTGTAGTAATAGTTACATGTCAGGGCTGGGTGTAAAGAATAATTCTACATACAATTCGAAGATCATTGTTTTCAACTTTCGACGGACTATAACAAAAAGACAAGAGTAAAGAAAAAGGAATTTATTACCAAAACTTATGTATACCTTCAACTTATGAATATACAATATTACGTTACTTTTCTACGTAATTGCCGTACGATTCAGACATTTGTCTCTCTGTGGACGAGCTTTTAGATCCCATCATCGCCGAATGTTGCTGCCAGTGGTGTGAGATAAGCTCCTCTTTGGTATGGAAGCTACAGCCCATTCTTCAAATCCACGAAAAACTAAAATCACTATCCGCTAAGGCTGGGTTATAGTCGCCGATAAAGCTGGGTGACCAAGCACGTCCCATCTGCTAACAATGTGGTTTGGTTACAGCAGCACTGTAAGGGTCGGCACTGTCGTGTATAAGATATCCAGAAGCCAGGATTCCTGTTCTTGTGTTTGAAAGTTTACATCGTATACTCAACTCATTTGAATGACTTTCTGCTGCATTATACCCTTCTTTTTATTTAATACTTTTATTTTCTTATTTTTCTTCTTCTTTTTCAATTATACCTTTTTCTTTTTATTCCTCTCATTTCTCTCCTTCTTTTGCTTCTTCCTTTGCTTCTTCTTTTGTTTCTTCTTTTGATTCTTCTTTACTTCTGCGCTATCGATTGGCACTTGGCCGGAGGGTCAATAGTACCAGCCTTTTCGTGTGTGAACAGATCAGCTCAAATTGGCGATATGATATCGATAATAGCAGAATTTATTGTGAAAGAGATTCGCAATCTCCAAATCATACTACTTGTGAAGCGGATTAACTACATGACCGGAAGCTGAAAAAAACGGCTTTCGTAACGTTTTGAAAATATATGTGAAAAAAATCACATTTATACAAATTGCAACTTCCAGAGATAGTTTTTCCATAAGTTTTTAATTGAAAAGTTCGATTGAACATCCATATTTTTCTCCCTTTAGACAACATATTAAAAAATTATAATAAAAATTAAAATAGAATGCATTAGATAGAGCGAGAAAATATGAACATTTATTACAAAAATTACTATTTCTATTGTTACTATTGTTGTTATTAAGAAATATTAACTTTTGTTTTATCATATATTTTCGATATTAAAAAAAGGAAAAAGAGTATGTGACCTATTAGGAAGAAGTAAAATATGCGCACGTTTTCTTAGAATCAAAAATTGCATCCCCACTATTTTGCTGTACATAATTGAATGATGAATAAAAGTACCAAAAAAGCGATGTTAGCAACGTTTGATATTTTCTGTCCCGAGTTGTAGAAAACGTAATCGCATAGATTAACGAACTACAGACTTCATTTTATAATAATGCTAATAAAATAACAATCTACGCCAGGGGCTTTCCTCCTATCCCAACTAGCGAAAGCAGTGATCAGCAAATCGTAAGCATAATAAAGCTACAAATATGTCCAGAAGCAAAAACTACGGACCTTATCACTTTGTCATACCAAGGGAAACTGGACGAAAAAACTGATCAAATCTGATAGTCAAATGTTCACGAAGTAATCCCATCTAAATGTTAAATGTTATCATATTTAAATGTTCATACCGTCACTAAGAATGATATAAATGACTTAATCAAATCATTTGAGTAATTATTGATTAAATGAGAGACTCTAGAGTATCTCCAAATCTTCCTCGTACTCAAGGCAACGTAACCGCATTTTCTAATTTTGAAAGTTTGCAGACGGAGCTGATTGTCTTCACTGGATCGATTAGTGCTGACATGTTCGATTTTGCCTGTGTGCGATAATCGAATCATCGGTTTCTCGGATGCTACACAACGAGTCCAGGAAATTTGGCAAAACGCTGGGAGAACACGCTTCTTGCGTGATCATACTTCCGACAAAAAATCTCTTTTTTGTAGGGTAGTGAACAAGCGGTCTCACCCACGCAGTCCAAAAAAGATAAAGAACTTTTGATACTAAAATACTGAGGTGTACTGAGGTGTTAGTGGGGATTTGGTCAATTTGGATTTGGTTATTTGGATATGCGTTCTCCATGTTCTCGCGGAAGTAAGTCGATTTCTTCACGTGGCGCACGTTACACCCAAAACATCGGCGAGTTTACCGAACAAACTAGTTTTTTTTTAAATGAAACGAATTTGCTATCAAATTTTTACTAAAACGCGCTTTGGTGGCTTTCAAAGCGATTCAAATCAATAGAGTGCAACAGCTGTTGTAAAGATTTCGGAGTGCAAGGCAACGAGTAAAGATTTCAATTCTCCCCCGTGTGTTATACACAGTTTTTTATTTCCTCTTGCGTTAAAAAATAAATATAAATCGCATGGCTTCAAATTCATATCAGAATACGAATTCTGGAAGAAATTTCTTATGCTGCCCATGAGTAATAGAACAGGTGGACGGGACGGGCATTTTCAAAACTAGTGACGCTACAACAGCATGAACAGTCTCGCATTATTTGCAAAGGTTACGCAAATACTAAATCAATACATATTTGTATAATTATCGAAAAATTACAAGGTTACATCAAAAGGATATTTATGTCATGCTATTTTGTATATTTAGCCCTATCCGTTCCAAAAGCATCAAAACTATTCAACTTTTGGAGTTGTTTTTGAGAAAATCTTGTTTTTAAAATTGCCATTATTTGACACAAAATTATCATTACCAAAACTACTTATGTTTTCCAAAAGTGTTTTAAAATATTATTTAATTATCGAATTCTGAAGGAAAGATTTCATCAGGCAAAAGATCACTATATTGAATGATGTAGTAGGAAGACGAAAATAACTCTTACAACAATATATAAACTTTCTGAATTATGGAAAATTCAGAGAATTCAATGTAAGACGAACCTGCGTCAATTTATAACGTACATTTTTATATCTAAAAAAAGTCACCATATTTGAGAAAAGTTTGAAAATGGCATCGGTGCTTCATATAAAGTACACCCAAATGGAAAAACTTTGAGAAAAACCAATCTCTTTCTGGAGGTTAACACTTAATGAAGATGGCCGTTTAAGTAGGTTTCATTGTACTACAATTTGCCTGAAGTGGAGGAATTCTGGTCAAACTCAAAGGGCAGATATTTGCATAAATATACAGATATTTAAGCAAACACCAGCACTTTGGCGAAGGAACCGTGACATGTGCATGTACGCATCTCCCCTTAGACCTCCGCACAGTGCATGAGGCGGCAAGGGCGTTGCCAGAAGCGGATGACAACGGCGTTGGGGGGCGCGGGCAGGGGCGTCGGCGTAGGAGGCGCAGGCGGGCGCCGGGGGCGGGGGCGGGGGCGGAGGCGCGGGTTCGCCGTGGGTGGCGCGGACGGAGGCGCGTGCCTGTGAATGGGGCCGCCCGCCGTCCCCGCGGCTCCCGGACGCACTCGGCCCGTCGCACCCCCGCCCCCGCCCCGTGCCCACGCCCGCGCTCCGCCCGCCCGCCCACGCCCCCGCGTTCCTCGGCGCGGGCGCTAAGAAGTCCAGAAGCGCGTTAATTTCCACTGCCCGCCGCAGGAAGAGCCGGAGCCGGGAGCGGACGGTGGCGGGACGCGCAGTGGAAGCGAGGGTTGCGCGGGCGTGGGCGGCTGCCGGAGGCCCTGAGCGGGAACGATGTCTGCCCTAGAACGATGGGCTGACGACAAGAATTTCAGAGATGCGGCCCAACCCGCCCAAACGTACCACGCCGCTACACCGCACTCAGGAAGGTTGCGTTCTTTATTTCGTGCTTGGAGATCACTACAAACTTCGTCTAGCGTTTCTCTAAATGCCACTCTCATACTTTCGAGAGTGTCATACGTCTGCTGCGAGTAGGTGTGGTTACCGCTTCGTGAAATGTGATGCACGAGGGCTCTGTTATAAACTCGCAAAATGAATTTAAAACAAAAAAAATATTTTTAAATTCGTTAAATTTCATATTTTCCCCTCCGGGTTTTGTCTTTAAACTTAGTGTCCAGATATGAGAAAGAGTGGAGATAAGAACGTTCAGCTCTTCTTTAGAGAACATTTCCGGGAAAGAAGAAAAATATGAATATAGTATACCTACATCTTCTATCAAGTATTAAGTGTATTTTTGTATAATTCGTTAGTATTATGTGTGTAATGATTCTATCTATTAAAATATGTTTTCTCTATTTGTTAATTTTATTGTTATCCTACATATCTTTTCCCCCCTAGTCACATACAGTTTTTTGACTAATCTAAATCTATTATTTTATACTTTACTAGTCCATTATCGTTAGTTTTTGGACCTAAAACAAAACATGTAAAGGTGTACCCTCGCGAGCCTTTCCGATTCTTTATGTTCACGCGAGTCTTTTGAATGCTTTATGCCCGCTCGCCTACCAGCATAACAAATAGTATATCTTCTTTATGAATTCTATTTATTACACTTAAGAAACAGTAAAATTCAATAATTAAATGGCGTAATTCTTACCTAAGATCCATAAATCGACATAAACCTTATTTCTTCGATTTAGTATGAAAACTGCAATTTTGACACCTTCCTTGTGAATTTAAAATTCTCATAAGTGACTCATTTCACTGTTCCTGTTTCCGCGCGACCACGTACTACGTAGCATATGTAATATGCACATCGCTAACATCCTGAAAAGTTTTTGGTGTAATGGAATCTTCCACACACTTTTCGGTAATGGACGCAAATAACCTAAAGGAACCGTTACATTACGCAATTCACACGGTTATTTTCCATTCAACTTTCAAATACACTTCATAATTATTTTTATATATTATGGAAAGCAACTTAGATTTTTGGAGAATTTCCGTAGGAACTTCAAAATATTCTTTCATTTTCAACGGAGAAACGTACTCTAGACGGTGTTGTTACGAGTATGCAATAGTAATTAGATAAACATTCTGTTTTGCTTATCGACGCCATATTAACAACACGATTGCAATGCGTCTTTTTACTTCTGACGCAAGACAAATTGAAATATGTTCCGAATTCACTATCAGTATCGAAATAGGAAACCCTATGGTTTTGTGTGCGTTGCATGACGTGACGTAATGTGTTTGCCCCTCAAGCGACTTCCAACCCCTCGGTAAAGAGGCTCTCGGGCTTGCAAGTCGCTCCCTGGGCAAAAGCATTTACATAACGCCCTAGATTCATAAATTACTGCTATTATCCTTAGAACTGAAAAGATTTCGTTACTCTTTATCAGGAGAATATTATGTAATTATATGATTTGTTAAGTAATTGATCTATAAGTACTAAATGTGAATGTAGAGAGAAATAAATTATTGTTATTATCATTATTATTATTATTATTATTATTATTATTATTATTATTATTATTATAACGTTGACCGCGAATTGGTCATCTTTTGACCTCGCGAACGTGCCATCGAGGCCCAGTCATATTTTCCCAAGGTAGGTGCAGGTAACTTTTTTGTGAGGGATCAGCATTTCCATACAGATTCTATTTTTTACGACCCACGGTTGTTAACCCTGGGGGTATTATTATTGTTGTTGTTATTATTATTATTTAATTCATATTTCTATTACTTGTTCTGGAATGCACATAATTATGACATGTTAAATTATTTAAAATATTACTATAATTTTTAAAATAATAAAATAATTAAGTATAAATATCAGAATACTTGAAGCCAACTATTATAGACGTACTGAAATGGAAACCTGAATGATGAAGTTATCTGAAGACGAGTCATAAAAAATATTAAAGATATTTCTTTACATTAGTTCAACATTAAGTGTGAGTACTAACTTTAAATATATCAGTGATAGTTGTATTTCAGGCACGTTACACATATTTTTTTACCAGCGTGCGATACATTGTTGCTCTCCCTTCAGCGATAAAACATACAATTTCAAATATTGAGAAAAATGAACCAGTGGACCTCAAAACACACAACATTAATATTTATTTTCATTCTGACGTTCCGTCAAACTAAAATTTGATATCTTCAGAGATTTATGATATAATTTAGAAAAAATAAATTTCTGGACATTTTTTTTTTTAAATTGTGGATAAAATGTATCTTGGTCACGAAATTGGAAGAAATGTAAACCTATCTTGATATTGAACCACAACATATTTCAACAATTCTTGTAAAAGTTGAATATTAAATATTTAATAAAGGCTATAGCCGGGTAAGATGGTCAAAAGTGCCCCCGCACGAAATGAGTAATCAACTAGTGAGTGCTTTTACTAACACAAAAAGACTATTTGTGATGATATAATTCAGTCCCCATCCCCTCATCTCGCCTCTGAAAATGAGAAAACCTGAATTTTCACAAATTATTTTTTTAGCGAGATTTTTCCTACAAACTTATACCGACAAAAATACCCAATTAAAGTGGAGTAGTTTCTCTTTCATATGCTATTTTTTAAAATATTTTTTGGCGCCAAATTTGAACGTAAAAAAATTCCTAAATGTAAAAAAATGGAAAAAATCGTGAATTTCAGTATGTTGTTTTAGAGGTGGCGATCCCAAAAAATTCTCAAAAATGCCTGAATTATATACCTATTATCCCAGTATTTTTCCAGATTTTTTTTATTGGTGCGCCATATTGAAAAAAAATAAAAATCACATTTTTAACCTATTTTTGGCATATAAATACATGATTATTCGTTGTTCTATTACGAAAAAAATTCCCGAAAGTTCCTGTGATATCAGCAGGTATATCGGATTTTTTTCAGATTTTTTTTAATGGTGCGCCATATAAAAAAAATAAAAACTGCATTTTTACCCTATTTTTAGCATATAAATACATAAATATTCATTGGTCTGTTATGATAAAACTTCCCAAAAGTTCCTGTGACATCAGCAGGTATACCAATTTTTTTTCAGAATATTGTGATTAGTATGCCATCTATAAAAAAATAAAAACTGCATTTTTAACCCATGTTTATCATATAAATACATAAATATTCATTGGTCTGTTATGAAAAAAATTCCCAAAAGTTCCTATGACATCAGCAGGTATACCAAAATTTTTTCAGAATTTTTTGATCTGTGTGCCAACTATAAAAAAATAAAAACTACATTTTTGAGCTATTGTTAGCATATTACTACATGAATATTCGTTGTTCTGATGTGATAAAAATTCTCAATAGCTCCCGTGACATCAGTCGGTATAACAACATTATTTCAGATTTTTTGACTGGTGCTCCATATTGAAAAATATTGAGAAAACAATTTTTTCTTGTTTTATAAATATAAAACAAGGAAATTCGACATAAATACGTCAAATAGAATAAGCTAATAAAAATTTAACATTCATAGATGTTGGGTTCGCCGAAGCACTGTTGCCAATAATAAAGATCGACAGTCAGTTATTAATTCCGACAATCAGTTTTGACGCGCATACTTCTCAGTTCTTCGACGAGCTTAGTAGGCGAAAGAAATAATACGTGCGTTTTTTCTTAAATCGTGAAATAAAATAAAATCAAGTGAAAGTTTTGTTTTATTAATTGTAATAATTATCATTGTGAAGTAAGTAACCTTTATACATTCTAGATTCTAGTATATGTTATAACATTTGCAAAAAGAATTATATTAAGTTTATGGTTTCATTGTTTTTAATTATAGAATATGTCTACTGAATCACTGGATGTACCAGCAAAAAAGGCGAAAACGGATAATAGTAAATGTTGTCGTTGCAGCGTATATTTAAGGAAAATTGCAGGAACTAAAGAGACAATTTCAGAAAGTGAAGTTACATCTATAAGCAGTTTTTTAAATAAGAATGTTACAGCTGGAGATCAATTATGTCCAAAGTGTAAGAAAATTATTGGCAAAGCATTACGAAACATGCAAGAAACAAAAAGAGCGGATTACTATGAGGCACAGTTAACTTGTTCGCAAGATTCTTTTCATTTATCGCTTGATGAAGTTACACCATCAAATAGTCAAGCAATCTCGGAATCAACAGATGAGTATACGTATAATTCGCCGCAAAAAGTACCTGTCGAATACATTGAAATGCCATTTCCACGAGTCGTTAGTACACACAAATATTGTTGTTTATGCCATGAAAAAAAGAATATAGTACTAATACCATTTGATGCTCGAATGCAAGTGTTTGCAAAAATGAGAATTATGATTCCAAATGGCAATAGATGCTGTAAAGCTCATTTAATAAAGAAACGGTTTTATGATGAAGAACTTCAAAATATTAATGCTGTTGCTGATTCTTGTTCTATGGATGTACAAGTGGTTGCTAAATTCATGAAACAGTTATCAATCGAAGTAGATTCAAGTCTTCATGACAAAATTGGCAATTATTCTATGAGTGACGAAAAATTGAAGGTGTTAACAAGTTTAAATTGGGAAAACATTAACATGTTAGCTGAATTGTTAACCTCAATGAGAACATCAGAATCTAGAACTGTAGTCCAAGCACTCGTTGTATTTTTGTTTAAATTGAGGAGTAGAAATTCAAATAAATTAATATCTACTGTTCTTGGTTTGGAGCGTGAACAACAAGTTTCTGATTTTATCACATCAGTGTTAAATTCATTTGAAAAAGATGTTTTGCCCAACCGATTTGGATTCCAGGCGTTCAGTAGAGAATATTTCATAGATAATCATACTGCCATTGTCGCAAAGAAACTACATAATGTTGAAAATAATCTCATGATCATATGTGACGGAACGTATTATCGACACCAGAAAAGCAAAAACAACGACTATCAGCGCAAATCTTACTCCGTTCAGAAAGGCTTACCTCTGTGTAAACCTTTTACAATCTGTACCACTGATGGTTTTGTAATTGACGTACCGGGACCGTATTATGCGAATCAAAATGATGCTACCATTTTAAGAGATATTCTGTCGAAAACAGATGGCTTAAAGTCTTTACTTAAGGATGGAGATGTGTTCGTTTTAGATAGAGGATTTAGAGACGTCAAAAATGAATTGGAAACTGATGGTTATAAGGTATTGATGCCAGCATTTAAGGGAAAGCCGAAACAACTGTCAACAAAACAATCGAATGAGTCGCGTTTGGTAACTAAAATTCGTTGGCCAGTGGAAAGTGTTCACGGCGTTTTAGGTAAAAAATATAATTTACTGCACAATCAGTTGGACAACAAACTATTACCAAAAATTGGTTCGCTATGCAAAGTTGCATGTTACCTAAACAACACATTTGGCAAACGTTTAAATTCAGACCAGGATATGGTGCAAGAAGTTGTTGATCAAATCAATAACAGGAAAGATGTAGAGAACACGTTGGCAAATGAAATTGACGATAATAAATGGAACCGCAAAACTGTGCCCTTTAAACAAATCACTTCCGATGATTTGTTAGATTTCCCGGAAATGAGTGAAAAGGAATTGAAAATCTTCTTTACCGGGACATACCAATTATCACAGGCAATATCATATTTAGCAGAAATGTTAAATGGCAATGATAATATCAAACTGCGTTTCTTAAAGAAAAAAACAACCATCGTGAAATTCGAGGTTCCATCGAGGCACAAGAAAAGAACAGTTTATAAATGCTTTATAGAATATAACCCCAATAGCATCGGAAAATCGGGTATTCTACGATATGCATGTGACTGCGCTAATGGTAGACGCACTATCGGTTGTTGTTCGCATTTAGCTAGTATTATATACTATTTGTCTCATGCTCGTTACCTGTCTCGCATTCTCAAACCAGCTGAAAAATTGAAAAATATTTTTCACGCCGATGGCATTGTGCCAACGTTAGACGATGACACCGATGAAGACTAAACTGTGAGTGAAACTTCAATAGTGCATTCTATAAATTCAAATATTTATAATTCAACTGTTTAAAAATTGCGATTTATTATAAACATCTCTTTTGTCAATATTAAATAAAATTACATTACATAAAATTTTATCAATAAAATAAAAAATATTGCATTTTAATATTTTTTTAGTAATATATATTTAGACTTTGGCACCAAAACCAAATTGAAAAATATGTATATACAGTATATACATTCTTATTTTAAATAGAAAGTAAAATAATTATATTTAATACAAAATTATGGTTATAAAAGAATAAATTCACTATTATATGGCATAAATACGGCAAAAACAAGAAAAAATTGTTTTCTCAATATTTTTCAATATGGAGCACCAGTCAAAAAATCTGAAATAATGTTGTTATACCGACTGATGTCACGGGAGCTATTGAGAATTTTTATCACATCAGAACAACGAATATTCATGTAGTAATATGCTAACAATAGCTCAAAAATGTAGTTTTTATTTTTTTATAGTTGGCACACAGATCAAAAAATTCTGAAAAAATTTTGGTATACCTGCTGATGTCATAGGAACTTTTGGGAATTTTTTTCATAACAGACCAATGAATATTTATGTATTTATATGATAAACATGGGTTAAAAATGCAGTTTTTATTTTTTTATAGATGGCATACTAATCACAATATTCTGAAAAAAAAATTGGTATACCTGCTGATGTCACAGGAACTTTTGGGAAGTTTTATCATAACAGACCAATGAATATTTATGTATTTATATGCTAAAAATAGGGTAAAAATGCAGTTTTTATTTTTTTTATATGGCGCACCATTAAAAAAAATCTGAAAAAAATCCGATATACCTGCTGATATCACAGGAACTTTCGGGAATTTTTTTCGTAATAGAACAACGAATAATCATGTATTTATATGCCAAAAATAGGTTAAAAATGTGATTTTTTTTTTCAATATGGCGCACCAATAAAAAAAATCTGGAAAAATACTGGGATAATAGGTATATAATTCAGGCATTTTTGAGAATTTTTTGGGATCGCCACCTCTAAAACAACATACTGAAATTCACGATTTTTTCCATTTTTTTACATTTAGGAATTTTTTTACGTTCAAATTTGGCGCCAAAAAATATTTTAAAAAATAGCATATGAAAGAGAAACTACTCCACTTTAATTGGGTATTTTTGTCGGTATAAGTTTGTAGGTAAAATCTCGCTAAAAAAATAATTTGTGAAAATTCAGGTTTTCTCATTTTCAGAGGCGAGATGAGGGGATGGGGACTGAATTATATCATCACAAATAGTCTTTTTGTGTTAGTAAAAGCACTCACTAGTTGATTACTCATTTCGTGCGGGGGCACTTTTGACCATCTTACCCGGCTATAGCCTTTAATATATTTTAACTCAGAATTTATATTTCTTTCAATTTCAACATAATTAATTTTCTTCGTTCAGTTTTTCAGTCACGTCGTGCTTTAATCGATACTTATATTATTTAAAGTATTCCGGAAAGGTCATATAAGTACACTAAACAATATTTTTATAATAAATGAAATAAAGAAAAAATCCCTGCTCAAAGAGTTGATTGTCTCTAAAAAAAGGATAATGTTCATTTTGATATTGGCCTAAGAAAATCACTGTTGGTGTTATTTTTACCAATTTTATTTGAAAATCAAAACTTACATTCGAAACATCTCACTTGGACTATCAACGTCGTCAGTACAATGCGAAAGAAAAATGTTTTCTGAGAAATATTAAATGTTCACGAAAATGCCTGACTTCATTAATACATTGATTTTGTATGTTGTTGTCAAACGCACAAAAATTATTTTTTGAAGTTCAGCATTCACGTTTTAGGAACACTTATATTCGTAAGTCATCCATTTCAACGATATTTTGAAGTGTCATGTATTTATTCATGAAATCTCCGTATAAATTCGTTTTCTGGTTAAACGCCCCGATAAAATGTTACCTTGCAAATCACGCTTTTCACTCGTACTATTACTCTCACGTCATTTTATCGTGTTAACGTTGCACAGATACATACAAGTACAAGTAAAATACACAGAAGAAAACAATGGGTAATTAACACAAAATCATTGTGGCCTCAACATGCAATTAGGTTACTTTATGCATACAAACAATGTGTTAGTGATTAGTTACTACTGCGTCAATAAATTACTATATTACAATGTCGGTAACAAGGTACAATAACAAACAGTTGAACATACAAAAACATACAGGATGCAAATGAACAGAAATTAACAGCAGGTTTCGCAGGGGCAGGATGACCTCTCTCCCGCACTATCCTAATAGGCCATCTAAATGCGCCGGACAGCCTCCGCCCGAAAGCCAAGCGGTCCCGCCCCCGCCCCCGCCCCCACCCCCGCCCCGGCCCCCGCCCCGCCCCGCCCCGCCCAAGCCCACGTTCGCTGCATCGTCCCGCTGCTCACCGCCCGCGCAGTCCCCTCATGTACCCGCTTCCTCGGCATTCCCACCATCTCACCTCTCTTCCCTTCTCTTCTTTCCTGTTCCCCTTCGTCCTCCTTTGTTTCACCACTTCCGCTTGCAGGGTATTTCGTCGTCCCCGTCGCTCCAGATGCCTTTTTCCACCCTGCCCCTCATGCCTCCCCGTCATGACCGACTGCTCTCTCCCATTTTCTGACTTTCTGTCCGTCTCACCTCTTCTTATGTTCCATTGCCGCCGCATCCGAACTCGCCTCACCGCGTACTCAAGCAGTCTCAACAGTTCTCACTTCCCCATCACCACTACTGTTAGCACCCATTCACCTCTGCGACTCCTATTCGCCGCGTTTTCCGCCTGTACCTCCACCCACGCCCACCCCGTTGCCGCGTGCGCCCGCTAAGCCCATTAGGGAAGCGGCGCCGCGCTGTGGGGCGGGGCAGGTGGGGTGTGGCGGGGCCGGGGCGCGTGCGTACCTGCCCTCGCTGATGGAGTGTCCATTAGATTTACATTCATTTTTGCTTGACCTGACAAGGTTGCCCGCGCACGGTCACCGTGCACTTTGCTGCTAATCGATGGGACGAATGTCGAACGCGCTGCCCGAGCTGATACATCGCACGCCTGGCGGCGACCGCCCGCGGCTCGCAGTTAGGCAAGCTGCTCAACACTTCATTCTCAAGGCACGTGCAGTTTAAATTACGCACTCGCTTGGGGAGATATGAACTCTGTGAATTAAATTAAACAACGGAATGGTAGTCCAAAACGCACTATTTCTCATTCACTACATTTTGACAACTAAATTATTTCTTGCCCAAACAAAGCGTTAAACATGTTTTTTAACATTCAATATTCAATAATTTTAAGTTACATTAGAGAAAAGATAAAATTAATAATTTCATTATAAAATAAAAATAGTTAACTAAAGATGCTTTGATCTTCTTTGTACTACTTGTGTCATCTACGAAGACTGCTAATGGTTGGCCCTTGTTTATGAAACAGTGGTAGAAATTTTGTTCAAATTGTAATATTCATCCTTAAAGGGTCATTCCCTATCATGTTAATATATGTTGGTGATGTATCACAGTTGAGGGTCATATATAATACTTGAGGATAATTCCACCATTCCATTAATTTCTATTTAAAAACTGTAAATAGAAAAGATGCATGAATTAATTATATTAAATTTCAGGTATATCTGAAAATTATAAGCTTGAACGTAAAAGCAAACTTTGAGATGATGGACCCCTTAAAACATCACCACATCCGAAATAAAATGATTATAGTTTTAAATCAAGGTTTATACAAACACAAATGATGAAATAAAGCCAACTCAGTTTCCCGTTCCCAAATCACGTGTCAAGTATAATTAAATAACAAACTAGGTAAATAGAGAGAGAGATAACTCACTCAAGAGTTACCTTGTTTCATCAACATAATTCCGCAATCGCCATGATTTCTGTAAATAGTACATCGAATTGTATTGTTCTCTTCCTGTTATCGCTTAGTTTTAGTTTTACAAAATTAGCGTAGCAAGCTGAATGTCTTTAGAATAGAATGCAATGGACAAAATAAATACAGTGATTTATACTTAAAATGATACTTGCTATAAGATAATTTACTAATCAGTAAGCAAGAAAAATCAATTTCTCAGAAATTCCCCTTCACTATTACAAATTCATTTTTTTAAATATGTCGAATAACTGAAATTACAGTGATTCATACTCAATATATAATTATCAATTTTATTACTTTATATTTTTAAAGATACGTGTTTCGCCAAAGGAACCGAAGAAAGAGCATATATAATTTGATCCGAAGACCTAGTGATGTTGCATGTCGCAAAACCTGCACAGGCTTCCCCGTTGATCCAAGCGAGCTAAAGACGCGACGCCGCCTATTAAATAGATTGTCCGAAGCAAGGGCGTGGTTTCCAACGCGCGCCCAAGGTGGCGGCGGCAGCGGCAACGGCAACGGCGCCGGCTAGGGGGCGGTGGCGGCGGAAGCTCCACACCGGCGGAAATCGCGGGCCGCCCCCGCCCCCTCCCCCTTCGCACGTCCCCTGCCCGCCGACGCGGCAGGCGGTGACGGCGGCGGCGTTGAGTGTCACTCTAATTGAAGGGGAGGGGCTGCCTCCGCGTGGCGGTTGAAGCGAAGGGTTTGTTATGATAGACGCGCCCGTGCCGCCGCCCGCCACCGCCCCGGCCGCCGGCGCTGCCGCCCACGCGGCCACCGCCGCCCCCGGCCACACCAAGAATGCCGCCACCTTTGCGCGCCCGTCATCAGGGCTACCACCTGATTTTCACAAAAGATACGGGAGGCTCTTCTTTCAGGTAGTCTAGAAAGGACAGAGCAAGATTTAAGTATGTATATGACTAATTTCCATTGCGCCCAGGAATTGAAAAAACTACGCAGTCCCCGACGATCTGAGAGGAGTCTATGGTTTTGTCAGATATTCAGGAACTCAGAAAAAATCCAAAAATTATGAAAAAATTTTTATTTTGACTGAACAATGCAAATATTTGTGTTATCCATCCTATTTTCATATTTTCATTAGTTACAATACAGCGTCATGCGTAAGCAAGGCGTCAGCGTCACAGGAATTGAAAGAACTATGCCGCCCCCGGCCATGTGAGAGATGTCTATGGTTCTGTTATATACAAGTATCTACGAACTCGGGGAAAATAATGGAACACTTTTGATCTTGACTGAGCAGTGCAAATACTATTTGATCGTGCTATTCCGTCTTGTCTTATACTGTCACTGGTTGCAACACATCCGACGTCATGCATCAGCAAGGCTCCAAGAAAGAGGCCGCTCAGCGTTAAATATTTGCTATTCACGTGCTACGTCATGGAATATCACATTTTGTTATATTCTTGATACACAAATAACTGTTTTACTCTGTATCCATTGTACACTGTGATATTACAGTATCTATAAAAACTTTCTGTTAAAATATGTAATTTATTGCAGCGTGGACGAGAGTAATTAATTTTTTTTTATCATGAGCGTGAGCGTGTTAAGTTTTGGAAAACCAATTTGTGATTTTGTTAAACGAAATATTCATTGCTGCGGGTCATTAGCTTGAACTATTTCGATGGGTCCCTTTTTGTTGGCCGATTCTATTGTTTGGAGGTGTTCAGCTAGTGAGCTGTTGATACTGACACTTGATGAACGTGATTTCTACATGTGCTGTAGTATATATAGTTTTGACAAATATTACAGATTCGTAAATATATAGGCATTTTTCCATTATTCGTATAATTTTCTTTTTTGCAATCTAAAAGTTCAGGAACTGCATGATGAACTTCTCCATAAGACAGAATTTTAAAGTATTCTGAATGCGTAACATAATGAACTTAATTTAGTGTTTAATTTTGTTATATGTTCATTCCATTTCAGGTTTGACTGAATTGAGAGACCTAGAAATTTTATTACCTGAACATTAGCTAATTGCATATTGTTCATTTTCAATGGAGCATGTGATTGCTGATATGAAATGCAAAAATGCATTGAAACTGTTTTTCCTTCGTCAACTATTAATTTATTATTACAAAACCAATTTGAAACTTCTGAAATCGTACCATTTATTGTTTCTTTTTTTTGCAAAGAACATTCGTGTCACCGGCAAACAGAAAGTGGATAGGACCTTAGATGGAGCCTTGAGGGACCCCATATTCAATTGATAAAGAATTGGAAAGATAAGTAAATAATGTCCTTTCGTACCAGTACGGTCTTTCTACTCTTCGAGATCTATATTTAAGGTACAAAGTTATCCAATCTAGGGCGATACCATGAATTCCATAAGAAGGTAATTTTGATAGCAAGATGTTATGGTCAATAACGTCAAAAGCATTCGAAAGATCTAAAAATATTCCAATGGGTGCTTCATTTCGATCCATTGATGAAGCAACATCTCTAAGAAAAGAAAAATGGCAGTTTCCGTAGATTGTGATTTCCTAAAACCGGGTTGTGAGTCTCAAAACGCTTCGTTTCCATTCGCGTATAGAAAAGCCTATCTAATATTTTTGAGAAAACTGACAAATGAGAAATTGGCCGATAATTTTGAACTTCATTTTTGTTCTCGTATTCAAAAAGCGGTTTAATTGATGCTGTTTTGAAAATATCTGGAAATATTCCTGTGCGTAAAGAAGCAGTGAAAATGTGAGTTTACGGGTGAGTAACGGGCAGGTACACACGTTTTCAATAAACAATCCTGAAATGCATCTAAACCAGATCAATCTTTATTTTTTATTTTACTGACTATTATCAGGATTTCGTTAGATATATCTATATCGCAGCATCTATATTGCAGCATATAGATGTAGATTTAGATACAAAAACAACCTATAAAAATAATTCAAACACGAGATATCTCACCTATTTGCAATCTATGGACACATTCGCACGATGAATCTTTTCAATAACTGAAACTTCACTACCTAGACTTTTCTAGACTTCCGTGGGAAATATTGTTATTCAAATTATTGTGCTCCACGTTCTTGCGGCAGTAAAGCGATTCCTTCACGAAGGGCACGATGAGGTATAATAGTCCAAATCTATGGGTGACTTACATTTATAAATAGATTTTATTACACGAGAGCGAATATTTTCTCATAAATATTTGCCCAAAACGATTATTTGCATCTGTATTCACAATTAAATTTGTGTGTGAATCCCATTATTAGGGATTTCAGTATTTAAGAAAACGTGCACAGAAATCAGTTCTCAAAGTACATCACAGAGTTTTTAACATTTTGCCGCAAAGTAAATATAATGAAAAACTAAATCAATTTTGCCCATGCGACTAATGCATACCATATTGCGCTTATCCCAAGCGTTTCAGGCATGAATCTTTTCTTGGAAACGAAGGATATGCAGAGTTTGCACGAGAAATCTGAGCACTCGGCGACCGTTAAAGTGCGAACGAGACACGAGAACGGAGACACTGAGCATACGCAGTACAGCTACGTACGCGTATTATTGCAGTTGAGAAAACATCGGGTAGCTTAATGGAAGGTCGGGACTGTGATCGTCCAGAAATTTGTTTTAGCAGCGCTAGTAATTTGTTTAATTAGTTTATTTGTTGCTTTGTTACACGAAATATAAATGTTAATTTTATGTGCTGAGCCTGTCTGTCGAAAACATAGAAAGTTGATATTTTTAGCCGTCATTCAGTGCAACTGAATCTGTGATATAACCGAGAACGTGAATCTATTCCGTGAATCTATCCCTCTGTGATATGACCGAGAACAGAGATACCGGGAGCTCTAATAGCGCATGGCTTCACCCACGAGAGGAGATATTCTCCTCTCGTGCTTCTTGATCGCATTTTCTCGAATCAGTAAGTTGACAAACGTCATTGCTTTTTTTCTTTCTCGGGTTTTATAATACGTATTATGTAATTGGGATCTATTCCGACGTATGGGAAAACTATTACACATAGCTGTTAAAAATTTGTGAAGATTCTTGAAAATACGTATTAAGATCGTGTTTGTGATATCGTCTTCTCCAGGACGTTTCTTAGTAACCATACTCTATATAAAACTTGCCTTATCTGCCTCTTCTGTTGCGAATATTCGGTCATCTTCTGTTTTTATAGGTTTTTGACTGTCGGGCCCACATACGATATAATCCTAATTCGTAGAGATGTGGGTTTACTAAAACTGCAATACTGACTTTCCCTAGATACGCATTGCAAAAAAATTTTCAAAACAGAATGTATCGTGAAGGAACTGTTCCTTTACGATACATTCAGTTTTGAAAATTTTTGCTCCAATGTGTATATTGCTCCGAACTGCTTTTGAAGAACTAGTGGTTTTCTTGAGACTATATTCAGCTGAGTCACGATGTCGGCTGGCGATAGTACAAGTCAGGGAATAGATGAAAGTATAAGGTAGTAAAAGTGATATACCACCCACGTGTCCACCAAGTTCTATTCACGCTTCCTTAGAATGATCCTAAAATGTATATTCTGATTTCTTTCGCTTTCTCAGGTCACCACTCTCAGTGTCTTTCACAGTCGATTAATACAAAAAGGGGTGTTGCTAGGGTGAAAAAATCACTTGTTTGCCCTGCAATATCTCTGTATTGAGAACACATGCATACCCACAATTTATTATGCCAATGTTATTTATTTCAGCATATCAGATGCAGGTACAAAATAGATAAACTAGAGCAAGGAGTTCTCCTAAGACCTGGGATTTTCAACGAAAATTATTACAAATCTCTAGATAAAATAATGTTTTAAATAAAATATAATTCTGTAAGAATATATTTCCATACTCTAAAATAATGCAATTTTGTTTGTTGCAATGTTAAATGTTTGTATCATTTTCTGTATTATTTTGCTTAGACATGTTTTATACCTTACGCCAAAGTTATGTAAGGTCTTTTCTATGTAGTCACTAGTAGCCATAGATGTCGATGCGACTTCACACAAAATAGTACATTTGAATGTATAATTTATCAATGATGAAACAAGTATTTTGAAATGATTTAGAAGTGCTTACTTTCTCTTTTTTACGTAATAACAGAAAGTTATCTTTTGACAGAAAAAATGCAACAAAAAATTGTTTTATGCTTTTATTTGAATGCATTCTTAATTAGCTAATTGTGTAATTTGGCACTATTTTACACACTAGAAACTCTGAAACAGCTAATCTTTTGGGTGAATAAAATAATATTGTTCTTGTATAAGTAACACCCATGATCCCAGCTTCGACAGTTGATTGTATATTTGTTCTGAGAGACAATACGAAAAATACTTAAGCAGAGTTAAGTAATGTACGAGTAGGAGACAAAGCAGACTTATTCGAAATCGAATAGGCAATAAAGTAGTCGAGACTCTTTCATCCAATATACCGCAAGTTTAGAAATTTCCAGATATTTTATTTGATGCAAAGATGAAACTTCAATGAACGAGCATTTTGGAATGACATAATAAACTAGGAAATAAACTATTTCAATTCCATCATTGCGACTAGTATCTACAATTTGTCTATCTAATTATATAATATTAAATGTAAAATCGTTGTCTCTGTAATGAAAAGAACTACGTATGATGAATTGTACTGTTGTGCTATTTCAATTTTAGAAATGTTTTTTATATTATGAGGGCGTGTGTTTTACTTTTCATATTTTTTGTTACTAATGCTACATCAATAACTTCTAATTACTTCTTATTAGGTTTGTTAAGAATAGTGGCAGCAGCAAATTTACCAAATTCAGTTCTAGTAAAGATGTAGAAACGCGAGGTTCTGGGGGAGACACAATGGATAATGGGAAATCAACCTACAAAGATGCGTATGTGTTGAGCTGGTGGTAAGCGTACTAAGGTATGTTTATATCTATTTCTATAATAACAAATGTATTAGTTTATATTTATTTCTGATGAAGGAATAATACATTCCTAAATGTTGATGAACTAAAACAGAATTCCATTCTCTTGATCTACTTGAAAACATAAACACGAGAACGTGATTGGCAGCGTATAAAGATTTTCATTCAGTTGAATTCCACAATGCATCTGCACAAGCAAATGCATTCTTACGCTTTTAAAGTATTAACATCTCTTCTGAAATAGTGACCAAGGTTGTATTTGACAACAGTATGTAGATATCCCGGCCTATTAATATTGAAAGTATTCTCTTCAACGATCAGTAAACAGCTTGAAATAAGTGTTTCTCAGTACGACATGCTCCGCACCGCACGTCATGCAGTACGTCCACCATACGTCAAAACAACACGTTTCTAAGTGAAACGTTTTTAATATGAGCACGGAGTTGTAAAATATTATTGAGTTTAATCTCTGCAAGAATAATTATATTATTTATTAAAAACTAAATTGAATCCATTCTCTATTATAATATAGGATTATACTAAATTTATTTTTAAAATATCAGAAATGTTTGACAGTTGTCGTCTTCTTCATGTTAAGAGGCCTTACATATAAGATAAACTAGAAGACAAATATCCAAAATTAAATGATAATATGTTCATTTCTGGGATTATAATATAATAAATTATAATATACACTGTATAAAATTAATGGTTGTTAAAACATATCATTATTATTGAAGATATTATAAAAGTTCAAGAAATTGAGTGAAAGATGTCACGTCAAAAATGTTTTCGTTTAAATGTGTCGTTTTTAATTATTAATTCCTCATGTAACAGTAACTAAAATATTAACTTGCATAGTTTATATTTATTTTGAATTCTGTCAAAGTTCGTATTATTGCAGTTTTCCATGTCAAGAAAATTTTCGCAAGGCCTTTTGAAAGTTATCTAACACAAAGTTGTCTAAAAGGACAACAGAATGATATGCAGTTCTTAAAAATATTGCATGTAATTCCTTGCAAAATTACAAATAGATACATTGATTTCTGCATGTTTTATATTTTATATTATATACTATCGAGACTACACGGAAAAAGTTCGATTAGGATCTGACAAATCATAAAACAGTTGAACAGAGAGAAAAATCTGTCACAAATCGCCTTTTCTTTTTTTCGATAAGGGGAAACTAAAGCTCAGCGGTGTTTCCCGGACAGGTGGCAACCCTAGCGGCCGGTAGCCGTGCGCAGATCCAACTCGGGACCACCCAGCGTGCCGCCGCCTCCGCCGCCGCCGCCGTCGCGCACCTCTCTAGTGTTTGTTGACGCGGGGCCGAAGAGGCGTGCTCACGGCCCAAGAAGTCGTCTCCCCGACCGACCGCTTCCCGGCCACCCACCGGCGCGCCTGCCCGCGCCCACCCCACCCCGCTTGCGCTCAACCGCACCCGCTTGCGCTTACCCGTCCGCCCACGCGCGCCCACGAGCGCCCACGCGCGCCCACGCGCGCCCACGAGCGCCCACGAGCGCCCACGAGCGCCCACGAGCGCCCACGAGCGCCCACGAGCGCCCACGAGCGCCCACGAGCGCCCACGAGCGCCCACGAGCGCCCACGAGCGCCCACGCGCGCCCACGCGCGCCCACGAGCGCCCACGAGCGCCCACGCGCGCCCACGCGTGCCCACGCGTGCCCACGCGTGCCCACGCATCCCCACCTCACGCTCACGAAAACACGCCTACGCACGCCCACTCCACGCACGCCTACGCAGGCCTAAGTATGCCCACACACGCCCACGTACGCCCACGCACCCATGCGCCCTACCGCGCCCACACGCCGCCTCTCCGTGTGAGCGCTGTAAATCGGAAATATTTGATCCTTGCGTTGAACGCGTGATGTGACCCGCGAGGGCCTTATTGATGCCATTTCCCTTTTTGTTGCATTCTCAACTTTCTGCATCGTTGGACATTGGCGATGTCGCAGACGTTCTAAGAGAAGTATTGGATACTACCTGGTACGTCACAAAACTAAATAAACACAATAAATAATAAGTGAATCTTTAAGCAACCCTGACTCTTTGATACAACTTAAACACGTTTTAACTCAACAGATTGTGCCAAAAAACAATTGTATCCTCATATTATGTTCTGTAAGCACTTTGTTCAAACCTACGCCCCATTTATGTTCATGTTGTTGTTTTTGTATCTCGAGTGTTCTTGTAACTCAAAGTGTTTAATTTTGGTATTTTAAACTGTGCGTACTATCAATGTTTTCTTTCGATTTTATAATGAGTTGTCTTCAGCTCTTATATAATAAATAAACACATTCTTCTTCTTAATACTCACAATCATGTGGCTCATAATCAAAGTGACTATTAGAAAGCCAATTTAAGTCTTTTTATTAATTTAGCGTATCTCACTCTCTCTCTCTCACTCTCTCTCTCTCTCTCTCTCTCTCTCTCTCTCTCTCTCTCTCTCTCTCATAAAATATTTGTTACGTGAATGATGAAACAACCAAACATCATACGCAATTATCAAATAAAACATCTTTGCTATCTTAATTTCTGCAAAACTGTACGATAAAATGCAGACCTCGAAAATATTGAGGAAACATCGCAATTTGATGACAATATGGCCATGAAGAAGAAGAGACTGCAATGTACCAGACAACTCTAAAATGTAACTGTTGCTGACTGGAGTCAAGTAACACAACCTTTTTTAATATATTTAAAGCACTAGCACATGAATATCGAGTTTTGTAATATTTTACAGACGAATCAAGGTTTCAAGTATTGGACGACAAAAGTTCATTTGTCCGACGAAGCCCTGGGATTCGGTTCCATTCAAACTACCTATTGAAGAGTGGTAAACACCCGGTTAGTGCAATGGTGTTGTCTGTACAAAAAATACAAAATACAAAAAATAATGTATGCTATTCGCTTATAATGTTGCATTCGTACAGATTTGAAAACTCGCTTTTTTACGTCGCCCGTGTTCAAAATGTGTACTCATGCAATAAAGATTAACAGTATAAACTGGTTGCATAATATACTATTATTATCACTGTTTAATTCGATGATCAAAACGCTGGTAGTGTGCATACCAAATGCGGAGATCGGCATAGATTTTTTACACACTCCTTCGCCTTCGTATGGAGTAATGATATCATGCAAAGTACGAGAATTTGTATTGCGCGCATGGACTAAACTCCTGAGCATTAAAGTTACTGATGACTTCTTGAATCAAAAATATTTTTCACAGAAATATATATGAGCTCTTCAAAAGTTAACGAAGATATTTAAATTAATGGTACTTAAATCAATGATCACGCGATTCTCTGTCGGACAGGCTATATCTCAATACAAGGTATTGCACATAGTAAAACATCTTGCACTTGACTTATTATAATACTTAAATATACTTAAAATATTTTTACTGCCAGTTGATTACAAGCTACTACTTCATAGCGAAAATATATAGAATATCATTACAGAATATCAAAAAATATTCGCAGCAGCTTCTATGCGACGCTTTCTCTGTTGAGCGGCCGGATTGGAAGGTCTTATTAACAGAAATTTGATGTTTTTGTGGATTTTGAGGATGTAATATGAACAGCTACTCCAAACGGCGTTCCTTCAAATAATAAAGGATGAAAATGAGAATCAAAAATCAAAGAGAAAGAGAGAGAGAAAGAGAGAGAGAAAGAGAGAGAAAGAGACAAAGAGAGAGAAATAGAGAGACAACACCCAGACAGACTGTCAGCCAATTTTCAAGTGACAAGAGCCCACTAAATGTGAATTCTGACAACAATATGTGTTAGAGGAAGTAATTTACTACTTTCAGAACAAGGTTTATCCACATTTATGAGTTCCCCAGTGCTGATGTCGAAAAATCGCCAAATTTACTGAAGCATTACAGTACCTTCTATGTAATGTATTGTGAATAGTTTCATTATTAATAGGCCGGGATAACTACATACAGTTGACAAATACAATCTTGGTCACTATTTCAGAAGAGGTGTTAATACTTTAAAAAGCGTATGCCTATGCAGATGCATTGTGGAATTCAACTGTATGAAATTCTTTATACGCTGCAAATCATGTTCTCGTGTTTATGTTTCCAAGTAGATCAAGGGAATGAAATTCTGTTTTAGTCCGCCAACATTTAGGAATGCATTATTCCTTCATCGGAAATAAATATAAAATAATGTAGTACTGTATGTAGTAAGGCGAGAAAGTAAAATGAGATTTGATTTGATTTATTCGGTCAAAAAACTGTAAGCGGCGTATGGGGGAAGTACAATCTGACCCCGTTTTCTTGAGCTCCATAATCTCTTCCCAAGCTTTTAACAATATTTAAATGATGAATAGTTTGTACCCGTTTCTAGGCATATTGCTCGTACGGAGGGGTGTGCAATTTGGCATAGTTAAATTTTACATGGAGAAGGAGTGCAGAAACTAAAAAAATATAATATGCGTTAATATTATATTAAATTAAAAGAATATAGCTTGCAGATGCAACCCACAACACGCCGAAAACTACCGTGGTACAAGTACATAACATGGAAACGATGAGTTTTAGAGCCTTAAAATCGTTTCATAAAAATTTTCGTATCACTCGGTGGACGGAGATTTGTTTATTTTGTTAATTATATTTAATATGCACTAATCTACAAAATTAGACATTTTTAGGCGTTTATTCCAAGATTAGCATTTCAAAGAAACAATTCACTCCGTATTTGCATTTGGATATGTTAAAAGCATATCATTATTAATAGTAAAAATATTTGTAATAATAATTTTCGCACGTGAATGGCATTAGTTTTTAAAAAGTTCGTAGTGATGTTATATTTTCACATACCATAACATTACATATAAACAAAGGATTCTGAAGATAGTGTAAATGACTTCCGAAGGCCTTTACACCGTTATCGGTAGCGGTCATGAGACCAGTTTCCGTTGTATTTCATAGCCATCTGGAGGGACGAGAAGCCCAGTGATCCCCTCGATTTCATTGGTAGGTTTTCTTAGCATTTCAAATTTCATAGATATTTCATGGAATTATGCCTTTAACAACATGCTCATGAAGTTGTGCATGTTCGCAGATGACGTAATAGAACAATATTTTTTTAAATTATTTGGAATAATTATGCAGGTATGTCTTCGACCAAGGAATGAAAAAACCAAGAACCTCAATAACGTTAAAAGTTAAAAATTTAATGAATTACGGTCCCGAGATAAAGAACAATCATACGTATCGGTTGGAGTTGCTTTTTCAGTTGATTTTTTAGTATTGCTAACAAAATATCCACCCAAATCCCCGGCTCTATTCTTACCCCAACTATTAAATGGAGAGCTCAACAAATAGTGCGCAAGAATATTGTGGAATATATTGTAGGATTTTTTTCAAAATTGTCTCAAAGACCAGGGGTGAACACCTTTCATACATGATGGTGGTATACACAAAGGTGGTATTTTATTTTTAAAATATCGTACGTAAAAAATATATCCTCTCGATTACTGTCAAATGACATTAGTGCCTGTTATTTCTGGCTTAATGCAAGTTTTTCTGTTCCCTTCATTTTAAAAAATAATTACACATTTCCACACTCAATATTTCTGTACATGGTATTTCCTGATGTAAAAATAGCATCTTTAAATTTTGTGCAGGTGACATAACTTTATATTTTTCCGTTCTACTGTTTCTTGCTACATACTGAATTTCATTTTGTACTGTCTTGTCTATTAGGTACTTTTTAATATTTTTACTTCTATTTATTAATTATTTTTCCCTTTCATGTAGTCTACCGAGCAGCCACTCATTAGTAAACATAAAGCAGTCATTCATTCATAGCTTCAGAGGAAATCACTGAAGCGAAGTATTTTCGAAACCTTACTTCTAAGTTCAGTTTCATATTCTGCCTTAATAAAATGTTGAAAATTGCCGAAATCCTTGCTCTATTACTTTTGCCTCTTCTTGTGGCCCTTTTTCCCTCGCTCGCTGAAGGGCGGCCCGTTCTGGGCTCCCCAAGGAGCCGTTGGAGAGCCGCTACCGGCCGTGGCGTCGTTGCGCATCCTCCCCGCGGGCGCCGCCCCCAGCGCCGGGCCGCTGCCCTCGCTCCCCGCCGCCGACCTCTCCATTATTCTGCCGCTAATTGTCGGCGCGCAGGGCCACGGGGCGCATGGCAGGGCGTGTGCGGGGCCGGGCGTGGGCGGGGCGGGGCGGGGCGGGGCGGGGCGGCGAAGGGAGGAGCGGCGCCGCGCAGCGCGGGGCAGGGCGGCGGTGGCGGCGGCGGCGGAGCTTCGCCGCGGATGTGCGGGCACGTCCCTGGCTGCGCGCGGGAGATAGCCGGCGCCCCGCCGTTCATCTGCGCGCGCCCATCCATCATCTGAGGGCGGCGGCGGCGGTCGTGGGCGACGGTCGCGGGCGACGGTCGCGGGCGGCGGCTGCGCGGCCAGCGCCGGCCCTGCAGATTAGGCGGCTATCGGGGCGCGCGCAGCCGGGCGGCGGTGGGCGGCGGCGGGCGGCGGCGGGCGGCGGCGGACGGCGGCGGGCGGCGGCGGCGGCGGCGGCGGCGGCGGAGAGCTGCAGCGAGTGGCGCAACCGGCGCGGGACGGACGGCGAGCTGCGCAATCCGATCCCTGCCTAGCCGCCCTGCGCGGAGACCTACGAATAAGTAGCCGGCGTGGGAGCGGCCGCGCGGGCGCGCGGGCGAGCGGACGTGACAGAACACTTAGACATTCGCCCTGTATTGATGAGGGCGTGGGCGGCTCGGCTTGCAGTGTGGACGTTCAAAAGGAGAACAGAAAAGAATGACAATAATAACTTGATGTTGTGGAAAAGGTGTGTGTGTGTGTGTGTGTGTGTGTGTGTGTATGTGTATGTGTGTAGGGAGGGATGAAACGCTGTTTCATTGTTTCAAAAAGGAATTTGGAATTTAATGTTGTCCTCCTAGTTGAAAAGATACGTTTCGCCGATAAATAGATATGTAGGTGCATTTTAATCATGTTGAATGTAATTGAAGTGGTTTGCAAAATACTCTGAGTAGTATTCTTCGATGATGATGATGATGATGATGATGATGTAATGGATGATATATTAAAAGTAATAGTAGTAATAATAATAATAATAATAATAATAATAATAATAATAATAATAATAAATATAAATTAAATTAATGTGTCTTAAGTTAATGCTATAAAGAACGTCTGTTTAGTCTTACACTTTTGTGGATTTGAGGGAGTAGAACAATCTTTCATGTTGAAATTGCATTTAGATGTTGGGTAAAATACAAAGACTAAAAAGAAGAAGTAAAGGCGATTCCCGTCCGATATGCACCTCCGTCGTGGTTGGGTAAGAGTTTTTTTTTTATCAGGAGACGAGGTAAATATTTTTAATTAGTATATAATTGAGGGTCAAGAAAAGAACTTATTCAATGGGAATATCTGAAAATTTGAACATACATCACTCTAATGTTCATTTAAAATTTATAATAAATACGAGATGGAAAATGATTGATGCTTTGCGTGGAGTATACCATCGACTAAAGGCCCTTCAACCAATGTGGTCATAGAGGCCCAAGAGTTATGATCAGCGACGATGGCAGCGATAATGAAGATAAAGCGAATGATGGATAATAAATAAGAAACTGGAAATCTGTCCAGAGCTAGCGTTGTTCACCACGATTTTCACTACTGGATGGGGATCGAACAGGAGCGCTAGCGAAGGAAGGCAATACCAAGCCATTGCATCTCGAACTCAAAATTATATTAAGCCAAATTAGTAGGTTAATCATAGAATAAATGAAAAAACGAAAAGAACAATTTGAAAAGAACATCGCCTCCCATGAAAAATGGGAAACACTGTCGATTTTCTCGTACTCTTATTTCTAGCCTAAAGATAGTACTTTACTCAGTATATCGGCAATCTTAACTTTGCAATTTTATAAGGCCATCCTATTTTCTAGATTTTAATTTCTTATGTTTTTTTAACTTGACACAACAATGACGATGACTGATATGTGTTGCTTTCCTTGCGTACGATCGACATGGCAAGACAATTGTCCAAGGTAAATAGTAAGAGAACAGTAGGAAAGCATGGTGGAAATAGATGTATAAATTAATTTCACTTAAGTTAATTTGAGAGGTAATTGACATGAAGATGACACCTGTCATGTATTTTCGTGAGATAATATATAATTATCTTTAATTTTAATTATATATTATAATATATATAATATAATTATATAATATATTATATAATATATATGCTATATATATTATATAATTAAATTTTTAGATTAGTAGAGATAATTTAAAATAAAATAGCTATTAAATTGAAAAATGAAAATCGTTAATAGAAGAAAACGGAAAAATACATTTTCAGTTAAAGAGAGAATGGTCGGAAATGTTGACCGATTACAAAAAGAATGATCCAGATAATATTCAATTGTCAATATCGACTAACCCTAGAGAATAAACACATAAATCAGTATTTATATATGGCAATCAAGTCTCTTCTCCCAAAATGAATATTCAGTTTGTTCTGTTTATTGACGTAAATAATAAATTGCGAAACAGCTGTAAATGATTTAGCAGAAATTGTAGGCGCGATAGTTGACAGTTCATTCAATAAGTAAGTGGTAGCGCGCGTTCATGCGAAGGGATGCATGAGGTGGCTGAGATGGAGTGAGCGGTAGCGAGGAAGAAAAGATCAAATCACAGACGAGTTAGCCGTAGAGACCAAGCAAACGAAGAAGATTGCACGGAGAGAGCGCGGGACGGCAATCAAACGATCAACAGTACAGACGCCCTCCCAGTCCAGGCGGACGGAGGAACATGTCATCGAACGCGCAGATGGGAAGACAAGCAAGTGAACTAGCGCGGGAACTAGCGCGAAACCTAGCGAGCAGCTCCGTTGACATCCGATCGCGCGGGCGGACGGGCGTTCCGGCGTTCATACAGATGGGCTCCGTACGTGCGGGCGAGTGGACGAGCGAAGGGACGAGCGCGCGAAGTGAGCGGACGAGTGGGCGGACGAGCGGGCGGACGCGAAGGTGCGCGGGCGGGCGGGCGGGCGTCGCTGCGCTGCCAGGTGGACCGCACTTGTGGCGGCGAGCAAACAGCAGGGCGCGGGCCGCAGGCGGGGCCCCGCCGCCGCCGCCCCCGCCGCCGCCCCCGCCGGCTGCGGGTGGCCCGGCCGCCGCCGAGAGCGCGCTGTCGCTCGGCTGTCCAATTAGCGCGCGCGCGGGTGGTCCGCCGCCGCCGCCCGCGTCTCCACCGCTGCCCTCGTCCTCGCCGCCCCGGCCATCCCCGCCGCGCCGGCCGCCGCCCTCGCCGCCGCGCTCGGCCGTGCCGCCTGCCTGCCAGCAATCTACCGGGACAAACACGGGACAATACCGAATCAACACGGCATTTGTGAGCAACAAATGAATAACTGATGATTCAATTTACTTTTAATTACTTGTTTATATACGGTTATGGTTTGGAAGTGCTTTTGGGGAGATTATTTTTGAATTTCCTGAGAGCGAATGTTTGCGCGCAAATTTTGGCCGTCGATCCCGGCTCGCCGAAGCGATCGCCGACGCGCTTAAATATTTGTACTTTCTCCAAATCTGCTGCGATTGTTTGAAAAGCGCAGTTATATTACCTCTTAGCAAGCAGGCAAATGTAATTTTCTTAACGTGCGGCTATTTGCCGCGCCACTCCGCATGTTTGCCGACAGGTGAGGCCGCAGGTGGCGATATATTACATTGTCTTGCGGTGGGGCTCGCGAAGCCGCCGTTGCCGCCGCAGGATCGCCCAAGTTGATTAAAATGGGCTCTAATTCGTTTGCATAAGCAGTTGACCAGTGCGCAAATCCGGGCCGACGGGAGCGGCGACGGACGCTGCGGGCGACGGCGGGAGGCGGGGGGGCGAAGGCGGGCGACGGATGGGGCGGCGGAGGTAGACGAACAGGCAGGGGATGGAGGATGTCCACGGACTCGGAAGGCCGGGGAAGAGAACGCCCAGGTGCCTCGAGGGAGGATGTTGGGCTGGTGAAACGCCGAGGCAACGGACGTAGCGGAGAGCGTCACAGCGGGGAAGGAACGAAGTTGGAGGTAGCGAACGAGCGAGCTGGATTTGGAGCCGGGCAGAGCAGCCATCGTGAGGAGGGGAACAATGGGGGCGAGGTGCGAGCAGGACGTGCGAGGGATGTGGAGGCAGGGATACGGAGCCACGGAGGTAGGAGGCAGGGTGTCAACGGGGTAGGAAGGCATGGCGTCGCCAGAGGGCGCGGGGCGCCAGGGTAGAGGGGAGGAGGAAGGGGCGGCGTCGGGAAAACACGATGCGTGCGGAGAAGCGGTGCGGCGCGAGTGGGAGCGGGCGCAGGGGTGAGGCGGAGGCGGAGGCAGAGGCGGCGGAATCGCCCGCCGACCCGGTCGCTGCAATCAGCGACGGCGCAAAAACTGCGCGCTGCCCTCGCATAGTTTGAACAAACACGACAGCGAGAGCGAGGGCGACGGGGAGCGCACGGGGCGCGGCGGGAACGAGCGGGGAGCAACAGCGCGGCGGGAGGGGGTGACGGGGAGGCGGGGGTCGGACGAGAGCGCGAGAGCGGGGAGGCGGCGGCGGCCAACTGATGAAATTCCGCGTGTGGAAAATTGCTTCATCCGTAGCGTTGTGTTGATGCGTTGTTTGTCGTGTATGTTGTCCTCGTTGAATCAACACACTGCGGCACATACCGACACATATACATACATGTATATACGGTGCGTGCGAGGCGGGTTCCGACTGGCCGCGGGGCGCGGGATATATGTACGCGGATGTATGTACGTGTGTACACGGGTGCACAGACGCGGCCGCCGCGCCGGGCGCTCCCGCGCCCGCGGCTCGTCCGCCTATGCAGTGCCCGCCGCCCGAGCGCGACGCGCGTTTTTGTAAAAAAAAATTGCAACTTCAAAGTCTTTCGATATTCCAAAGCTCATCACATATTTTACCAGGGCATTGCAGCAAACACAGCGCGCAGACGCCAACCGTCAACACGCGCCTCCGTATAAAGCTAATGGCAGCTTATTTGTGTTTAAATAGTACACCAATCATCAAGTCGGACGTGATTGGCAATCCGTAGCGAAAATAAGCTGCTCGCAGTGTTTGATCGGGTGCGCGAACCCTGCGCTCGCCTGCCGGCGGCGGCGGTGGCTCGGGGACGCCGCCCCTCGCCTATCGCCCCTTCCCCCTCGCCACGCCCCGCCCGCCCACCACGCCCCTCCCGTGCGAACAAGGTTTCTGGGTTCGACTCCGCCCGCGCCGCCGCCGCCTCCTCCGCCTCACCCGACGGCGGCCGCGCTCTGGTGAATGGGCGGCCGCGGCTCGCGTTGGGGGCTACCTGCGCGCGTCCGCATGCGGGCCGGCCAGTCTGGAATTGTTTTCCCATTAGCCTGTGTTTCCTGACCAAACATCGCGGAGAAAAGGACTTAGTCAACAGGACAAACAGATTGCTATTATGCACCAAGTGAGCTCTATCCCTTCCTTGTCTAAATATTGACTCGCGCACTGCCGGGACGTACCGTGCATGTCCGAATGAAGCAGAACCACCCGCCCGTCGGCCGCGTGCGTACCGGGCGCCGTCGCTAGCCCCGCCCGACCCCCGCCCGGCCCCCGCCCCCGGCCCCGTCCTCGTCCTCGTCCTCGGCCCCGCTCCCGTGCATTGAAGCCTTCCCTCCCGTGACCTCCGACTCCCTGCCACCGCCACCACCGCCTCGCGTCGCCGCGCCGGCAGCTCGTTCGCCCGCCCGCCTGCGTTTCTCCACACGCCTGCGCACCTCCGTTCGCCGTTTCCATCGCTTCCTTCCCCTTCTTCCTCGCGGTGGAGTCGGCAGCGCGAGCGCGGCATCCCGCGCCCCGAGGGTCGCTCCCGGCCCTGCGGTGTTCCGCGGCGGCGGTCGCCGCGCCGTGGACGCGCTTCTCGGAGCGCGATCGGCGCCACCGGCCAGTGGCCTCCGACGCGCGTGCGGGGGAGATGAGGCGGCGACCGCAGCCGTCCGACGGCGCCGTGTCCTCGCCGGCGCCGCCGGTTCGCACACTCCGGCGCGGAGCGCCGCGCGCCCTCCGTGCCTTCGCGATTCATTCATCGCAGCGCGGACAACCGCGCGTGGGGGAGGACTCCCTCGCCCCTCCCGGCGCGCCGCGGCGCCGTGTTTGCCATGCGGACTTCGGCCAACATGGCGGCCGAGGGGTTTCGATCCCCCGCCGCTCGCTCGGCGGACGGCCGGACGGTCGCATCCGACTCGCGCACAGGGACGAGAGCGACAAACGAGGGCGGAGCGCCAGAGCGACGAACTTCACAGACGAGCCGCGCGCAGAGCCGTCGAGGGCGAGTGCATTCTTGCTGCTTGGGCGAAGGAGCAGCAATGTCGCCTGTTGCGATCTGGCGGATGCCTACCGAACTTCTGCCGTGGGCCCTGCTGTGACGACGCCCCCCCCCCACCCCACACACACACACACAAACACACCCAATGATAAGGAGGAGACGCAAAAAAAAAAAAATAAAACGTGACAAAAAATGGGGAAATTGTTCTTGTTCTGTATTGGATTAAATGTTGTAAGTCACTAAACAGAATATAAGGAATTCGAAAATGAACAGACGAAGAATACTAGTACATAAAACGTAACTTTAAAATGTTTTAAAATACTTGCAGATTAATTGTAATTAAAATCTACTGCTTTTTTCCGTAATTATTTCAATTTCATTCTAATGTACTAAAAATACTCGGTTAAATCCTGCTGAGAGTTCAAGAAATAATTTTGTATACATTTACTGCTGCCACACACATAATGTAATGCAACGAAGAAATGAAAAAGTAACTTTGGAAGAAATATTACTCGTAATGAAAGTAAATACCTCCTGAAAATATACTCCCTTCACACTAGCAGCCAGCAAGCAAACAACGAAAATTAGTTCAGAATGTTCCTGTTTGCCAATAATGCTAGGAAGTTTGGTCCGTAAAACATAGTACCAGAAATGAAATTTGGTGATCGAAAATCTACATATTTTTATTTTATGACAAAAATAGTTACATATTTATTATATAATAGCTTTGAAATGTATTTCAAAGTGAAATACCTTGAAATTTTCTTTTTAATATTGTTCTCAAATAACATCAAATTTACAGCGACACTCTCACAAGCAGTGGAAACTATATTTTTTTCTTACTTACAAAAATAATTAGCACTCTTGGAGAAACGCGTGAAAGTACAGTACAATAGCAATAGTCGAAACGCATGAAGTAAGGATATATAAGAAAACACCTACGTAGATTTTAGGAGAGAATTATTGAAAATAATTTTGAAGAAAGAACATTCCAATGAGAAGAGGAAATCCTTGTCAAAATGTATGCTTTACGTAAAATTTTCTTTATTTTACTTTTTCTCCCTTACGTCGCGAATACAGTTGTAATCGTGTCCCGGAAAACGGCGTGTTTTTTCTTGAAAATTCCACGATAGGCATCTCTCCATCTTTCGAGCTTAGTATGCAGCTTCATTCTTTAGCTGCATCTCTTGGTAAACATTACAGCACAACAGCACAGAATGCATTTCTTTCCAATTCTTGTGGGCCTTTGTGCACAGTAGCATCCTTCCTAAGAGTTCGATTTTGTTTTGGAAAGTACTCGTACACACACTATTCTTTAATATGAACGAAAAAATGCTGTTCGTTAAAATGAATATAAACTGTTTATCAAGAAACTGGGCGTTGAAACTTCCTTAGCCTCGTAATGTTTCAGTTATCACCGAGTTCTGTAATTTTGTATAATAAAATACACACATTGCTATCCTAACACCAGTATAAAATCTTGTTGCTACAGTTTTCCAAGGTGGAATTTACCGCTTTTACTGCAACACATTTTTGTACGAAAAGTATCACGGAAAGAATTGTAACATCCACACATTCGCGAGTTTTATCCATATCGCACTGTTCATATCTTATCGGTCATTCCCTGGGTGGGAAGTGTAAAATACTTCATTTGTGTGAAGAATATGTCTCTGGCAGAACCACCCGTTTGATTTAATATCATCCCTTATTACGGGTGCCGAATAATAATGTTCATTTCTATTATTCTCTTCTTGTAATAGTATTTACATCAAACAAATAACCGCACATTTATACAAGTATTTCCAGGACTGGATACAAAGAGTATTTCACCACCGAATGCTAAGTTCAGGGGTTGTCTCTTCCGTACCTCACGGGATGAGAATTGCGTGCACTGGTGCTGTAGCGCTATGCTGCCCAACCTGTCTCCGGCTGACTCCTCGCCTGTCAGTGAATCTTACTGCCTTATTGACTGTTGGAATTGTAAACAGACTAAAAAACAGACAGAAATGTTTTTACATCAAGAATCCTCATACGATGGAAATATGTTTATTATTATTATTATTATTATTATTATTATTATTATTATTATTATTATTATTATTATTATTGTTTTTATACAAGTGTAAGGTCCCCTAAGTAAATTTGGGAATTACTGAGATGAGGATCCTCATCAAACGTAAAAAATGGTTTTTTGAGTTGAAGCTCTGAGTGAAGTGGCAGAGAGTGGTTTTCTTCAGAGCGTTAACAAAAAATTGGACCAGTATACAAAATAATTGTTGATAAACCTGTGCCGTAAATATTAGAATAATTATCTACTAGTATATAGTATGTGATCGTTGTATATCTGAGGAAATATCACAGAATATATAAAGAACAATGACGCAGATTTTGGCCACGAAACAGCATGAAAGCAATATGGTCACGATGTCCCTAATGTGGCACTTTTTAGTATTATTCCAAATGATAGGTGCATCTAATATATTTGGCGCATGCCGTCCATAAGGAGTTTCTTAATTCAATATTTTCTCCTATTACTGATTATATTTTGTCCTACTATATATTATATTTCTCCTATTATGCCTTTTCCTCCCATTTAATGTAGAAGTAGGTCGACAACACATATTCAATGTAGGAGTAGGTCGACAGTTACAAATAAAAATCGTTTATTTGTAATTGTAAAATTGCTTACTTAAGAAAGCATGAACTTAATAGTTCATTCACTCTACCAGTCATAATTTTAAAGTTAAGCTTTAAATTTGGTTATAAGTAAAATGTATTAAACTCGAACATATTCATCACAGCAGCCACTGCCTTCTTTCCCTACCTCAAGAAGCTACCATTGATCCCAATCCACCCCACTCCATCCCTCTCCACCCCGCTCCGCTCCAGCCCGCACCGCTCAATCCCTTTCCGCTCCTTCACCCTTCCCCCGCCATCATCGACGCACCCTCCTCCGCTCCGCATCGCAAAAACGGAGCGGGGGGGTCAAGACGTCAGAGCGTAGCACCATCTATGAGAGACGGCGAGAAGCTCATGTTAGTTCTTTTGAAATGCGCCAGAGATTTCAAAATTCTATTTGTTTTATTAAATATGTAATTAATTAACGATTACTGAGAGTTTTAAATACTACTACGATATTTCTTCTGGATCTAAAGATCTTCTATGCATAATTTGATTGCTCCGGATTCTTTAACAGAATTCCATAACGTTATTTCATTTTGAACACCTTAGTTTTAGAAAGATTTCGTAATAAATTACTTATACTTTCGACACATATGTATAGATATATGTGCAATATATTATCACGTGCATACTATGTGGTCCATTTAATTTGGGATATATCGATAATTTTGTATTCTACAAAATACTACAACATAACATATTTTCTCGTTTTATTTGTGACGGTTTTGAAATATTATAATACCTAACCCCGTGCACACTGAACATTTCAACTCAATTGCATGTCTTCGCTGTCAGCGACGTGTTCATTCACTAGTGTACCCAAACAGCAAACACCTTTTTCCGGGGTGCCACCTAGCTAGTGTCGTAAACCCGCCACTGTTTCGTGCAGCGGCAATGCTGTCTCTGAGCTAAACGCAGTGGATTTAAATTTGAATATTCAAAGGTGTTATGTCGTAGAATTAAGTGTTTTGTGCTCTATTCTTACGAAACGTTGGAGCCGTGGTTAATAAATCTTATGCACATATTTAAGGAAAGTCGCTACAATTTTATTTAAAATTATCTAAAAACTACTCATAATTCAAACATATTCTAGAAGAATTAAACTTCCATAGAATTGTAAAATGTATTTCATCATCTAGTATCAATCAAGAAGGTGAAGAAGAGGTTCGCAAAAAAATGAACTTCTGCAAGTTTTGAAACTAACCGGATTTTAATAAAAGTCGGACATTTATCATATTATTAAATGTGCTATGTTGTATTTGAGTAAGAAATTTAAAAAATAACCCAATTCTAGATCATCTTTTAAATGTCCTAAAATCTTCATGAAAAAAAAGGAGTTCGTAGATCACATATTTTTTGTAACATTTATATTTTTTTTAAATTAAGAGAGTTGAGATAAAACGCGACATGCGTCATTATTTTAGGCGTGACTTGTTCTATCTGTGGAAACAAGTCTGAAGAAAATATTTGAAGCTGTTTTCGAGTAATTGTTTTAAACATTGCGTTAACTTCAAGAACAAATTACGTGAAAACTACACTTTTTTAAAAACAAAATTGTAACCGACGATCTTTAAACAGCTGATTTTTAGAGTAGATTTTATTTAAGGCAAAAATCTCTATTTTCAGACTTGTACTATTGAAATGTTCACTTTTTGCAACTTTCCAAAATACAGAGTTCGCTAGAAATGAGACATGCAGCACGTTTTCTTTGCTGTTTTTACCGTACTAACATATCTTTTGATAGATACGAGGAGAATATCTAAAGAAGAAATTTGGATTTTTGAGAAATTAATGTTTAATTATTGCCTATATTTCACGCAAAATTACGCACAAACTATTCATATCTTCGAGAAATTGAACTTGAAAATATTTCTCGATGTATCATTAGAGAACAGATTTTATTAAAGAAAAAAATCTCTATCTTGTATATTGTTATTGTAGAAAGACTCCGAAAACAATATTGTACGTATGCAATTTCTAAATAATCAATTTCAACGAAAACGAGGCTTGCATAGTTCTCTATGCCATCCAAAGATGCCAAAACGACAGTCTGTCCGCTTGCCCGTTAGTTTGGGGTCAAAGTTAGCGCCTAAAACATTCAAACGATTCTCTCCAAAATTTATATTCCCTGATCGATTTAAAGGAACTCAAAGCCCGACGAGTTTATAACGATTTTTTTTATTTTGGTGGGTACTTTACATGAATTATATTTTCAAAATTTTCTTAATACTGGTTCCAATTTTTTAAATTGTGTACTCGGATAATGTAAAGAACTCTTAAAAGAATGTCGTCTGTTTCATTTTCGTTAAAATATCTGATTTTTCGAAAATTGCATAAGTTCAAATTTTGTTTGGCATCTTCCCACAACAAATGGACTCGAAATCTCAATCAATCAATTTCTCTTTACAATTGCAACTTCTTGGTCTCGCTAGCTGTAGTCATTTAGTTTTGATCTACATTTCATAAGAGTGTGAATTTTATTATAAAGGCTGGCAAACTGTTAATTCTTGTATCTACTATAAAATAAGAGAAAGTTACATAATGATGCAAGGAAGTGTCCATTTTTCGAGTGAAAAATGTGTGGGTAACCGAAAAAGATCTCTCAGACGAAAATTACATTCTCGAATATGTAGTGTAGTCGGAATACACGTTTTGTTGTTTCTCAATACCGAAAAATTCCGTTTGTGGTTCACACTATTCTGAACACATGATTTTCTCTAAATCGAATATTCTCAGATCGATCTGGATGCACATAATGCACGGTGAATTTGAAAATGATCATTTAATGTTTACTGTTTCTTTTTACACAAAGGATATTTTAGGATATTATCGATTTTTTTAAGTGTTTTTTATTGATTTTGGAATAATATGTAGGTAGGATAGTTAGGTTTACTGGGCCACTTTTCCCTTGTCATTTTTTTCTTTGGTTTCTATTAAGTTAGCCCAATTTTTATCTGTCTAACATGCGAATTCATATTCAGGAACAGTAATTATGTAAGGAACATTTTTAATGTTCTACCTTTAAGCAAAATTACATGCAGAAAAGAAATTGAGAAAAAAGTTATTAATTGCATGTGGTTAACTGAGGCACCCATTGGGATTAAATCAGCCATTGGCGTGTATGTTTGTGTGTACCTGGCGCGTCGGCCCGTGTGCAGGTATGGCCTACCAGCGACGTCCCGGCCTCGCGGCCATGAGTTAAGGGGTTACGTGTGGATAGCACTTCGCCATGCCCACGCCGTATTCTGAGTCTTCTCAACCTGAAAAGTGAATTTTCTCATCGTCACACAGCAACATACACTGGTACATTGTAAAGAAAACGCACCATTAGTACACACTAATGGTAAACAGTATGTAGAACAAAATTCTGTAATATGGAAAAACAGAATTTCAAAATACAAATTTAATGACGGAATTATGTCCAACACAATAATACATTTTATGCAATCAATATGCTATTTTTACTTTCTCACCATATTATGTATTCAAGAGAAACTACTGTAATGCTACAGCAGAAAATGGCTATTTTCATCAGAAAAAGTTATATTAGGGGTCCAATGTGTCAAAAACGAGGATAAGTCTTCTTCTCAAATGTAGTTAACTACTTTCTCTAACAAGCTGTGTAGTCAGAATTCACGTTTTGTGATGTCGAAAATATGTTAGATGGGAAATCATTTCCCAATCCGTCAGTCCCGTCTGTCCGCCCGTCTGAGGTCAACACTAGCACCTAAACCGTTGACTACTTTCTCCAGAATTGATATACCCTTATCGATTTGGCCGAACTCGAGGCCATGCAAATTTTAAACGAATATTTATGTATGGGTAGAGGGTACTTAATATGAACCCTTACCTTTGGACCCACTTTTTGCGAAAACATTTGAAAAAGTTTTTGACTAAATTTTCTCCTGGGAGAGAGTAAACGACGCACGTCGACGTCGTCGAAATGACGTCGAAAACTTCGCCAAAATAATTTTTGTACTTCTTTACTCTCTAAATTATCTGATTAATTTTCTTTTATTGTAGTATATTTGTGTACGAAAATTTATGTTAAAGGGTGATGCTTTTCTAGAGAAAGTGACTCATTTTGTTTTAGGGTTGATGCTCGATTCATAACAAATCTGAATCTTATCAACGGAACCTGAAATAAAATAAGTGCAGTTGCATTCTCCAAAACAGGCGAGCCCTGTCAGCATTAAGTTCTGAAAGTGGTAACTTAATTTTTAAGGTAATATTACGACCTGTATTAATATTCGCGAAGACCAATGTAGCAAAGACCTTTTTCGACCAATGTAGCAAAAACTCAGTTTTACCACCTCCAAGTTATAAAATATTTTAATGGGTGTTTTGGTGTAGTGTCTAGGCGCCATGTTCCCTTATAAAGAATTGTATATTTACGTGAATTTAACGTTAATTGTTATTTGTTGATTTGCAATTATACATATCTTATGCTATCTATATCTTGAATGAGTTTTTTAAGGTCGCTTTTCAAATACTATGTGACAAAGTGACCAATGTAATTACGAATGTTTCTTGAGTTTTGGGAGTAACGATAGAAGAATTCGCATACTGTATAGGGACACACACAAACATACATACATACTCCGGTTGGGACTGTAACCTATGACTTTTCAGGCACAAGGCAGATACAACCCTTTAGCGTCAGCCACTTCGACTATCCAGACAAGCCTCCGATTAGTCTTGAAACTTTAAAAAATTAGTAACAACTATATCTGTGAATGTGACAATGGCTTCAGCGTGTCATATAACTGTTTTCAAACCAAAATAATTAATCCCGATGACTAAACTAAAAAAAAACAAGAAATCAGAAATAGAGAAAGCCTGAAATTGCACTTCGTAAACATCGATATTCAGGATCCATTTTGAAAAATTTACCAAATTATAATGACGCAAGTGACCAATAATTATTACGTTTTAGAGTTTCTGAGTTTAGAGTTTTTTTGAAAGAATATATATTTCAATCTCTAACGGCAAAGAAAGTGTACCCGAACCGTGGTGTACCCGAGTTCGCAAATAGGAAAGTGGATTGAGAATTGATAAAAGTTATAATTAAAAAATCAAAAAATATAACTCAATAAACTCAAGAAAGGGCATAGCACAAGAGGCAACAAACTTTTACGAAGAATTGTAAAAGAGCCCTATAAGCACAGAAGCCTCATACACAAGTACCAATATTTGGGCCAGATCATGTACTTCCCAATCCATAATAGAAAACAGAATATCACAAGTGTGGAAAAAAGTCTAGTCTTTAAAATTCACATTACTGTACAACTACTATAGGCTAAAAAGAGACACATTATGAACGCCTGTGTCCTGCCGGAATATTTATACGGTTCACAAACATGGTCACAAACAGAAAGGGAGAAAAATATGAAAAACACTTGTCAAAGGAAGATAAAAGGAAAATATTAGGAATAAGTCTAAAATACAAAGTAAGAAATGCTGAAATAAGTCAAATAACATGTCAAAATGACGTATGTCAATTCACACGTCTTCTAAATTGTAAATGGGCAGGACAAATAATGAGGATAAACACAGATGGACATACACAATTACAATATGGGGCCCAAAAGCTGGCAAGAGAACCGGCAGACAGAGACCATGGTGGTCAAACGACATAGCAGGAAGACTGGAAAGACTATGGACCAGAACAGCAGGAGACCGCACAAAATGGAGAGAAGTCATTCACACAGTCGACGAAGTCGATAGAGAAAAAAGATAAACAAATATACAGGAACAGAGACACAAAAATAAAGAGCACAACTCAATGCGACCTACAAGTGAAGTGATAGTGAAAAGTGGTAAGGAAATGATAATTACACATGAACAAAAAGAAGGAACCAGTGAGATTCGAACAGAAAATAAGAATAAAAATAGTGACTAACAAGCCATCTAGCTTATTTAGAACACCTTATGATGTAAGAGGTCTTTGCCCTACTAAGGGATGTGAACAGGCTAATAATTATAATAATTATTATTAGCAGTGCCGTAGACTAATGATAATAATACTTATTAAAATTAGAATCATTTATTCTTAAAATAATAATAATAATAATAATAATTTTAATATTATTATTTAAATCAGCCAGTTTTTGAGTGTGGCCGAAATATCGAACTTGTGGAGCTACGCCAGCACATACTTTCTCGCATTATTTATTATTATTATTATTATTATTATTATTATTATTATTAATATTGGAAAATTCAGAGAGTTCAACGAAATTGAGATCAGCACCATTTCTTGAGTGTCCGTTACCCCATCCTTGGATAAAAGTTTGAGCTGTTTTTGAGGAAAAAAATATAAATTCCATTAACTACAAGCACAAATTACTTGAAAACTACTCGTTTTATCAAAAACAATATGCAAGACCTTCTTTAAAGATCTAATTTTAATACAAGAGATTTTATTTAAGAAAAAATCTTTACGATTAATATTGTACTTTTGCAATGTAATGTTTTGCAATTTTTGACTGTGACTAGCACTAATTCTCTTTACCGCCCATTACTACATATGGCGAAAAAAGAGTTTCAAGCAGTTTTTAAGTAATTATTGTTTAAAAATTGCCTCTATTTCTCGCAAAATTACTAGAAAATTATTCATATTTTTTAAAAAATATACATGACAGAATTGTACATGTTATTTCAAGAACTATCTTTGAATTTACGGTTAATTTTATTTTAAATATTTTTTATTTTACTTTAAAAGTGTAAAAATATACTTTTAAACAGTTATAACTTCGTGATTTTTTATCCGAAATATTTTTAACTAACATATAATTAAAGCTTAAAACCTCTACTTTAAGAAAAGCTTAGAACATTTTAACTATGTCCCTGCAATCCGCAAACAATTGCTCCGCGCGCAATCGATGCCGTCACTGTTAACGACGCACATTTGAGCTTCGCTGCTATCTTCGATTTTTATTCACTTTTCCATTCCGAATAGTCAACCTTTCCATTATCCAATTTTTCATCTTCAAAACATCAATTTAAGACATTTATTTACACTTCCATGGGTAAACATCACACTCCCAGAAAAGTAAGCAGCTAATATTAGTTGCCGCCCGAAAGTAAGCTTCAGCGTGCCACTTCAACTTCGTTGCAAGCTGAAAGTAGCCTCCATTACATCTGTCGAAAATTTTCTATTTTCCAGATTTCGTGTTGTCTCCAGACCTTTTAAAGCAGTGTGAGTACCGAAAGAATCTGCCCGCTCCCAGCCACACATTGAGACGCGCGAGCCCGAGTGGCCTGAGTGGCAAGAGGAAGCGCGCGTCGGAGGGGGCGTGGCCGGCGCCAGACCAGACGGCGCCCGCCCACGTCCTCCACTGCGCCTGGCGTGTCACGCATGCGCGCATTCGAATGTGGGCTCCCTCTAAGGAGTTAATTGCTTGAGTAGCCGAGTCCTGTGATGAGTTATATTGTTCGTTGCCGGAACAGCTGAACTAACAGTTGCCCTCTCCCGCGAATGGAGTGCGTTCGGTCGCTACGCAAGCTGCGCCCCCTGGCCCGCTCTTTCCCGCCCTCTCCTCTCCACGACTCGCCCCCTCGCCGAGGCCTGGAGTAAACGTACGGAGTATACGCCCAAACAGACAACGGAAATCTACGTGAGCGAACTTTTGTTGCTAAGTTGCACGTGAGAATGAATTAAGTCGATGTTACCTTTCATTGAGTTGCAACATCAACATCAACGGAACTTCGAAGGACTTTAACGTTTTCGTAAATTAACGTTTCTAATTTTCCGATTAATAACGGTGGGAACATATTTTCATGCAATACTTATATTTATAATTACAATCTTAATAATTACACACGTCTTAAAAATCACGTTCATCAAGTGTCAGTATCAGTAGCTCATTATCAAAAATCCGCATACAATACGTGCAATAAACAATTGAAGTCGGTTCACAAATTTAAAAGTAAAATCTTTTCTGCGTCATAACTGTTCCTATACAATTAGAGATTATACTGATTATCAAAAAGACAAATAATGTTTATTTTATCAAAACGGTGATATATATTGAATTAGTTTAAATTTGTATTGTATATATTGTTTTAAAAGACTTAGTATGTTAGTAACAAATAAAGTACTTCAGCTTCCGGGTCAATGACCCACATCTCGATCAGGCTTTTGTCCAGTATCCCTGATCCATTGAGCAAATGCTGAGATGGCTCATTCTTTTGCATCAGGCCGTAAATGTAGCTTCACTATGCGCACGTTTTCTTGAACTCCTTTTGCTTGTAATGGTAGGAGTAGAGGTAAGGGTGAGTTACTATTTTGTTAGCAATGCAGAAAAATCATACTTGCAATTCGTTTACCGATGCAAATAAGTTTTCTATAATTCGGAAATGAAAATGTCTATTTTCCTTCAAATATTGCAAATCCGGGCGATTTTTTAAATTTAATTTTATTTATTTATTTTAAAATTTTACTAATCTTTCAACTATTTATAGTTAAAATGACGGGAAAGGAATCTGCAACTCAAGAAAACATGCGCAAATAATCTTCTCGCCCATTCGTCACATACAGTTTTTACTGTTTTTTTGACTAAATAAATCTAAATCGAATTTTTCACTTTACGGAATAAGAACGCGGAAACGGGTCGTAGAACTGTTCAAAAATCCCAAATACGAGTAGCAAGATTGACTTGAAAAAACGTATGATTGAATGTGTGAACAAGAATCACATTTATTTTCTTGAAGATGGAAATTTTTTAGTTACCTTTATTTCACACATTTTCTCCGCCGTAGTTGTGGTACACCAGATGAGAAATGTTACATCCTTACAAAACTTCCTTCAGAAATCCTTACAAAACGGATATTCGTCGATCTTGAATTGTTTTCTAAAAAGAGGGAGGATTTTTATGCAGTCTTGAATAATTTATTAACGGATTCAATCTACTATTTTATAAATTTTCGAAACATCAGAAATTCACGAATTCAGTAATATCAATTTCCTCCAAGAAGTTTTATCATCACTGAATTTTAAATATTATTTCAACATATTGATGCATCTCTCTTGAGTGGTCATGCCGAAAAAATGTTTTTAAATCAACCCCGTATTATTGCAGTATGAGAACAACTTTTTGATAATCATCTTCGTAATTTAGCAATCGGTCATAAATGTGAAGATGTTTTTTGAATTAACGACTACTATTTGCAAATTTAATATATTTATTTACTAGTGGACTGCAGCTGCAAAAAGGCTACTGAATAAACTCACATAAAATTATTTCCCAAAAAGTAGCACACATACTGATCAATAACAACGAAAGTACTATCGTATTACACTGCAATAAATTCAAAATATAAACTAAAGATAGTCTTCACAAATACCGCACTAACGTAGTGTAGTACACTAGGGTGTTCCACACTTAGTTTTATTGTAAACCCTATATACAGTACACTGTGATATATATTTCTACTTACACCATACCTTCTAACCTAACGTAACCTAACCGTAAAACACAGATGAAGCTTTCCTAATTTCTCGTGAGTTAGGGTGACAAGGCTCCATCTTCCAGCTTTCGCGATTTACTAAAACAAGCATGGGCCGCCCAGGTGACCCTTCGATTGATCCTGGAGAATATATGTAGTATTTTTCCATATCGAATGTCACAATCATTTCACTCTGGTTAGTGACGTCAATAAATACTTGAGATGTTGTGAAATGATATTTCAAAGAACACATTGTTTTTCAATCGGTATGTTTGATAATGTCATGGGAAACGACGCATGTTTGACCGAAACAACCTTTTTTTCTCGTGATAGAGACCTTAGTTTCTGTGATAGAGATTTGAATGTTTTAATGAAAATGTTATAAGTATAAGCGAGCGTGAGGTCTTAGTTTAAAATAAATTTGTAAGCAACGTTTCAGAAAATCTACGTGAAGTGTTTTTAAAATGGGTTCGTAAAATATCGTGTCGGAGCGACATCAGAGCGATGCTTCAAATTACCCGCCAAAATCCGGCAGTGGCCACACGGCGAGAGCATTCAGCACTCCTAGCGGTTGCTCCCGCCGTTGGGATGGGGCCGCGACGGTTTGCGCGCGACTAAGCTAACTAGCGGCACGAATAAGCAGAGGATAACGAGATATTGTTGAGATGATGCGGTTAGACATTTTATACAGCGAAGCGTAAAACGTTATAAGGAACATCGTGGCCAAAAGTTTGAGCAGCATACAAAAAAGTTTTGTTACCAGTTGTTCCGAAGTTTGGCGGCAGAATGTGTTCTTAATTCCCATCGTACTAAGTTCCGAATCAACTTGATTAGCATGTGTTTGACAAGAACCACCCTCTAACACAAGTGTGTATTTATTACGCACACATTATATTACGAAATAGGTATAATTATTATGTTACTTTATTCTCCTGGATTAAATAAACAAATTTTTACTATGGTATTTTGCTGAGAAACGTTTCGATTTAGCAAAATTTCTTGAAGATTTCTCATTTTCTATACTGTCCAAAAGGTTGTGTTTAGTGAGTCAAAGCTCTGAGAATAGTTCTACGTATTACCGAAGAAAAGATCTACTTTTTTGTACAAACTAAGAAAAAACATGAATTGACAAAATTGGAGTGCAAATTACAACATCTCTATTGAACGCGACTCTGGGGTCCTCAGTTTATTAGCCAGAATTCCAGTGCATCGCGATTCACAAATGACAATAATGATACCCCGAGTCTACAAGAGCGCTGCCAGTAACGCTTTTAAGTAATGGTGATATACAGTCTGCGACAAAATCAAAACATTACTCAAAAAACCTTTTTTTACGGAAATCTATGGATCTGAGGCCAAAAAGGTAAAGTTCACTCGTGTGTGTTTTGCACCTCCTGCTATGTCCTGTGTACAGAATGTTAAAAGTGACTGATTCACTGTGCGACATACGTCACGTCATAACCCTTGCGAATTCTGATGGAATAATCTAAATCAACAATCAATCTTTTTTTTTTTATTTAAGGTCTCATCAACTTCTAGGTCTTTAGCGACCACTATTGCTTGTAACGGTATGGTAACTGTGTGGATGACACGATATGATGATGATAGGGGATGAAAGGCCGAACACAATACAACCATGCCCGAGGAGGGACTCGAACACGCGATCCTTCGGTCCGAGATCGCTACGGCACTACTCCCTTAGCGATCTTGGCCACCGGATCGGCATTGAAGACATTGTTAAGGCAATTGAAGCAGTTAGGAACAAGGAAACGAGTTTGAAAAAGGCATCCAAAACAGAAACAAGGTTTCTCGTTCCTAGACCTCTTCAAAGGCTCGTTCGTGTTGACAAACCTTTGAAGAAGAAGCTTTAAACAAATTTGGAAGGAAACCTATATTGATGAGCTAGAGAAAGTGTAAGTCGAGTATTTGCTAATCAAGGAAAGTAAATTCTACACTAATCAATAAAAGATGTAGGCAGTTTAGCGTACCAACTTTGTGAAAGCTGCTCTTACGGCGGCTGAAGAAAAAAAAGACGCCTGCAGATGCAAAAAAAACGTAAAAAAGAAAACGATAAAAGTCCAAAACAGAGTAATAAGAAAACCAAAACCGTATATGTGCAAGGTTTCAATAGAAACTTCGTGAAGATGAATTAGAAGAATGAGACTACTCCTTCAATTCAGGAGTCTGTAATTTGGAAATACTATCGAAGGTGGAAAGTTCCCGTGATGATCAAACGCCTAGTTCGTTTTGTGGACTATTTACAGAAGACCACCATGGACAACTGTGGATCCAGTGTATTATGTGTCAAATTTAGGCGCATAATGACTGAGGTAGAACCAAAAAGGACATTTACATTAGTTATTTTTGTGAATGATTTTTTTATTTTCCAAGTGTTTGTAAGAAAATTGCATTTGCATATGTAAATATGTAATTAGTTTCTTTAAACCCATGAATTCATTAATATATTAAGGAGGCTCATAATACCAGCACATAACTTTTCCCCCAAATATGACTTTTTTGAATTATTGATTTTGTACGCATTCTCTGAACAATTAAGAAAGTTAATATTTTGTAAATAGTTTATTAAAATTATGAAGTTTAAGTCATTATTTTTTTTAAAGGCATTTGATTTACTTTTCAAAAGTCTAAATAAAAGTGGGGGCTCATATTACCACCTTCTCCTCTACCTTCTTTCTCCACTAAATGGGAATGAAGCCAGACGAAATTTGCGAGGTCTGACGGAAGATCAGGCATGATTCTCTGAGTCTCGCCAGTAAAATAAGACACCATTGAATTCAATAGAACTGAACTGAAACTTTGTCATAATTTGCTCCTGATTGGTAGGCAAATAATCATGCGAGGGGACCGTTCTGAAGCAAAGAGGTTTCGAATACCATGGTATTCGTATAAATATGAACACTATATATTTTTGTATTTTATCAATTCTTAGTCATATAATTAGCCTGATCAGTACATTACAACAGTGGTATTCCAAAACATCGATTCGATGTTAAGATAGGACAAGCATTCCAGTACTATGGAAAGCTCAATGTAATTGTTTATACATTTTACTAAAATAATTTTTGAAGCTCTCATGCTACTTTTACCGTTAGAAACGTGAAAACTACTCTAAAATGATTCAGTTGTAATGCTCTTGTAGTCACACACATTACTCGGGGGGCGGATTTTAATGAAAGATCTTTTCACTTACGAACAATGCCGTTTAGCAGAGAAATTCATTTTATGTTATGACAAAACGAAATGACTCATTTTATGTCATTTTATTGCATTTTTCGACCTTTTCGACTAATAAGTCATTTTTTAATCTTTTACGCCATTTAATGCATTTTCTGTCGATTTCATCGATTTTAATGATGTTTGCTTTAAACAATATTTACGTGGTGCAACAAATGTTCACCACAACATTCCTGAGTAGCCTATTTGATTTCTTTGCTCATATATTATTGCAATGTCACCGTTGTGAGTACTATGTAATCTACGGTTCCTGTGACGCGTATCGGCGCCATTGTCAGTTCGGCCGTTTCAGGATAAATTAAGGCAGAGATTTTCTTTTAAAGAGCAGTCAAAACCAAACGTTTCCAAGGTGAGTTCCCTTGAATAAAAGGAAGAAGTCTCGATTACATACATATCCAATACCTTGAGTTGTTCATCTGAAGAGGTTTTGATCAATTTTTATATCATTTTTCTTTATTTTTAAAGCATTTAAAGAGCATTTTAAGAGCACTTTATTGATAGTTTTTTGCAATTTCTAGATGATCAAAATCCGTCCCTACGCATCACATTAGAACAAACGAAATATGGAATTATACCTGAAAGGCAGAATTAACGTTGATGCTGCTAAGGATATCGAAAAACCATATTCCTTCACGTATTCAGAAAGTAGTATTAAATGTACTATTGAAAAAAAGGTTTTTGCCTTTTGTTAGCATTATTATCAGCGTTATTATTTTTTATTGCTGCTGGAATTGAAAACAAATAACCGCTCCTCCATTTCAGGTCCCCGACATCCTGATTCAAAAACCAAGTTCAGACAATTCTTTAAATATTATTAAAAACGAAAATAATTTATACCGAAATAAAAGTTAATGCAAATACTGGGACCCGACATTGCTGCCAATGCGAGAAATTACATTTACGATAAAAATTGACAATGATGTAGCTGACGCTTCCCTTCGGGAGGGAGTAGCGGTACTATAAATAGGATCAAAGAATGCATAACAAGAATATATTGTATTAAATATCTATTTTTATTTATTTGAACACATAATAACAAGAATCTTGTATCTTGTTTCTTGCTTTTTACATTTTAGTTTTTAATTCGTGTGTTTTTAAACTGAAATATTAAGAATGATACTAAGTTAAATATATACGCAAGTATCGAGCGATTATGGAATATTTATATATTTTTAACAGGGATCTTAGACCACTAAATTTATAACAAGATAAAATCCAAATTAAAATCAACATTGTACAGCGAAATACAATATTCATAGCAGACGATTGATTATATGGTGGCTGTATTTTTCGGGCATGTCAAATACTGTGATCATTAGTTTCGTATGTGTACTGTTTATGTCCTTGTGTGCAGCTAATGTATGTATGGAAAAAGGAGACAATGGTAAGGAAGGAAATATCGCGCTCCTCCAGGGTTTGCATAGAACCGAGGAATAAATTCCTAGTGTCAAAAATCCACCAATGTCGGGGCTTCCCATGTAACGCAGCTGCAGAATTTCTGCACTGAGCTACCGCTAAGCGCATATATCCAATCATCAATTTACACCAAAAGATCACCCCATTAATGGGATTTCATTCTAACCGGTCTCTAAAGAATCGTGAACTAATATTAAGGGCAATCTGAAATTTTCAGCTAAATTGCTTGAGTAGTTTTTGAGAATATAGGAGACACACACACGAACATTTTATTCAAAACAGTAAAAATATATTATAATTGAATATAATGAAAGCCTATATAGTGAAATAATTTAGATGTAGTGTGAATCGGTGCAAAAGACAACACTTGAAACACATTCAAGGTGCAACACTTGGTTGTATTTCACAAAAATATAGTCATTTTTATGTTACACTTACACTTGTAATCACATGTCTTTGTAGCTAAGAGAATGCTTTAAATTACTGTAATATCATTAAATAATTAAGACAAATTGATGTGGTTATAGAAAGAAAAGAAATAGAATCAAAATACTTTCAATAGGTGAAAAGTAATTTTATTTTTTCCAACAGAAACTATGTAACACTCGTCAACTACAAGTTAGTTTGAAACTCTACTGACAAGTCAACAACTTACTGGGTTTTAATCTACTCCAACTCGAGGAATTTCAGTACAGTTCCCGTGTGATGATCTACTAATCTTGCACATTTGGTATTTCAGGAAACGAAACTCGAGCAAATGGCGAGCCAGCGCTCGACCTGATGGGCTAAAGTGATTTTGCCTCTCAACATCGCCACGCTGCATGACACGGAGTGCTACCGCGCTCTACAGGGCATCACAGCGATCCGCTTTCGGGTGGAGGTGTGTCTGTCACGGGGGAGACCGACGTAATGCCTCAATTTCCTGGACTGATTGATTACCGATTCCAGGCGTGTCAACTGCTGAGATCATTAGTCCAGTAAGTATAGTTCATGTGTTTTCCTCGAGATGTGGCGGTAATCTTGTCTTACTGAATAATGAGATCCGAGGTGGCCTACCACCGGCTAACGGGGTTTTCCCCATTCAGGTATCACCCACTAGCGGGGAACCGACCCAGCCGGGACGGCAGGTAGCGTAGTGACGGTTGTTCTCACCAATTTCATTTTGCTCTATTGAAATAGATCAAACTGAAATTTTGAATAAAATAAAAATTATAAATATAATGTATGTTTTAACTTCATCTACAGAATTTGAGACAAAAGATTTTTTTATTCTTTCTTTATACAAATATTTGATAGTAATGAATGTTTAAATACACATACAAATACAATTAGTTAAATACGGATATTCATTTAATTGTACTACATTGTTGTCCACTGCCCACACAAGCAAGTAATATTGTAAGAATGACATCAAATGACAAGTAACAAATATAACCGTCGTTTGGTCTCTGATGCAATAGTGTTTTGTTCCCGCCCGTGGTTTGCATTCTGTGTATGTGATTGCGAGTTAATACTCCAATTGTATTTAAAGTTCGTTATTTATTTTTCTAATGCTGAAAACAAAATGACTCATAGATTAGCATCCTACATGGAAGAGAATGAGGCAGAGGTTTCTTATACCTGAACACAGCTTGTTCCCGAACGACCGATTTCGGAGAAATGCGCTCTCAAATTGCAATTGAGGCTTTACAGACCACAAGATTACATGAAATGTCATAAAAATACGTCGAAAAAGAAATCCTCATACAGTTAATACAATGAAACCTGAACATTTCAAGAGGACTGTTCACATCGAAAAGAAAATAATCACAAAACCAATTCCCGAAACGAAAAAAATAAACTGGCTGACAGAGAGAGAGTCAGAACTCTTTAAAAAACAAGCCATTTACTATATATCGGTCTTTCCAAATGCAAAACACAACTAATTTTCATGCCCTCCTAACGTCTATTTGGCCAAACGGTAAACCAATTCCTGAAGACAATCTTAACGATATTCGATCTCTAATGAACATGATACCAAATGTTGCACTAGCTTCTTACCACAAGCCACTCTGCTATCGAGGATGACATTGACTTGATCGACAGCCCGTAACTTGATCTTGTTGATGATGATATGTCAAATTAATAAATATTATTTATTTTTCCATTTGTAAATTGCATTTTTCATGTATTCAAATAAGTGTTCAGTTTTAATCCCTAGAAATCGTATAGTTATATTCACGCTTTGTAAGAGCTTTTATTATAATATTATCATTTATTATTATTTGTTTCTTTCCAGCAATGTTTGTCATATTCCATTAGAAAGAATTCCAATTTTTTAATCATATGTGTGGGTTTTACAGGTCCTGTTCAAGTTGTTACTTCAATAAAAAGACAAAGAAAATGTGAAAACATTCAATAGTAATGCTGTTTTCTTTATATATCAGTTAATTACAATTAAATATATTATAAACTAGTATGATATTATCGTATCTTGTAAAATATTACAACAATAAATGGCACTACGTACTTCTCTAATTTGCATCAGTTAACTACGAGTCATGTCTTGGCTTGTAGTCAGATAATGCAAAACACATATTATTTATTAAAGCATCAAATGACCAAGCGCCATTTCTACATAAAGGCAGAGTTTAGGTTCATTGTTCATGTTTTTAAGATATGAGCATGTAAATTTAATCCATTTTGATTATTTTGTCGTTTACAATACAAAATTAGGGATAGATGCTGAGTTTATATTAATATACTTTCGCATTTGTGTTAATATCTTGAAATCAAGTTTTGGCGCTTGGTCATTTGATGCATAGCACCCTCCAATTACAACCAAATTTTGCATAAAAACTCTTGAGTTGCTGAGACAAATCGTTGGCGGCAGATTTACCATTTCCGAGACCCCAAGCTAAAATATTATTGAGGCCCCTCTTTTTACTGCCAGCAATAACATTTTCGAGGTTGGAGATTTTAACCTTTTTATTCAACTTTAATTAAACAAATGAAACATGCATTTAAGTAATAATTTCATTCAAATTATAAATTTAAAAATTGATAACAATCATGTATAATATAATATTAATACACTATGTGATCAAACGTACCCGCACACATGGCTGAAAATGACATACCAGTTCGTGGCGCCCTCCATCGGTAATGCTGGAAATCAATTGGCCCATCCTTTGCTTTGATGACAGCTTCTCCTCTCGCAGGCATACTTTCAATCAGGTGCTGGAAGCTTTCTTGGGGAATGGCAGCCCATTCTTCACGGAATGCTTCACGGAGGAGAGGTATCGATCTCGGTCGGTGAGGCCTGGCACGAAGTCGCCGTTCCAAAACATCCCAAAGATGTTCGATAGGATTCAAGTCAGAACTCTGTGCAGGCCAATCCATTACAGGGATGTTGTCGTCGTGTAACCACTCCGCCACAGGCCGTGCAGTATGAACAGGGGGCTCAATCGTGTTGAAAGATGCAAACGCCATCCCCGAATTGTTCTTCAACAGTGGGAAGCAAGAAGGTGTTTAAAACATCAACGTAGGCCTGTGCCGTGATAGTGCCACACAAAACAACAAGGGGTATGAAGCCCCCTCCTTGATAAACACGACCACACCATAACACCATTTTGGACGTGCGGGAAGGGGCACGATCGAGTCTGGGTCACAAGAGGTTCGGTGAGGCGGGTCGGGAATGAGATGTTTAAGCAGGGACAGGAGAGGAGTCGGGGCAGGAGTTGCAGTGAGGGTGGATCTTGGCGGGGAGTGCGGGGCGGAACGGGGTTGGTACGGCGGACTGGGGCGGGGCGATGTAGGGCGGGGAAGGGTGGAAAAAGGCGAGACGGGGCGGGGAAGTTTCTTTCATTCCTAGAGATAGCAGTGCCTTACAATCTTCATTTATCCTCTAAGGGCAGCATCGATAATAAGTTTTACTCTCGATCGTTATAATCCGTGTCGTGCATGCTTCGATCTTAATTTTTATTCAGTACTATCTAAAACGGTGTAAATAGAGAAATGGCATATTGAAGACAAGAAGTGACAGTTTCAGACCAAGTGGCACGAAAGTTACTTTTTTGTTGAATATATTGGGGTAAATGGGATACGTCTTAGGTTTTCAAAGGATTTTAATGTGATAAGACACTATACTAGTTTGCATAAATTAAAATACAATCAATACATCTACGGAAGTGTAAGAAGTTGTGTGTTCAATGATTTGAACCTGAAACTAACTAGACAGAATATTTTCAGCAACCATCAAATACTGTTGCTTGGAATCTATTTTTCAAGACATGTTTAGAGTTAGCTAAAAGTAACGCCTTTTAGGAATGGTGAGCTCATTAAAAGTTGTACTGTAAATCTTTATTTGTACGTAACAAGGAGGCTAAAGATTTTGGAACAATTTCCTTGCTTAATAAGGTAGAATAATGGGTATGTAAAGTTTCGGATTCTCTCGAAAGCATTTTGGAAAAATATGTATTTTACTCTCTAGCTCTAGACAAGTATACATATATAACTCACATCAGCAAGCTCCTTATTTTCCCAGAACAATAAATGATGAAACTGAAATTCATGAAGATCTGTGGAGCTATTATTCAACTCACTGGATATATATGTATATATGAATATATGCGTTGACTGGGTTTCTTCTGAGAAGCACAAAGCTGCGGCATCCGGTAATGACTCGTGAATGAACAGCCTTTGCGAGAAGGCAACGACAAAAGGAAAACGTAGGGCGGGAGCGGTCGCCGGGACGGTGGCGGCGAAGGGTGGCTCGATGTACTGTTTATATACATATTCATATTCAATTCCCTGGATAATTCTATTGACTGATTGATTAATGGTTCCGGGCGTGTGAACTACTAAGGTCATTAGTCCCGTCAGTGTAGTGTATATGTTTATCGCGGGAGGTGAGCTATTTTCCCCCTTGGATAGCGAGATCCCGCGCCGACTTACGTCGACTTGCGGGGATTTCCCCCAAACTGGGGGAAACTATATCCCACCGGTGTGGCACCGTCCCAGCAGGGACAAGCTCTAATCACCCGGTGTGGTAGTGTAGTGCATGTGAGTAACTAAGGGGTGAGGATAGGGCAATGAAAAGAAAGGAATGATCGCGCGCGGTTCATGGCCCATTGTTAGGGTACTGCCCCCGCATTCGACTGGTGTTCAGCGGAGAAACCACAAAAAAACGATAAGAACATCTAGAGTCTGCTAGAATTCTCCTCCAGAATGTGACCCAGTTAAGAACCTAGTGTCGAAATCCTGCCCCCATTGGGACCCGATCTCTAGGACCTTCCGGTCACAAGCACTGCAGTGACATCAATTGATGCCCTGAAACACCTAAGCCTGTTTATGTAGCTTGCATTGCAGTTATTTATTCCCATGTACATTAGAGAACGTCTGAATCAAAATATATTTGCATAATTAAAAAATTCCTGATGTGGAAGGAGATCCTTAAAACTTAAATTCGATACCACCAAAATTGTTAGTGTTTTTATTATAATGCTATAATAATTATTAAGCCAGGATTAATTAACGAGAATGATGACATTTCATTGTTCTGAGATGTGCGTTGTCGAAGTACTGGAAATAACCTGCCACAGTTTTCTGGGTTGAAACATGAAATTCTTGCTTTTCTCAGAAATGAAAATATTGGGCATCAGTATCAAGAAAAGAGTAAGAAATTTGGTTTTTAAATAGTTTTCCCTGGCAGATTTAACATCCAATCGATATGCTTTAAACCTTAAACTACAAAGTAAAAAACAAAATTCCAGAGTTATGAATATACTCAGGGTTTCACAAATAATCGACGTAATGGGAATTGCTCTAGTAGCAAATAATACAGTGCACTTTCAATTTCAAATCATGCTTCAGCAGTTGAAAGAAGAAGAAGAAGAAGAAGAAGAAGGGGAAGTAAATGAAACAAAATATAGTGTATTTCATGAAATAATAATTGATATCAATCTAGCTCAGATTCCAAGATTTTGACTCCCTAAAATCAAATCTTGCAACGTTCAACAACCCAATGGGGACTGAAGTGAGTGAGGTGACCTGCGACACTCTAATGGAAATTTTCAATCTTCAAGCAGACCCATTCTTCCAGACTAAATGTGTCTAAATAAAGCTAGCTGCTAAATAAAATTGTAGCTGCAATTGTTATCTCTGCTTGGTACTACAAATGAGTGTGAAATTGCTTCTTATCATCTCAAATTAAATCAATAACGAGAAATCGCATTGAAAGTGCTTCACTAAATTCGAGTCTGAGACTTTGCTTTACTGATTAACTTGTTGATTGCTTTACTTATTTTTGCTTACTTTATTGATTAACTTGAATTAGAAAAGCAGTGCCAATTATCATATTGATTTCTCGATTGTAAAATAAAGCGATATATTGAACTACTGAGTTACAAGTAATTCGTTTTCTTTATTTGAAGTCTCTGGCCCCCACTTTCTTATACTTAAGGTTGGAGCACACTGCTCTAGGGTAAGGCAGCATCCTTTACGGCAGGGGTTGGAAGAGAAAACTTGAACAAACAAAATGGTTATGCAACCCGCAAATTTTCTAATACTGGCGGGGCTGATGAGGAAACGAGGTTGTTTAAAAGAATATTGGATAAAAATGCCCTGGCAATTCCAGGTAGTTTGTATGTACAGAACAATGGATATTATAAGAGGATATTCGGGCGCAAAAAATGCCTACGGTGTCTTTCTGAAGGAAAACAATGGCGGATGTTCCAGGATGCAGATTTTCGCATGGAATGGGGAATAATGTAATAATGAGGGATCGCATGTTTATACGGCATAAAAAGTCATATATGCCCTAAAATATGCGGTGAAAACTTAAAGTATGCAAAAACAACAAATTCAAATAAGGAAAGTTATGAAAAAACATTATCTATTATTTACCTACCTAATATTTAGTAAAAGAAAAGCAATTACTTTTGTATTTAATTCTGTAAGATGTTGCAAAAACAAATTTACCAAAATAATAATATCAAATAGAAGACTTGTAACAACATTTTAAGGTTTATATTAACAAAAATACATTTTTAAATATTTTCTCAATAAAGTCTATGACAGATTTGTAAGGTGTTTTTGTAAACTGAAAATGAAGGTTCCACATACACGCTAGTGATAGGTGCAAATTTAAAGCTGCTCAAAATATGTGGATATAAGATAAGTGTTATTCATCCGGTCACTTAAATTTCATTAAGGTTTTTCAAAGATTCCAATTCTTTGTTTTCATTTTCAATGTCATAGAGCGTTTCTTTTAATTAACTGCCTTGTTCTTCTGGAATATAATTGACATTTTCCCCTCCACTCTTCTATGACATGCAAGCTCTACTTCAGTACAATTCCTCCTGCTTCCAACTTTTTAAGATATCCATTACCTCTGAAAAATAGTAAACACATACTTGTTATTATATGTTGTAATTGCAGCCTCCATTCGGCAGATATTCGCTTACCACAAGGTTGTCAAAACACCAAGTCCCATCGCTTGTATTTCACATTTCTTGTTAAATCTGACATTCCAAAGTCGAACTTTGAAACTATGTGATGAAATACTTTTAGGCATTACTGACAAACCTTTTGTTTAGTCTGGCGAACTACCAGATCGCAACTGATACCAAACTAAAGATAAATGGAGAAAGAAAAGGGATTGATAATAGAAGAGACGTAGCAACAGATCAAAAAAAATCAATGTTCTATGGATATGATTTGAGCGGGCTACTATTCATTAAACAAGACTTTGGTTATATTTTCATAACGCGCATGCGAGGCCATCAGAAGTGGATTCCACTGAAAAAAATAGAATTGACATCTCTTTTTTTAATACCGATTTTAGAGTTAATTCATCCCTTTAATTAATGAGTGAACGCTGATACGTCGCCACATCTCTCTCAATAAATGAGCTATAAAAATATTATGTTTCTAAACATGGATATTGCTCTATTAAATAATTCTCTCATCTTTGCCCCATTTACCCGATTGTAAATACTGCATATTTGAACCTTTCGCCCTTAAATTATTGTCACTTAAAAGAATTAGCCAAACTGTAAGTGTCATTTTTCTGGAAACTATCTAAGCCATTGGCTGTACTATGTCTAAAACAGTGTACAGTTTTATTTTTGGTTTATATATTCATTTTTTGAAAATATATTTTAAACAGTTAAAATATCATGCGGACAAAAAAGGAGACAATCTTACAATTTACTTAACATTCGTTCACGCATAATTTTTATAATAACGTTATTCCAAATTCGAAAAGTAAACTAATTACAAATTCAAACCTTGCTAGAAATGACTGCTCAACAGATCCATTGAAAATCAGGTTTTGTATTTCCTGTTTTTATTAAAATAATTGTTGTGTCTGTACATCATTAGTGATACTTCATTACAATTTTCTTTACGAATGTAACGTTATAGATTTACACTTACGTACACCACACAATCATACATGTCACAAGACCAGTCGGGAGCATAATTTTGTCCCGGTCGGGACGATTTTCCTTTGGAGGAGATGCCTGAAGGAGGATACTATCTGCAAGTCGACGTGTAAGTTGGCGCCGTATTTCACAAACCAGCTGAGGAGTAACACTTACTGTATTAATAAACAAATAAGTTGACGCGCCCGAAAATATAATACACACTCTTTAAAAACACACATTTCTATCAAGTTTTTTGCAATCGAAAAATATATTTTCATTGCTTGCTAATCTCATATAAGGAAGCTCTTGGCCCGTATAATAAAAAAAATAGTAACGTCCAGGTTCTATATTGTCTGAATAAGTATGAGGCAGGTTGAAAGAACAGAAGGCAAATACAAGGGCGCCTTTTGAACTCATATCCACTTGTGAAAAGAATTCGCTGGAGGAGAGAGAACTGGCGTCTGTTCGAGACGGACCGGTTCGACGGGCAGGGAGGAATTGCAGAGGCCGGAAGGTGTCCTTCGAAGAGCCTAAGGCGGATCGCGCGGAGTGGAGTCGAAGAGTTGGTAAGGTGGCGGGGCTGGTGAGGGCAAAGGACTGTGCATAGGCGAGAGACGATGGGAAATCGCGTGACTGGGTCTGGGCGGGGGATGGGGGTTGGGGTGCGCGACACAGGGGGCTGGGCGGGGCTGGGCGAGGCGGGCCGGGCGGGGCAGGACCGGGCGGGGCAGGACCGGGCGGAGCAGGACCGGGCGGGGCAGGACCGGGCGGGGCAGGACCGGGCGGGGCAGGACCGGGCGGGGAAGGACCGGGCGGGGCAGGACCGGGCGGGGCAGGACCGGGCGGGGAAGGACCGGCGGGGCAGGACCGGGCGGGGCAGGACCGGGCGGGGCAGCACCGGGCGGGGCAGCACCGGGCGGGGCAGCACCGGGCGGGGCAGGACCGGGCGGGGCAGGACCGGGCGGGGCAGGACCGGGCGGGGCAGGACCGGGCGGGGCAGGACCGGGCGGGGCAGGACCGGGCGGGGCAGGACCGGGCGGGGCAGGACCGGGCGGGGCAGGACCGGGCGGGGAGGGCGCGGTGGCGCGGCCAGGTCGACCGTGGACGGTGTCCTGGCGCTCGGGAGTGGGAAGAACACAGCTGGGAGCTGCGCAAACACAGCTCCTCCCCCGCGCGCCGAGGAGCCAAGCCCGACCGGAATGGGGCTAATGGAGGGCAATCGAAACGGATCGCCGAAACCTGATCGCCGCCATATTGATGATGAATCCATCCACTTACATGCGCTAATATTGACTCAGGGAGTGGGGCTATGGGGTAACCAAACACCCACGCCGCTGAGGCCGAATCTCGTCGTCGCCGCCGCCGCCGCCTCTCAAAAAATATTTTGTGGAGGGGAGCGCGCACGGCAGCGAGGCACGGTCGAGGTATGGGCGGGGTGGGAGGAACGCGACGCAGATGGACTAGACGTTGGGAGAAGTGGCAGGGAGAAGGTAGAATATCGTGGTAGCATCCGGTAGAAGGGAGCGGAACGGTTATGATCAATGTGGAATACTCCATAGTGTGAGCTAGAGCGAATAACAGTTGCCCAAAAAGAGGCAAATCGAGTGAGATTTATAAATTAGAACACAGAAATTCGAACATAGAAATTTTAAAATAACATATTATAACAAACAAATTATCTAATCAAAAAATATTTTTTCTTTAAAATAGTCTTAACCCTTATTAAAAATGTAACATAGATTTTTCTTTCGAACCGCAAAAACATTTTCATTGATTACTAACCATTCCCGGATATTTTGAAGCAACTACTAAAAATATTCTGTGTAATCATAAAAATAGGAATGTCCAAGTATTACACTCTACGTATGCATATAAGACATGTGTCAGAACAGGAGGAAAACAATTGGACATCTTTCGAAGTCTTTATAATTTATATCTTAAAATAAATATATTTGGGCAATTCCAGGAAATCAGTAAGGATAATGTCCATGGATGACATCGTAAGTAATTTTCAGATGCGAAAAAAAGAATAAATAAAACATAGAATATATTAAATATGTTAATATGTAGAATATATTCACCTCATATTCACAGCGAAATAGCCCCCATAAATTAATGTAATGTAGAGACCATTAGTATGAACAAAAGCCACTAGCGAAACAGTCTCTGCATCGCCAGTATCTTATGCAACAGATAGAATCCTTCACATGCATTGTTAACTTGTCGATGGCCTGATAAGTGTGTGTAAGTAAGGTGTTAGGGTTAGGATAAGACAAGAAAGGGGGGCGAAAAGCTCGCGCGAGGTCCGTGGCTCGTTTGTTACGGTATTGCTCCAGGATTCACCTAGGGTTGATCGGAGAAACATCAATGCAGCCGTCCGCTAGAATTCTCAACACAGCGGCTGGATTCAACCACACAGCTTTCTAGCCAGTGTCTAAAATACTGGCACACCGTGGGGACTCAAACCATAGAAAGTCCCGGTCAAAGGCACTGCAGTGATATCAATTGATGCCCAGAGCCATTTATACCGGTTAATATAAGTTACATTGCAGTTATCCAATTCCGATTTATATTAGAGAACGTGTGAATAAAAATATATTTTTATAATAAAAAACGTTGAGAAGACGAAGAACCCTAATAAAATAGTATAATACCAAAATTGTATTTTTATTATCATAAAAGAGTAGTTCTTCCGGATAATGAGAGCTTTCTTCCCGTCTCTCCTTGCCTTACGCTTCAAAAACTCGTGAAGCTACATCAACACATATCAGTAATTTCTCGCGTAATTTCTATCTTTAAAATTTTCAAAAGCTCAGATAATCCAATGAAAATGAATCCTGCGCGTTATTTAAGCGTTCTTTGCTATAACTGCAAAAAATATTAAGGAAAAATATTAAGTTATTTTTGACAATGTTTTTAAAAAAACTCATTAAATTTAAGCAGAACGTACACGAAAATTACTCGCTTTTTAAAAATATTAATAATAGTTTTTAAAGATCTGTTTGTTTAAAACTTATTTTATTTCAAACAAAAATCTCGACCCGCAAAAAATTGTACTTTTGCAAAATTAATATTAATATTAATATTATTATTATTATTATTATTATTATTATTATTATTATTATTATTATTATTATTGTTATCTTTATTGCAATTTTCGAAAATGCAAAGTTTGCCAAAACTTTGACACCGCTTCCTCGCCACTTCTCGTCCCATTTGCTATATCTGTATTGTTATGCCAGCTGTAAATAGTTGTATTGTTGCTAACTCCCAGTAATGTTCCAGTAACAATTTTGATTCCGCAAACCTTATTTGCGGTATAGACATGAATCAAAATGCATTTAATAGCTAATTCAATACATTTTAATAATGTGTTAATTCACTTTCGTCAATCTGCTCAGTGTTTTCGAAATATTCTCTGAAACCTGAAAGAGTGCACTCGTAAATTTTGTTCAACGAATTAGGACACGGATCATTTTTATGCAAACCCATTCAAACAATAACTTTTATCTTGTTTTGAAGGTCACATGTGCAAATCTTTACCGAGATCGGAATAACACTGTATTGCAAACAACGGGATTTTAATCTTTGTCTAAGACAACATTTACGTGAGAGTGGAGTCCAGACGGTCATAACGGAAGATGCAATTGTGCTCGTGAAAACAAAAGATTTTAATTAGAAAATTCACAATTTTCAAAAATATTTGCTGCACACAGAACAATATTTTTTAAAAAAATAAATTGGCAGGGTTGATATTTTTAGCGTAGTTAATAGTAGCGGAATCTGCCGAACGAAACTCTAATATTAACACTTTCCCCCCACCCAACTCGCAGTCCTCCCGCTTTACACCATGCTTTCATTGGTGAAGATGCACCAGCTGCGGGCGGCATCGCGATAGTGCGCGTTGCGACCCATTCAAAAAACAATATTTCGCTTAAGGCTAAATGCACCGAAAAATTACTTGTAGGAAAATTCAATAGATCGCAGCACTATCACAGGGGAATTTACTTTACTGATAACGTCTGAACCAATAGTCCTATTTTCGATCTGTAAACGGTATTTGACGCCTTTTTAAAATAGAATTTACGCTACGAAGCCCTTTTTCAAAAAATCTAGCTAAATTCGAATTTGAAATTAGTTCTCACCCACCCGTTTGTTGTGGGCCATCTGTCGGCGCGGCGGCACGGCCAGGCCAGGCGGCGTGCTCCCAGCCCCGGCGGAGCAGGCGGGACTTGCGGGATACGCAAGCCAGACAGTCGGTTTATGCTTTCGTCACTTTGCATCTCAATCTATTTTTCCACAGATACCAAACTAGAGATGCTATACTACTATTACTGACCGAGGTAAATGGTCTGTAATAGTAGTACATAACTATTTTTTTCACATATTTACATCTTTCTTCGAAAACGATCTTAAAATTGTTTGAGGCATTACTCAAAATATCGATTCCAATTTGAATTTTTTTTAAAGAGGAGCTAATTCTGTAAATATCACCATTATTCCATCTCCTCACATCTTAGTTTAGATATATTTTACTTCTAAGGTCTTACGGGTTCAAATACCGGAAAGATTGAGCGGAGTATACGCACGAGCTCTTTTATCCTAAAACTCGATTTTTGATCTCAAAACGACGTTTATCTGCTCTAAAGAGTTCATCTGGTGAATCTCTTTTCCCAAGTAAAATAGCCGAAGCTAATTTTAAAAATGTTTTCGTACTTTGGGACAAACGCGCTCGGCATTAAATTCGCCATTAGAACGCGCATTGGTAGAATACACAAATTAAACGATTTGATTTAGTGTAAGTTTAATATGTTCTGCAACATTTTTCCGTGATTGGGCAAGGCAGGCTAGAATTCTTAAGGAGCGGTCGCCACTGTTCTTGAGCGTGGTAAACGTTTGCGCAGTACAAATATAGAGCCCAATGCAACTACGTTGTGGGTGACCGTCAGCAGATCTCAACAGATATGGCATTAAAATGTTTGGGCAACATCCAATATATACCACACTTTTATATTCCAGAACAAATGACACGAATATTCAAATGCCACCCACGTGATTCCTGCATTCTTTCATTAAGCTTGAAATTCTCCTAATGGCTGCCTATTTATTAATGAATCTTTATTTTTAGTCAAAACTTACAAAACTAGTTCTTGTCAAAACTAATTGAAGGTAGGAACACATTTTCATGCAATATACATACTTATAATTACTACACGGTCCTCAGAATCATATTTATCGGGTGTAAGAATCAACAACTCAGTACTATAAATGCACATACACGTATTAATATATGTACGTTACTTCACAATTCATTGCCGGATAAAAAGAGGTGGCCCAGAGTATCAATTGATGTCACTGCAGTGTGTCTGACCGGGAGGTCGTAGGTTCGAGTCCCGACCGGGACAGGAGTTCCGACACTAGCGACATGGCTAGATCGAATTCAGTCAGTCTGGGGAAGAGTTCTAGCAGTATGATAGGTAGTTTTCTGATCGGTAATTTTCCGTGTTTTCTCCGATCAATACAAGGGAATTCTGGAGCAGTACACTAACAAACGAGCAAGGGATCGCGCGCGATCTTTCCTTCCCATTCTTCCCATCTTCACCTTTTACTTACCCATACACTTAAATGCACTACACTATCACACATACCGGGGGACCGGTTGGGGACTTAGAGCTTGCCCTTGCTGGGCTGCCCGGATGATGGGAGATACCTGGTTAGGAAAACCCCGCTATCCGACTGGAATGTCGGCGCCGTATTTCATCATCCAGTGGTGGGAAGATTGCCCCATATCCCAAGGAAAAACATGCCCTACACGTGCGGGATTAATGACCTTAGAAGTTGACGCGCCCGGAATCAAACATTGTCACAAATCAAATGGAATGACCGAGTACAACTTCTTGTAATGATTAGTGCGATATCAGTAGACGAGCAAGTTCTTATCAATCTAATTCTGTTCCAAAAATTACTGCTGGTAAGCAATCACATGACCAGCTTGCCTTCTTTTTTTACTCATTTAAGGTCGCTTTTCTAATATCATATAGCGACTACTGCAAGTAACATAGGGGGGTAACGGTAACGCTACACACACAAACATCCATGCCTCGGGTGGGACTCGAACCTGCGATCCTTCAGGCATGAGGCAGCTATGATTCCCCGGCCTTATCGACCTTGGCTATCCAGGCAGTCACCAGCTGGACTTTGTGACGTAGGAAATAGATCCTTATTTCTCGTCCTTATTCCAACATGTTTGAGGAAATGAATCACTGCACTGCAATGACTAAATCAATATCTTATCGATGGAAAGGTTTTATTCATAGGCTTCTTTGGCTCATTATCAATCTTCTTCTATTTCTGACAATTATGTTCAACATGGAAAGTTAAAACATCAATAATAATAATAATAATAATAATAATAATAATAATAGTAATAATAATAATAATAATAATAATAATAATAATAATTTGCCGGTCAAATTATTTTTTCATATACAATTCGATGTTCTGGTATGTTCTCGGCATTGTTCAAGGAAGAAAAAACGAGGTTCCTTCCGAATTCTAGAAATTTTGGTGAAGCTATAAAAGCATTAAAAAAACTCCAACGCAACTCGGAATATGGTTGCTAATATTGGAAATTCGTTTAGTTACAAACAGTTTGTCCAAAAAATGTTTTTCAATAACTAATCGTTTTGGTAAGAATCACAATATTGGTGCTGATGTATACCAATGATTCCGGTAAATAATACTTTGCCAGAGTATCTAGTCAAATTTTGATTGAAGTTTCCTATTCTCCATCAAACTGTCCACTATAGCTTAACCACATTGTATATTCCTAACTTTTATGGTCCTCAATAAAACTGCATTTAACTACGTACCCTATCGTGTTATTACAGGTTGTAGTGGCAAGGGTATGTCAGGAACCAGTTCACGAAAACGTTTAATTCTCGATGGGGCATTAAGAAACACGTTCTTTGCGCTAGAAACAAATTTATCTACTTCAGGGAAATTTCTTATCGCATCTTCTGATGTTTTATGGAAGATGCCCCAATTGTTTTGGAAGCATTCACCATATATGGTATATTAGGGGGTACCTTATTTTCTGTACCTACTTCAAAATTTTTGAACGCTCACCCTCCAATTCTGTTCGAATGACCCTAAAACATGCTTATACAAAATTTAGTTGAGATTGGAGCATTCTAGCCCTGCCGACGTGAGCGCGAACTCGCATAGCAGACACGTCTTGAGCCAGACCTACCACCCAGAGCTGAGTAAGGCTCGAAAAGTACATGAATTTAAATCTATTGTTTCATACATTTTTACAGGTCGCTTAGGTAACATAGTGTCATATACAGTGCCGGGGAACATCTGTTTTTAATAGAAGATACTATTAATTATTAATATAAAACATCAACTAACTGGACACAATTTATCATGAAATAAATAAGTGCATGAAGTTTTATTTTATAACACACGGGACGTAAAATTAACAATTACTGCAAGTGCTAAATTTGTGGTTCGTGAGAGCATTATATTTTGAGAGAAAGCAAGAATTCCGACAAGAGCTCATCAGCATTTTTCGCAAAAAGTTATTAGCTTGCATTCGGAGTGGAGAACATTTTTAAAAAACGCAAACAAGTGTGAAGATATTTTTAAGCGTCGTGAAGAGAAGTTTAGAAATAATTTGGACAATTTATTTGATATTATACATGCGAAATCTTTACAAATGACTTAGATGGAAGAAGAACTTTGGCATAGAGAGCCAGGACCTAAAAGCTATCTTGCAGAGGTAGGCAAAATCTCGCGGATAAAGAAGAAAGGGCGAGACAAAGAACATTCCAAGAAGAGAAAAGGAAAGAGAAAAAACAGTGTGCAGCGTCTACATCAAGTTCAGATAAAATCAACGGTGAATTTTTAGGAAAGACTTCCGAGAGCACATCAATACAGAATGCTGCAAGGCGGAGTACCAAAAAGTTCATTACTCCTAAACTAATTGCTGCTTTAGATAGATGCTTAATTGGTGGAAGATATTCAGGCGCCAGCAAAGGCACGTGACCACAAGACCCCGGAGAACTCTATTATTAAATCTTCTATTCTTTCAATCAGACACATGAAGAGGTAATTTTATGAAGAAATTTTGCTTTTAAAGGTGATATATTTGAAAATTGTACTGTTAATTTGTATGATAAACTGTTACCTGCATTAAATATCACGAGACTTATAATTGTCGTTACATTTGGGGACAGTCAGCAGCTCATCGGGATTCCAAAATTGCAGAATTCTTCTGGTAAAGAAGAAGCGAACGCTGTTTGGAATGAGTTAACGCACTGGGGGCATCAAAAACGATGTAAAAATGCTTTGCTGTCACACACTGCATCAAACACTTTACGTTTTAAAGGAGCGTGTGCCTTTCTTGAACCAAATTTGTACAGAGAATTGTCGTTCTTTCTGTATCGTTATCACATAACCGAACGTATTTTACAATGTATGTTTCAATGTAAAATACGAGAGGTAGCAAGCAAGCAACCACGACACCACTTTTTAAGCATTTTAAGGAAAGCTGGGAAAGTATTCATGCCATTAAGTTTAAAAGGTGCAAAGAGTATGTGGAAATATTCTTTAATGATTCCTAATTTAAAGAAATGTTTATCTATTATGAAAGTCAATTATGTAAGCCAACGCTGAGAGGAGTATCGTGAACTCAGAGTTCTTCTAGAGTTTTTGGGATGGCACTCTGGAAACAAACTAAGGATACATCCTCCCGGGGCGATGAATCGAACTCGATGGATGGCAAGACCTATTTGTTTAAAAATATTTCTGCTACGATCAGAATCTAAACTATCCACAGTAATTAAAAATTCCTTAAGAAATGTCCCTCTGTTGATTGTAACTTTGTATGTCAAACCGTGGCTTTCAATACGTACAGCTTTAAAAGTTCGTTATCAACATATCTGCTTTTTACTTTCCCGTATACGTACGTATATACAGAGTAATATACGGAGTAATATACATAGTATAGCGAAAGTTACGTAATTTTGCAGAAAATCGATTTCGAGATTTAAACGGAATACACGTTTTGGGGTCCCCTGATACCGAAAAAGTTTTTTTTTCCAAAACGTCCCTCTGTCCGTCCGTCTGCTGTCTATGAACACTACTAGCTCCTAAACCATGACTAGGATTATTTTCAAATTGAAGAAACTCCAGTACATCTGGCTCGGATCGAAACTTTGAGATTTTCAAAAACATTTTTCATGCTTTTTTTAGTTTATGCTCAAGTTATTTTTTCTTTCTGAACAAATATATTCACTTCTTTTGTAAATAGAAAACAATTTACATGTTTGTGGAGTATTTCTATGTTTTTATAATCCAAAGTTTTGCCTAGAAAAACCTTTTTCAAACCAAACTTTGAGTGCTTATTGCGGCTCAGTCACTCGGAATATCCACGTAGTTTATTGGACAAAATATGCTTAAAATTGCCTTAAGGACTTATTTTCGAACTTTCGACGTTTCCTCCACGGACGTCATATACATGGGAAGGAGAAATTCAAGAAACTGTACTCAAAGGACAAGGAGTGTTTATAGAGTACTTAGTACCACACCGGTACTGATGGTTACCGGGTGTGGATCAGATCTGAGAACCGCGTTGTTCGGAGTAAGGATGTTGTATTTGAACCCGATGCGATTGGAAAGGCATAAGCAGCAATACCGGAGAGAGCAAATGAATATCCATAAAAGAAGGACGGGATTTTCTTAACAGTAGTGAGTCTGATGAATTCCAGTTTATAGCTACTTCAGTGCTGAACAATCCAAAAAGCAAATAATATTCTAGAGTGGCAGTTAGTTATGAAAAGAAACTGCGAGATGGACGCCAAATTAATTCTCCAGATTGTTTAATTGAAACTACGCTGGCCCAAGCAAACGAACCAAAGGTAGATACAGAATCTCGGAAAATTCAAAATTGACAACTTTGGAAAGACGTCCTGGAAGATGAAATGTCTTCGTGAATGATAATGAACGTGGAATTTGATTCAGCTACCAGAAGGCCGGAAACCAATTTCGATTCGTTGGGTCTATCGAATGAAGCAAAGTCCTGATGGTTCCATTTCTCGTTATAACACAAGGTTGGGATGAGCGTCACCCAACTTAGACGAACAAGAGAACGGCTACACAACAGACTGACGAAGCGCCAATAGGCAGCAAGAATCGCCGACGACGGCAGTGAGAGTGGTGCCTGTAAGTGCAACGGTGTCGGGTCGGCCTGTGGATGAACGGGACGGATACGTGCTCCGGCGGCGATGCGGTACGGCGGCGATGCGGTACGCCGGTGAACGTGACTCGTCCTGGACTGTGTATGTTTCTCTCTGCGTGTCTATGCGTTTCTGTATGTCTGTCTGTCTGTGTATGCGTGTGTGTCTGTGTGTGTGTGTTTTACTAGGGCAGGGGAAAATCTTCCACAGGCACTACAGAAGCCCGCACTGCGCAGCGTGTGCGATTCACATGTAGCCTGCGGCTACTAAAAACCCCTCCCATTCCTCCGATTCTCTCGGCGGGATGAGACGACCACAGCGCGCGATGAGACGACTGCTGGGCTGGAGAAGACGACTGTTGGGCTGGAGAAGACGACGACTGCTGGGCGGGAGGAGACGACTGCTACGTGAGAGGCTTGCAGGTGAGATGAGTGTTCATTAGATTGTTTCACGTGAATTGTCGTAGTATCATAAATAAGGTAAGCGAATTTTGGAATTTAATTGTCGCTTGTTATCCTGATATCGTGATAGGTACGGAGTCGTGGCTATCGGATGCGGTAGCCCATGCGGAAAGTTTTCGGTATGATTATATTACATTCAGGGGAGATCGCGAGACTAGAGGCAGCGGAGTTTTAATTTGTGTCAAAAATACATTAAGTGTCGTATCAAATTGAATTAATAATGTTTTTGAAATGATGAGGTTGGAAATTTACTGTTCAGGAAATGTCCTTGAAATATTGTTTGCTATCGTCCACCGACTAGTAATTACGAAGTCTCAGGCGCAATACACGAGACAACAAAAATATAAGTAGCCCTCCTCTAGTTATTGCCGGCATTTAAATCTTCCAGTCACAAATTGGAAACGGTGCGTATGCGATGGGAACGTACAGCAACTTCTCAATGGACTGGTCTGGGACAACAGATAGTAGTACGGTGCAACGGTAGTAGACCAATCTACTCGACAGGTCGCGCTTCTAGACCTTGTTAGACCGAAAGACTTATTCATATCGTGCGATGTCATAGATGGTAAAAGTGGGTATAAAACAGTTCTTGTCGACTTATATTTAGGTTCTTCACGGAAAGATATTAACACGGGTTTCCAGTGAGGGAATACAAGAAAACGAATATATAAAGGCTTCAAAATAACTTAATGGAGCAGTACGATGGGTGTCTTAGAATAGGAGGATGGATGGAAGAAATATGGTGAGGATTTAAAAACATTCTTGAAAATACCGTGTAGACATTTGTACCATATACACTATTAAAAAGAAACCCCGACCCAGAATATTATAATGCAAAGATTAGACGTATGAACAGAAAAAAACAGACAGGCGTTTAGTAACAGGCACATTAATGACAACCATATGGCATTATTTCGAAGTTATTCAAAAGCATTAGAGAAGGAAAAGAAAATAGCGGAGAAACGTGATTTGAAATACAACCTTAATGTGGATGGCAATAATTGGTCAAATTTTTGTTCAGTATCTTCGTAGAAGGAAGGGAAACAAACACGAAATTCCAGTTAATAACTATTAATAATTCGCCAATAACTGACGACAAAGAAAAAGGAAACGCTTTTAATTCATACTTCCCTTCGTTATTTAAGCAGAAAACTAACTGTACATAGATACCACCGTTATCAGGTAGAAATCTATTTCGTATCGATGTATGTACTCTACAGAAAATAATAAAATTAGTGAAAAGCGGAAAATCGCGATGCCCAGATTCTATTTCCACGGACATCATTAAATTAGGTAGAGAGGCTATTCTACCGTACCTAATTAGATTATTTAATGTTTCCATCAATAATTCTTGCGTGCCGGAAGATTGACAGTTAGCACTCTTGGTACCCATGTTTAAAAGAGGCGATAGAACAGTGCTTAGTATCTATAGACCAGTAAGTCTCATATCAGTCGTATGAAAACTATTGGAACAACTAATTACTAACTACATCCGGAAAGAAAGAGGGCCAGGAATGGCAGTATCAAGGTCAGCACGGCTCCAGGAACGGTTTCTCTTGCGAAAGTCAACCGAAGAAATTGATAAAGCTGAAGGGTACACGCGATAGTAATACATTTTGCCAAAGCTTTTGATGTTCCACACGATCGTCTTGAAAACAAATTAATATATTATGGTATAGACACAAGGATGGTGGCTTGGGTAAATGAACTATTAAGTGATAGGAAACAGAAGGGTCGAATCTGAAGATGTTTAACAACCTCCGCAAGTGTTAAGTCAGGGATTCCACAAGGAAATGTCATTGGATCTCTCATGTTTCTCGCCTTCGTGAATGACATGACAAAAAATTTAGCTTCAAAAGTAAAACTTGGTCGATGATTGTATCATCTATCGGGTTATCAAATAAGAGGAGGGCGTAGATATTTTGCAGCGAGACGCAGACAAATTACACTCCTGGGCAGAAACAAATGGCATGGAAATAAACAGTTCAAAGAGCAAAGCCATCATGTTTGGTAGGGGGAGCATATCCATCATGTTATGGTGAAACTGCGTACAGACTGAACAATATCATACCTACAGTCACATCTAGCAAATATTTAGAAATACAATTACACAATAAATTGAACTGGAACAATGAAGTAAATATCGTTGTGGAGAAAGCCTGGAGATTTTTACATTTCATTATGCGGATCCTAAAGAGGAGTACAGAGAGAAGTAAACAACTAGCTTGTATGTCACTAGTGAGATCCGTGTTAGAATATGGCGCGGTATGTTGGGACTCGTACAGAATATCGCAACAAGGTCATCTGGAAAAGCTCCAGCGCAGAGCATTGAAATTCACCTTCAGGGGTACAAAAAATAGATATGTATGGTAGTCACTCGAAAAAAGGCGGATTAAGTTGTGACTCTATGCTATGTACAAAGCAGGCTATGTACACAGGCTATCCGGCTTGAAGTGAAATTAATCGTCGTCTAGGAAAACCTACATTCTTCGGTAGAGCGAATCACGTGCAAAAAATTAAGACAAGAATACAGCAAACGGATGTTGGGAAATTTTCATTCACAAAATGAACTATTAGAGACTGGAACAGTTTGCCTGCGACAATCTTTGAACCCTTTCCTCAAAGCTTGAGAAAATTTTAAAAAATATTCCTTTTTTAGCTATATATATTTTAGATCAATGTATTTCTATTAAATTTCTACTGTTAAACTCGTATTTCCTAATAAGCAGTTATCTTATTATTAATTATTATTATTATTATTATTATTAATATTTACTATTTTTGTTGTCCAGTTCATTGCAGTGTAGTGCAGTGTTATGTTATGAAGTGGAGAGAAAGGAATGCGGAAGAAATGCCTCACAGTTAAGTGTGCAGTGCAGTGAAGTGATGTGTAGTAAGGTTTGCGCGGTGAAATTTTGTACTATTTATTATTAATTATTGTTTTTAATTAACTACTCTCTTGTAACTTATCGTCAGTCAATGTCAGCTTAATTCATGTAAAGTGATATTCTGATACCAAGTTGCAATACTTAATTGCAGAATTAATAATAAATCTAATCTAATCTAATCCTGTCGCATGGGAATGGACCAACTTCTTGATCTCCCTGTGCTCATTGCGACGAGGTTTGACAAATTCTAGAAGCTCAATGATCTTCTCGAAGTTACAAAGTGCGTCTGGTTTCCCTTTGTTTCCCTTATTACTTGCTACAACTGGCACATTTCCCCCTCTGTAACATAAGCTCTTTGGTCGGTAGATGTCCAAGATTGAAGTACAGCTTCCAAACTTGCTACAGGAACCGTAACAGCTACAGGGATACCAAGCCCCTGAACCGTACACTGAGTTCCCGCAAGATTATTTATGGAACCCGTGTGTAGGCAACGAACACATGAACAGCACCTAATACGCAGCCTTCAGAAGTCACTGGGTGCCAAAGAGGGTCACTGGGAGGCAAGATGTATGTAAAATGTCACTGGGAGGGGGGGCATGGGCCACTAGGGGCATATGCCTCTGGGTGGCAAAGAGGGGCCATGAGGGCAATGTGTATGTGCAAAAGGCCTGCTACTTGTGTCTCTGTATGTGTGTGCGCAATGGGATGCGCGACGTATGTCGTCCGTGCACGCCATGGTTCTCATACGTACATGCTAGTGTTGCGATCGTGTTTGCGGTTACCGTTGCGGTCCTGGGACTGCTGTCCAGGCTGCGTTCAACGACACGAGAGGGAATTATAACATATTTTAAAATGTTTTTAGTCATATTTTCGTGGGTATTAAATTTTTAGGGGAAAATTGAAGTAAAAATGTTTATACTCATTCTGTTGAAATTCAGAATTCAGCGGTTGGTAGCGTTTCAGAGCTTCTGTTCGACCCTATAACATCACCGGTTCTATGCCAACCTTTGTCGCTAACGCACAATATGCGAACTTGTAAGCCCTTGTGTGAACAATAAAGTGGAATATTTCCTGTCATATTGATCACAATCCCTTGAAGTTAAAATATTTATACCCGTTCTGTTGAACTTCAGTATTAGTTGGTACCGTTTCAGTGCTTGTGTGCGACGTTATAATCGCTCTGGTTCAATGCGTCTGTATGGAAGACCCATGTCGTCAAGACATATAGTGCGTACTTGTATGCTATTGTATAAACAATAAACGTGCTAAAAGTAATATTTTGTGTTGTATCTATAAGCCAATTAAAGCATATTGCGTAATCAAATCAAAGACATTATTTATACAACTTTCATCTTAGTACATTATGTTCCTTTTCTCATTTCTAGACTGTCTCATTTCTCACAGATATGAATATCGGCACATTATTACAGTATTTCCTTCTATCATTTCTGTCTTTTCTTCTCGCTTTTCAAATTTAATTCCATTTCTATCTATAAGCGATAAAATGTAGAATATTTGAAATTTGGTAAATGTTTATAATTAACATCTTTCATTGTACACGATTGTTGCAGGAACATTTTAAAATATAAACGCATGGAATTCGAGTCGTACCTACTGATTTTATACTTCAGTAGAGTTAACTTTATTTTCTCGGGATCGGTATTTCTCCATTCTCATTTTCCGTTTTCATTCTAAAGAAGGAATGTCTGCTAATACCTGTTGGTCTGCAGAATTCATTCAAACGATCCACTCTTTGGATAGTTTCCTTTTAAGTTCTCAAATATTTAAAAAAAGCACTTTTAATTATTTCACCCTTGTTCATGCGATCCATTTTGATGTCTCAAAATTGACCCACTACACGATTGTCAGAATTACGTATTTATTTTATATTTTATAATTTTATTTTATTTTATTTTATATTTTATAATTTTATTTTATTTTATTTTATATTTTATAATTTTATTTTATTTTATTTTATTTTACACGATTGCCTGAATTACGTATTTAATTAACTTATTTTTTTATTTTTTTAATACATCCTTTTCGTTATCACTGCACATCAACCAGATTCACTCACATCGATCATCTTCACTTATCCACTAGAAAAAATCGACAGACCAGAATACACAGCAAGATTAAATTCTCGAAAGGACTTCTTGTAATCATCCGAGTATTGATTTGGATGGTTCCTTTCGCTGATGACACCATATAAAGAAACACTTTCTTTTAGCCCCCCGTCGAGCCTCACGTCGCGCGCTCGAGTTCAAAACAAACATTAAATACACAGAAGTAATGCATCCGAAGACCTTCGGATGATAGAAAATAATTTCATTATTTTACCCAAAACTTAGATGATGGAAATGTTTTAATAGGACTTCGAGAACGGGAAAAACCCAACGACGATATATTTTAATGCACAAATTAAAAATTCACTCATTTTCGTTGACAATTCATTTTTAAAGAGACACATTTTGACATATTGATAAAATGAAAGCATTTCCCTCAGCTGAAGTAACTGAAATTTTGTATCGACTTTTTTCCAAAATAATACCACCAATTTTTGGATATGTTTTAAAGGTCTGAATAAAAAGGTGTTTAAAACGCCAGTTCCGCAGAAAACCAGTGTTTTTATTATTTTATTTCAAAAGTAAATGAATGACACATTTTTCATGATTACCATAGTGTTCCTCGGCGTTTTCTCAACAGGATCATGTTTTTCTACTTACATCAACATTTCTATTACAACAATAAATTTGACAAGAGTGCACGAGATTCTTCCATAAGAATAACATCGTCTATAAGAGCCCATTGTGCCTTTACGACATGAAAATGAGTATACTCGTAGTGAGCTTTGAGAGCATGTGGTAGAGCGCACAGTATGCGGCATCGCCGCCCCCTCCACACCCAAAAGACACTCATATTCTAATTTTATTCGTACTGTTATGAAAATATAAATACCGAGAAATTAAGGAGAAGGAAGGATGATATCAAGGCAGTTAAAAATAGTGTTAAGTTTAGTAATGAATTAGTAATGTACAGTGAGAAATTTCTGTGAATATAATTAGAATTAAAGAATAATGAGACCGGATATCAAAGGAGTAAAGAGAGTCATATTCAAATAGATGGTTAGCCAATCAGGAGAAGCATGGACATTTGACAATGAAAGGGAAAGGCGCAAAATTAACCAACAAGAAACGAGTTTGAGGCGATTGAATGGCGCGGATTACAAATTGCCGCGACAGAACGACGTAGGTTTTGGTCAAGAACAGACGTGTGATACTCGTAGCGCAGAAGAACGCTAAAAGAACCGGCGCGAATTTTGGAGAATACGAACGTTTTCACGTGGTAAAAAGGAGAAAGTGCAGAGATGTGACCGCGTATAATTTGTTAGTTGTGCAGAATAATTTTCAAAGGACTAATATTGACATTTTTGGAAAATTGATAGATGCAAAACTGAACGCAATCCGGCGGCACATGGGATAGCGGGATCGGACAGAACGGGGTCGGGCAGCACATCGCCGCTGGCGATGATGACGATTTGATTTATTAGACCTGTCGTCGAAATACCTCCCCCCACTTCTCACACACTTAGCGAATTGAGAGCTCAAGAAAATGTGCGCGGATAATATGAAATTGGCTCCGACAGCGCCGAGCACCACGTTCTGGTCACATATGCCGTTGAGGCCGTAGAGATTGTGGAAACTAGCTGTCGTGGGCCGACTCACATTGAACAAATGACGGCGAACAGTGTTAAAAATTCGTACCTTCAGACACAGTTGATAATGATGAAACGGTATCTTAAATCAACGAGAAATGCTTAATTGATGCTGAAAAATGTAAATAATTACCTAATAGCCAAATATGCAAAACAATGCTTTATTTTATTTTCTCGTAGTAAACCGTCAACTGTGCTAATGAGCATTGTTGTAAGGTGAAAAGTAAAAAGATGACATTTCATCTATAACCGGACTATCCGGTAATTATCCACTATCTTTGCTTTTTCATTTTATATGTACAATGATGCATCAACCGTCTTATTTATTAACACGCAACTCCTTTGCGTGCCAATTAGAAAGTTAAAGAGTGACGAATGACGATAAATGTAGTGTCACTATCACAGTAACATCCAAGCATTTTTACTTACCCGTATACGTACGTATATATTATAAGGAAATTTATGAAATACTGCGGAAAATCGACCTCGTGATTTCAACGGAAATACACGTTTTGGGATCCCCTGATACCAAAAAAGTATTTTTTTTCTCTTTTTTTTTCTTTCAAAACGCCCGTCCGTTCGTCGTGTCTGTGATTACTAATAGCGCCTCAACCGTATGTAGGTTTTTTTTTTCCAAATTGAAGAATCCCCTGTCCATCTGGCTCGAATCGAAACATTGAGATTTTGAAAAACATTCTTCAAAATTTGGGAGTATTTTACATAAAGCCCTCCGGACATTTTCAATTTTTCTTTAAATTTCTTGTAAAAATAGAGTAAAATACACTTATAAAGGTGGCATTGGTCCGATTTTCACGGTTAACTCTAAATTTTCAAAAAAAAATGAAAAATTTCTGGCGTCTTCCTAAGACTATAAAATTGAAGATAGAGTTTTTTCTTCCAACAAAATTTGTTCTCAATAGCGAATTCTTTCAGTAAGGTCATGTACAATTTTAGAAAATTTTAGTAGTTTTCGCGCAATATTGCGTGCAATATGTGCAATTTTAAAAAATTACAAAAACAAGATTTTCTCAAAAACGGCTCCAATTTTTTTCTTTAAACTTTTGGTAGGATGGTGCTAAATGTACTCTATAAGATGTCAAACGCCATTTTGCTATAATCTTTTGTTTTTTCAAAAATGACAAAAATGGAATTCTTTTGACTTGTCTCTCATGTCATTTTTTCAAAAATGACAAAAATGTAATTCTTCTGATTAGTCTCTCATGTCGTTAATATTTATATTAATAGCAATTTGTTCACATTACTGTATTGATGAGTATATGTTCCGCAAGAATATGTTTCAAGTTCGATGCCGATACCAAAGGAAATAGAAAACTAATGCGGGAAAGCCTGTGGCAGTCTGTAGCGCCACTAGTTTGCAACTGGGTTCTAAGCACTTTAAATTTCGGGTTGCTCTCAGAGCTAAATGGTTGTTGGAGAAAACAAAAGTATTTCAGACATTAAACGAGGGTAAACTGTACCTTCTTGTATTTCAAATTGAGCCATTTTTTATGAAAAATGAAAGAGTGGATTTGAAAAAATCTGAAAAATTGTTTTTTTTATAAGTTTTTGCATGAAAAAGTGCTTCCAGGCAAATTAAGAAAACAATATACATTATTAAATGAGTAAAAAACATATTATCCATTCTGAAACTTGGCATCTTTAGTGTCCACAATACTACTACTTAAATGATTGATGGTGTTTTAATTTTTGTTAGTGGAGAAATTAATGCTCATACTTTTGTCAAAGCTTATGGAAAACTGGAAATCACCAGTTATGAAATCAATCCATAAAACTATAATATTTTAAACATTGGTAAGGGTATATTAATAGTCAACATGATTATGATATCAAAAATGTCATCAAAGACACATAATGCTTTTTTGTTTCAAAGATAGGATGTAACAATCAATCAAAGAGAGGATGTAACAATAGTTTCTTGGATAAGCCTAACACAATAGTTTCTTGGAATTGGGATATAACACAGCCTTCCTAGTCTCCACTAGGCATAAGAGGTGGCGAATCTTGTCTAGTGTTGTAATAATGCTTTTATTAAAACTGATTTGCCCCAAAGGCACACAAAATAATGCAAATAATCTAATCATCATGACATTTTGATTGTCTTAACTGACAGTGTTGAAGATAGAGCTCATAACATCATTCAACTTGACATAATAATTTGTAACAAACTCTACAATTTAAGTAAAAAATCAAACTGGATTATTGATAATAATCTTGATATGAATAATGCACTTAACTCATTGACAAAATATCACTTATGATAAATAAATCATTAAAAAAAACATAGAAGATGCAAACCTAGCAAAACCAAAAATCGAATAACACCTGTGATTATGATATCCCATGAAAAAAGGCTGAATGGTCCTGAAATTGGCAAAAGAATAAAGAGGATACCATTTCAAAATTAATACCTATTACTTATAATATTATATAATTAATAATTACTCAATTAAAAATTTGAATTAATCAAGTGCATACTCCAACAGCACAAAGTTCAGAAGATGAAATAGAGGATTTCTACAACAGACCAAATGCAAGTACAGAAAAATTAAAACTACTAATAAGAGACTTAAACGCGAAAGTTGGAAGGAAAAAATACCCAAATGAAGGGGCAATAGGAAGATTCGATATGGGACTATGTAATGAAAGAGGTGAAACATTAATCCACTTTAGCCAGAATATGAAAATTGCAAACACTTTCTTCGAGGGGAAAAAAGATTAAAGTTGGAAATGGATCAGTCCTGGCGAGAGGACTAAGAATTAAATTGATCATATTTTCACCAACAATTTTGAATGTATCCTCATAATTAAAGTTAATGATAACTTCAATTTCGATTCAGATCACAAAATCATACGCTCACTGCTAAACATTGAAGAGGTTAGAAGATTTCATCAAATGTGCCACCGTAACCAGACACTCAGAAACATTGACAGAATCATTTACAAAACAGAAATTATGAAAAATATTGAATACATTAATAATAACCCACGTTGAAAAAATCAAAATAAATATGATGCACTTCAAGATTGCCTATTATGAGCAGGTAAAGAAGCAAGCACATGCACATTGACAAAATATCAAATAGAAAAAATGAAACAAGCGAAGCATAGAATTGCAGAGGCTTTTAGAAAAGAGAAAGAAACTACTACCATATAGGTCTAACCCAGATAGGAAATTAGAATATCATATCCTAAATAGAAAAGTAAAATGGGGAATTATAAGAAATGTAAGACAATATAATTCAGACAAGATCATGCAAATATTAGAAGAATCAAAGTCGGTGAAGAAGGCAAAGAAAGAAGTCTTCACCAACAAACACCACATACTAGGAGTTCAAAACAAGCGAGGCCAAAAACTTTTCTCAAGATCAACAATTAACAAACCAGCCACAGAATTTTATCAAGAGCTCTACGATAGTAAGAATAAACTTGAATTTAAAGAGAACCACCACACTGAGGAAGTACCAGAAATAATAATAATAAGTGAAGTAAGATAAGCAATTGTGGGCTTAAAAGCTGGTAAAACTGATGAAGATGGTATTATAAAAGAACTTTGAAAATATGGAACACAAGAAATTGTTAAGAAAAATAGTGAAATATTTAATAAAATATTGTCTCAAAATGGAAGACCCATCCAGTGGTTCCAGAGCACAATCACTCTTATTCACAAAAAAATACCAAGAAACAAACTCAGCAGTGAGTCTAATATCTAATTTCTATACACTTTTTACAAAAATAATCACAAGAAGAATAAATCACACACTAGACGAACAACAATTGCCAGAACAAGCAAGTTTTCAAAATGGATATAGTATAATGGATAACCTCCAAGGTATTGACCAAATAATAAAAAAAGTCCAAGAGTATAATTTGAAGCTGTACATTGCCTTTATAAACTTTTATAAAGTTCTCAACACAGTAGAGCTGGTGCCTGCATTTAATGCCTTACAAAGCCAGGAGGTCTCGTCCAAATACATTAGACTCTTGAAGTTGATACTCAAGAACTGATCAGCAAAGGTGAAGACTTACATAGAAGGGGAAGTATTTAAGATCAAAAGGGGAGTCAAACAAGACTATCTTCTGTCACCCAATATTTTCACTAGTTTGATGGAAAACGTTTTCAGAAAATTAAACTGGAAAGACACTGGCATTTCAGTAAATGGAAGACAATTAAACAATCTCGCATTTGTGAATGACATTGTTCTAATGGCAACTTCCCACCATACACTACAGCGAATGTTAGAAGAGTTAAACAGAAACAGTCAAGTGGTAAAACTTCAATTAAACCTAAATAAAACAAAAAATATGACTAACCACAATGAAAAACTATATAAAATTAAAGAAAGAGAGAGTACATCAGATAGAGTATGCATGAGAATTCATTTATCTAACCCAATTGATATCTTTCGACAACTGACTTAACAGAGAAATTAACAGAAGAATCACTCTGGCATGGCAAAAACTCTGGAACCTATCTTTCACTTTGCTTGAAAAAAAATTAGGTCTTAAAATATAAAGAGATGTGATTTAATGACTCTTGCATATTACCAGCTTTAATTTACAGGTGCCAAACTTAGTCGTCAATGATAACACAAAAATTGCTTTTATCGAGTTGCCAGAGAAAGATGCAGAGGAAAATCCTCAACATCTCTTTGAATAACCATACAACCTGTCTAGAAATAAGAAACAGTACCAAGATAAAGGATGTAACAGAACAAGCAACAGTGCAAAAATGGAAGTAGGGCAGCCATGTCATTAGACAGTAGGATCATCTGTGGCCGTATGCTACTACAGTATGGGAACCACGAACTAGCTGACATCTTGGTAGACAATGCAAAAGCTGGGAAGACAGCTTCAAGGAGGCAGCTGGCAATGAACGGATGAGGCTAGCCACATTCAGGTCATCGTGGAGGTCACATTTCACTAGCTGAACCCCAAAACTACTCAGAAAACAAATGATTAAGAGGTGTTCATTACTAAGTAGAATTTAGAGAAGTTTTGGTTATTTAGATCATGAAAAGTTTGATAATGATACAAATTTCAGTAATTTTTATTTTGTGTGTACTTGTAATTCAACCAATGGTTTTGTAATTTTAGTAATTTAATTGTTTCAGAAATTTCGTATTCAGCAATCTAGTAATTGGTAAAATAAGTTGTTGTTTTTTTTGTTTTTTTTTTTAATATTTATATTTTGCTGTTAATTGTAGTTTAAGTAATTATTAAGTTAGCCTAAGTATGGAACAAGGTGTGTAAAATTATTGTAACCAATCAAACTGCATGTGCAGCCCCTCCCTGGGGAGCTAGGAGGCCCTTGCCCTGAATTGGGAATGTAATAATACAATGACAACCACCACCCACCACCCACAAACCATAACCATAACCATAATGATAATGCTGATAATGATAATGATGATGATAATGATAATAAAAATAATAATGATAACAATAAAAACAATAATAATAATAATAATAATAATAATAACAATAATAATAACAATAATAATAACAATAACAATAACAATAACAATAATAATAATAACAATAATAATAATAAATCCCCGGGTGGTGCCGGGGATTTTAGTAGAATAGCACCACGGGACCTCCTCCTGTCGTAGAAGGCGACTAATCGGAGCAGCTATCCGCTGTTACTCCCCTAAACATCCCGTCATTCCCACAAACTCTGTGTGTCATTGCTTCTACTTACTTGTGGCACACATCTGTTTTCTGTCCTGTAGGCCAATCTTGTATCGGCCAACTCTTGTTTTCCGCCCCGACGCTATTAGGTTGCGAGGGCTAGGGAGTCGTTTCCATTCTACCCTTCTATTCTAACTAATCTTCTCTGTCCCCCCTTGTTCCTTCCGTTTCCTTAAGCTGGCGGTAGCTCAAAAACGCTAGGGGAAGGTGACCCTTAAGAAAAAACCCAAGATGGAGGATCTGTCAGGATCGACAGTTACGGTGCAGGGGATCGGAGCCCCAGTACCGGCGGTCGGTGGTGCGCAAGCAGGCCACCGGGCGTCCACCCAGCGACTGCAATGCCAGGGGTGCGGATCACTCGACACCGTTGGCAGATACTGCTACGAGTGATAGCAAGCTTCGCGGGACTCGTATGGAAGTCTGCGAACCTAGGGTTGAGGGATCCCTTAAAACCACTCGTCCAGAAAAAAGCCCGGAGTTCAATGCTAAAAGAATGAAAATTGCAAAATCAACAAACTATGATGACCTGTTCAAGAACACCGCAGCGGTACTAAAGTACCTTACAGTAAAAAGAACTGAAGGAAATTTTGATTAAGTGAGCCCATTTATAATAGAGAGGAGTATTAGCACCTGTGCTGGATCTGCCGTAAAAGACATACAGAAAACTTCATCTGGACTCTTGATAGAAACATTTAATGACAATCAATGTAAAAAGTTACTAGAATTGAAGAAAATAGGCACTATAGATATTGAAGTAAGTGCTCACGGCACGCTGAATACCTGCAAAAGTGTTGTAGTTTGTAGTGACTTACTAAATTGCAGTGAAAAGGAAATATTAGTAATTTTATATATATATATATATATATATATATATATATATATATATATATATATATATATATATATATATATATATTAATTTTTATGGAAGCATTCGAGACTGAAGCTCTACGGAACACCCAATACAAACCGTCCCTCTGGATTCGGTATGTGGACGACACATTTGTAATCTGGCCACACGGACCGGAACTACTTGAGGAATTCCTACTGTACCTGAACAGCATCCACCACAACATCAAGTTCACAATGGAGACTGAAATGGACAACTGCCTACCTTTCTTGGACGTCCTCGTCAGCAAACGCGAAGATGGCACCTTGGGACACACTGTCTACCGTAAACCAACCCATACGGACAGATACCTCCACGCGGAGTCGCACCACCATCCGGCTACAAAAATAGGGGTGTTGAAGACTTTGTTCACAAGAGCCCTGAAGGTGTGTGACGAGCGCTCTCTCCCTGAGGAACTCGAGAAGCTTGAACACACCTTTAGAGCTAACGGCTACTCCCGATCTGCTATCAAGCGAGCGCTCGCCTGTGTCACGGGCCACTCTAAAGGGCACGGAGTTTCCGAAGTTCGCAACGACGATGGCCTCCACTCTAATCCGGAGGCAGAGGAGACGACCAGTACTCGTTTAGCCGTGCTTCCGTACGTCCGCAGCGTCACGGATCGCGTAGGGAAACTGCTACGTAAGAACAACATCCGGACAGTTTTCACGGCTCCCGACAAACTGCATAAGATCCTGGTACGCATCAAAGATGCTTTACCACCTCTCCAGGCGGCAGGCGTTTACGAAGTTCCCTGCAGCTGTGGCAAAACGTATGTCGGTGAGACCGGGCGTACAGTGTCTGAACGACTTAGGGAACACAGTTATTACAACAAAAACCAAACCCACCGTTCGGCCATAGCACTCCACTCCGAGGTCACAGGACATGCTATTGAATTCGATAAGAGCCGGCTCCTGCACAGGGAAAACCGATACTGGCCTAGACGTGTAAAAGAGGCAATAGAAATTAGTAGACGGCCGCACAACATCAACGCGGATGCAGGCCTTAATCTAAACCACGCCTGGAAGTATATTCTTCCACCGATTCCTGACGGCGCGGGAACTGTTCTCCACCGTCCGATCTCTAGGACGGCGGGTGCGAGGCCCGGGTTGGCCCAGACCGCGAGCAATCAGAGGGACCTCTCCGCCAATCACGGCGCTCTTGCGTTACCCGACCCCTAAGCTGATTAAGATATAACACCGGAGGCGGAGCTTTACTGTGTCACTACCCTGAAGAAGCCTGCGACATGACAGGCGAAACGTCGGCCTATCTGCCAACGACGCGGCGTCACCCGGACAGCCTAGAAGTAATGGACTCGAGCCGCGGAAGCCTACGTGTACGAAAAGGAAATAGTTCAAGAACCAACTAGCATCTCAAGGAGTCATAGCCTGTCGTTGGCTAACAATGAGGCTGGATGAGCAGATAATTCCTTCAGCGTCCCATGTCCTGACGTTCAATCGTTGTGCGTTACCAGAGAAGATTAAAGCAGGCATTCATCGTCTAACCGTACGAATGTTCATTCTTCAACCAATGCAGTGTTTTCTATGTTTACGATTTGGACACCCAGCATATAGATGTGCGAGAATCAAAGTATGTCATCGTGGTAAGCCATTTCATAGTGATGATCCATGCATAGATCCTATCAAATGTATTAATTGCAGTGGACAACATTTATCGAGGGTAAGAGATTGCCCAATATATAAGCAGGAGGCAGCAATACAAGTAAAAGCCAGACAGAAGATTAGCTATTCTGAAGCAAAAAACGTGTGTGTCCTGAAAATAAAGGAAATATTACATACGTGGAAGCAGTTACTAAAAGCACAAATTTACCTTCTATAGTGGTGAAAGAACTAATGCCTGCAATAACCCGATGCATAGAAAAGTACTTTAATGAAATTCACAATAACAAAATAAACACAGAAGACTCAACCATCAACACTCAAAGTGAAATGGTAAATGAAAAACAATCTTCAAGACCCCCACCAAATGAGGAAGAAAGAAATCCAGTAGCTGCGCCTGCAGCCATACGCAGCAAAGAAGTATCGACAACAGGCTATCGAAGTCAATCGCCTAGTTCTCCTAAGCACACCAAGGACAACTTACTCAAAAAATGAAATCATCAATGACCAATGATCAAGACACAACCACTGGCTCTGAGACAAGTTCGATGGTAAGTGCTGAAAATAATCATTACCAGTCCATCGATCTATGCAAAACCCCGCATAAGAAGAAAAAGAAGAAAGGATGGCCAAAAGGAAAACCAAGAAAGTAAGCAAGATCTTCGCATCCTATCCCCATTCCAACCACGGAAAATATAATTCAATGGGATATTAACGGCTGTATCTCGCATTACTGTGAGCTGAAATTGCTACTGGCCAATCACACACCAATGTGTGTGTGCTTACAAGAAACCCATATTAAACCAGAAGACCGTTTCAATTTTAGAGGATATAAAACCTTTGGCAGAGACGTAGAACCTGATAGACGAGCTAGAGGTGGTGTTGCCATATTGATCAGCAATACACATCCTGCTAGTTGTCTCGATCTCAACACACCTCTACAAGCAGTAGCTGTAACCCTATACAAGCCATTGAAGATGACGGTATGTTGCATATACTTACCCGATGCCTCATGGCGAAATGAAGATCTACAAGACCTGATCGATCAACTACAGCCTCCATTTCTAATTCTAGGTGACGTCAATGCTCACAGTACCACATGAGGCTGTTCTAGAACAAATGACTCCGGTCGCAGAATCGATGACCCGCTACTTAACAATGAATACGTACTTTTAAACACAGGAGCAAGCACTCATTTTAACGCTAGAAATGGCTCATTCTCAGCCAAAGATCTCTCAATTTCTAGTCCAAATCTTGCAACTCGGCTGACGTGGAAACCACTGCCCGATCTTTATCAGAGTGACCACTTTCCTCTGTTGATATCATCAAACATGCCAAAGAACACAGTACATTTACCAAAACGTTGGTGTGCCAACCGCGCAGACTGGTCCAGCTTCACCAGACATATACCACCAATAAATGTCAGTGGAAACTCGGAGAAAGACGTTACAGATTTTACCAACACTGTCATATCGTCTGCTGTAAAATACATTCCAGTACCATGGTGGAATACGGAGACCAAAGAAGTAATAAGGGAGAAAAGAAAAGCCTTCAATAGATATAGACGTGTACCAACCCAAGACAATTTTATTGCTTTCAAGCGTCTGCATGCGCTCGCTCGCAGAAAAATACTAACAGCAAAACGATCAAGCTGGGAAAAGTACGTAACCACCATAACTCGGACGACCAAAGTCACGGAAATATGGCAGAAAATCCGGTCAATAGCTGGAAAAAATGTTTTCAGTCCAATCACATGCATAGAACAGCAGCAATAATAATTTCACTTTTAAAGGCAGGTAAGGATCCATTAAAACCTGAAAATTATCGCCCGGCAGGGCCGGCGGAAGGTGTGGGTAGTGTGGGTAGGACTACCCACCCCGAATTCTCCGGAGTGGGTAATTACCCAGGCCGAATTTTGGAACATTTTTTCAAAAATTTTATGCAAAATACATAAATATATACAATTTCGGAATTAAAGAACAGTGTTATTGAAAAAATAAACAAACGGACTTTAAAATGACTATACAAAATGACTGTGTCTTTAAAATTCAAACTGCGCGCGAAATAGAACCTTCAAATTGCGCGCGCGTTGCGCAGTTGCTACACTGCGCACTATGTAGGTATCTCGATCATTCTCTAACATCAAAGGGGCTTATGGAGTGCTTGTTCGTCCGTTCTTTCTAAGTCCCTGAATAAAGAATGGACCGGTTCGTCGTTCGGGGGGCGAAAGATAAAAGACCCAACGATGAAACGGACAGTTCTGACAGGAACAAGCGTCAAAAGAGCACGCTTCGTAGTACGCTTGAGCTAACCTCCAAAAGCGGCCCGGAAAGTGAAATTCAAAACAACAATGAAGTGAGGGCGGAGGCGTCTGTTGTTGGCAAGTAAACATTAAATAATACAATGGTCATTTTTAATTTTTAGTTAATTGTTTCCACTAGCTATTTAAGGTGGAAAATCCGACCCTCTCTCACAAAACGCACTCCAAACTTAAAATCTAAATAATTGATGAACAAATCTTTTTCAACGTATTTTGCTTGATTTTTGTCAACATATGAAGGATCTGTAAAAATTTAAAGCTATTCGTTGAATTTTATATTAACAAAATGCTATTGTTTTTGAACGATCAAAATTGTACTTTATTTTCGCGCATGTTTGAACTTAACACATTTTTAATTGACAATATAATCAGTTTTTACTTAGGTAAGATTCCCTGATAACCAAGGATTATGTAAACGATTTACATAAAGTTTACATCAATGTACTTCCTCATTGTGCTGCATAATTTATGTAAATTATTTATATAATAGATTTACATAATATTTACATAAATTTTTTTAATTACTGAATGTCCGATTTTATTATAGAGCTATTTGCAGATATATGTAAAATTTATGTAAATTTTATGTAAACAATTTATACAATCGATTTACATAAATTATGCAGCACAATGAGGAAGTACATTGATGTAAACTTTATGTAAACTCATTTACATAAATTCTTTACACAACATTTATATAAAATTTATATAATGTTGGCTATCAGGGTTGTTTCTTAATTAATTTCAAAGCGATTTACCATCGCAGATTTAAAATATGTCAATTTGTTGAGAAGTTAGGTGCATTTGTTTACCAAATTTTAGAGCAGAATCATCGCTTTTTTGGTAGACAAATGCACCTAATTTCTTGAAACTCTAAATTATTTCAAATCTGCGATTGTGAATCGCTTCAAAATTGAATGAAGAACAATATTACCTAAGCAAAAGCTAATTATATTGTAAATTAAAAATGTGTTGAGTTGAAACACGTGTGAAAATGAAGTACAAATTTGTTCCTTGAAAAACAACAGCATTTTGTTCATATGTGTTGGAAATATACATTTATATTGTAAGGTTGAAGTTTGTGAACATGTCGACAGTGTCGCCATCTGCGTCTAGTATATTATTGGAAATGTACTCTATATTGAGAGATTGAGGTTTGTGAACGCGCCGACACTGTCGTCATCTGTTTTTGGTATGTAAACGAATGATCATATTCATTCGTCCTTTTTGTCTTACTGTGCAGCAATGTAGTGTTTGTAAAAGACCGTCAAAGACGTTCAATAAGAGTTTATGTATATGTATTTTGTTATAAATAAAAGTGAAATGCAGTGTAGTTCTCAAGAGTTAATTTAACATGGTAGCAGAGCGTGGTTTCCGGATGCAGATGAATTGCTGAAGAGGTTATATTGGAGTTCAGCCCAGTGTCCGTCGATTCGAGGAAGTTTGCGACATGGACGACCTGAACATTCCAGCTTTTGATGGAGAGGACTACGCAAACTGGAAAACGAGGTTAACTATCTATTTGAAATTAAAAAAATGCCATGAGGTGACCACGAGGTCGAAGCGAGAAGAAGACAAGGACGTAGAATGGGAAGAACAGAACCTGAAGGCGATGCATTGCATTTTTAGTGCAATTACTAACAAGCAGCTAGAGTTCGTGAATGATAAAGTAAGTGCTTTCGAGGTTATGAAGAAGTTTGACGAGCTATACTCCAAAGAGTCAACAGCGTTGCAGATTGTCTGCAGGAACAAACTAGATGGACTCAGATTAAAGAATTACAGCGACATAAATGAATTCTTCACTGTGTTTGAGAAATACATAAACGAACTGAAGTCAGCCGGGGCCAAGGTAAGCGAAGAAGAGAAACTAAATTACATGCTCAAAACGCTGCCCGAGTCACTAAGTTATATCGGAGATCTAGTGGATGTTTTGAAGAAGGAAGACCGGACTGCGGAGTACGTGAAGGCAAAAATAAGGATGAAGAGCATCAAGGAGAACCAGGACAGTGAGGGCGTAAAATCAAATGCATTCATCTCGGAGAAGAGACCTAGTGCGAGCGGCCAAAAAGTGTGCTACGGATGTGGTAAACCAGGACACTTCAAGAGGGAATGTCGACAAACTGAGAATCATCGAGGTTCCCGGGGACGTGGCGGAAGAGCACGAGGTAACTATGGAGGTTATGTCAACCAAAGTTATGAAAATGGACATCGCGGAGGCAGAGGAGGACCACGTGGGTCCAGAAGCGGTCGCTATGGTCACGACCGATCTTACCGACAGAACGAGCAAGGAGACCGACATTACCGACAGGACGACCATGGTGGTAGGAACCGTGGAGAACAACAGTTTTATCAGAATGTAAGTGGCGCAAGCAGTTTCGTGACAGAGGTCTTCGCCAAGGAAGTAAACAGTGTAACACAGGATTCAGGTCAGATTGAAATTAATTGGTTGTTAGATAGCGGTTGTACAGATCATATAATTAATAACGAGGAATACTTTTCTAAATGCGTAACGTTAAAAGAACCGATTAATGTAAAAATCGCGAACGGAAAGATTTTAACGGCAACTAAAGTTGGTAATGTAATTAGCGATTTTTTAGTGTTTGACAGATTAGAACGAGTTGAAATGAAAAATGTATTTTACATTAAAGATCTAGATAGGAATTTAATTAGTTTTTCAAGAGTCACAGAGAAACATGATATTATTGCAAAAGGCATCAGTGCAAAAGTTTTTAGTAAAGATAGGGGTTTAATTGCAGTTGCATGGAAACAAGATAGGTTATATAAAGTGACAAGTGTGATCAACAAAGGGGAATTTAACGTAAACTTCTGCAATAAAGAAAATATGACAATAAAGGAAAAGTGGCATAGGATACTGGGGCACGTAAATTTCAATTATTTAGATAAAATTTGCAAACATCAATTAGTAGATGGAATCCCTCAAAACGTCGAGTCTGAACCTATGAAATGTAAAGTGTGCATAGAAAATAAAATGCATAATGTTCCTTTTAAAAACAACAGAAATAAGGCTAAAGAAATCCTAGAAATTGTTCACACAGATCTAAATGGGCCACATTCAACAGTAGGTATGCATGGTGAAAGATACTTTGTTTCTTTTATTGATGATTATAGTAAACTTGCACGCGTTTACACAATTAAAACTAAAGACCAATTATATGATTGTTTAGTTGGGTATGTAAATGAGGTTGAAAATCTTACTGGGAAAAGGATTAAGAAATTGCGGTGTGATAATGGAAAAGAATACATGAATAATAATATATATCAATACATCAAGGAAAAGGGGATTGTTTTAAATGCGTGCCCGCCATATGTGCATGAGTTGAATGGAACTGCTGAGAGGTTCAATAGGTCAATCATGGACATGTCAAGATGTTTATTAGCCGAAGCAAAAGTTAACAATAGGTTTTGGCCAGAAGTAGTTTGTGCTGCCGCGTATCTGAAAAATAGATGTCTTGCAAATACCGCAGAATTGAAAACTCATTGTATGGAAGTAGAGTCTTTGTAAGGGTGCCAGAACAATTGAGAAAGTCAAAATGGGATAGAAAAGCAGATTTGGGAGTTCTGTTAGGTTACAGTGACGTTGGATATAGGGTACTCATAAATAATAAAATTGTTGTGGCCAGGCATGTAGAGGTTGTTGAAGAAAATATTAGATGTGTAGGTTTAAAGGATAATGGTTCCGTGAGTAAAAGATTAGATGAATCTGGGTGTGAAAATTGGGAAACTGGGTCTGAAGATAACAGCGAGGACGAAGAAAGGTTAGTCGAAATCGAATCTCCAAAAGCAGCGCTAAAGGAAAAAACAACAAGGTCGGGTAGAGTGGTTAAAACTCCACAACGCTATAGGGATGATAATACAAGTAACTTTATTTATATTAACGTATGTAGTGCAGATAGCCCGGTTAGTTTTGAGGAGGCGATTAATAGCAATGAATCGAAAAGCTGGAGTCAAGCTATGGATAGGGAAATTGAATGTTTGAAGAAAAATGACACATGGGAGTTAGTTAGTAAGCCAGAGGGCAAAGATCTTATAGATGTTAAATGGGTTTTTACTAAAAAGTTTGATAATAGGTACAAAGCAAGATTAGTTGTTAGGGGATTTCAACAAAAGGAATGTGTTGATGATATATATGCACCAGTAGCTAAAATGCAAACTTTGAAGATTTTACTGTCATACTGTTGTCATTTTGGTTTAATTATTGAACAAATGGATGTAGAAACAGCCTTTTTAAATGGCGAAATCATGTCAGAAGTTTATGTTAAACAACCTGAAGGCTACGAAGACGGCACAAATCGAGTGTGCAAATTGATGAAAGCACTGTACGGTTTACGAGAAAGTCCGAGAGCTTGGTATGAGTGTTTAGATACTTTCTTGAAAAGTTTAGGATTCCAAAGAAGTGAATATGATTATTGCCTTTATGTTTTGCGAAAAAGTAATGTCCTGATTTACTTGATAATTTTTGTTGACGACTTGCTCATTTGTTGTGTAAAGAAAAGTCGAATTAAAGAAATCAAAAATTTGTTGTCAAATAGATTTAGTATGAAAGATTTAGGTGAGGTTAAAAGTTATTTAGGAATTGATATAAATTACGAATACAAGAAAAACAAAATGAGCTTGAGTCAGGAAAATTATATTAATTCATTAGCCGAAAAATACAAGATTAAAGACTCAAAATTATATGCTACACCGATGGAAGTTAACTTGAAATTAGAACCAACTCAGGAATTGCGTAATGATATAAAGTATAGAAATTTGATTGGTGCGTTGTTATATATTAGTTCAGGAACAAGGCCAGATATCAGTTATTCTGTTAATTATTTGAGCAGGTTTCAGAATTGTTATGACGGCACACACTATAAGTATTGTCTGAGAATCTTAAAATATCTGTATTTGACAAGAAACCTGAAATTGAATTATTGTAGAAACGAAAATGCAAAAGTTCTTGATTGTTATGTAGATTCAGATTGGGCAGGTGACAATATAGATCGTAAATCTACGACAGGTTATGTGATCCGTATGTTTGACAATGTTGTATTTTGGAAGTCTCGCAAACAATCAAGTGTAACAAAAGCTTCGACGTATGCAGAGTATGTTGCGCTATCAGATGCTGCGAGTGAAGTGAAATTTCTAAAAGATGTAATGAAAATTTTTGATTTGAATTTTGATGAACCGATTGTAATGCACGAAGACAACTCAGGAGCATTGAGTATCGCTAAATATGGTAACTTTACAAAAAACTCAAAACATATTGAAGTCTATTATCATTTTGTCAACGAGTTGTATATGAATGGTTTAATTGATATAGTCAAAGTAAATACTGATGATAACATGGCAGATATTTTCACGAAAGCTTTGTGTAAAGACAAGTTTGTGTATTTTAGGAATATGATGAATATTAACTGAATTTAAGATAGTATGTATATAAATGTAAGGAGGCGTGTTGGAAATATACATTTATATTGTAAGGTTGAAGTTTGTGAACATGTCGACAGTGTCGCCATCTGCGTCTAGTATATTATTGGAAATGTACTCTATATTGAGAGATTGAGGTTTGTGAACGCGCCGACACTGTCGTCATCTGTTTTTGGTATGTAAACGAATGATCATATTCATTCGTCCTTTTTGTCTTACTGTGCAGCAATGTAGTGTTTGTAAAAGACCGTCAAAGACGTTCAATAAGAGTTTATGTATATGTATTTTGTTATAAATAAAAGTGAAATGCAGTGTAGTTCTCAAGAGTTAATTTAACAATATGAAATTCAGCGTACAGTTTTAACTTATTACAGAACCTTTAGATCTTACGAAAAGTTAATCAATATACGTATAACAACATTAATTAACTAATTATTTAGATTTAAGATTTGCAACGCTTCCGTGCTTGGAAAACGAATTTCCTGCCTTAAAATATAGATAATTTAATTGCTATGACTTATTTCATAGAATCAGCCCGTGAAAGCCGCAGTACCACGGAGTTTTCATCGTTGGAAAGAGGAACATCAGTGGCTGGCGCTCAACGACCATAATTTCTTCATTTGTGCAATATGCACTGAAGCGACCAACGAGAAGCTCGTGCCCAACTTTACGGCGAACGACATTGCGTCGAAAGAAACGTGGGTTCAACAAGGATTCAGCAACTGGAAGCACGGAGCAGAAAGATTGAAAAACCACGCGAAATCTTCTTTGCACATCCATTGCGCAGAGGCTTTGAGTAAGCGTGGCAAAGTCGACGTCGTGGAGCAGCTATCAACGGCGCAGCAGAAACAAAAGATGGACCACCGAACAGCCCTTAGGAAGGTGTTTTCCACGTTGAGAGTTTTGAGAAGACAAGGACTGGCGATACGAGGAGCTCAGAACGACGAGTCATCGAACTTCATGACCATGACCATTTTGAAAGCACGGGCAGAGGACGTGAAGGAGCTCGAGGATTGGCTGCAGAGGTCGGGGCATAAGTGGCTACATCACGAGATTCAAAACGAAATACTAGAGGCGATGGCTAGGGACGTTCTGCTTAAAATCATGGAGGAAGTCAACAACGCTGAATACTTTTCAATCCTGCTTGATGAAACCGCGGACATCGCTAAGACTGAGCAGGTGTCCATTTACGTTCGGATTGTCTCACCGGATTTGCTGGCTTCAGAGTATTTCGTCGGGTTCTATTCGACAGCGAACACCAAGGCCGAAGCACTGTTCGAGATCGTCAAGGATGTGCTCCTTCGATTCGGGTTGCCGCTGTCCAAGCTTCGTGGCCAATGTTACGATGGAGCTGCGAATGTTGCGGGGAAAATATCTGGACTGCAGGAACGCATTAGAGAAGAGGAGCCCCGAGCGTTGTTCGTTCACTGCAACGCGCACACCCTGAACCTCGTCGTCCAAGATGGAATAGAAAAAGTCCTTCCAGTGAGGAAGTTCATTGGAGAAGTAAAGGACTTGATCAACTTCGTGCGAGATTCCCCGAGGCGCGGCGCCAAGTTCCAGGACCTGCAAGCCGAGAGTGAGGACAAGGTTCCTGCCCTTGCAGCGTATTGCCCAACGAGGTAAGATTATTCAGAAGAGCATAATTAAAAAGTTAGATCACATTTCAAACATAATTTGCGAAATAATATGAATTCATTCTAGATGGGTCGTGCGAATAAAATCCTTGAAAACGGTCTTGGCGAACTACACGGTGTTGATGACCTTCTTCGAAGAGCTATCTCAGGACCCAGACGTCCAGAGCACTGTCGCAGCGAAAGCCGCCGGATTCCAGCAGCGTATGGAGTCCTTCCCGTTTTTGTTCCTGCTCTACACCATGGTTCAGGTCTTCGACCGCATCGAAGTCCTAAACACAGACCTCCAACAATCGGAGCTCTGTGTGGTGGATTCTTTTCGAAAAGTAGAGGCTGTGACTTTGGCGTTGGAGTCTTCCCGCGATTCGAAATTCGACCGAATTTGGCTCGACAGTAATGAGAGTGCGCAACAGTTCGACGTCGAAGAGCCAAGTTTGCCGCGAAAGCGAAAGCGTGGCAAAACGGATAACGCCTTTAAAACGCCCGAGCAATACTTCAAAAAGCTGTACTACGAAGTTTTCGACCAAGTGCTTTCCTCGTTGAAAAGTAGATTCGATACAGACGCGGCAACGTTCTTCAAGTCGTTGGAAGAGTTTGCCATCAGTGATGCCGTAGAAGTAAAGCAGATTGTTGACTTTTACAAAGGGGACTTCGACGCGTATCGACTGGTCAGCGATAAACAGATGGCGTTGAGCATTATGGCAAAAAAAGGGGTAAATGCGGCGAATTTGCGCGAGCTGGTCGAGTTTTTCCGCGAAAATGAATGGTGCAAGGGTCTGGTTCCCGAGTATGTGCGCTTTATTCGGCTGGTTATGACCATTCCAGGGTCCTCTTGCTCCAACGAGAGAAGGTTTTCCGTGCTTCGCAGGGTCAAAAATTATTTGAGGTCAACGATGTGTCAAAATCGGCTGAATCACGTTGCGATCCTTCACACATACCGCGAGTTAGTCGATGCGATAGACATTGAGAAATTGATGGACGATTTCATCGCGACTAGTTCGAAACGACTGTCCGTTTTCGCTCTGCGACACTAACCGTACATCAACCGAAGCGTTAGTTTAATTAGCAGCGCCGATTAAAAGAAGTTTAACATGTTATTGTTGATTAAACTTTATATTTTATAATTGCATTTTTTTCTGAGAAAACCTTTAAAAAAACTAAAAATTGCACGGTCTCAACACCCCCCCCCCCCCGAGGCCGAATGTACTACCCACCCCGAATTATTACGTTTCGCCGGCCCTGTCGCCCGGTATCGCTGACATGCTGTCTACGACAAAAAATCTTGGAAAAAATGGTCAACACCCGGTTAACATAGTGTCTCGAAAGAAACAACCTCCTAAACATACATCAGTGCGGATACAGACAACATCACTCTACAATCGACCAGCTAATATATCTGGAAAACACAATTCAGAATACCTTCATCAAAAGAAAACATGGTTACCGTATGGTTACATTATTCTGGATAGCAAACAGAAGTAAAGGTTAGTATCTTAAATAATAAAAATATCCTTTTATCAGATTCATTTTCATCAGTCAGTATTTACTACATACCTAATCCCAAAACCTGACGCACGCAATTCTTACAAACCTAAAACATTCAGCCTAAAAATAAGCACTCTTTCACCCGGGTCCGCCCGCATGCTCACAAGCATGCACTCCAGCACATTTGGTGCATGCAAGGTAGAATTGTAGCTTAATTATCCTTATGTAGTATTCGAGCAACGTGCGCCCGTCGGTCACAATTATACCACTTCCCGTCCACCAATCGAGACAATTGAGGTGTCATTCGACGCATCTCGGTCTCATAGTGGGAAACTGATTTGTTTTCGGATCCACTAAGAAAATTCTAAGAAATTGCTCCAAAAAACGTGTTTTGCGTCTTTTTAGGGCTGTGATCTAGCGGTGACCGCGCAGTCCATGGCCTGTTTGTTAGCACTACTCTGGCATTCGCCTGGTGTTAATCGGAGAAACCATGGAAAACTACCGATCAGAGCAGCCGGCCGCTAGAATTCTCCTCGAGGCAGGGGCTGCATTCGATGTAGCTCACAAGCCAAAGTTGAAAATCCTTACACCGTCAGGACTCGTTCCCTTGGACCTCCCGTTCAGAAGCCCTGCAGAATGTTGCTGGAAATATGTAAAAAAATATATAGTTACGTGGAGAATGATAAATTGTTCTACTTGGATGTTTTGATACTTTTTTAGCGAGCGTTCCTGTAGAATTTAAAGGATTGTCTATTTAAGTCTTTATTCTATGTATCGTCGAAATACTTACAAGAAGCCCGATCCACAGCATTATTTATATCTAGAGGCTACATTAGAATCTTGTTCCCTTTTCCAACTCGCAAGCCTTCGCAACTTTCTCAATAGTTTTGGACCGTCGCTAGCGGAAGTTCTCATATTTTCTCTAAAATTTGAGTTCCCTGTGAAAAACCTGGACCTGCCTCAGCCATTTCTTTAAATTTTTTTCGAGAAAAAAAAAACACGAAAATGAGTTATCAACAGCGAATAGCTTCAGTTTTACACCAGTTAAAAGTATTTGGAATGATGTCTTCACTATTCCCTGCGAGCATTTCCCTTCAACTGTTTAGTGAACCAGGGAGGCGGAAGGTGGACCATCGAACAAGGAAAGTTACGCGGGTAATAGATACGGTATCGCCTGAACGCCGTTGTTTACAATAGGCGGAGCAGGAATTGTACATCTCGGAAGGGAAAGATTCATCGTCAGTGTTGCCACCCCGTAAGATAACTATAGTTTCATAGCAGTAGCATAGCCCCAACAAACTGGAGGTTGCAGATCCATAGTATTATGAATTTGGAATCTAATTTCCAAATTCATTCAAAAAAAAGCCCTGAGAAGGCTTGCGTCAAGTAGAAATTCATTGCGCCATGGTTCCTGCTGGTCCAATCCTTGATGTTAGGGACGAGGCTGTGTGTCCATCTACCTTTGTGCTCCAGGTCCCATCGGTTTTGCCACTGGTGCAGGAGATGGTTTCTCAATCCCGCTTTGATATTGTCTAATTGTCTTTTGGATAGGGTTTGTTGTTTATCTGCTGTCGTCGTCAGGTACATTGTCACTGACCTCCTTTCCTGGGCTAAAAAGTTCACTGGGGGGACACTGGCCAGTACTAAGGCTGCACTGTCGGATATCGTTGCGATATCCTGAGATTATCCTTAGTGCCATCATTCTCTGGATCTGTGTGAATTTCCGTCGGATAGAATCTTTAGCTAGCGCATCTGCCCACACTGGGGCGGCATACAGAATTTTTGAGTGCACTACGGCAGAAATTAACCTTCTTTTGCTTTCACTGGGACGTCCTGAGTCCAGCATTAGTCTGGAGAGATTTGATCCAGTCTTTGCAGCTTTTCCTGCTGATTTTATAATATGGGGTCCGAAGCTCAATTGTGAATCAATTTCCACCCCCAGGTATGTAATATGCCGTTTCCATTCAATAAGTTCCTCCCCCAGTCGGATCACCGGGGGGCGGAATGCTCTGCGGTTTTTAATCAACACGGCCTCCGTCATGTCAACAGCCATCAGGAGGTTTCTTTGGTTCATCTTTTAACCCTGAGTGTTTCGTTGGTCTTCATTTTCTTTAGTTCCGTGTTGTCACTATGGTAAATAATCAGTGTGACGTCGGCGTAGCCCATGAGTCTGGAGTTCTTTGGGTGTTCGATATTCAGCAGGTCGTCATATAGAGTATTCCACAGGAAGGGACCCAATCTTGATCCCTGTGGAACACCGCACGTCAAGTCTTCCTCAACCCTATACCCGTTAGTGTATATTATTTTCTTTTCACTGAGGTAGTCCTCCAGGATCCTCACAAGGTATTCAGGGATCTTCCTAGATACTAGGGCTTGTATGATCTTCCTAGATACTAGGGCTTGTATGATGTCTTTCCAGCTGGCAGAATTAAAGGCATTCTTCATGCCAATCGCAACCAAGGCACAAAAACTCTTATCCCGTTTTGCTGTTTCTGCCTGGTGGACTGCTTCTCAGATCGCGTCTATTGTCGAGAGACTTTCTAAATCCAAACTGTCTCGTTGAAAATTGGACAAGCCTCTTTAGTCGTAGAAGGAGCAAACCCTCCAGTAATTTGCTCATCGTATCTAGCAGGCTCAAAGGTCTGAACGATGAAGTCCGATCGATTGACTTGTTACCTTTCCGCATGAGAATTAGCTTCTGATGTTTCCAACCCTTAGAGAATTTCCCTTGTTCAAGGCACTGGTTAAAAGCTTTTAAAAGGCATTCTGGGTATTCTTTTACAACTATCCCCAGGATCGCGTTGGGAATTCCGTCAGATCCCGGTGCAGTTCTAATCTTGGTCTTCTTCATCGTCTGGACTAGTTCGTCCTTCGTGAAGCGGTTGGCTTCGTCGAAGAGGTAGTCAGGTCTGCTTCTTACCCAGCATTCTGTGCTAGGGAAAAGGTCTTTGATAATTGCCTTCACCCATGCGGAATCTTCTAGCCCCGCGGTTGTTGAAGGTTTAAATTTGCCCATAACAATCTTGTTGGCTTTTCCACATGGGTCGTTATTCACATCGTTTAATAGGGTCTTCAAGTATTTTGTTTTGCTTCTTTTAATCTCCGTTTTTAGTAGTAGTCTGGTAATTTTCCCTCAGCAGAATGCCCGTTTTAGCTCTTGTTGCAAGTCTTCTAGACTTAACACATGCTTGACGAAGCTCTGCAATAGCCGCTGTCCACCAATTTTTCCCCTTTGGGCTCCTACGTCTGGGGATTGAGATGTCACGTATTTTTAACGGTTTCGCACGATTCTTGTACTACCTCTTCGAGGGACTCGCCACTTTTCCTTTCACTCCACCCCATGGACTCAAGTAATTTATCTTCATCAAGGAAATTTATGGCATAAGCTTCATTTAGCTTTTTGGTGTTCCATGATGGACCGATGTTAGGCTGATCCCTTCTTCTAGCCCTCTTTCCAGCGGATGAAGTGGAGAATTCAATGTAGCGGTGATCGCTAAGTGTTTCAGCGTCGAGAACTTGCCAATCCAGGACATTCTTGGCAATCCTTGTGGTTCCTATTGTCAAGTCTATAATCAAAGAAGCTGCACCCCTTTGAAATGTACATGAGCTCCCTGTGTTTAGGACTACCAGGTCCTTCGTAGCCAGAAATTCGCAAACAATATCGCCTCTGCGATCAGTTCCGCTTTCGTCCCATTCCGGGGACTTGCTGTTAAAGTTTCCAGCCAATATTATTTCACCTGGGGCTGAGTTCATGCTTGCCTCCAGTTCATCACTTTGCTTCTTAAATTTCTCTATTCGGTCGTTTGGGGAGAAATAGCAACTATATATTCTAAGGCTGTCCATTTCTACCCATACAAAACCTTGGTTTGTAACTTTAAATTTAGTGACTCTTATTTTGGAGTTAAGTATTATAGTTCCTGCACGTCTGGTCGTGTCCTGGTAGAGGGATATGTCGTCAATATCGTGCTGCTCACTGACCAGTAAGACATCCGCCTGCCTTTCCCTTGCCGTTTGAATGAGATCTTGGGAGGTCTTTCCTTTGCCTAAATTAATTTGAAGGAACCTAGGCATTCTTTGTTTTACCGAGTTTCCTTAGTTCTGCAGTGAAGGAAGGGCATTTATAACGACCCAGCTTATGATTGTCTTCTAGGTTTTGGTCTTTGCAGACAATACATTGAACTGGCCCTCTGCAGTCCTTGGCCAAGTGTTCCTTTTTGCCACATTTGTAGCATACTTCACTTCTGTCGGGACCCTTGCAAGAAGTGGAGATATGGCCAAAGCCTAGACATTTGAAGCATCTGCTGACCTGGTGCTTCATCCTCATGTGGCAAGTAAGCCAGCCATTCTCACAATTCTCTGCTTTGAGTAGAATTTCTGCCTGGCGCGAAGGGAGTAGAGCAGTCGCTTCCTGTCTGCCTCCGTACACCTTGTATACTCTCCAGGTAGCCGGAGGGAAGTCCCCCGTAATGCGTGTGACAGCATCTCTTACCTCATCTAGGGTAAGAGACTCGTCGATGTTCCTTAATTCAATTAAGGTTTTTGGGTTAAACGTGTTGATGTTTACCCTATCTCCTATTGCACGGGTGATTGATTCGTTTAGGGAAGTGGGGTCACAATCTTCTCCAGGACTATCAGGAGTTCATTTTTACATGTCCTCCTGGTCGCCTGGATATTAGCGTTGTGTTGCTTCAGGTCAACCGCTTCCTTCATTCTTTTTAATATTTCGGCTTATGATTGCCCTTCGTTAGCTGTCAGTTTGATGGCCTGGTTAATGGGTCTTCTGTTCCTTGCCTTGGGGGTTTGATTGCCATCTTTGGTGGAACTCTCCCTTTTCTTCGCCGTCTTCCTGTGTTCCACTTTCTGCCAGTTCTCATCGGGGATTTGGTTTGGTTTTTCAGTAACCAGCTCTATGACTTCATCCTGCTTGTCTTTATCTGGCCTCTTGTCTTGTAGTGGACTTGGAGTTTGTCTCTTCTTCTTCTTCTTCTGGGACTGCCGTTTTCACAGACTTCTCGTTTATCTGTTTGTCGAGTTTGGTATTCTCGTCCTTTTTGTCATTCGCTTGGAGGATTATTTACTCATACATCCCCTTTTGGTCTTCTTTAATGTTTTCCCACCAATTCTTTAGGGCATCCACCTCTTCTAGAGCTATAGCCAAGGTGTACTTCACTATAATTGGGTTGTTTTTCAGAATGTTGCTGCTGCTGATAATTGACTCTGTAGACAAGCAATAATCTCCGAATTGTCTTCCATCAACTTTTGAGTCATCACTCAGATATCTGATGTCCACCCCCTCGCAATACTATCCCCTGCCGACGTAGGCTCTTCTTGGACCAGGGTTGCCTTGTCTCCTGTGGGTACACCAGTTGTCGTGGGGGTACTTGGAGGTGATCGCAGTTTTGACTTCTCCGAAAAGGGGTTAAACCTGCTTGCTCTATGCTTTCGCTTGTCGCAGTATAGTATTTCAAAGACGCCAAGCGGTCCACGTCTCTGAGATTGCAGACGCTGGTTGACGACCTCCGGGGTCCTGCTTGCCCACCCCCGGCTGCCGGTACTGGGGCTCCGATCCCCTGCACAGTAACGGTTGATCCTCAGGGGCCTTCTATCATGGGTTTCTTTTCGAGGTCACCTTCCCCTAGCGTTTCAACACTGCCGCCAGCGTCTGCATTTGGTCCATGGGTGGTATTTTATTTCCCACCTATCCTCCGGCGTGGCCGGTAAGAGCATTCCCCGATCCGCCACCTAGGGACGCGTCCGATAGGAGACCAGCTACTCCCACGGAATTATTATTATTATCCTTTATGTATACCAGTGAAGCTGGTGATGTCGGACTCCCAACTAGGTTACCGACAAAAAACCCAACCTCCGTCTCTTAAACCGTATTCTCTCCCACGTGGAAACCGTCGTTAGACATTACTTCACGCAGGAGATTAGGTGGTAGTAAATGGTCTACTTCCTCTATCTTAATTCTTTCTTCTTCATAATACTAACTATGAAGTTCTCTATGGTTTTCCATTTCTCCTGCGAGGTCAGCATCATGTCGACCATGATGTCTGGATTTATAACTTGTTGGAGGTTGGCATTACAAACTTGTTCCGCGTCCCATGCCTTGCACTGGAATAGTGTGTGTTCCGCATCATCTATGTCTACGTGACAGAGACTACATGTGGACTTCTCTACGATCCTGAAATCGTAGAGGTATTTATTAAATGCGTCATGTACCGTAAGAGCCTGGGACAGGTAATAACCCACCTCCCCAAAACTTCGGCTAACCCATCTCTCGATGTTTGTAATGAACCGATGAGTTCATCTGCCTTTTACATCCTCATCCCATCTTCCTTGCCATTGTTCAAGGAGCATCTTCCTTGCTTCTGCTTTAACCCTCTGAATTTTCTTGGGAGGTAGATGACTGTCTGCTTGTGCTTCCTGCAAGGCGAGGGACGTCCTCTTTCTTTCCATGGCTATTAAGTCGATAGGTGGTGTACTGGCCAATACCAGCACTGTGCAAGTAGACACTGTGCGGTAGGCTCACACCACTCTCAAGGCCATTCGTCTTTGTACTTGAGCGTACTTGTGTCTGATAGACAGCTTCTCCAGCGAACCCGCCCAGACTGGAGCAGCATACAACAACTGTGAGTGAACTATGCCAGGTATCATTCTTCTCTTGGCTTCTCTCGGTCCACCGACGTTCGGTAGCATTCTTGCGATGTTAGCTCCTGTCCTCGCCGCCTTCTCTGCCATCACATTTATGTGGGGCCCGAAGCTGAGTCTATGGTCTATTTCGACTCCTAAATATCTTATCTGGCGATTCCAGTTGATTCTCTCCCCTCCCAATCTGAGATCTGGGTAGTGAAATGCCCTCCGGTCGGTGATTAAGACAGCTTCGGTTTTTTGCACTGCCATCTGTAGCTGTCGTCTATCTAACCATCTTTTAACTCTAAACAGCGCTTCGTTCACTCTCAATTCGAGGAGTCAACGCTGTGGCTTATTATTAGCGTATCGTCAGCATAGCCTATGAGCTGCGTATCTTTCGGCAGGTCAATGCTTAGATTGTCATCATACAGGACATTCCATAAAAATGGCCTGAGTCTGGACCCTTGAGGAACACCGCACGTCACATTCTCTTCAATCCTGATACAGTACACATAAGTTATCGTCCTTTCATGGAGGTAGTCTTCAATAAGCTTTATGAGATATTCCGGAATCATCTTATTAACTAACACTTCTATAATGTAATTCCACCTAGCGGAGTTGAAGGCGTTTCTAATGTCAATTGCCACGAGCGCGCAGAATCCCTTCTTCTTGCCAACTCCTCTTCTGGCTGCGTCTGCTTTATCGATTACTTCCAGGATGGCATCCGTCGTCGAGCGGCCTCTCCGGAATCCATATAGTCTGTGAGAAAAGCATATGAGTCCCTCAGGCCTAGAGAGTATTAAACCCTCAAGCCGCTTGCCCATGGTGTCAAGTAGGCACAGTGGTCTGTATGATGTCTGATCTACCGCCTTGTTGCCCTTTCGGAGGAGTATCAGCTTTTCTCTCTTCCACGTCTTAAAGAATATCCCATCCTCAAGGCAGCGGTTGATATAGATTGACAAAAGGCATTCCGGATACTCCTGTGACACTATTTTTAGTATTTCACAGGGAATTCCATCGAAACCTGGGGCCTTCCTAGTTTTCATGCTTTTCGCCGCTCTCCTCAGTTCGTCTATCGTAAAGTAATCTGCTGCGTCAACCGTGAAGTCGCTCTGTCTTTGTCTCGTCCAAGGATCTCTAGTGGGAAAGATGTCCCTGATAGCTTTCCTCATCCATTGTGGGTCATTCGATCCAGCTATCTTCCAGTCCATCCTGAATTTCTTATTTACTATTTTATAAGCCATGCCCCATGGGCCATTACCTATCTGTTCTAAGAGCTCTTTCCAGCCTTATGTCTTTTTATTTCTCTCTTAAGCCGTTTGGACAGTTCTTTATACTGTTGCCTGAGGTGCAGATTCGTCTTGGCCCTTGTCGCTATTCTTCTCACCTTGTTAGTTCCTTCGTAGTTCGGCTATTTCTGGTGTCCACCAGTACATTTGCTGTTTCATCTTCGGACATATACGTCTAGGCATGGATGCGTCGCAAGCTGCTACTACTATTTCCTCCGTTGCCTTGACCATATCCTCAAACGTTTCCGCCTCTTTCGTCAAATACCGGCAACCTGGATTCTTCCAAGGAGCGTATTGCCTTGTGTTCATTCAGTTTTTTGGGATTCCAAGGTGGTCTTCCTTTATATCGCGTTTTGACATGTTGCAGCCCCTCCGTTAATGGAGTCGAATATCCTATGTACCGATGGTCACTCAGGGTTTCTTCGTCGAGCACTGACCAATCAGTGATGATGCCTTTAGCTAGCTTGGTGGAGCTTATCGTCAAATCCAAAATAGATGATGCGGCTCTACGTTGAAAGGTACTCATCCCCACTATTTAAAATGATCAGATTATTTCTTGCAATGAATTCACATATGATAGTTCTTCTATCGGAGCGAGTCTCTCCCCCATTCGGACGACTTACCGTTGAAATCGCCTGCCACTAATACCTCGCGCGAAGACGTTTTCAAGCTAGCCTCCAGCTCATCGCTATCTTTCTGAATTTTTTCTAGCGTATCATTCGGTGAAAAATAGCAGCCATAAATTCTCATATTACCCACTTCCAGCCATACAAACACGTATTTCGTTCTCTTGTGGTTCCTGATATTCAGAGTCTTATTATGTACCACTAGCATCCTGATACCAAATGTACCACGTGTTTTTGTCGGTTGTTCGCTAACAATCAACAAGTCCACGTTTCTTTCAGTTGTAACTTGTACAAGTAGATCTTGTGCGATTTTGCTCCTTCCTAGGTTAACTTGTAGGAACCTTATTTTGTCGCTTTGCTTGTTTATTTCGGCGTTGAATGAGGAGCATTTTCTGCTTCCTAGCATGTGGCCATCATATAGATTTTTATCCTTGCATATGATATATTTGGGTGTCTTGCTGCAGTCTTTTATCTGATGCCCTGTTTCTCCGCACTTGTAGCATGTATTTCAACGGGCAGGGCCCGGGCAGTTGATGGATATGTGTCCAAAATCTAGGCATTTGAAGTATCTTGTTACTTGTCGCTCCTCGCGCATCTGGCAGTTGACCCATCCTACCTTTATTTTACTCTTGTCATTCTTCAGTAGTTGTGAGGCTTGATCTGTAGGTAGCAAGACTGTCGCTGTTTGTGTGTTTGCAAACCCCTTACATAGTCTGCAATAGTTGCTTATTTGTTCGGTCGGTGTGTCTAGGACCCTCCCGATTGCAGCTGCTACGTCATTTGCTGACACAGTCTCGTCAATGTCTTTAATTTTTACAAGTGTTTTTGGTGTGAGTGTTTTAACTATTGCACTCTCCCCGACTGCCTTTACAAGTGCATTGTTAAATGATGATGTCTTCCCTTCTTTACCCAGGACAATTAGTAGATCCTGTTTCTGAGTTCTTCTTATTTTCTTAACGATTGTGTTGTGGTCTTTTGGGTCGACTGCTCTTTCCATCTCTGTGAGGATATCAGCATAGGTCTTTCCCTCTTTGGCAGTGATTTTGATGGCCTGGTTCAGGGTTTTATTTCTTGGCCTGTTTGGATCGGCTTTCACTTTCTCTTTTCTTCTCTTGCCTCTCTTCTTTTGCTCCGGTGGTTTCAGCCATCCTTCATCCCCCTCCACCCCCCACTTCCTGTTCTGTGGCGTCACAGGTGACATCTGTTGACTCTGACACAGCCTTCTGTTTTTCTTTCTTCCCTCTTCTAACGTCTTCTGGTGGGCTGGGTGCCTCTCTCTTTTTCCTTTGAGCCCATGGTGGGTACTGTCTTTTTTTCTATGCTAGTGATCACTTCCCGTTTTACTAGTGATTGCATAGCCTTTTGGAACTCTGTCTTCTCTTCTAGGGCATCTTGCCATCGGTATCTTAACGCTTCGATGTTAGCCCGGGCTTTAGACATAGCTTCCTTAACGCTTACCGGGTTATTTTTAGCATATACGCCTCTATCGTCTTGAAGTTTTCATTTAGGCTATCCATGATAGTTGTATCATGTTTTCAAAATTAATGTTTTGGTGTCCCCTGATACCGAAAAAGTGTTTGTTTCTTTTTCAAAACGTTCGTCCGTCTGTGAACACCACTAACACCTAAACCATACGTAGGATTTTTTCCAAAATGGATATTCCCCTGTTTATGTAACTCGACTTGCTCCGCTGCGATTTTGAAAACCGTTCTTCAAAATTTGGGGGTACTGGACATTTTGAAATTATTCTAAAAGAAAACGGCTCCGAATATTTTCTTTAAATTTCTTGTAAAAATAGAGTAAAATACTCTTATAAAGGTGGCGTAGGTGCGATTTTCATGGTTAACTCTGAATTTTAAAAACAATTGAAAATTATAGGGCGTCTTTCTACAACTACAAAATTAAATATATAAGATTTTTCCTTCAAATAAAATTGGTTCTCCAAAGTGAATTTCGTCAAGGCCAGGTAACATTTTTTCAAAAAAATTAAAAGTTTTTTGCGCAATATTGCGAAAAGTGTGCAATTTTAAAAAGTAACAAAAACAAGATTTTCTCAAAAACGACTCCAACTTTTTTCATTAAATTTTTGGTAGTGATAGTGCTAAATGCACTCTAAGTTGACGTAAGCGATATTTTGCTCTTTATTTTGTTTTTTCAAAAATTAATTTTTTTACTTGTCTCTCACGTCGTTAATATTTATATTAGCAATTTGTGCACTTTATTTATGAGTACATATGATTTGAATAATGTGATATAAAGTGTCTCGAAAACTCTACCATTTTCTGTGAAAACTAGCTCAAATTTCCGCATTTTCAAAAACGCTCACACACTATTTACTCAAAAACGGCCCCAATTTTTTTCTTCAGACTTTTCGAACGGATAGTGCTAGTTGCCCTCTTTAATATGACGTAAGGTTTATTTCGTTTTTTTTGTTTTTTATTACACAAAAATTAATATTTTGAAAGATCTCTCACGCCGTTAATACACACATTTCCAGCATCTTGTGAACACTATTGTATTTTTGAGTTAAAGTGCTTCAAATTACTTCCCATGAAGTTTTTCGAGAACTCAAAAATTTTCTGTGAAAAAGAGCTTGAAATTTCGAATTTACAGTAGCGCTTAAGCGCCATTTTCTTAAAAACAACTCCAAATTTTTCAAAGAAAATTGCCATTTAGGACCAGGTTTTACTCTACTTTAATATTCTTAAAACAACATTTCCTTCTACAATTAAGAAACCGAAAAATTAAGAAAATTTTTAATGTACTTTGGGCGGCGATACTTGGCAGCTGGCAAGAGTATTTGACAAGGTCGTACAGCTAGCCGAGACCGAAGGAAATATAAAACTAATATGGGAAAGCCTGTTCCATTTAGAAGCAGCACTAGTTTTTCTTCGTAACGCAAAATCTATATTTCGAGTTATGAAGTAGTCGTCTGATTGGGAGTAGGTAAATGCGCTAGAGATATGACGGACAGTCAGCGGTGTACAAAATATGAAAAGCTAAATGTAACCAAATACATAATAAATGCCAAAACTTATATCACATATTTATCTACCAAAAAACATTAAAATGGCAGCTGCTTATACTGGATAATAAACATGCATACAATATTGGTGTTTTTTTTTTTCTTTTTTCTTTTTTTTTCTTTCAGGAAATTGTTTTACTTCTTAGAAAATTCGATGCTTGTTTCCAAAACCATGTCAACAACTGAATCAAAGAAAGTAAAACGCTGCCCGATTTTGGTGCTAAAAGATGACGAAATATTATTCGGCAGCATACACAAGAGACAATTGCGACGGAAGTAAATCGGGAAGGAATGTTGTGGCGTCACCGATTAATTAAATATAATTTTATTATGGCATCGCCAATAATCAATAATTCCTACAGCTTGAAATAGCTCGCGCCGCGGCACAGAAGTAAATGGGTCAGAGAGGACGCGGCCACCGCCGCGGAGGGTTCCTTTGTCACACCAGCCCACCCCCCGACCGCGCGCCGGCCTGTCCTACAGAGGCAGCTGGTTTATGACAGTCATAAAAAGCCATTCTTGTTTTCGGAGCCGTTCGCCGGCCCTCTCCTGGGACAGAGCGCGCCCCCGCATCCCTTCTCCGGCCGCGCGACCGGAGGGTGCAAACCCCAAAGAAAGGATTGGCCGGGTGTCAATCAAAGACGACACATTTACGACACGTCGTAAGCGAGAACCTTTTTTCGGCCTCTTCCGAACAATGCTAACCCCTTACATTCGTTCCGGCACGCGCCTCGGCACACGCCTGGGTAGGCGCCTGAATCCCTGCACGGGCCATTAACAAATTAAATACAGTAAGGCAGTCGATTAGACCGTGCCGGCCTGGAAATCCGGGAATCGGGAACCCGTGAAATGCGCTTTTTTCGCGCGCACGTGTCCAACACAGCTGCGATCAGCTCCCGGAGTAACTAACAAAAGGGAAGCAAGAGAGAGAGCGAAGACAGCGACAGACAGAGAGCATTTACGGAAAACTACAGAAAAATCGACACGAGATTGGTTAATCAGATTTCTGCGACGCAGCCACCCTTGGCCAATGGGAAGCTTCGCCATGAGGGGAGGGAGAAATTTGGTGCCAGGAACAATTTGGGAAGGGGAAAGGAACTTCTTTTATAAACGCGATGCAGAGTAGGAATAAGACACTTCTTAGATTTCTTCGACGGGACTTGTCAAATTTATTCGAGACACTAACTTGTTAAAATTTCTTCGACGACACTTGTAAAAATTCCTTCAGTCTCACTTTGTAAAATTTCTTCGGAGGAACAGTTCTAAAAATTTCCTCGAAACGAGACTTCTTCTTAGATTTGTTTGAAGAGACTACTTCTAAGATTTTCCGGCGAACTTCACTTGTAAATTCCTTCGACAGTCTCGACTTGTAAAATTTCTTCGTGGAACTTCGAAATTTTCGTTACTTGAGAACTTCACTTCTAAAAGTTATCCAGTCATTCACGACCGGGACGCGAGTTTGGGAAAAGACTTTCCCACAGCCGAATTAGTCAGGACGCGACCCGTAGACTTGTTGCGGAGAGAACTCGGGCAGCGACCTGGGATCCCGCGCCGTTTTCGCTCCCGCCCGCCAGCCTTGCCGCCTCTCGTCCTGGGCTAAGTGACAGCCCTTTTCGCAACGTCAACGCCCGTGACCACTCGCCTCCTCTGAGCCTGCTCGAGCTGACAATCTGGAATCGCCGCTACCTGAGCGAGAGAAGACGCGCCGCAGAAGATCAGCAACCCGGAGCCGCCAGCCTTGCCGCCTCGGCCCGCCCATGAAGACCAGCAGCCATTGGTGAAACTATGAGATGTTGCCGTCTCACTGAACTATTATAACAGCGAAAAACTGCAAGTGGCCGCGCTCAGGCCCAGCAGAATTAACCACTTGTAATTATTTCATAGAGTAGTTTTAGTAAAAGAACTTGCGTCGCCCATTGCGACATTGTAAATTTACCTGGCAGCTTTTTGGTGCCAGGAATAAACAGTTGTTTGTCACAAATGACTCAATTGCTCATTCTTGACCTCCCAACTCTTCCATTCAGTTACATTTCAGGAGCTGAACCTGGCGCCCTCCCCCGTGCACATTAGGTTTGTTTACAATGTATAGTGTTCAGTTATATTCGACACAGGATATTACTTCAAAAGATCACTGTTCCATGTGTCTTCACTATGTGACTGATGAAGCTAAAGAAAAGTTACTTGCTATGGTAATCTGAGGAAACCCATCTTGGAGTAGAATTTCTCCAATTGCGGCTAGAACTTTTAAACAATTGTTAAATTTGTAAGAATTGCAGATCGGAGAATGGCTCAGTGGGAGAACTCAAAAAGTAAGAATAGGTGTTAAACTTTCACAAAATGTCGAAGTTACGTCGGGGGTACCTCAGGAAAGCGTTCTAGATCCGTTGATGTTCATTGCTTATGTAAACGACATCGGTCACGACATTAAGTCCGAAATTCGACTCTTTGCAGACGATTGTATACTATACAGAGAAGTTAAAGATACCCAGGACATTCAAGTGTTACAAGCAGACCTAAACAAAATAGAAAGCTGGACCACAGAGAATGAAATGGAAATTAATACAAATAAATGCAAAGCTATCTGTTTCTCTAATAAGCAAATATATATATATATATATATATATATATATATATATATATATATATATCGTATACTCTGAAAGGCGATTCTATACTCAGGGTAAGCAATAATAAATATTTAGGAATTAATATTAACGAACACTTGGGATGGGCCGAGCAAGTGAACTATGTGGCCAGAAATGCATGGAAAGCTCTCCATTTCGTGATGAGAATTCTTAGACGAGGGAGTGCTGGATCCCGGAAACTTGCGTACACGTCGCTAGTTCGACCTATTCTTGAATGTTGAATTCAGTTTGTTGCGATCCTTACTATGTAGGACAAGTACATACTTTAAATAAAATTCAAAAAGTTGCGGAAAAATTTGTATTACGAGGGAAAATAAATTCAAATAGTCCCATGTGGAAAACTTTGCAAAAACATCGGGAAACAGTTAGACTATGTGCTCTCTTCAGAGCCTACAAAGGCGAACCAGCTTGGAAGGATATTCAGAAGAGACTCTTAAAATCATCATACAATAGTCGTCAGGACCACAATTGCAAAATTATGGGGAGAAGGCAAAAAAACAGACATTGGAAAATTTTATTTCATTAACAGGACAATACAAAACTGGAACGAATTACCTGCAGTACTGCTAGAGACTTTACCTCAGTGAGGGAAAATTCAAAAATAAATTAAAAAACAAGTTAAAAATACTAATTATTGTACACATGTTAGACTAGAGCATTCAGATTTTGTATTCATTTAGTATTAGTCATAATTTGTTTTAAAAAAATGGGTTTTTAATGTAATTAATTTAACGTATAACTTACATGAAATTTAAATGTATTACTTGATGTACTTATGGAGAGCTGCCACTGGGATCTTTCCCAAAGCAGTTAATATATAATTATTATATAAGGAACAGATTTCATTAAGGAAAAAATATCCATCATCGCCATTTTAGTTTTAGGAAGACTCCGAAAAAAATGTTGAACTTTTGCAATTATCGAAAAATCAGGCTTTTCAACGAAAATGAGATCAGCACTATTCTCTTAAACGCCTTTCACACTATCCAATAATGAAATTTAATAAAAAACGATAGAGCTATTTTTTTAAATTTTAAGATTGTCCCAGGAGCTTCATGCGAAATACAAATTCAAGAGAACGCAAATTCAAGGGGCCGCGACACCAGTCAGATCAATGGGGAATATCAATTTTGGAGAAAAACGGCTGAACTGTTAGATTATTCGATTTCAAGGACACACAAAATAAGAATTTTGGCTACACCAAGTACTAGGAGTTTTATTTCTAAATTTAGCAACTGAATTTATCTACATTTTCGTTACCAAGGCCCTGCAATAAGTATCTCTGGCGAAAATTCGCCGTTACTTCGCGCAGCATTACATAATTTTTTCTCTACTCTAAAAAAAACAAACAGAAAAAATACAATATGCAGCACCTCAACTATATCTAACACACGTCTACCAGAGCTTCAAAAATAGTGTAAACGTCGCTCAAAACTAAGGATGGGACTCCTAGGGACTGCCTTTTCTGCGGTCCCTCGAGTCCCAATTTTGAGACACACAAACAGCGGAGGAAGCGAAATCAACTATGCCTATACTTCGCTGCATTTCGAGCCAACGGATATAGCGCTAACGCTGCCAACCAAGCAGTACGGCAGGCCACGACCTCTGCCAAAACTTCTGATATTACCAAAACTAGTGACAATCCCAACACAAAAATAGCCACTCTGCCATATATACGCGGTGTCACAGATAAGATTGGCAAGCTTCTGAGCCGCTTTGATATAAAGACGACCTACAAAGCCCAGAAAAAACTCGGGCAAAAGCTTGTACGCGTGAAAGATCGCGTTCCTCCCCTTATGTCATCGGGGGTATACGAGATCCCATGCAGCTGCGGCCATAGTTACATTGGCGAGACGGGACGTACCGTAGAGGAACGCCTCCGGGAACATATTCGTAATTATAAATACAATAATACGAATAAATCGGCCGTAGCCCTGCACGCATGGAAAACTGGCCACGCTATTTTATTTGATGACACACGCCTCCTAGCCAGAGAAGACCGCTGGGGCACGAGGAGGGTAAAAGAGGCGGTGGAAATCATCAAACATCCCTATAACTTTAATGCTGACCAGGGCATACGTCTACACGATGCCTGGAAACACCTATTCCACCAGGACGTCCGATCTCGACCGGACGCGGTCCTAGCTGTTCCGCAACGTCCGATTACGGACGGAGCGCCTCCTCTCACCCTGCGGAGAGCCCGCCCCTGATTGGCCGGTGCTCTCTCCGCATTGGCCGACCACCCGGCCAACCGGCACTCGGGTAGAGAAGAAACCAAGCCCCATATAAACTCGTGCGCAGCCCATCTCCGCGCAATACGCCCTGAGGAAGGTCGCAGAATGGCGACCGAAACGTCGGCACCTTCGCCATGGACGCGGCGTCACCCGGACAGCCTAGTAAGTACTGACTTCGGCCGCGGAAGCCTACGCTCTCAATAAATGCTGTATTTCAAGATGACAGTGAAGTAATTTTGCAAAAATCTCCAGATGATTATGATCTGCCCCATTTAGTTCCTAAACCTGAGTTTGTCGACGTAGAAAATATGGAAAGTCCATCGATCATATGTAATTATGTTTTGGTGGAGTTCAAGACAAAAAGGAAAATATATTATGTAGGGAAAATTCGAATTGAATTTGAATAAGTTATATTTTATAGGACAATTTTGAAACTAGAAAACAAATGTTATGCCTGTTGTTCTTGTCACACCTTTCATTGATAAGGAATGGATAAAAAATTCTCTTGCCTCTCAACACATGGGAAGAAAAAAAAGGCAATAATCCGCTATGTCATTTCCCATAAATTTTGCTTCTTATGATGTTTTCTACGATTTATGACAGTGTCTCATTGTTCCCACTAGTGCTACCTCACTGCTCCCACCATCAGATTCTCAAGGATTCAGTGATAATTTCATTTTCAATTTTTTATACATCAACAATTGATTGTATGGTAAATCAGTTAATGTTGTGAGACACTTCAATACGCCATGTATTTCAGAAACAGTTGAGGAGATATATTTTTTCGGTGTCTAATTTGTTTTACAATTTTTGCGACTCACAGTTCCCACTTTTTCCCTACGCAAAATTTGTTTCATTACAATATTACAATGTAATAAATATATTTTAAATTGAAATTGTTTATTATTAACTCCGACCATACATGATTATTTTAAAAAATGTCGGTTTTTACTGAAATTCTAGGGTTGTTTTAACTCGTTTGGTCTTGGTGTTCAGGGACACCCAAAAATATTGGAATCAAATATCAATATTACACCAGAGTTTTCCTTTATTTCTATCATTTGACTGTACTAAAAAGCAAGGACCATCAAAAGAAAATATTGTACGTATAATTTTAAATTGCATGCCAGCATGTACAATTGTATACTCAGTATTACGATCAAAACAATAAAAAATGAGCATCATTGTAATCCTCATTTTATGATCGATACATTACAGATAAACAAATATAATTCAATTTGAAGTCCAAGATTATTGAATTTCTGTACATCTAATGATATTACGAATTACTTGCACGATGATTCAGTATTTTTGGGTGAAAATTGCTTTTTGACATCGTGAACCATTAAGAAGTTATGAGGATGGGCCATTGATGGTGGAGCACCAGTAGCTACGTATACACTGAAATACATTCCTCAAAACTGCTCGTTATTCATGTCATTCTACTTAAAAAATATGCAATGGAATACCTAAGGCAAATTTAAAAGTTAAAATGAAAAGGGATTTCTGCCATTGAATTCACTGTATTGTGCCCTTTTCTTACAAAAAGTTTTAATTTTTTTTAGTAACAGTAAGTCGAACCCGTAAGAGTTTTCAAACCGAAAAATGTTTGATAGGAAGACAGGGCTGAGACGTAAACCTAAGCTCCTTGCCCCCTCAGCTACGAACGCATGATTCACAAGATAAGTCAAAAATAGTGGTATAAATAATATGCTTTTAAATATCATACAATTAAATATCACGAAAACACTGATTTTTTAAATCATGAAATAATTTAAAGAACTAATATTCAGAAATAGATTGCGTTGAAAAAATAAATCTAGCTTGAATATTAAGTTTTAAACACGTTCGAAAAACCTTCGAACTTTTGCATAACGTAACTAAAAATAAAACAAAAATGACTAATTTTGAAAATACCAAGATGTACAGACGTGGACAAATTATTAGCAAAATCATTCTTGATACTCTAAATTACGACTAAGTATAGAAATCTAGTAGTCGAATGAGAGAAAAATCGTTTTTGTTTCTGTAACAGGTCTTGTGGGGCATCGATGAATCATCATCGAAGAAAACCCCCTCGAAAGTGGTGATGGAGAAACGGAAGAAACTGTGTCCTCGAGCAACCTCAATGTCAAAACACTTGGTGCTTGGCATTTTGAAACTCCAACTCTGGTGGAAAGGGCATTCGAATTCGATCCGAACACGGAAAGAACTTTGAAATTGAGAGAAATAGAAGTAGAAACTCATCCATACTGCGAGATTTTTAAAATAATGAGGTCGGAAAAACAAAAATAAAATACGAAGTCCAATCGCTTCCGAATAGTGATTTTATTTATTTTTTCTGTATGTTAATTATGAATTCTGCGTTGTAATTCTTTACTTACTCAATACTACTGTATTGTCAGATTTGTTTCGTTTTAAAACAATTTTCCGATATACAAGAACCTAATCCATCTTTCTCCATTTGATGATATATCCAACATATGCGATCCTTTGAGGGAAACGAACCCTCGCGAATATTGAAGGATTACTGTACAGCTACCACAACACGAACTTCTCGTATTTGTAACGGTTACGTGATACAGTAAAACCTAAGACGGAAACCTGTCATTCCGGAAGAAATGTTTCAGAACGGAAAGATTTTATACGTGAAAATGACTTTTAAAAGCAAGTAACCTGTCTAACGCGGAAATGGAATGGTTTATAGAGAAACGTAAATAAGAGTATTACCTGGCTAAGAAGAAAATTAATAATTTCCGGCACTATCTTTGGAATGGCATAGTGCGAAGGGTCACATGCTTAAAAAATAGAGTGCACGACGATTCCTCATGCCTGCTGTCGAAGAATCTTTCGCGAACACGGCGACTGTTTCGTTGCGACTATCTCAGCCTTAAAATCATTATCAGACTCAACACATGCAACTTCGACACTGTCATTCCGAATCCTCGTATACTTGCTGTTGGAGAATCTTTGGCGAACACGGTGACTTTAGTAGGATTATCGAAGACTCAACACGCGCGACTTCGACACTGCCATTCCGAATCCTCAACGTTGGTTGTCCGCGCCCCGTCCCATTCTCAACAGCTTTACCACGTTTCTGTCAGTCGACAATGGAATTTCGGGAAAGCTGTCTTGTTAACCTAGCGTAGCAGTAGTAGGGTTGACAAAGTAAAGACCACACAATTTAGAGACCGCTCGAAGTATAGTGTAAGAAAGCTGTGCGCTAGTGTGTCAAAATGTCTTTGAAATGTACGTGCAAAAACCCTTCCGCTACAAAAGAAAATGGAAGTGATTGATGAACACTAGAAGAAGCTATTGGTGTTAAGAATGTGTCAGAGACTTTCTCGTACTAGTTAGTTTTCTAATTTCTTGGGTCTGGTCTAACTTTCCTGACTTGCCTCATACTTTGGCCAGCTGCAATCTATCGCCGCCCAAAGAACATTTTCTCAATTTTTCGGTTCACTAATAGTAGAACTGAAATATTACTTTAAAAATATTAAAGAAAAGTAAAACCTCGTCCTAAATGGAAATTTTAATTGAAAAATTTGGATCAGTTTTTAAGGAAATTGCGTTTAAGCGTTACTGTAAATGCAAAATTTGAAGTTCCCTTTCACAGAAATTTGTATTCGAAAAAAAAAAAGTAATTTTCGAAACGAATACAGCAAAATTAATTTTAAATAATCTTAAACAGTGCAATTAGCATTCGCCGTACGAAAAGTTTGAAGAAAAAAATTGGAGCAGCTTTTGAGAGCATGGCGTTCTGAAAATCCCGAATTTTGAGCTCGTTTTAAAGAAACTTCATGATATTTAATGCACATGTACTCTCATAAATATGTGATCAAATTGCCGCTAGTATAAATATTAACGACGAGAGGTAAAAAAATTTGAACTTTTGAAAAAACAAAAGAATAGAGCAATATGTTTGTGTCAACTTGTGCATGTGCATTTAGAACTATCCCTACCAAAAGTTAAAAAAAAAAATTAAGCAGTTTTTGAGAAAATCTTGTTTTTGTAATTGCAATTTTGCGCGAAAACTACTAAAATTATCAAAAAAAAGTACATTACCTTAATAAAAGAACTAATTATGGGCAACAAATTTAATTTGACGGAAAAAGCTATCTTCAATTTTGTGATTGTAGGAAGTCCCCGAAAAAACTCTTAAGTTATGCAATTTTCGAAAACTCAAAGTCATCAGTGAAAATCGGACCTAGGTCACCTTTCTGTGTATTTTACTTTATTCTTACAAGAAATGTAAAGAAAAATCTGGAGTTATTGTTGAGAGAAGTTAGAAAATGTCCCGGGGGCTTCATGTGATGTACCCCCAAATTTTGAAGAATGTTTTTCAAAATCGCTGCAACTGCCAGATCAACTAGGGAATATAAATTTTGGAAAAAATTATACGTATGGTTTAGGCGCTGGTGGCGTTCATGGACGGACGTTTTGAAAGAAAGACACTTTTTTGGTATCCGAGGACCGCAAAACGTGTATGTCCGTGTAACCGTGCATGAAATGTCTGAGTAGTCAAAAGTTTCCGGACGCTTCAAAAAATGTGAGACATTCAAATATTTCAATAACACTGAGATCCGCGCCATTTTTGAAAGCTTTTGCTCTATTCAAAACGAAAATTGACGAGCAGTTTGTCAAAGAAACCTTCATTGGAGTTTATAGTATTGTACCCACCCCTCCAAGAACAAAATTTAACATTCGTATCCCAGGGATCGCGATATCAGCCAGATCGTTCGAGGATAATTGGTGATAATTCTTTAAACGGTGTAGATTTAGTTTTATTTAATGCAAAAACCGTAAAAACTGTATGTGGCATATGGGGGAGAAGATCTGCTCCCGTAGACGCATGAGTTGTTAATAGACCAACATGGGATGGAACGCCGAAAACAATCGAGGAACCAGAAACGTGAATTCTTAAGTATTAGAGAAAGTCCTTTACTACATATAGATGCAAGGAAAAGCCACTTTTCTGTTACATGTACCAACGAAATACATTTTTCAGACGAAAAAGAGGCACTTGCCGATGCATTACAAAACATTCTTAATAAGTTCTTACGGAGTATACGAGACTTAATTAAATCTCGCTTTAAGACATTTATTCCAAATTCTCAAAATAATCTGTAGACTAAAAAATAAATATTCGACCAGTTTAGATGAATTTCCGGATTGTTTGTTAAAGACTTGTGCGCCTGCCGTTATGCAACTCATATATATATATATATATATATATATATATATATATATATATATATATATATATATATATATATATATATATATATATATATATATAAAATGTATCCTTATGCACAAGAAGTTTTCCAGATATTTTTTAAAACAGCTAAGACTAAGCCGCTTTTTAAAAAAGACAACACAAATGTAACTCAAAATTATCCAAACTTTTTTGTCGTTTTTTCTCTCAAAAATATTAGAGACTTTTTCACGTACGAACGGAAACATTTCTTAGTAAACATGACGCGTTTTCAGATTGCCGACAGGTTTCGAAAAACAAAATCTAAGAAAACGGCCATATCTTCTTTCCTTTAAGTTGCCGCCTCATCCACGGATCAAAACGAAGCACCTACTGGGATATTTTTAGATATTTGAAAAGCTTTTGACGAAATTGATCATAAAATGTTACTTTCAAAATTACCTTCGTATGGAATTCGTGGTATTCGCAACGTTCGTATCTTAAACGATCTCAGAGTAGAAATACCTTACTGGAATAATGGAACATTATGTATACACCATTCCGATTCCTTGCCAATTGCACATGGAGTCCCACAGGGTTCGATTTTACGCCCTATTCTCTTCCAACTACATAAGTAAACGATAAGCACTCGATTAGAAACGGAAGGCCCGTTCTCTTTGCGGTTGATACGAATATTCTTTTTCAATAAAGAAACCGTAAATAGTACAATATCAGGCATTTCAAATTGGTTCCATAATAAATTAATAGTAAATGAAAAAACTGTTTCAATGAATTTTTTCCATTTCAAATAAACAGCTCTGCACTTCACTGAAAATGAGCGGTGTGCCATTGACAGATGTTAAGGTAACAACATTTTTAGGTCTTTCAAACATTGAATAGAACGTACATTTAAGGGAATTTAATACTATATTAAGTTCATTAAGCTACGCTTTCAGAATTCTTTCAAATTAAGTCAGTCTTCATACTGTTCGTTGTGTCTTCATACTGTTCGCAAATGTTTAGGAACCAGAAAGCTTGCCAGCCAGAGATGGCATTACATTATGGGGAAATATATCTTATTGCCCCCAGACTTTTAAATTACAAAAAATAATTGTACGAATAATAAGCAAATCGCACCCATGTGATTCTTGTAAACCTCTCTTTATTAATCTTGTTATTTTATCACAACCTTGTCTCTTGACCTATTAATTGTTGGACTTTCTCAAAAATGACTTAGGGGCAGGAATATATTTTCAGCAATCACCATGGTCTATAACACTCGACGTAGCAATCATATTCATCAGGTGACAGTATCAACAGGTCACTACAAAAAATTCACATATAATACATGTACATTATTTTACACCACCTTGCCAGATGACATTAAACGATTAAATTCAATACAAAAGTTGAAGTCCCAAGTAAAATCTTTTCTGCTGCACAACTGTTTCCATAAAATTAGACTACACCAAGCATCCAAAGTGAAAGTGATCTTAATTGTAACAATGACATTTTATGTATTATGTACCATTTGAATTGTATAATTCTAAAGAACTTGTAACAAGTATTGTACCTCTGCTTCTGGGTCAATGACCCCCATCTCGATCAGATTTTCCTCCCGTTTCCCTGATCCTTGAGCTAATGATGAGATGCCTTCTGGACATTATTGTCACTTCAAATTAACTTCTCCCCTTAGCATGTCACACACAGTTTTGAAATGTTTTTGATGCAAATTAAATAAAGTATGGTCCCACACTACGAGATTATGGCTTAATGCTCACACATTGTATTCCACCCATGGGCATTTTATAGTTGATAAAATTTTTGAATGCCCCTCATTCATATCTATTTAGTGTACAATGATTGTATATACACATAACAGGGATTGTGAATTTTTCCAGAAAGCAAACCTTGTCGCTCTATAAGTAACAAACTACAAACTTTAAAGTTTGGCTTTCTCAAAACCAGAAATTCTGGACATACAATAATATATTCCACATAAAGAGGCCGCCACCGAATGATATATTTAATAGCAACTTTTTGGATGTTTTAGAGCAAACATGTTACAACTTGTTTGGGCCACCATCACTTAAAACAGTTTAAAAACACTTAATATCGAAAAATCATTGGATAAACTTTTTTTATGCCACCCCTATTTAGTAAAAACCCTCATTTAAGGAGGAAATACTACAAATTCGTAAGTGTTTATTTAACATTCTACTGGATTCATGATATCAAATTCTCTTGGCAGCATACAAAATAAAATACACGAAATCTCAACTGAATTTCTTGCAGAGTATTAACTTCACTCTAGTAAATATATCACTGTTGGACTAGTAACAATTTAGTGTTTAATAAGCATACGAACAGTCTTTGATCATAAACACTAGTAACTTCAAAGTATTTTTTTGATTTTCCATACAGGGGGCTCTCCTCACTATTCTTCAAAGAGTTCAAGTACTCTTACAATTTAAACTATTTATAATGGAAATATTCCAGTAATTCCTGATTACTAAACAATGTGTACTTACAGTATAATCAGTATCCAAGCTTTGGATGACCCTACAAGTGATAGTTCATAGAAGGAAAATAAAAATATGACATAAGCATTTAAATTTCAAGGTAAAATGAAATGTAATCCCTTCCAGTGCATTTTCCACCAACTTGTTTCCAAATTTAAAATATTTTTTCATAAAGACAACCATTAAAATCTTTTGGTTCAATGAGCAAGTACATAGACAGTAACTAAGTTACTCAAGTTTCCTGCCCTTCACTTTTTTTGAAATTTAGTACTATCCACTACTAAAATTTTCATTTTTAATTTAGATCATCACAATGAACCAGCAGTATGACTAGATTTGACTCTGCAGGTGAAATTAACATATTCAATTACAAATGGATGAAAAGTAATAAATACAGAAATGAAATGGGTACGTAAACACTAAATTTTCTGATTCTTTTCCTCCAAAATAAAGTAAAAATGACCCCTATTCACAAGGTCTACCCCTTGCTATTCTCTTTACTTAATGTACAAAAATTCCTGTCATTTTAGGATTTTTTAATTGCAAATTCATAATGAAAATTCCTTCAAGTTCAGTTTCCAGAACAAAAAAGGCACATCACCTCTCTTGTACTTCCAGGATATTAAATTATTTATTGTTCAAATTATACAGAATGCATTTTAAAAGAATGATTTGGAAGACTAAATTTTCATTGTAAAGACACGATGTGCAATAACACATTTGCTAATGGATGAAATTGTTTGTTTGCAACTTTGTTGTGTTTGTTTCCTATAGTATACTGAATATTTCTCCTTCACAACAAAAATATTTACATCATGATTTGAATTATTCAGACTTTTGTGAACATATATCAGCCAAATTCAAACAACTTACTCTTCCCAGCCAAAGTAATTTCTATAATGTACAAAAATTTGATAAATAAAACGTTCAAACCACAATTCAGTTGAACAAAGTCCAAAACCAAGGAGCACACTCCAAAATAGCTCACATTATTATTCAATATTTGAAACTGATGCTGTAATAAACTGTGCACAATAAAATCAAGAAATCAGCATAAATGCTTACTTTTCACAGTACAACATTTTGTCACTTACTATTCCATTCAAAGTAACTATTCCATTCAAAGTAACTATTCCATTCAAAGTAACTATTCCATTCTTCTGGAAGACTAGTGAATATTATTCCAGTCATCAGACCCCTTTGGTAACATAGCAAGTTCTCCTTATTCACCAATTGGGAAAAAGGAGGGAGAAAAAGAACAAAAAGCAAAATTAAAAATTGCTCAAGATATGAAAGAACATGTAGACACCTGTATTAACGGAATAGTATCTCTGTATACCAGAGCTTCTGAACGTACAATTTTTCACAGTAAAATTGTTATATTAGTAAACATTAATTACACTGTAATTGTACCCGTTTCTGGTTTTGCAAAGCTAAATTGTATTTCAGTTTTCATTATTCTGCAACTGGAGGCAAAGGAAACAAAATGTAGGAGTGCAATAAAGAGGATGAAAGGATTGCCCTTTAGTTTGCATTTACATTTTGATGTATTAGATTCTGAGAAGTATTTGCAACAAGTAGAATGCAAACTTTTAAATATTTCCCCAAACTAGTTATATGATATTCACAAGAATATGAAACATTTATAAAAATGTACTTCAGTTGAATCTGACAATTTGATCCATAGATTAAGTATTTTAGTGTTTCTATGTTATCAGCAAACTCATATTTTACGTAAATGCAGAAGGGAAAAGGCTCTGTAAACAAAGATTGTGCCTAGATGCATATAATAGGAAAAGGGCATTGTCAAAATATTTGGAAAGGCAATTAATTTTTAACATTCACAAGATAATAATGTCACACATTGCCGTAACTGTTATAAAAATGCATGCATTTTCAAAAAAGTATCAATTCCTTTACAATACAATAGGTGATGGAATGTGAAAAAAATAAAAAATAAAAATAAAAAAAATATTCATGCACCTCTGTTGACAGCAATAACAAAACAAGACGACTAGCAGCATATCTGAACATCCTCTTCTCCCATCAAATCATGATAATCACACTTGAAACCACTTGTGTAGCTACGATTGCCCTCTCTACTGAAATTTGCTGTGTAAGAATAGATTTATGTAACCAGAACTTGTTATTGCAATTGACACTGAGAATCAATACAAATTTTACATAATTTAATTGTGTTTAAATATTCCATACATTCATCAGAAAATTTTTGCAAAGTAGAAGTCTGACGAATGAATGAATATATATAATGGAATAGAATCAATAGATTCTGTATTTTACATTCATAAATAAAAATCTGCATCCCAACTTTTATTCCTAACAATCCAAAATAATAAACATAAGTTGCAAGTAGTATGGAATATTTCACACTTATCTTGTTTGATGATACCAATAACAACTCTCACAATCATTAAATTTTTTAAAACCTACATGGGGCAGGGTAAAATTTTTTCCCTGTTGCAAATGTTATGCACTTTGTCAATACTTGTAACACCAGTAAGTCTTTTCATGAAGAGTCAGTATGCAGAACAACTGTTGTGGCACGGCTGAATTCTGCTTTGCTCTAATGTGGTGAAATATTTTATAAGAAACTGTATGCACAAGAGTAAACAAAGCATTTACCTGAATTCAAAAATTGAAAGTGCCTTATTCCACAACAGAATATTAGAGGGCAACATACATCAACTTTTCACAAGAATCCACTTATTTCTGGTACAGCGAACAAGCCAACCTGCCACATCAAGCTATATGAATTCCATGTGCCACAACATGGAATATAATATCACAGGGGCAGTAATAACCAGCAATATAATTATTCAAATGTCTTTCCATGTTTAATGTCAGTCATTTCAGAAACATTTTGATTTAGACCACTTTGTACAATATAAAACATGACAATGAAAAATTGGGTGAGCAAAAAGAAAAACACCTTTTAACATTATGAAGATATGGGAATGAGATAATTACTTATAAATTGCGATTTCTATTTTTCAGTAATATAAGTACACAGTACCATGAAAAACATCAGGCCTGATGTAAACAAAACCTTTGATGCAATGGACAGATAGAGCTCAGTACAAAATAATGGACCCAGTATGTATTGACAGCTAAGTAGCAGTGATGCCAGGATGGGTAAAGTGACTGGATTACAGATAAGGGCAAAATAATTTAATGTCTGGCATACTGAGATACACAGGGTACGTTAACACAGATCTCATTTATTTTTCGTGTCTGCAACCAAACCTTCTGCAAGGCATGGAACAGATTAGTTTGAGGGATTGCATTTAGAAATGAGCATGTACCATACTGGCACAGCCAGCTCTAGGTACTCTGCTCAAAGAGAGCACACACCACTGGCCAATTGTGCTGTTCTCACAATCTTACAGAGAAATTATTGGTACAAGTGATGACAAATGTGACTTGGCATTTGTCCAAACTTCAACTTGTAATTATACAAACTAACAAGCCAAGTAAAATAGGTAACATTTTGATCCAATCATACATTTGAGTATGATTTAATAACTTGCAAAGAAAATATCTATCGCAGACTAAAGTCAAATATGAAATAACAATACTTGAAAACAAAGTTATTGTTCTTCTGTTTCTAACATGGTTCCTTCAATTTTAATTTTAAGAAACAGTTCCCAAAATGTGAAACATTGTTCAATCTACAGGACTTTATTTAACAAGAAAACAGAAACTCGAATATCGTAATAGCTTTTGAAAAATTTTTTACGTATTGAGTTGGAGTTTTAGTACTATACCCCATTATAGCATCACTCGTGCAAATCTGCATTGGAAGTGTAAAGACTGTCAACATTTGGAAGATAACTTATGACTGAGAAAGCACAGCAGAGTGAAAATGTGCTGTGTCTTGTTCACGTCGTGTAGCATTGTGTTCATTTGGTGAATTATGTAGTTAAGTGAAACAAAGATGGAAAAGAAACACTTCGCACCTATGTAGACTTCAGTGTCATTCCAAACAGATAAAAACTGATGTCCTTCAGTACAACAGACTTCACAATTCTCAGTTCCTCCAAGTCTCACAAATGTTCAGGTTTGAACCCACTTAAAGACCAAACCCCATCCTATCTACACACGAGCAGGCAAGTTCACAGAGAAACACTTGAACAATTTCAAGCAATATTCAGACAAATCTTCGTATTTCAGGAATGCTGATTACAGCATGATGTTACAACTTAACAAAAACAATTCCATTTGGCAACACTGGCACAAATCTGGCAACTGCCATAGTTTGTTTAAGTGAGCACCAATCCAAACCAGATGTTTAAGATGTTGGAAGAAAAATTACGTATTTAATTTGTGCTGCAAAAAATGTGCATCATGAGCAAAACGTAGAGTGTTGTCTTCTCAAGTTGTATCACATCAGAACACCATTTCTTCTGCCCACCTCTGGTTTCACACTGGTAGCAAGCTCGCTTTCCAATTATTCTTTGAAATTAAAGGAATGAATTGAGAGATAGAACATTCATTACTGCAATTATTTGTTTGGCCAATAAAATATATGAATCTCTCAGCAACTGGGAAACAATGGGAGGAAAATCACGAAAATACTTTTATCAGTCCCCATGCTGTAATGTAGATCCACATATCCAGTTGAAATGAAATCAAATTGTACAACCTTCAGGATAAGTGTCATCAAAATTCACAGTCTTCATAAAACGATTCTTGGGAAAGGGGAACAGGATCGTTTGTGCAGAAGTTCAAAAACTTGCTGCAGAGTATCTACTATATATAGCACATCAAGTTATTGCCTTCATGATTCAGTTTGTCTCTTCAATTTAGCTCAGTCACTTAGAATTCACAGGTTTGGCAGTACTTATCACAATTGTCCAGCATGCCAAATTTCCTGCGACTTTTGTTTCTTCACTATGAGAGACAAAATTTTCCACTTCCAAAATAGGAAGTTCAATATTTGTTTTTTGTGAGTATCTCATCTCACTGGCACATGCTTGAGTCACTATGTCAGTCCAATATCACCACTAATTCATCCATTCCCTTAACATTAAGTTTTCGCCACGGTTTCCTGGCAGCTCGACGAAGCTCCGTTCCCGTCAACTGCCTTCTCATTTTCCTGAAATACAACAAAGCAAAGATACTTCAGGTAACAGTAGAGTCCCATAACTAACATTGGAATAGGATTACATACAGTATGTTACAAGAATAAAATTTGTCAAGATAAATTTTGAAATAAATAAGAAATGAAATAAACATGGCATTTCACATTACAATATTAGCATTTTACCAGTTTGAAGGGAGAGAGTGAACAAAATTTTCACTGAAAATTATGCAAATTATTCAGTAGAAAGATGTGTAAAAATATAAGATAAGCAAACATGACAACTATATACTTAATTTATCACACACAGGCTCATTTTTGGCATACACTGTAATACAAATAAAAGGAAATTCAGAACACCTTTCAAAAAAGTTTATAAGGAAAAAGATAGCAAAAAGTCGAGATAAAAAATAAGCAGAAAAATTCTTTTGCTTCTTCATTTCTCACAATATAATATACATATTTTCCTGTTTGGAACCACAATTAAAGACACAGAGATGTCCCACTCTCCCATTCGATAGAAAGAGGATATATGATACAAAGGCTATCAACAATATATTTGTTGTTTTTTTGCACTCCAAATTTTGCTTTATGACAGCAGGAAATGGAACATATGGAAGTAAACAGACTGGAAATGAATGATTATATATAAGGATACCTTCAGTAAGTAGTTTTCAATAATATAAGAAATAAACTAATTTATAAATAAAAAATACCCTAAGTTTATATAAAGAATAACCTACACTAGACAGTCTTCATTTTTGATACTTAATGCTTCAGATATATTTGTAAGAGATAGTGAAAGTTAATTTGAGAGGAAAAAATTAAATACTGGCCATTTAGGAAACTTCATGAGAAGTTGTTTCAAAAGGGAATGTGTAAATAACAGACTTAAGTTGTTCTGAGACAATGTAATGAGAAAATTAATATCTTCATTAATACAATTTGGAAAATACATGAAAATGGTTTGGTTCTTTCTTGATAAGTTAACAAAGGCATATCTAGAAGTCTGATTCTGAACCACAAATATTCAGAAAAATACAAATAAATTATGTCTAAAAGAGGCCAAGTATAGTATGAGGTTTAATAGAATACAGTACAATCTCACAAAAAATGTATACTATATGAATAATGGAACCAAACAAACCAAGTCCAATAAACATCAAAAAACATTTCTTATAAGACCTCAACCATTCAGTATTGTCAAAGAGCAACAGTCCAGAACAAAGTTCATCAATCGTGAATTCTAAGACTGTTCATCTCACAGACATGCTTTTATGGAAGGCCATCCAAGAAGTCCAAAGCCCCCTTGATACCCCAGTCATCCTTGTGACGATGAGCCAGAGCCAAAAGGCAGAAGCTGAGAATTGTGCAGAATAAAGGTTAAAGAATGTCAGATGAGTTGTGACAAAAAAAAGCAGGCCGTTCATAACAATTTGCTCAATTACCCTTTGATTTTTCAACTCTTGCAATTTGAACGTGCAACATATTTGTTTTTTCCATTTCTTTGATGTGTTATAAAGGCACAAAAACTTGCACAACAAATTCATTGACCACAATATCTTTAATACACCATATGTAAATAGCAACCATGAAAGAGCATGTATATGACGTTTTGTCAACTAACAAAGAAGATAATGGCTCGAATAAAGCTATTTCACAAAGTTTTCAAGGACATACACCACTTTGTGAGAATTGATAAAAACATGAATGAATATACTAAAACCTATCATTGTGATTAGAAAAATTATTAAACAAACAAAAAACATAGAATGGTGTGGCATAGAATAATTGTTAATTCAAAATACACCATGACAAATAGTAATGTTATATAACTCAAATCAATTGCATACCCCAGTCTTAGCAAACTTACTTGGTTCCTTCGGTTGAACGAAAATACACATCGTCGGGTGCATCCATCCACGAGATCACTTGTTTTCTTCCACTGCCAGAACGAGTCATAGTGGCAATCTTCGTTTTCCCATTTAAATGATTGATAACTGATCGACCCATCATCGATGGAAATCCCTCCAATCCTCGTACAGGTCCAACTTCTTTGTTGGGTCGTTTGGCAGGAGGTCCAGGTTGTGGAACAACCAGCCCTATAAAGTAGGAAACCATTATAAATTTCCTGGATAAAACTTATTACTTACATTCTTTCATTAAACTAAAAAACAAGAGAATAAAGCCTTAAGTTCTCAGGGGTCTCCCAATTTTCTTAGAGAAAACTTAACACAAAATACTTTAATATGCAAATAAATGAATAAGCAGTTTGCATTAAATGTGAAACATCTATATAATAAAAAATATTTTACACATTTTTTAATTGAATACTTTCTCCCTTTCACACCAATACTGAAAGAAATGTATCTTAGAAGAGTTTACCGATATTGTTGGAGAGAAGAAATTGGCATGTTAGAATGCTCTTTGGGGAACGATGTCAATATAGTGGTATTCTTAGTTCAAAATAAAATAGTTTTGATTCAAAAGATCTGCAAGTTTTGAAGCACTATTGAAATTAGTTTCAGGAGTGTTCAAAATTGATGGGTTAATTCTGATTTTCGAGTGCAGAAATTTTGGAAATCCACTAGTATATGACCTAGCATGAGAAAATTAAAATCACATTTTTTTAATGCCCATTATAGTGGCAAAAAGTGTGCAACTAATTCTTGGAAATGTGCTCTACACACACAACACACATGCATGCACATGCACACTCGCATATACACTTGCGCACACGTCCTACACACGTTGCAGAAGAAATTCTTTGTGTTACAATCACATTTCTCTAAATAGCTTTTTTTTTTTGTACTGAAACAGAAGACAATTGTTATCTACTTATGTTGAAAGCAGTGTTCAATAAACCAGCAATGTACTCCCGGACTTCTCCAAATATTGTAACAATTTCTCACAAATTTATGAAAGCAAATATTATTCATATATTACTCATATACTTAAATTGTCCAAGATGCTTCTGTTTTCAAAACCCACAAATACAAGCAGCATCATTCTAGCACACTTCATATTATAGCAAATAAAATGGTTCAACATCTTGACAGTGAATTTGTTGCCCAGTATTAATCTGTCATCCTCATTGTGCCTTCATTACCAACGTTTAACATTTTATATGACAAAAGGAGAGTTGAACAAACAACTGTTGTAATATATTCAGTATCGAAAACCAAAATTGAGAAATAAATAATCCTATTATTTGATTGTTGTCATTTATATGCCCCATAAATTAGTAACAAATAAAGAAATAAATTTTAAAAGATCAAGAAACTGCAATGGAATCTTTGAAGGAAGAGTAAAGCAAACTCTATAATATTAAAAAATAACTATACATTTTCATAATAAACTCTTGATTAGAGACAATCTCAACAAGAATATATTCACAGTTTATCTAGCTTGGCTGTTTTCTAATTTACAGTTTATTAACCTACAATCTAAAAAGTGAAACTTCACTAATGTAGTAATATTCTTAAAAAATTATTAAATAATAATAATTTAAAAGGGTACATTCATACTTGTATCTAAACTATATGTGCAATATGGACAAAATATACATATTGTACATATAGACACCATATACAATATTTAAGTAGACACATAAATACAAGGTGATAAAAAAGAATTTTATGAAGAAAAATGCCACAAATTAAACCAAAACATCCTTATTATGAGAGTAAACTAATAATTATCTAGAGAATGCATAATACAAAAAAGTGAATGAAATATTTATTAGCTTGTACAAATCTGCACTTTATTTCGATGACAAACAGGAATCTAAAAATGTGGAATTTGTCATCAATTCTGCAAAAAGTATAATTTCACCAGAACCAGTTAGATTGAAGAGATGTTCTGGTTTGTATTGAAGCATCCTTTCATTCCCTCAAATGTTAATCGCATATTCTTTATCGCCTTGTACGTACACATCTTTCTATTTATTTTTATAAACTCTATAAAAACACCCACCTTCATCCCAATCCAAATCTGAGTTAGAGCCAACAGAGGGAAAGAAAAAGAACATTAAATTGGATAGTCACTACTTATATAATAATTATCAATTTTCAAATATGGAAATGGAGGTTTCAAATAAAAACGTATATTGAAATAGTCTTTTCTGTGAAGTAATTCCAAAGTCGCATAATAGAGAGGTTTGGCATTATATTCTACATTTCCAAAACCTCAATAACATGTATTTATTTAAAAATGTCTAGCTTATTAGCGAGTACAAACTTCAAAGTCCACTTCATTAATCAGAGCATGCAAAAATATACATTTCATGAAAATCATTATAACAATAGATCTTCTTACTTATTAGCTGTACTAATTTACTGCTGGCATGAAGTCAGAAGGAGAGTTAATGAATCAATGTAAAAAGTAATTTGTCTTTAAGTCGCTCTCACTAGTTTTAGACACTGGTTCTTAACTTCCTTATCTTTCATGTACACTAACTCAAAGCATCTTTTCAACTGCCAAAAACTGCCTAATTAATTAACAGGAATATTAAAAACCAACAACTCTGGTTTATAAGCTATAATCTATATTATATGATTCCCAATAAAGTTTAGTATAATTTTAGCTCAATCCAATTTTGACCTCTCCATGTATTAAAATTATGTTTGACATGAAATAAAAATATTAGTGTTAAGACAGTGTAGAAGCAGCATGATGGGCAATGTGAGAGGTAAGGAAAGGAATGGGGAAAAATAAAAAATACAGGAGATGGATTAATGCCCCTTGGGTGCTTAGAGAACAAAGCTAAGAGTTATATACAAAAAATAAATAAAAATAAGTAACAAATTATATGAATAAGTTAAAAATTTAATAAGTTACTTAGTAATTAAAACACTTATGCCAGTAAAACCCTTTTTAAATTCTTTAAAAACAATGATATTACATTTACTCCATCTAATTATGAGTGCACTATACTCTAATAACAACTGATCCCCAAACAACAATAAAAGTCAGTACAATGCGTATATTTGCAAAATGAGAAAATAAACAAAAAGGTAGAAGAGTGTCAGAATTTCAAACATAAGGCCTATATCCATTTCCTCAGTTCTAATGCACAAAAGTTTCTCCAGTGTCTTAGTATGCAGGTAACAAAAAAGAATTATACGTAATTACTGCAATGGATTTATTAGGTTGATAAATCCTAAAGAGATACATCCAAATGTGTTCTCATTTACACTTTTCCTTTCTTATACAAGTTTCATTCACATGTTTCCATTTGTTCTTGAATAATACTAATTAAATTACATCGAGATAAAATATAAGCAAACATGAAATTCAGTTTTAAAATTGGAATATACCAGGAAGAATTCAGAATCACTCAAAAGCAATACCCTCCACAGTTTCATTGGTATGCACAATTTAGAAATAATGACTTGATGTAAACACTGTATTAGACTATACACTGATTCTTAAAAACTGACAAACATAACAAAGGAGTGTATACAACAATTGAAGTCAAATGCATGTTCCAAGGTCATATCAGCCTATAGTAAAATATTTAAGAGTAACGTAAGCGCTTCCAAACAAAGGGTAACCTATTTTCACAATATCAAATAGAAAAAAATCCTGAAATAAAACCACCTCTCTACTGTAATTAAGTTATTAATTAACACATTAAATCCACTAAATTAAACATCAATTCAACACTTAACTATTCCCTTTAAATAGACATTACACATTTGTCTTTAAAAAAATAAAAAAAAAATAAAAACAACTGAAAAATCTGAATTCAGGAAAGTTATCTCACACTTACAAAAGCTCTCTGAAATTTCAAAACTCCATCCACTAAAAATAACTAATCAAATAAGCTTCTGTTAAAATTTGATAAATGCTTAATAGCTGATGGATTAGGTATATAGGTATATATACACACACTTTCCACAATACAGTTTCTCAAATTTCTCTCAAAAAGCTTTTTTTTGTTTTTTTTTTTTTTTTGTTTTTTTTTGTTTTGTTTTGTGTAAATGTGCCTTGAGCATATCTCAAATTTATGAGTCAAACCAAATCACACATACATGAAGATTACACAAAGTAAGAAAATTGGTCCCTTATCCATCAGCAAAAAATAAACACTCTGAACTATTCAGCCTTTTCTACTTCTATTTCTAGATTTCAGCATAATTAAAGAATATGCTTTTAATGGATGACTTAATAAATCTTTTCTTCCTAAAATATTTACATCACTGATTACTGTTATCAGGTGCAACTAAAGCACAATGGTCCCTTCGTGATTTTGATGTTTAATAACCACAGCTGAATATGTTTCATTCGATATTAAACATTGTTCACCAATGTTTATGGATGTCAGGTTTCAGAAAGCATCTATATTTCATGTTCTTTTCATCACAAAAGCATTTTAGAAAATTTGGAATTATATGAAGCTAATACAATTACACTTAAAGAGTAATACATATCCGACCATTAATACCAAAAACAATTTTTTAACAAGTATGTAAAATTGCTTCATTTGTATTGCCAACAAGATGTACGGTGCAAGTCAAATCACCTAACAGTATTAGGCATATACAGTGGAAAAATTCGTTGGAACTAATGACTATGCCACTGTGACACATACAATATTCAAACTTTTTCCCTTTTCAATCCTTTAAATACACTCTCTTTAATGGAGTAAAAACATCTTTGTTATCATTATATCCAGACATAATTTACTAACAAATGCAAAGAAGCGAGTGTTGCATTGACATGTGTATATGAAAACATTTAATCTGCTATCTCTCCCGTTCTTTGTGCTATTTATTGACTTGGCACTGTTTGAGTCTGAGTGGAGAAGCACTTACAACAACACTGAATCACAGACACAAAATGAAGATCTTGATGTTCAAGCTGAATGTCTGCTTAATATAGCCACAGACACTTAATTCATCTTGCACTAATCCACACCAATTTCATCCATTGAGTCAAATTGCAATTGAATCTATACATGCCATGCAGAACAAATGATAAGCTAGGACAAACTAGATGTTACCATGTGTGTTCTGAAACGAGACTAGAACTATCTCTGAGAAATTAAATGGGAGAAAAAGGAAAACTGAATAAAAGAATAGCCACACAGTCCTCTGCAGATAACTTTGGCAAGTTGAATTTGTGTCTGCTTATGACCTTTAAGAACCACTTACTTACTGACATGGTATGATTTGGTTAGGTTGGGTTGGGTTTGGTTGGGTTTGGTTTGATTTCATTTGATTTGGTTTGGTTTGGTTTGGTTTGGTTCAGATCATATAAGCAAATTTCTGGAACCATTTCAAAGAACAAGTTTCCAGAACATGGGTATTATTTCAAAATGAGAGGTACATTACTAAATTATTTTGGTCAGAAATAATCTAACAATTACATTTAACATAAAAAACAAATGTTCTGAAAAATTGATCACAGACTATATATTACATTCTTATTACTCCACATTCCTCTCATCATATAAACAATAACTTTAAAAAACTAACCTAAATGACTGAAGTACTTCTTTGTTATGTTTCAACAATTATCATTCAATTCGTGGAAATGTATGAGATTCTGGAAATATTGTTTTAAAACAGCTCTACAAATATGGTGTCAGTGGTTTCAATTAAACTATGTTGACACTGGAAGCAAAAATAGAAACATTATTAGAATGCCTTCATTCCAAGTTTCATGGCCTGCAATAATTAATTTATAACAAATCACTTTTTTATTACAAAGTATTACATAGGATTTTCAAATAGCAGACTTCATTTTACACATTATAAGGATTAGCAATGAAGTGTTTGTGGTTGCCATTGTCTCTTTTGTTTTCATTTCTTTCTTTTTTTTCTTCTTTCTTTTTTATCCCTCTCTCTCGCTCTCAAAATTCCTAAATCTGTTTATGATTGGCTGCTAGGACCTTCGGAGAACTAGTATCTATCCTATCAGAATTAATCAACTGCAAGAATTTTGTAATTTTTTTCTCCTTAATACGTAATTTTATTATATCTTCCAAAAAGTTCTATCAAACAATGATTGTGTTAGCAGGAATGATTACCTCAATTACAATGACTCTTGAAAATGCACTCATTTTTAAGAGAAAATTCACAGCTAATAATTAACAGGCTAGACAAAATCTCATCACTTTTTCCAGAAACTTATTATGCTTTTCAATATTAAAAAGGCAAATAATTTGAACATTTAATTCATAGTTCACACCCATAATTTTCCCTGAAATCCACAGAGAACTGAATGTACGAACACACTCTCACACACACTGCACATTAGGCTCAAAAAATGTTTTTTAGAGAAAATATGACCTCATTTTTAATGTTAACATTCAATTTGTATAAGTGTGGGAAGGAACATAAAGATTATACAAGCATTCACTAGCAAAAACTTATATAAACTTATAAACATATTTGATTGCAATAAAAACTAAGTACAGACTGGGAAAGATTACAAAAACTAAACAGAGTTTGCATCAGCGTGTGAGTGTGTGTGAACGCGCGCGAAAGTGAGAGTGCGTGTGCCAGCGTTTATGATTAAGCGAGAACATGTGTGAACGAGCTGAGCAGGTGTGTTGACCGCGGGGTCATCTGCAGGTAACAAACCACTTCTACGAAATCAACGAAAATTTCAAGAATCCCTTTTTTGATTTTTATAATTTTCGAAGAATCCTACTCCTCTAATTTCAGAATTTTTTCTTTCTATGCTAAACACAATTTTTTTTAATTTATATTCAGTTTCAGGGAAATACTTTTGTTGTAATTTTGAAAAACTTTGGATACACAATTTACGTAGGGGAATAAGAGATATGTGACAAATAAAGTCTTTATTAAAAAGTTATATTTCTTGATTTGAAACAAATGAACTTACGATCTATGTATAGGGCAGAAGTATTGTGATCACCAGTGATTGCCAGTATTCCAAAGATTTCCCTCTTTTTATACCCAAATATTCAATTTTCTAAAATTAAACTATGGATCTCTAATAAGAATATGAAAACAAAAAACAAAAACAAAACAAAAAAACAGTAAATAAATGTAGATTGCAACCAAGTAATACAATGGAGACTTCAGAGGTGATTCTGAGAAGAAAAATAGGTAAGTTGTAATTTCCAAAAATAAACTTTCCAAGGATTGAAAGTGTCAACAAATCACTTCCTCTATCGCACATTTCAGTTAATTTTCAAATCACAAATTCTGACTTTATTAATACGCTTCACTTAAAGAAATATATTTTATATTTTGTTATGAAGTTTGAACTTTCTAAAACAATTATTTCTCTAGAAATGAAATATATGAACTACTACATTTTTTCTAGATATATTGAGTAATAATCCAAAACTGTCTTGAAATATTTCTACCAAACAGTTTTGAAGACTATGAAATAAACACAATGAAGAAATTAACATAAAATATCAAATTCAATTCCCAAAATTTGGAAACCGTTAAATTCTGGTAGTTTTTGTTTATAAACGAGGAGTGCAATGTAGGAAATTTAATATATCAGCAAGTTTCATTTTAAAAATTTTGAATTTTGGATAGACAAATTTGAATGTTACAAGACTTAAAGCAGCAAGTACTAAGTGTTTTCAGAAAACTTAACACAATTGTGAATCAGGTAAATACACAGCCTTTGGAAAAGATTTTTGTACTTTCAAATATCTTCATAAAAGGTGTGTACAATACAATTCATTTATCCATGACTTTGCTATTTAAATGTCTCTATTACTCAAGCCAGTAATACATTTTCTTCCACAACTTTCTTTTGTGTAGTAACTTTTCTAATTCAGAAATTCCTCCAGTATACTAAGGAGGTTTTTAATAGTCAATTCTGAACAATTATTGCTATGGGGCAGAATAACAAATTACCCATAAAGGAAGCTTTATAATCACATGAAATTTATAGTTAAGGAGCAATATGATGATATTTAATGGTCATTTGCTGTTAATATGTTTAGAGAAATGCTGAAAGATATTTTATAAAAACAAAATAAAAATGTGTACTAAAATAATTTGGGACATATCTGAAGCCTAATGCAATAGCATACCTTCAAACATATGATATCCTATCCTGTATACATTATAAAATCCAGTAAATTAATCCTATTGTTACTGAATTGGTGCAGCATTGTATTTTCCCTATAAGAGTACTCAACTCAAAATATTTTCTTATTTCTTGTGCTTTATTCTTCACTCACGATATTCCATATTAAGTATGTTGATGGTTATGAAAATTCAACACAGATACCATCTTCGTCCCTATTAACAGAACATTCTGATACTCTTTGACTACATGAACTTGGATAATCAAGACTTCACTAATTCTTCAATTCATGGAAGTTTTGAACAACCATATGCAAAATAATCAATTATAATTTTTTCCAACAGTTTTTGCTACACCACAAGAAGATACAAGAGGTTAAGAACAGATGAATTTCCCATAACCTTTCTGTTCTCAATTACAACTTCAAACATTAAGCAGATAGGCACCTGTTACTGGAAAATTTCACATCACAAAACTAAAAATCAAGTCGTATTACTTCTAATATTAAAACTCTTTGAACTCCCATGCCACCAATACACAGAATTTTAATTGTAAGTTCAAAAGTAAATTTCAATTGAAGGATGTTCTCAAATTAAGTTACACCTTCAGATCCCTTTTTCTGTAGCTTTTATCCTATCTCGTTTAATGCCTCATTCTCATTTTTATTCTTCCCTAAAACCTGGGAACAGTTGTAAAACATAAGACCTAAAAGCTTGTATCAAATTACTAGTTTGTAAAGTAAAATTCTAGAATAATATCTGTCCCTGTTACAAAATATTAAATCACACATTTTAACAGAAAAAACTTAACATAAAAATATGCCCACTTGCATGGGGAAAATGTTTCAGCTAGTACCAGCAACGACACAAATTCTGATCATCATTATCTTTAAATTCGAACTAAATTTAACCAACATTCTTACAAAGATATTCAAGTTCCTGAAGTATTTCTTTCTCAATCTCAATAATCATAAACCTTAGTAATAAAAAAAATTTAACTATAAAACAAACATATGAATTAAAATTATTTTCTATAAATTTAAAATTGGCAAAATAAATCTCTATAAAATTCTTGTAAACTCTTAAAAATCACACATTCCTATCAAACTAATTTGTATTGCTTTGCTCAGTCATTGTAGTTTTAATGGTTAGTTGAAAATGCCAAAATAATATTGTAACTCCTGTCTGTAAACTATGTAACTTAAATATTTCATTCCCATCAACAATATAGCCACAGTTCAAAGGAGTTCGCATGAGTCATTGTTTAAACTCAAAACTAAATAATTACACACCGCTTAACATTCTCAATATTGAATTTTCAGAACATTAACAGAAAGTTAAAAATCTGAAGTTAAAATAACTATTAAAGCGATATAGTAAGAATGCTCAGTCAATAATCTAATAAACTTTTTACCCAATATTAGAACATGAATAGTCCCATGAATACCAACCATAGGGAATTTAGTTTGTGAAACAAAATACAATAACGGGTAATTTGAGGAGGAGAAGGATACTCATTCATGCAATTGCATTAAAATGCAAGATTGTCCTAATACAGAATTTTAAAACTTTTTTGTTACTACAATTATTATTATTACTATAATAATAATAATAATAATAATAATAATTATTATTATTATTATTACTACAACAACAATATTATTGTATCTGCAAAAGTCATAAGTTGAGAGTTGCGAGTTTTGTTAAGAAGTGGATAAATTTAGGACCAAACAACTTAAACAATCAATTTATCACATTTAACTAACACTACCAAAAGTAACGTGCTAGATCCAAAATGCTTTCTCAACAGTATAAAGTCCCAATCACAATTATCCAAGTGTGTGCATTTCCCATTAATTTCTAGTCTATAAAAAGATAATGATTAAAATATCCTTTACATCTTAGCCTATATAATATGTTTTATATTTTGGATGCATAATAGACTAGAAAACCTTCATGTTCGGGTATTGTTAAAAAAACTTCAGTGACATTCATGTTCAATTAAATAAATAACAAGTGGCATAAATACAAACTTGAGGCAACGTCTACATCACATACAAAGGTTTGCCCGGTTCAATGTTAAAGAAATGAGAGAAGTCAAAGCTCTCAAGATTATACCGACTTATTTTTCATCTTGCTCTTTTTGTGATTTTTGCACACATGAATCAAAACTGAATTGTCACATTTGATCTAATTCAATGTAAAAAAACAATAGGAATATAAAATTTTATGCACAATATTGTCACTCTCGATAAGTTCCATATATTTTCATAATTGTTGCAATGAACGATTCATCAGTATGCACAAGAAACATGTTTAACTCACTGGGAGACATCGTACTGTTTACTGCCTCTACACAAGATTAACATGAAGTGTAAATACCTGCAATAAATTCAGACATCCACCACAATAATAAAATATACGAGATGATTTATCACATACACTCCAATAGAATTAAGGTAACTAATTTAACCAATCACTAACAACAATATTTTGAAAGGAAATGTTTTGTTTTAGTGATGAACTTAATAGGTACTTACCATCCATTCCATTTACTTCTTCGTATGCTCTGCGTTTGAGCAATGAAGGAGAAACATTATTTACTGTCCCTTTTTCAGCTTCAGGTTTATTGGGAACTCTCTCATACAATAATGTCCCATCTAAAAATATCAATGGCAAATTTATCAGAAATCCAATTAGCTTACACAGTTTAAAATACTCAACAAATTATGTTGACAACTAAATAAAACAACATATTTTCTATTCACAAGGTGATACCAAGAATAAGCCCATTTTTGTGATAGAAATTAATGCTAGACATCTCCTGTCCTTTTTCTTTTAAAGTTGTATCAATTTAAAACTTAATATTAGAAAGGCATAAATAAACAGAAAAGGAAGAAGGAAAAGCAAAATGAAATTGAATAATTGTAGAATACTTTCTATAAAGGAATTTGTTTTGCTGCTCAAGTGCTTTCCCATCACTATTTTACAAACCTTGAACAGATTTTGCTTTGACATACTTAAGTTCTCAAAACTAAATTCATAAAGTTTTTATTTCATTAATACATTGCCTTCTGTATCACAAAAACTTCCCAACCTTGATAAACAAACAAATATACTTTGAATTATTTTAGTAAAATGTCTCAAACTAGACACAGAAGGCGATTCAATATAAAATGACAGGAATTAAAAAATTGAAAAGAAAAACAAATCTGGTGCTTATACTTTCTTCTCCATTTCTTAAGGATATGAAGAACATCTTTGCATTAACATTAACACTTGTTCAAAAGAAAGAAAGAAAGAATGAATAGGAAAAATAAAAAAATAAAGAAACAAATAAGCAAGCAAGCAAGCAAGCAAAAAGGACAACTTACCTGGAGCTTTGGGAGGTTTTGGAAATGAAACATGATCTGGTTTGGGTAGCAAATCCTTGGCAGTTAAAACCAACCAATCCGGTGTTACCAAATTTGGCTGTCCCAATCTATTTGCAATTCGTGTTACACTGCCACGATCTTTTTTACGATACCTCAATAATTCTTTAAGATCCGTTACTGATTTTCCAGTCATGTGTAACTGACCTGAAATGATGAATGTTTTTTTTTACAAAATTTATATTTATCTCAGAATTTATATATATATATATATATATATATATATATATATATATATATATATATATATATATATATATAAATAAAGTTAAACACCTTGCGTGTTTAACTTTTTTTTTTAAGTTCAATTATGGATTTGTCTCCATAAATGATTGGACAAAAAAAGTTAATGAAAATGATAAAAATCATCTGTGAAACATAATTAACAAACATTTCAGAAAATCACCCAAATTTTAAGTGTTTCAGAGAATTTCATTTTCCTGCAATAAATTATAACCTACATAAGACATACTGAAAGTTTTGCGGAACAACAGAATCACATATGAACATAAGAGATTCATATTAAATTTCACCACCTGATGAAATGTGAAGTATAACAGTCAAAGGGGCTTTTAACTCTTTAAGGCCGTTGGAAGGTAGCTTATATGGTTAGAGGAACTGGGTGTATACCGGAAGATCAGAATACAATTCTCAGTTGGGAGCAAGCAATTCTTTGTAGTCACACATAATGAGTTTCAGTTAAAACCAGCATTGCTGAGAGACTCACTTTTCAGCGTATGCGAGTTGGCATGAGTGAGCAGCTTAGTTCCAAATTGCGGAAATGCCAACATCCTGTTTAACATAAGGCTTCTTGTGGAATAATTTGTGTCACGTATTTACCGATATAAAGTGATTCCAAAGTTTTTTGGTTGCAAAATTATGATTACCTGATGTGAAATATGTAACGTCACCAGCGCCTTATGGAACAGGGAAATAAGAAAGGTTTACTTGTAAATAAGCACACAGAATGCCTCACCTCTAATATTTAAACAATTAGTAACAACCATGACTTAACAATGTAAGAACATTTCCTTGAATTGCCATATACTAAAGCTAATTAATAATCCCAAAACACAGCATTTTAGGAAAATTACAATTGTATTCAAGACTTATCAGATATTTCCAAGGGGGTAATTAGAAACTACAAGTTGGTGCCTATTGATGGGGGTCATCATTATCTTTCACAGTAGGAAACTTTTTCCATTTAACATACTGGACTGGACAACATGTAGCATCACATAAGACATATTAGATAGCAATGACTGGGGTGTATCCAAACAAAATGTGAAGGGGGGAGCAATTTTAGTTATGTATAGAGAGAAGACATAAATAACCTTTGAATGCAAGATTAATTCATAATTGTTTTGAATAAATTGAGTAAAATTACAAAAAAATGTTGGTTGGTTAGTTGGGGTGGAGGAGCCCTCATAACATTCACATGAATTACAAATTTTACTGTACGACTATAATATTACCCATTAAATCCGAAATACACACTAACAATTTATTATGTTGAAAAAACAAACATAGATGCCTTGTTTGCCACAACTAAGGCAGGTGCATGCATATATGCACCTTCACAAGATGTGCAGGAACTTTTCTACAACTACCTCTTCTAGCCTTCAAAAAATTTTTCCATACCCAAAATTGGACATTATTTCTTCACTAAATTTTCCCCTTGCATACAAGCAATAAGTTTGTGTCATGCATACAGCAAATTTTGGATTCAGGAGCTTGAACACCCCACATTTCACCAAATCTTTTCTTTCCCATAATTTCACATTATACTGCAGATGATTGTGGTGATGAAAAGGAGATGATTTTCAAATGATAAAATACTTTCTAAAGTCTTGTTAGACAAGTGTTCTCAAGATCCAAAGGAATCAGGAAAGAGTGAACTTGGCAATTGTTTTTGAAAAATTAATAAGCATGTTGAATGTTGAATGTAGAGGGAAATTATTTGAAAGGTTCAAAAATATAAATTGTTCAGCAAATTTCCAATTTGTCCGAACGTTATAAGAATTTCACAAATTTTCTTTATGATACAAACAAAAGAAGTAAGTTTGAAGCCTCATGTGCAATAGTTAAAAATATATAAATATAATTATTTTTTAATGCAAAAACACCATGAACTAGCCAAATTCAAAACCGAAGACTTGTTTCCAAATATACATTTACAGAAGAACATCAATAATCCAGATTAATTTTTTCTGAATCCATTAAAAAATATGGGCTATCTGATAATTTAGAAAGGAATCAATAAAATGTGTAAGATTTCCCATTATAGAAGATTTATTAAGTTCTCTCTCTCTCTCTCTCTCTGATGATTACAGGACTGGAGCAGATGAATAAAATCATTAATTAATCATAAAAACATAGACAATTTTAATTACAGAAAAAAATTATTGTACTGTTCATAAAGTATCTTATTTTACACACAGAAAAAAAAGCTATAGATATTAATCCTGTAAGACTAGATTTACTATCTACATAATACTTCTGCAATCGATAGTATTAATACAATTTAGTCATGTTGGTGCTTTTTACTAAAATTGTGTACACACCGAGTGTTCACTTTATATGATCGTTTTTTGCCAGAATATAATCCGGATTTTTGATGTTTACTGTATTTTCCATGAAGATACCAGAAATGATTAATTATCGAGAAACATCTTTAATCACTCATCCTTTGGAACATTCTCTCTTACTGTACTGCACTGGGGCAAAAATTATGAACTAGTTTAAATGGATCTGGCATTAACGTTACATTTCCAGAATTATTGAAATTTGAAACATGTAATATCCATTAAAGAAGCAATTCAGCACCAATCAAACATTACAAAGAATGGAAGTACTCCTCTATAGTTTGCTAGTACTCTAAAATCAGAATGCGTTTTGATTGCAGCTAAAGTGCTTGAAAATAAGAATGAGTTTCCAATCTTAATACTAATAATAAATGATACAATTAAAATATGAAGTACTTACATTCTTGTTTCACTGAAGGGATGTTAATTGGCCAAAATGGAGACCTAGCTGCGTGTCGAGGTTGTATAAGATTTCTACAAAGACGTCTTGATATACGGGTCAAGGGTGTTGTACAAAGATAAAACGCTGATCGGGTCTTCATTATTGGCCTCGGAGAACCGGATCTAATAGCTAAACCATGAGCTGTGGCATAATGTCGTGCCAAGTGAGCTTTCAATTTGAACTCCTGTAACACAGTTAATTATTAAATATATTTTAAGGAAATTTATTTTTCATTAAAAAATAGGAAACATTAATGGTTTTCTATTTAGATCATATTTTAAATTTATATAAAATTTGTAGAATAATGAAAACTTAAAAATTACTGATAATCTAAAAGTAAAAGATAGAGCCCTGCCTCCAAGAAATCAAGAACAAACTTGGAAAATTCCTCACATCCATGAACTAGATACTTTACTAATATTAAATGTCTACATTATTTTTATTCCAATCGTTTCAGATTGTCAAAACTTGAGTTATTTCAGCAATAAAATTTTATGTATAAAATTTACAAGAAATTTTACAGACTTACACAGTCATATCAACCCTTGTGCCTTGCATCAATAGGTCTTTAAAATAAGGATTAATTTGATGCAAAGAATGACATGCTTCCACTTCAGAAAAATAATACATCCTAATTGAACTTCTCTACAAAAGTTACTCAATCTTCAGTAAATAAAAATATTTTAGAAAATGATTTGTCCCATATCTTAAGTTATAATCAGATGGATGAAAAAATAATCTTATTTAAAAATAACTTACTTTAAACCTAAAAATAATACAATGAACATTACATAATAACCAAATAAGCCCTTAAACACAATACAACTTAGTTTAAAGAAGCCACCTGAACCTAATGTCTCAACAGATCAAAAAAATGTTAGTGTGAGAATACTGTAGAAAACTTTCTAAGTCACCCAAGAAAAAATGGAAATCTTTAATTACGACTGATTAAGGTTCCAACTTTTCAAGGTATGTTAAAAATTATTTAAAACATATTGATCCTAGCAAAACCAGGCATAGAATGAGTTTTAGAGTTTCAACTATTATTATTCTTTCCAACAAGTTTTCTGAAGCATTTTGTTACAAAATATTAAGGAACTATGACAGACAAGTATTTACTAAACTAAAATGAATGTAATTGGAAACAAATCCATGCTGTTCTCAATTCCTATAAAATTAATTTCAACCTTCTTTTGAACACAATTTTATAGAAAGGTGATTGTAAGCAATTGTCTTATTTCACAATTTGGAACAGAAAAATAGAGTCAATCATACACATACCTTGCCACAATTGACTAAACTACATCGATGTGGTCTATGCGATGTCATACTTGGAGGCACTCTCTCTGAAACAAAGTATTAAAACAGGTTACCCCAATTGTTCAATGATCATAAGTTCTAAAAACATATTTTATAAATAAATGTATATGAAATAATCACCATCATCTGAGATGCTGCCAGATTTTTTCTTGTTATCCGACTCTGTTTCACCTGTTTCCACAAAAGAAGAAAGTTAGGCGAGCAAAAATACTTTTGTCCACAAACATCCAGATCTATAGATCAATGTTCTCCAGAATACCAAATGCAGAAAGAAATTGCTTTCTCACCTATTCTGGAAGGAGCCTTCAAACCACCATATTTTTTCCAGTATAACCAGCAATTGTGGCAAAGTTTGCATTGCATATGAGATGGGCCCCATGCATACCACTGAGAGGAGATTGTAACTGAAAGTAAGGGAACACTAATGACTTTGAAGCAAGAAGTAACAACTATAAATACTGTTCAATATATTGAGTTAAAACAAATAATGTACATTCATAATTCACTATTTGGAAAAGATGCTTTCCGTTTGTTGCCAGCAATGTGCAGACATTGTTGATTTGAAGTATTTATGAACAGATGGCAAAGATTCAACCATTGCGCAGGCTACAAGATGAATGTAATGATAAAATATGGAAATGGTGTCTCCCAATATCAAAGCATCATGAAAATGCATGTTGCATCATGCACTCATTTGTAACACATAATTCAGTACCTCTTGGTACCCACTCCCGAAAAGATGTGAAGTTTGGATTACACAATGTGTAAAAAACAAGAATGTAGGATTATGAATTGATAGTTTTGAAATGTTTTATATCAGTATTTTCAGAAAAAATACCTTGACGGGAAAGAATAATTGGTGGCTATAGCAACAATAAAGCGCAAAAATTACAAAATCGTAGTTAATAGTAGGTAGAGTTATACAGAATTCCAAAACACCATAATTTTTGTTCAAATAGAACTTTGTATACATCAATTTAATTGTACACATGTACCCACACACTCATGTATACACAAATCCACATCAATTTCACGCATGTATGCCTGCCTGCCCATATACACACACACTAAAAATATTAACATGATAAACCTTAAAATAAGATTTGAAATTTTAATTCGAATGTACTTTTGAGAATATAATATATAGTTTTTGAAAAATCATATAAATCGTTTGAAATTACCTGCATTCAAATTAGACAATAGAATTTAAAATATGCCGAAATATATCTCCAGATTCTTACCATTGCACGATTCACATGCCTTTCCTCCTATGGGAACGTCACCATTACTATTGCCATTTACAACACCTTTGTTGTTATTTATTACAGCAGGATTGGGTTTATTACTGAAAACAAAATAAAAATAACTGAAGGTTGAACAAAGCAAAAGTACCAAACTTACTGTAAAGGCTGTGATATTGTTGAGAATTTCACTCTTTCATAAACGAGGTCCAGATTAATCTACCCTTCATTTCATGATAGTAATGCACCATAATCATGCTGCATCTTAACACTACAATACCATTCCCTAATGTTCTCAAAACTTCCATAAAAAATCACAGCTTAGAAAATAATGTCAAAAAATTATTTCCTTCAACTATGCACAATTTAAAACCACAAATGAACTCAAGCTTGCATTTTATGTACTGTGCAACACAGAAAACGTAGATGAATCCAAGAACATTTATAATATGTATAATTTATAATATTATATAACGTGTGTCAAGAGATTTGTAATGGACACTTATTGTTGTAAAGATATCAAATTTTATTACGAAGTAAAATAAAGATCCTATAAACACAAAAAATAAAGCATACTCTAACAAAACACACACTGATTTCATAAATTGCAGTAAAATCTGTCTAAGCCAGAATCAGTCAGGACAGAAAAATAGTCCGGTTTAGAGATGCTTCCATTTTAAGCAAGGTTGTTTGTTTTACGACACCTGTGATATTGATGTTTCTGCCCTGAAAGCAGTAAATTAGAGTAGTAATTATCAAAATATATTAACATATAACGTATTTATGAAAGAAATCACCCATACATTAATATTAAACACTTCATTCACAGCTTCCGAGTTAAAAGATACACACCTTACTGGCTGTATGCAAACAGTTTGCTGCCTCTTTCAAAGCACAATGTGTCACAACCCAGTACTATAACTTTTTGACACCCTCGCATGGCCTTGAGCAATGCGTATATCGTTGAGGGGTTAAGATTTTCATCGTTGGGCATTGGGACGCGTGAACAGAAGTCATGATCGTACACCTTCCCATGCTTAAAGAGACGGGAGGTAGGGAATTCCCTGATGGCCTATGCCTCAACAGTCAAGAGACTCCAAGGTCAAATTGCACTCTGACAGCTGAAGCCCCTCTCCTTCAATGTCCAGATGCCACAAATAAACACAGGGATAGGGAATGTAAAACATCTCACATTTCTCAGCCAATTGCATTAAATTCAGAAGAATTCCGTTTGATAAAGATTTTCTTCCCGGCAGGACATAAAAAAAACATTTCTGCGTTGGAGAGGTTCCACTTTTTGATGTGTAAAATGACATTTAACTTCACAATTAGAAAATTTCTCTGGACAAGGCAGGTTTCCAGCTTGTACAGGTTCCAGTTTAGACAGATTTTACTGTAGTTTCATTTTTATATTCATTACACTACTGAAAGTACTTTTGGTAATTATTCAGTAACTCACTTAGGGGTAAAATTAATTAGTGTAATATTAATTTTCAAATTCTCAATATAATCAAGTACTCACTAATTAGGAATGTACACTTGTTTTAGTTTTGATTCTGCTTCAACAGCCTTCACTCTTTTTTGTTGTACGTAACGGTCTGTTGTTTTCCACATGTAGTAATATTCTATGATATTCTTCAATGTTTTCCAAGGTAACTAGAAATTTAAAAATATGAAGACATCACTATGCATAACAAAACTAGTAAGGTTTACTAGCATAGAACATAGATCATAACTTGAATTCATTGACTTCACTAAGTATACTATTATTGAATCTACTATCACAAGAGAAAAACATAACAAAAATCACAATAATTCTTATAATAAACTAAATAATTAGGTCTGTATACATTGTACCAATGCTAGAGAACCTGCGAGTTTGTCACTAAATATCAATGCTATGTTATAAATAAAATATTTTACAGTGAACAATGATAACAAAATATATACTTACAAAATCCTGTCGAATATCATTGAAGTCTTTGCCATATTTTTCTAAAGCTTCTTCAAAAAGATTAGCCTCAGAGGCTGACCACTCTTCCATTTCGTCTCTACACAAGACTGGACCAGTGGAAGGAACAAGTGAGCTAATAGCTTCAGCCATGTTATATGTGTGCTTGTGAAGCGTGTCCATTGCATGAAACTAAAATAAATAAAAAAAAAATAAAATGTTCCAATAAATATTGGTATAACGAACACACATTAATTTAACCAAATGAAACTGAATGAATGAATAAATTATATATATATATATATATATATATATATATATATATATATATATATATATATATATATATAGATAGATAGATAGATAGATAGATAGATAGATAGATAGTATACCACTATAAATTAGTAAAAATTCATTGACGTGGTCAATAGACATAAAAATGCAGATTCTCTGATGAAGCCAAGGCAACAATTTTACTACAACATATTTTTGAATTGTTCAAAGGAATAGTCATCCTGACTAGGAATCGAAACTAGGAATTACATGTACATTTGAAATAACAAAATCCTGTATAATCTTGAAGTTTTCCCCATTTTGAAAATATTTTATCATCATCCAAAAGGAAATTATTTATTAATAAAATTCTGGAGAAAATACTTCAGAATCAAAAGCTGCTAGGATTTCAAATTCAGGGTAAATTGTGTGGCAAAACAACTAAATTTTTAATCCCGAAAAAAGTATCATACTGGACACTCCCAAAACACCTTCTTAAAATATTTTTTGAGGACATATACTTTATGTATTGGTCTTTCAATCAAATATTAGGCTACATTCCAATTTGACAAATTATTAATCTATTGCTACAAATTGCAAAAACATGAAACGGCAACATGTAGGTGAACCTGATTTTTTAAAACTTTAAACACTATAGTTGACTATCACTGTCTTTTGATTTTTGTAATATAATACTGTGGAATTTGTTAACACATACGGTATATTCAAAAAATTTATCAGAAGTGATAGCATTACAATAGCCTCAATGGTACAATGTGATTTGGAGACATTTGTTTTCTCTGATCTAAGAGTAAGTGATATAATAATATCTTATAATATTAATACATACATTTAAATAAATTCCTTGATTTTCATTAAAAATCAAATTCACTGACGCACACCAATGTATTCTGCATTTCATGCATATGTAAATACTTTAATTTAAAAAAATTCCTGACTGCATAAACCAAAGTTTTCTGCCAGTTATGTTTATGATTATGATAGTGCAGTCTTGAGAAACCTTGCTTTTTCTACATACATCGAATCATCTTTATTAAAGATAATTTTACTGACCAGATAGTTTTGCTTATCTGCCTTCTTATTCTCAGTATTTATTAATATCTACTTAATTAAGTACATTATTTTTAATTTAGCTTAAAATCAAGAAAACCTAAGCTGATATATTGTTAATGCCTTCAAATGTTCAATATTTCCAAATTACATTTTTCAACAAAGCAAGAAAATGTAAAGAAGGAAAATATGTTTGCTCAAACATTAGATATCTGGATTTTCAAATTAATAATTTTCACCATTCATAAACATTTATAACCCAAAACTTCATCAAAGTACATACAAGGGTAATGTCTCTTGATGCTGCTGCTGCACTCATATGTAAACTTGGCTGTTTGACAGAACTTGAACAATCTAAAGCTCTAGCAAAGGTACCAACTGATCTCGAAATAACTAGAAATTGGTCTATCTGTCGATCTGTTAAATGATGGTTTGGTGTCCACACAAGGGTTTCAAGTTCTTCAATATTTCGCTCATCTTTCTCATCTGAAACACAGAAGTAAATTTTACTCAAAAAATATTTTTCTATTACTTACAAGAATGAAATTATCAATGTCCAAACAATATTGTACAAAATACGCAAAAAAAAACAACAAACAAACAAACAAACAATGACAAGTATAAGGCATAAAATGACACTGCACAACTTAATGTGTGTTTCCATGTGACACACACACATTTGATACTGAAATGCAAGTGTTCATTACATTAATATAGTTTTGAAGAAAATAATGTAAATACACAATATTGTATCATCAAATGATAGAATTTCAAGAATCCCAATAAAGGTATATTCTTCTAACAGCATGTTCCATAAGGGCTTGGTCAATCTTATGAAGACTGATATCCAAGAAACATATACATGCAGAACAAACTCCGAAATGATTGATGCAGTTTCATTCAAATTTTATAGTGAATGTGTGATTGAGTAATACAATTTATTTTGTCACGAAATATATCTATTTATCTTTTGAACACCCAATGCCAAAATTACAAGATAAAAGATAAAATTCTCTGCCAAAATTACATAAAACAAGAGATTGCATTCATTGTTGTATTTATTTCCATTATTAAAAAAATACTAGATGTTAAAAAAATTGAAAGATATATTACATCACAAAACCCCCCAGTATCATAAAAATAACGATGCAAATTTTAAAATACATGAACTAATTATACTCCATAAAACCCCCAATTGCAGGGATTTTTACCTTCTCGAAGAAGTGGTGTGGGTTCTGCCTGGTACCTACTGCCCACTCTGATTTCACCTTTGTCCGCTAAAAGAGTTTTGTGAGTAGGGTCAAAAACCAGACAATAAAAAAAGGTGTCCTGTTAAAAGAAAAGGAAACAAGTTATAAAAAATAAAATTTTCCCATCAACAACTTTTTTGGAAATAACCACTGACATTACCACCTAATGTTCATGTATTTAATATTCATTTACTTAATTTAATACCGATCTAAAAATATTAATTTATGAACTTTTTCATTTATACATTCAATTTACGATTCAACAAAATTTGAAAATGTTGAATGATTATGAATTAGAATCATACTTACATCTTTATTTAAATAACTAAGGAGGGATTCTGTCTCATTAAGTAATGTTACAGAACATTTGCCCCGAATATGAGTGGCAGGTAGCGTTTCCACTTGTCGTGACAGGAACAGCTCTCTATGTTTCAGTTGATGGCGTTGTTTACCATTTAGAGACTGGTCTTTTTCCCTGCTATCACACTCTTCTTCTAAGGCACCTGAAAAAAGGAGAATTTGTATTAGAAAATGCTATAATTATTACCAATTTGCATTATATTTATAGTCAGCACATTTTTTTCTTCATGCGAAACTAGAACCTTATGAATGCCCTAATTAATAATGTAAGAAAATTTAAATTTCAGTTAGTTAACTGAAATTTACTATAATTTTCAAAATGCTTTTCTTACACATAACTTATTACTGCACCTGCACAAAGCAAATCATCTCTAAATTAAATGTTTCCTATTCAAAATACAGTCAGGGTGGACAACTTGTACAATTTATAGTCACAAAAGTTTTTATCACTTTAATCCAATAAAATAAATTCTTTTCCCTTTCTTAAAATTTAAGCAGAATCAGTAGCTCCAATCTTAAAGTGGAACAATGCTAGTTAACTAATCAGTTACGCAAGAAATCTTTATACACGTTTTTGTTACTAATTATTATAGTATACATTTGCATTTCTCACAATATATTTATAGACGACAACAAAAAAATTAATACATGCAGTACAAAAGTATGGTTAAGATCTCCATGCATAATGTTCAGATACATCTCTTAATATCAGATCTTAAAGAAAACACAAAAGCAATGGAAACTTTACTTGCATGCACTATTATTTTTAAAAGTTGTAAGCTTTCTTCCCTTGTGGCATGACAGCCGTTTGAAGGAAAGGAAAAAAAGTGGTGATAATTTTCAAATTGACACTCCAAATGGTTGTAAATAAAGAAAAGGTTAAAAAAATATATTCAGCTACATTCTTTTTACATTACTCACGGATAATTTGAGATCAAGCCTAGGGTAATATGAATTATGTCATTAGTTTTCATGTGGTATATTAACAACTTTTGGATCAGAGTATATTTCAAAATTTTAAAATATTTAATATTTGCCCTGAACAGGGCACCATTGCGTTCAACTGTCAACTGGATAAACAAAAAGTCTGGTGCGGCCTCGCTTGCACAAACCTGAACGAGCGAAATGTCGGGGAAGGAAACTCAACTTTTGTAGCTCTAATGTCGCAGTTATTCTACCTAGCTGTCACCGTCCATTCTCACGCACCGCCACCTACTACATCACCGGCGCACCCCAACCACTCCTTTACCCTGCAACTCCATGTAGCCAACCTACCATGGCACCCTGCTCTGCCTCCGCTGCCCTTCGTCCATTCCACTCACAATTCGTCATCCGTAAGTAAAAACTGGAGGATTAGTACCGAACACATTCCTCACTTAGCATCTGGACTCTAGTAGTGTTGACAAGAGGGGGGGGGGGGGGCGCGAATCGATTGAGTGTTGCAAACCCACGTGGCCAAGCCAATGAGCAATGAATATTGCTGCTAGAAGATTGTAGTTGGATCGGCGGTGGTTGCAGTTTCGGAAAGGGTTGGAGGTCGCAGTGTTGATGGACGGGGGCTGCAGTGTCAGCAGTGTCGGTTATGGGGTAATCACGCTGGTGGCCGTTTGGTGGCCGCTGGTGGAAGCAGGGGGATTAGAGAAGTACCTGAGAAAGCTTGGGATACCCGAAGTGAACGCGTTATTTTACTAACATTTATTAAAACAATCTGTTTTTACCTTAAACAAAAATTAAACCCTTGCAACATGTCACTGTTCGAAGTAATATGACAGTGCGTAACGTCGCAGGAAGGCATTGCATCAATACTACATACACCAGCCTTCGGCTTTATGCCACTACAGTTCAAAATTGCTAGAGGTGACCCTTCATAGAGGACAAACCATGAAATATACCTCGCACCTAGGCCAGGTGGCCACTGAAACGAAGACAAGCGTCGAGATCTCAGAAAAAAAAAAAATCTGTTCCACGAGAAAAGTCGTTAATGAATGTGGCCGTTCGAGCGAGTTTCATTGTATAAGAATAGGTTAAATACAAATATAGCAATGCCGAATTTCAAACTATGAACTATAACATCTTATTCAGCAACGATTTTCTTCGGTGTGATTTTTTTGTACAAATCTAATTTAACCACAACCCCCACATACGTAGTCAAATATTTTATAACAGTTTCTCTAAATGGAATCTTTTTCAATTTATTTCAAAACTGCTAGCACATGAAAAACGATTTTTTTTAAATTATCGTAATTCGGGAAAGGAAATAAAAGAGAGAAAAAGTAATTGAATATAACATTACGTAAGAGAAATAGATTTAAATTTGTTGAGAGATGAAGCATATTGAAACGGGGAAGTATTACACATTAATATCAAATTAATTCAATACCAAATACTTTAGTACAGAACGATCTGAAGTGAGCTATTTCGTAAAAACCTACAACATATTCTCTATACCTTCCGTATAGAATTTGGTTCTTTGTAGATTCACGATATTCGAACGAATAAAACTGCGAAATATGTACACAGCTTTGAGAAAAATCCTCGTTTTCAGATTAAGAAAACAAAACACTAACAACAGTGCTGAAGCTGAACACATTACAATAATGAACATTCAATATCCATTAACGAAACGTTTCAATTTCAGGGCCATCGACGGGTTCTTTCTATGTTGTTTCTTCTTTTTCTCTACACAAAGTGCGCCCCAGACACTAGTCTATTTATAAATACTTAGGCAACTCTTGCCCGTAGCAATTGAGGGAGCAAACATTGTACTTTAGATTTCCTTGATAATGACACCATTAATAATTCATAAACTGAATTATTGATACCTTCAATTGAAAAGTCGAAGTTGAAAAGGTAGTGTAATAAAGAAATACATTGAGTGATATCTACAACAATACGAAAATGAATTGCTAAGTAACATGGGCGTTAAAGGGTAAACATACATAATCAAAAACTGTGTAATGAACAAGGAAATGACAGTTCCAGTACGCGTAGACCGTTCTTGGGCCGTGGGTTCTACAGTTTTGCAGATTGAAACCCGGCGGTCATATCGGCGTGCGGTGCTGTGCTGTGTGCCCTGTATGCCCGCCAGCGTCGCACCCGCGGCCCGCGAGTACCTGACTGCGGTCCGTTAGCCTGCCTGGCCGGGCCTATTAACAGCCGGGGGAGGGGAGGGAACGGGGAAGGGTGGGGAAGAAATTTACCTGGAGAGCCCTGTCTCTGGGTCTCCCTTCATAGCGGGAGTCCAAAAGTTACTGGAAGCGCCGCAGCCGAAAACGGGTTACATGCCATTTCTCGCGCGGGAGCTTGCAACGTAAGCCCGAGGTGAAAGGGATCCCCCGTGACGCTTCGGGCGCCACTCGACAACGCGGCCGGGTGCGGTCGCTATCCCGGTGACAGCGGCGCGTCCCGCCAAAATACAGCCTGGCAGGCGGGCGTCCTCGCCAACCGCTCCCCTTTGCGCCCGGGCAAAATCTCCACGCCGGGAGCCGGCGAGCGTGGCTCACGGGTCGGGTGGCCCGGCGTTCGCGCACCCCCGAAGCAGCCGCGCGGGCGAGAACGACCGCAGCCAGCCAGGCCCCGCGGGCTAGCCGACCGACGTCGTATGCGGCCATGTTCGCGGGCGATGCGCACCGCGGGGATCCGCGGAGCTCCACGAGGTGCCCGTACACGACAATCGAGGGGCAAGGCGAGGGAACGAAACAAGCTTACGTAGCGGCTATCACAGAAACCATCCTAGACAAGACAGCGCAAATTGAGGGCACAGGGTGTCGTATTTCTCATTCTCACGAGATGACCAAAGCAGACCGTGTCGTTTGCACCGAGCGATGAAGCCGCAAAGTTGAAGCAGACCGGCGACGCGATGAATGGGATCATGTAGGGAGAGCGCCGGGGGACGAGACGGGAGGACGGAAAGAGAAGAGAGCGGCGGCAGTGCCAGGGCAGCTGCGAGCGGACAAAATGGCTCGCCCGAGCCCGCCTCCCCCCTCCCCATCCACCCGCTCGCGTTCGTCCGCGCCGGCGGAGGCGGCCGGAGGTGGAGGCAGCGGCGGCGGCGGCAGAGGCAGACGCGGCGCGGGTGGCGGCAGATGCGCTGCGACACGCAAAGAGCCACATCCACAGCTTTTTCTCGGTTTTCGCCACAGTCACCGCAGAGACCCCGTCGCCCCATAATATTCCAATACACACTACAGGGATGGAAGGTCAATCACTCCCTCTTTACCTTCTCCCCTCTTTGTCTAGACAAGGTAACGCCGAGCTGAGTCCATCTCGTGCTGTAGTGCAACAAGCGCCTAACTCTCCCTGTTTCGTTTCGCATCGCGGCACATCCTCTCCTCCCTACCGCCCCCGCGCCGCTCCTTTCCCCTTGCCACCGCCCCCCTTGACGATTGCCTCACGTTCTCTGCTCCTAGTATTTGTGAACAGTCTCTCTTCAGATACTATGAGCCACGCATAATGACATAACCGAAGCCGACGAATTCGGGTCGCTTTTTCCAGCAAGCAAAACGCACAATCATCCCCAACGCTCCGAAAAGTCTCATATTATAACAAATTTTGCAGAACGCCCTTGCCCTCTCATTCTTCGCGTTCGTGTGGGACAACGCTTCTACGCGAGAAGCACATGCTCATTTTTGGCGGTTTTGGAGATCAATGCCGGGCGCCTCATCAAAGTTCCTCGGGAGCGCGAGGCAGGAGACTAGCCTCGCGCCGGGCCCCGCGCCACCCCTCGCGCCGACCGCCTAATGAGCGCAGTGTTTCAACGCGGCGGCGGCGAGCGACAGAGGCGGACGCACTCGTACGCCGCCGCGCCCGCGCGGGGTCTTTTCCGGCCCGTCGACTTTTCGCCCGCTTAACCTCCCAACACGAACTGAATCTCAGAATACAAGCACCGCCACGGTAGGTCGCGTATTGCTGGAACCGGGCCTCGCACAGACCGGGCGGCGCGCCGCTCGTCACGCTTGTGCCCCCTCCCCCCTCTCGTCGGCCCGCTCTCACATCGCGAGTATCGTAACGAACTCCTGCCGGCGTCCTCGGGGGCGTCGGGCCTCCCGCCAAGCGCTCGCGCCCACGCCGGACGCCGTACGTTCGTATCGCCGCGGGCGCAGGGGGCCCACGATAATGCCTTGCCCGCCCCTCTCGATTCTCCGCTCGTCCCCCGACGTCGCCAGCACCACTACCACCACCTTCGCCACCGCCGCCGCGTGTCTCACCGGTGACGAGTGGGCGCAACCCGCAGGCCGGCTATTTTCATCCTTCCGCGGTCCCGCGTTCGCGCGCTCGTGGCCGGCATTCACGCGCCCGGCACCGCGGGCCACGTCCCACGGCGCATTGCCGGCGCGCGATGGCGATTACGGAAATACAACGAAAAGAGAAAGCACAAGAGTGCGTTCACCAAGCTCACCGACCGACCGGTGGGGGATAGGTTGCCGCGAAGATCCTCTGCCGCTTCGCCTAACACCGCACCTCGCCGCTCCGTGCCATAGTACGATCCGCCTCCATTAACCCTACTCGATTTCTCTCGACGGCCTGACATCACAAGGCACGAAAACGATGGTCTCCCACACCTCATGCTTCGCGATCGAAAACTGCAAGAGTCCATGGCCCAGAGAAAAATACAAAAAGCAGTAGTGATAGTGGTGGGTAAGGAGGGTCACGTACCACGTTCGTGGAATTTGCTACACATCAATGAGAACGCAACGCTGCAACGATGTGCGAAGAGCATCTGCAAGGCAGGGAAGCGGCCAACAGGCTTTGGCTCCCGCGCGCGGGAGGGAGGGCATCATGGCGCGAACTAGCGCCGCGGAGGCGGTCGCGGACGGCGCGTCGTGTCGCGGCGCCGGGCGTCGCCTGTTCGGGAGCGTCACAGTCGCGTCGCGCTAAGGCGCCAAGGGCAGCGGCTGATAACGCCACTGTGGTGGGAGCGCGTGGGCGGCGGAGTGGGCGCGCGCGGCGGGCGGCCGAGCGGGCAAAGGAACGGTCGGGAACCGCGAACGCCGGTGACCGCGAGCTGACAAGTCCAGGAGGCGGCGGCGGCGGCGAGCACTCATTGTGCTATCGATCGCGAGCCACCTTACGTAGGCCCAGCTCGCTCGCTCGCCCGTCCCCACCCCCTCCTACCACCGCGCCCACCCGCTGGGCTCTGCGGAAGTCACGTACTCTCCACCACGCGACACTCGCACATCGACGCACACACGTCGATGCGTCTGTGTTTCCGTACTCGCTTCCGAACTACTCTCCATCGTAGACAGCCCGCTACTGACACCCCTTCCGGTCTGAAGGTCGCTGACCACCGCTAATTCCTTCTTAGTGCCTCAACAGTTAGTGAATTATATATTGATTCTGACGATTCATCACAGGCTGACTGAACGGAAGAACCATCTTCAGTTACCAGCAATTGTACAACGTGAACTCTATAAGCATTAACAAAATAACTCTACGCTGATAATTATCTAGACAAACTGAGAGCTACTAAAAGCGAATGAACTTTAACGTAGTCATATTTAGGCGGGTAAATCGGACCGCCTCAAATACTAGAAACCTCATGACCTGTACTATTTCTGCCGGGAAAACCACGTAGTTGGGCCAGGAACCGCAAACTACAACGACAACAGCGTTCTTGGTAGTAGAAGCTCACGATCGTGCACCCTAAGGAAAGCGACAGCAAAATGGCTGTCGTCGTTGCCCGATCGCGTCTCGCACGCCATCGAAGACCAAGCCGGAATTGGAAAAAAGCCCAGGACCAAGACGCATTCCTTTTAATTAAACCGAAAGAGAATAAAAGACAGGGCTACAAATTGTTGTTTTTTTTGGGGGGGGTAAGAAAAGTCTATAAACAAAGTGTAATGTGGAAGTAAGAAATTACAATAAACGTAAGTTTATAACAAAAAACATTTTCGCCAATAAAACAACAACAAAACTACATATATAACCTGCTTAGATTTAACATCATTTTTAGCAGAAAATGAAGTCGTGAAGCTTTGCACTAGATCTCCGAAAAACGGAAAGTGTTCTAATATAAGAGTTAAGAATGGGGAAAAGTACCACGTTTTAAAGATTTAGAAGGACTATCCAGGCATAAACGTCCTCACATCCTAATCTGAACGAAAGCGCCACAGACATTGGCAATACTACTAATCCACTTGGGAGACAGATGATGTTCCCACTGAAATATTTAGAATTAATTATTAGAAACCTGCAAGAGAGCTGCATAAAAACTATTTTGGTGCAGACGAGAAAGGTCAGTCGGGTTGGGAAGGCCCGACCTCCCCGGAACGGAAGCAATAACGTCGGAACCGCCGCGGTAGCGCGGGTGCACGAAACGCCGCCTAAGCGGACGCCGGCCGACGACCGGTGCTCCGACACAGCAACGTTCGCCGGCCATGACGCCGGACTCGTCACACAGCCGAGCCGGTTCGCTTCCAGCACGCGGCGGCGTTGGCGGCTGCGGGAGGCAGCACGCTGCGGCGGCGGCGGAGGTGGAGGAGGAGGTGGTGATGGCGGAGGTGGTGTCCACCGTCCCGCGCCACTTCGTTCCGCCCGCGCCCCTTTCCCCTGCCGCCACCTCCCACGCCCCTCCCCCCCAGACCCACGGGCGGGCGGCGCGGCGAGGCGGCGGGCGTGCCAGCTCCCTGCTCTGTAGAGTGGTTGACGCCTGCAATGACGACGAATCGTCACTTCTTCGAGACGAATGCCTCACGTCTCCGCACATATGCGGCGATCCTCGCGGGTTTCAGTCGCAATACGTTCGCGGGTTTCAGTCTACGACAGCAAGCATGCACTCGCAGTGGCCTCCTCGCTTCCGGCGGCAGTTCGAGAAAGCTGCGCGGGCGCCATGATCAACGACGCGACGTCGCCAGTGCCGGCCGCTGAACCGGCGAGCACGCGCGCTGACGCAGTCTGCTTACAAGGACATGTCGCACTGCCTACGATGTAGCCGCCTCCCCCCCTGCCCCACCCGTTTTTCCGTTCCTAGCTCGTCACCAACTTTTCACATTACGTTGGGGAAATATAAGTTCGCACTCTGAGTTGTCTCCCAGTGTGGTTCTTAGCAGGACATAGAACAGTTAATATAGAAATTGATCCACCAAGGGATTCGTACAGTCGCTAGCAAAATTAATTTTTCATTTCTTCACATCCTGAATATTAATTTCTGAAATGCTTAAATGCACACCCGATGAGTCCAAGTATTAACTAATTAAATAAAATACCCAGCCACAATTATGCGAGCATATCCACAATATTTTCAATATAAGTCAATTTGATATCGATAGCACCCTAGAACGCAATTCATTTAGTAGCCAAGATTATGACACCCTAGGATGTGGATTTCAATGCAAATGCACATTTTCCCCCGGTACTCAGAATGGATGATTGGTGAGGTATCAAATTCAGTTTCCATTAATTGAAACACAAATTTATGGTCCAAATAATCACAGGCGCATTCTGAATGTCGGAGGGGGGAGGTACAGGTATACCGACAATCCGATTTGGATATTTTCTTATGAAGAAGTTTTCGTATTTGATGAATATAAAATACATTTTTACTGGTTAACTTATTTATAACGTAAACAATTGATATAATAAATGACTCGTTAGTACAGTGAATTAGTATGTTATATTTTTAATGTTTTATTGCCTTCTGTACAGGGGGGGGGGTGCTGAAGCCCTATGAGCCATCATCTGAGCCACCCTCTCATAGGGGCGCCAATGCAAATAACGCATATTTTGCTTGAAAACATTCCTGCAAATTGATTTTGCACATTTTCCTTGTAAACGTTTATCGCTACATATTTATTTATATTTCTTTTCATCTGTAAATTTAGTACGCAATGGAAAAAGTTTATTTGCATTTACAATGTTCATGGAAGCTAATATACATTTTATGTATCGGAATTATTTATAAAAGTTATTTCACTAGGAAATCACTATCGTTTCAAATAACACGCGTCGACGAGTTTATTTTCAAAGATGGTATTGCCCATTAACTTTTGAACGTGACTTGTATCGCCTCCATCCAACAAGGCATTTCCCCTGAATGTTTGAGGAGTAGGATGCGATACAGAAAATTACTTCCCATTCCATGGTAAGAAGGTTCATATACTTCTTAGGGCACATTTTAATGTATTATGGAGGATTTTACTGCATAAACGCTTACATATTTAAGGATAATTAAGCATGTTAATCTAATACCTAATCATCATTTGGGGAAATATGAACGCAACATTTTTACACGCATGCAACTATTTTAATTTACTGCTATGCATAATTCTAAACGAAGGGCGTAAACATTATGTATCATGAACACTGGTCTAGTGTCTCATTTCCTAAAAATGTTTCACTAAGTCCCCATATAATAAGTTCACTCTCATATTTCTCTATCCACATGAAGTGAACTAGTTTACATGTTTGTTTGTTTTTCATTTTTTTTTTCATTTTTTTTATTTTCGACCTTTATGCAGATGCCTTCTCAGAAACAATGAAGAACTAGAAATCCAGTTAACAGTGTTTATGAAACTTCCTGGTATAGACTAGTGTCATCCGCAGGCATTTACCTTTTGAAGAGCCACTGTTTGTCTTCACTTTTCAGAATGTACCCAATCCATTCTGCTTCCCTCGATCGCCTCCGATGGATAATGTTCTGGTTATAGAAGAGTCCTTCATGGAAGAGGATAAAAATAACGCAGGCAGTAAGCATCCGTAACTTAGCAACCCGAACAAAATACATGAAAAGATGAAAAAGAAACGAGTGTACCTCTGCTGTCCAGATACCGTCGCATTATATGGCCGTGCTTCGCTTATATGTCCATATTTTTTCGTTTAATGTATTTCGCAAAAAAATGTTGGCTCTGAGCTCCATAATTGGCGGCCGAAGAGGAATTATATAGAAATGTATAATTATTCTGCTTCCAGGTCCTGTAAATGACAGCATTTGTCAAGTTCGGTACACACACAAAATAAAAGTTAGGCAAGAGATGTTAATTTGTTTCCTTTCGTCCGGCAGGCCTAAATTACTATCACGCGTCTCCCATTTTATTCTCGCCTTGCATAGCAAAGAACTTGCATAGCAAAGAAAGTCGGGCAATGTTGCAACGAATATTTGTCTTTCCCCCAGAAAAACTTATTGTGGGGCACGATATCGAGAAAGTCGATAAATCTTGTATAGGAGTAAATTAATTCCTCTTAACACGATGTATAATCAAAATACATGTTTTGTGGGTTCTTGATGGCAAACAATTGGTTGACGGTAAAACGTCCGTCTGCAGCATTTTATCCAAAATTGTTATTCCCCGGTCAATTAATCCGAATTCGGGGCCCTGCGAATTTTAGTCTATTTTGATTTTGGGGGATACTTTAAATGTAAAGTACTTCATGAAACCTGAAAATGTTCCTCAAAATTGCTCCAATTTTTTGATTGAACTCTTTCCTCCGATAAGAGAGTTTAGAATGATAGGACTCATTTAGGTTCAACTATGAATTTTCGAGAAATCCAAAAATTCATTTCGCGTCTTCCTCTATCATTTGAAGAAATGAAAATTTCTCAATAAAACGTGTCCTTCCAAGGCCATTCGACGATTTTAATTATGTGAAAACGGCTCTTTTTCGAATACAGCAGATTTTGCTTATAAAAATTGCGCAGGTCCCATCTGAACTCTCTGAATATTCGAAAATTGCGAAAGTTGCAAAGAATGCAAACGTAAACAGAAAGTATGTCTTCTGGCACTAGTTTACGAACATCATTATGTCCAACATTTAAATTTAAATTGTAGTTTCATTCGTGATCACAGTAACAAAACATTGCACTATAAAATGCGCATACAAATTTTAAGCCCTCATTAATAAAGAAGATGATGAGCGCATATCCCAACACATAGTTACCAATGAGCTATCATAACACTCATTTAATTTTGTTGTGTACTGAATATAAAGAAATTCGCCAAAATATTCAAACTTTGTTTCTCGAAAATGTACGCGAATTCTTAATTTCCTACATCAAAATGTCACTTCTTTAACTCATGTTTAACGCTGTCTCTTACTTTTTTGTCTTACTATGTAAGTAGTAAAGAGAAAGTATTGTAATGCTGCTGCGGTAGTAGTGGTTAGTATTTTTGACATAATATATCATACATTTGTTATCCAAGGACCGAAATGGAAAACTTGACAATTCTGCCCTTAGAGTGACGTCCCAAGATCCGTACGGAATACACATCTAGGGTGCGAAATTCTCAGTCTTTGCTCCGCATAGTCGTGCTACAATATCCTTCACTTGAATTCACAAGTCACTTGTTTGAATGTTCAACAGGTAAAAATCTGAAAACCACCTCGGCGTTTATCGAAACACAGATAGCAAGAAAAACTACTACCATTAACCAACCTAACGCGAAATCATTTTTATCACCAAAAACAGCCAGCCTTCGTACATATTGGAAATTAAAAAAAAACAACTAAGAATTGATTCGCGAAAAGTAATTATCCATCAATAAATCGACTTGCGCTGCTAACTCTATCAACGCCATTACGCAATCGCTCAATTCGGCATTGGCCGCCAAGAAAGGTGCGACAGCAATTTGGCGTTCATTCCCTTCCATTTCGCCCAATTTTATGGCCACGTGAAGAGGCTGTAGAGTATCGGAAATTCAAAATAGTATCAAAATAAGAATACTCTTCAAGCTTCCAATTTCAAATTTTCCAACATTTCACAGTACTTTCAGCAGCACGGCAATTTGTTTGGTCATACTTTTTTCAATTGTTATTTTCTTTAACAGAATTGCATTCTAGTTCTCAATTCACATTTAAATTATGTTCAATTTTATACATGAAAATCGCGATAATTAAAATTCACATATGCTGGCGTTAATATTTTAGTCAAATTGCTTTTTGTATAAAAAGCTAACAATTGGTGAATCGGATAATTATTGAAACAAGCTACAGCAATGTGCTTATTTATCTAAAATCGATATTTTGTTTGCAATATAAAGGACAAAAAAGATTTAGAGTCTACACATAAAATATATCAGTGACGAAGAAATGGCGTAACTTGTCCCAGACAATAACTTAATTCATATATTTCATATATTCTTAATGTTGGAGTTTTGTTCAATGTGTACCAAGCCATTTTGCATGACAAGAATACGGAACCCTGCTCATAAAAATAATTTTTGTAACTATCAATTATTAAATCTGAATATTAATAGCAATATGAAGGAATTTTTAATTTCAATAATATTACGTTCATCGTATACGAAATATAAACAAAATTTCATTCGACGAGTTTTCTTTGTTACATCATTCGATATTCCAACGTGTTTATTGATTTTAAGACCACATAGGATAGTAATATAGCAATTAAAAATTCAAATCATTATAGAATGGCAAATTGCAACAAATACACTAAATATCACTCCATATATATATATATATATATATATATATATATATATATATATATATAACAAATGGAAGATGTGAGCAAAAACAAATTTCAGAGAGGTTCTTTTAACTAAATATTTAATTACTCCGCATTATCTCGGCGAAAGGATTTTTTTAGCGAACATCCTACAAACAGGCGATCCTGTCCGTTGTTGAATACGATAATCGGCCCACATGAATTCACAAATATTTCCAGGTACGTTCCAATGGACAGGTTCGTACTGCGTCCGTACATAAACAAAAGCGCCCCGGGAAGCAAGCGGAGCACACGCGAGAAAGGCAGGGGTATGACTCGCGCTTTCAACCGCGTGCCGAAACCAAGTCCGCAAGCCACAGAAGCGGCGCGACGCGTGGAGTGGAGCGGGACGGCGGCGTGACGAGGCCTAGCGGAGCGGTGGGCGAGTGGGGGGCTGGTGGGGGGAGGGGGACGGACAGCAGCGCGGGCGCGGCGCGACCACCGGGCCCACCATCGGGGCAGCCGGAAGCCGGGACCGACGCGGCGGCGGGAACGGACGAGCGAGCGGGAGAACGGTCGGGCGCGCCTCTGCGCATGTGCATGGCGGCGACGCGACGCACATGGGCGGCGTCGCGACGGCGGTGGCCACGGAGGCAGAGGATGCGGCAACGGCGGGAAAAGTGACGGTGGCGATGCTACCGCCGACACCACTCCGTACTGCACCCGGCAGGTGGCAACCGCAGGTGCACGGCGTCTGGGCGCAATGAACAGTCCCTCCTTACGCTGTTGTCGCCCACCTCCGAGCACCACCCGCTAGCGAACGCTTCATATAGCATGGGCACGGGACGCGTTACCGCCTTCGCACCCCCACACACCCACGCGCGGCCGCTTTGTCCCCGGAGTTTAAACTCGTATCGTGTTGTTCCGAACCCGAAAGCGTTCTCGGCGACGTCGTTCTCTCAAAAGACTTCACTAGTCCGCATTTACGAGTGTACAAGCTTCAAACGACCGTGTTCGGTACGGTACACGCAGCTATTGGTAAACACGGTAAGGGGATTTACGGCGTTACGAATCGTTAATTTTCAAACGAGCACACCCTGACCGACAGTCGACGTAAATAAAAATAAAAAACAAAACATTGAACTTGCGCAATTTGAGCAGAACGGAGACATCAGGACGGGCTGGAAGGCTTTCCAGCACCAGACCTCCACTCGCGACGATGACATTGACCGACGGATCCCCTCCACCAACTCCCAAGCACCAACACTGTTCCCTTTTGTGTTACTCGCTTCGTAATAGAAAACCAGTTTTTCCTTCGTGGCGACGTCCGAGAACTCGCCAGTGCCACAACAGAGAACTCGAATCGAAACAGAGGTGCACTGCGACACGTATAGGGGCTGCAGTAATCTTAAATTAATATTACGTGAAATGATTATTAAATTTTCGAAATCTTTTAGAGATACGTCTTTTAGAGACCAATATTTATCCTGAAAACTTAAGGCGCTAGATCGGTAACGAACTCCTATATTAGCACTAAATTGAAGATCAAACTAATAATACTTATTTCTAGGGTGATAGGTGAACGACGAATAAATCATAAAAATTTTTAACTAAACGTAAACGGTGTTTCAATTATTCGCTCTCTCGCTCGCTTTCTCTCTTATTCCTGATTCTAGTAGCATACTAAAGTACATTACGTTATTACGCTTCCACTGTTAATTCGAATCAGTATTGCCCTTTAATTATGGAAATAAACACTTGCGTGCTTCTCCGAAAAAAAATGGGGTAATACGGCTTATCACACCTTCAGCTATCACCTTAGAAGCATTCATTAATATTCAGCTTTAATATTCACGTAAACGCAGCTTTTAGAAGATAAAATGTTCTACATAGCACTAGCCACTGTTTCCTATTCCACCCTACCATCTACCACATTCTTGCGACGGGCCGGTGGCATCCACACGGCCTGAAATTGTGCAGGGCGGCGACCGCAACCAGAAACGCAGCTTATCAACACCAACGTCCGCGGTTGCTACCACGATTCAGCGCCTTGGTTGCTCGGGACAGTGCTGTGTGGCCGGTGCCTGCCTGCAAGGGCTGCGGAAGAAATAACAAGCCCCCGTCCATAGGCAGCTGAATAAAGACGCCTCGTTTTCAAACGGGACCCCGAACGCTAAGTTGTAAGCTGTTAACATAAAAAACGCCCCCCCTGACGTTTTTGTGAGCTCCACCTTATCTGTTAACGAAAAGGAAAAGCCTCTCCGAACATTCCACCGATCCCTTCCCATTAAGAGGGCAGTGACACTATTTTATATATTTACTTCAATTTTCTAAGGCTCCACGAAAAGCACCGAACACAAAGCGTAGATTATTTCGCTTTCCACTCGAATACGCATCGAATACGTAACGAATACGTCCTTTAAAAAGAATATGAAAAATGAACGCAAAAACAAGGCATTAAAAATTCGGAGCCTTTTAAGGGGGCAAAGCGCAGAAAACATTTATGGATTGCCACCTGCTTCATTAAACAATAGCGTGAATTGGCGTTATAGTAAAATTTTAATTACTGCGCCAGCGTGAAATACGGTGTGCTCGATGGGAATATCACGAAACTCTACATTTCTCTGCTACTCTCAAGTCTCTTTCCGATCGACAAGCTCGTCCGACAGGTAAACGAAAGGTTAATGAGGACGAGCGATGAGAGCCTAGAACTGGACCACCGCTGGCCTCTCAGCAACACAAACCAGGCACATACAATATACATCAACTTGAAGAGACGCATCAATGCGGACGCTCGATGCTTACATTCATCTATAAGTCGGGTCGCGTCAACATCCGGGTGACTCGCCGACGAGTTGTTTACCCGCGCACGGCCGGGCCGACACGACGGGTGACGCGCACGCGGGCGCGAGGGCACGTGGACGGTGGGACGGAACGGAACGGGACGGGACGGGACGGGGGCGACGAACTTTCGCATGCGAAGGACGCCGCAGAAGATCATGCGACGCGCCGCCTTCGTGTACGCAGCTTCTTCCCCCACGTGCGTCCGTGTCCGCCGATTATCAAAAGCCAAACCGAGGACAGGAGAGCAGGTGCCTCGGGCCACAAATACCCCGTCGTGTACTCCTGAGTCATGCAATTTGAATTTTTTTTATTCCCCGAAAAAGCGCAGAACGATACAACAGCGGCATAAACACACTAGTTTGCTCCTCCCTTATTTCTGCGAGATGGCAGACGCTAATAATGCTGCATTTCTATCGCATGTATGGTTACAGTCCTTTTCGTTCAATAATATACACACGCACGCAAAGTCGGGTAAGGATCTGAGAATATGAAATAAGGAATACCACATGCTAGTGTGCCTATTTGGCAAAGGAAAATTTGCTACAAAGAAAGTGAGAATGACCGAAAAATTTATGACAAAATGTAACCTTAAATCGTAATTTCAGATAACAAATGTATTTTACGGTCGTTTCGAAGGTTAGCCATTATTTTATTTTAGTACAAGAGCTAGGGTACGGATTCCAGAGCTAAAAAAAGTGGACACACACTTCTCCCCACAATACGTCAGTGCTTTTATCTTTAATTGCGTCAAATATATTATATTACCATCGTGTATTTAAAACATTTAGTAAGCTAAATTTTTTGTACGTTTATAATGATTTTCCAAACACTTCAAACTTTCAACATGTTCCACTATGTAGAGTAAACTGCAAAAGCTACAACACGCACTCAACATTATATCCTAATATATGATTTTCTACTTAGAAAAGATATTTACAAAACTTTCATATGTTGATTCATATTCATAATTACCGGTGGTACCATCTCTACAGCTCGCTCCACGTTGGAAAAGAGCCCTATAAGCAAAACAATTGCCATGTTTGCGACATGACATAATGGATTTCTTATCTATGGTTACGAGCGGATGGAGTAGTAAACAATCAAGTAAAACCAGCAATTGCACGCATAATGCGACATGGTCCGATATCTTTATTATAAATGTAAAATATGGGGCATTTAACTGTCCACAATGCAAGATACTGAGGATTGGATAATAATAACTATAATAATTATAATGCCAATCCGGATAGCCGAGATCTCTAAGGCAGTAGCGCCGTGACGATCTCTGACGAAAGGATCGCAGAGTCGAGTCCCGCCGAGGGCATGCGTGCGGTTATGTATGTGTGTCCTCCATTCATCCTTCATTATTATCATTATTCCATCTTCTAGCCCCTCAGCACTAACAACCCTGGGCGACAAAAATTGGATTCAGCATAATGCTAATCCTCCAAAAAGGAATTACACTCCCCACGGAATAATGTTACTGAGCTTCAATAAGTGCAGGTGTATGTCCGCATTGCCCTATAATAATAATAATAATAATAATAATAATAATAATAATAATAATAATAATTTACTATTATTATAATGACTCGCCGTAAAAGGCTGCAGGTTCATTAATGCCGCTTAGATACTATGATATTTTATTAAAGTTAGTAAGAAGATTTAAATCTATATTTTCTTCGTATAAATGAGATTTAGATTTATTCAGTCAAAAAATGTATGTGACGTAGGGGGGAAAAGATTATCTGCGCACCTTTTCTTGAGTTCCAGAATCCCTTCCCGTCATTTTAACTATAAATAGTTGAAAGATGAGTAAAAGTTTAACAGAAATAAATAAAAATAAATTTTAAAATCGCAAGATTCGTAATATTTGAAAAATAGTCATTTTCGTTTCTGAGTTATAGAAAACTTATTCGCATCGGTACACGAATTGCAAGTATGGTTTTTCTGCATTGCTAACAAAATAGTAACTCGCCCTTACCTCTACTCTTCCCATTACAAGCAAATGGGGAGTTCACGAAAACGAGCGCATAGTGAAGCTCATTTACATTCGTATGAATGATTGAGAATATACAGAAGTTAGTTTTCAATTACGTAGTTCAGGAATGCAATTTTTACCCTTCAGAGGAAGGAATATTAATTTTTTACTTCCCTATTTCATTACAACCTTTTAAATCAGGGCAAGTGAACAAATAAGTACAATTATTGTATTTACTGACGGTATAATACGCATATTAACAATTTGGAAACTTACGTGCACATTACACTTGCTTTATTTTCTGCACGTTTCGTGTTTAAATATTCCCAAATATAAAAATACGATAATAACTTATCATAATTTCACGTATTACTCTAAGTCTTGTAAATATAAAACCTATTTACTTAATTCAAAAACCACAAAAATAGTTGCATCAGATTTGTAAGGAAACATTTAACAAAGGGACAATACTCCTTAAATATGTGATATCACCTGAATTACAGAACATTACGGAACGATTCAATAATATGAAAAATTCCGAAAGTCATGAAGATATTTAACTGTTACGCAATGAAATTATTCATTAAAACTAGTTCGATAATACGATACTAACATTATGTAAAGAAAAACAAAGATACAAATTGAATTCACCCGTTCTCCTCTGAATTCTCGACCGTTTGACTTAAATGGACAGTCCTACACACGCATGACCCCGACAGTTCATACTGAATGTAAAGATAATCATTAATAAATCATTTTTTCATATCAATCATTTTAACTTCCAGATATGTGTCGTATTTAAGTCAATTAAGCGATTGCAGTGAAACTTTAAGATGAATGTTTGTACCGCATCCACAAGTATCAATGTAGATCGTTTGAATAACAGTGAAAACAAGGACATTTCCCCTAACTGGCAATAATAAAAATATTTTATGGAAAAACACGTATCCTACGTAAGAAAGTCGAGATATAACGCCTTAAATTTAAATGTTAAGTCTCGCCTAGTAAACAATTAATTTGAAGGGAATAAACTGGAAAAAACTTCATAAACAAGTACAAGGTGGTTCAAATATGACCGGGACTGATTTTTTTTACGAAATACTTTATTAGCAAAAATTTATTTGTACATGTCATTCTTCAAAGTACTCCCCTCCAGATTCTATCCATTTTTTCCAACGTCCTGGGAGCATCCTAATGCCCTTTTCATAAAAGTCTTTTGGTTGTCGGCATATCCACTCCCGAACACTGTGGATGACTGCGTCATTATCCGCAAATCGCATGCCTTGCAAATGTGATTTAAGCTGTCCAAAAAGGTAAAAATCACTTGGGGCCAAATCTGGACTGTACGGCGGATGTGGTAGAAGGTCCCACTTCAATTTGCTGATGGTTGCCATGGTTGTTTTAGCAGTATGAGGCCGTGCATTGTCTTGAAGGAATGCTACCCGTTTCCCACCTCTCTTCCGTTTGGATCGGATCTTTTCTTTGATTTCTGTTTCCAAAAGTGCTGAATAATAAGCTGCATTGATGGTGTTAGCTTCTGTAAGAAAGTCTACATGGATAACACCCATCCAGTCCCAAAAAAATGTTGTCATCACTTTTCCCGCCGAACGGATCTTCCGCGCTCTCTTGGGTTTTGGAGAAGAGGCGTGTCGCCATTCACGTGATGCCTGCTGGGACTCAGGAATAAAATAGTGAACCCACGTTTCATCAGTGGTTACAATGGACTTCAAAAATGCATCTCCTTCATTTTCAAACCGCATTAGAAGAACACTGGCAGCTTGCATGCGCATCAATTTGTTCTCGTCCGTCAAAGTGCGTGGAACCCACCTAGCATTCACTCTTCTATATTTTAGGTGTTTTTTTATCATGTCTTCTACACTACCCACACTGATGCCAATTACTGATGCAACTTCTTTGATAGTGATGCGCCTGTTCTCACAAATAACCGCATTAACACGATCAATGTTTGTTGGGGTTATGGATGTTCGCGGCCGACGATTATGAGGTTCATTCTCAACGCGCTCTCGTCCCTCTCTGAAACACTTACACCATTCAAACACACGGGTCCGTGAGAGGCACTCTTCCCTGTACTGTTTTTTGAGTCTCTGCAAAATTTCCGACGGTTGAACGTTTTCTCCAACGAGAAATTTGATGATAATGCGTTGTTCCACGCACCGCGGCACCTTTTGTTCACTCATCGTTCTAGCAAGACCCAGACGCGACTGAACAGGTTCTAACCTGCAAAGGAGGGAGGTGGGGGGTTGTGGCTAGATTCTCTCCAGGCGGCGCAGTTAATGCGTATGTCGGGGTATTTGAAAAAAAATCAGTCCCTGTCATATTTGAACCACCTTGTATAATGAAACACACGTGCGTTGGTTGACCAGCGTTACCCGACGCATCTAACATGGAGCGCTCTTATGAAAAGATTTCTACGAAGTACCCGGATACGGTCGCGTGATTCCCAAGAGACCGACTATGTTTCGGGGCATAACGAAGGTGGTGTCGCCTCCACAACGCAGAGCAATTGCCATCGCCTCCGCTGTTGTTGCCGCAATCGTGGCGCCAGAGGTGAGGGTGGGGGGAAGCTGAGAGTCTCTATACCGCCGCCACGCGTACCCCCCCCCCCCCCGAGAGAGACCCAGGCGATACCGCGAGCGCAGCGAGTCCGCCTCGCGACTGCCCGTGCCCAATTCGGTTATCGCCGCGAGACGCAGAACGCGTCATCAGGGACGTGGGGCAAGGGAAAGTAGGGGATTTCTTGTTTTTTTGCGAAGGTATAACGCTAACAAAAATGAGGCCTGGGAACAATTCTTATATAATTCTGTTTAGCAGGTCTGTTTCAGCAGGTAATGCATTTAATATTGGGAGATATATACGGTAGACTTTGCTAATACACCGAGGGGGGCGGAGGGATGGAGTGAGAAGATTCTTTGAAAGTTTGGATTACTTCAATTATATCGTATACTCAAATGGGAGGGCGTGGGTGTATTATGTTTACAAAAAAAAAAACCATCGGAGTGAGATAGAACTACATTTTGGAGGTGACACGAAGTCTGAATTCAATTAGCAACGAATGAAAGGCTAGGGCGTAGAAGGTATACCTCACAATCGTGGTTTTTGATTCCATTATATTTGACTACTGATGTCTGTTGCCCCTGTTGTGTGGTGCTAAGAGAGCTCAATTTACGGTTCGTCTATGGATCCTGGATCCCGATCCTTTTATTTATTTGTGTTACACACTAAATCTCTTGAAACAACATGTTCACTTGCTCAGGTCTCAAGAGGGTTTCCGTGGTGTGATCATATTTACTCCCTTGAAATTGCATCAATATCTAAAATCTAAATATCAGAAGTACCATTTTTTGTATTTTTATAAAACGCATGCACTGAACATGAATGAATCAGAAGTCACACGATTCCTTCGCCGTAAGTGCAACTGGCATCAACGAAGCAGCGACAATTAGACTGTCAATATATTTACATGTGCAATTACTACGTCGACTATGGGCAATAAAATGTGCAATCGTCAGCACCGAGCTCCACATCCGCCATTGCCAGTCAGCTATATCAAACAACGAGCGCGCATGTACACGTTCACTTTTGTTATACTCCCGACCACACACTACTATTGGCCTCCGGTCCATAACGGCGAACGTCCTAACTGCCATTTGTTACATGGACGGCAACATTCAGGCGAACGAACTTTGAAGGTAATAGCTAGAGCCCGGAAGTTAGGCAAAATGCATTTTTGTTATTGTTAATATTTTATGACTAACAATAGCAATCACTTAATTTTACTTCTGGGGTTGTTTTAGTAGATTTTTATTTGGCCGGTTTTGCCTATTTTAGCTTCTGATGCCTATTTTTGCCATTTTATCTTATTTTTTATTTTTTCTGCCTTTTTCCTACTATTAGATTTTCATTTTGCCTTTTATGCCCGTTTTACCTTCCCATACCTATTTTTTATATTCTTGCCTCTTTCGTAATTACTTTGCTTATTTTTTCTCCTGACATCGATCGCGATGAAGTTGGAGATTATTATATATGTTACACCTGCAAGCCTGGACAATTCGAAGGCACGGTCGTGTTTTGTCTTTCACTTGAAACTGTGATAAAAATCTGAATGAAGAAGGACGATGTCAATCAAGATTTTTGATTATTTCATTGTTGCCGTCAGGCTTTCATCGCCTCGAGCAATCCCATTTTTCTATTGAGTATGACCACCGATCCTTTTGCGGACAGCTCTTTATGATATACCTACCCTTCTCAGTGTTGACGATAACGCAAGACCTTGGAACAAAAAATAATTCCGTTTTCACTAATGGCATTTCAAAATTCAAAAGGGAGTTTACAATAGCATTTTGAAGAGACAGCGTCGCGAGAAAAAGAAATTCGCAACCACCAAAGCGCGTGGTTATGGGGAATCAAGACTACAAAGAAAATCTAATTTTCTTACAGGTTAAGTGATATTAGAATGTGAATACTTTTTACTATTTATTTAAAAGTCCTTTTACGAGTGAGTTTTTATTTATTTACACACCCTTGTGCAACCCTACCTTATCTAGAATAAATCCTTTTTTGAATGCCTACTTTAGTAAAAATAAATACCTTTTTGCCTGCCCATTTTAGATGAAATAAATGCCTGAACTTTCGAGCTCTAGTAATAACATCTACAAATCTATGACGATCATGGCAGAATAACTATATTGCGCTAGAGATGCGATGAAAATGAAAACTCCGCTCAATCTTATCAGATGAGTAATAATATTGACAATATCTCTAGCAACGGAATGATTTCACTATAGCGGACAGGAATGATACCTAGTCGACTTCCAAATGTACTGAATATGCACACTTCTGAATAAAGGGTTAAAGCACATTCTTGTCAGCATACAAATAATTAAGAATAAATTGTTCAGTTAATATATTTAAAATGACAACATTGAGTTTGTTTTGCTCGTTGCATAACTCTTTGTTATTACTAGAACGTTAGACAAAAAAGAAAATCATGCTTAAAAATCTAGTTTCCGGGCTTCCTCAAATTTCTATTTCTCCTCTTCGAAGTTAGTGTATACTACATACTTTGATTATGCTAAGCAAACAATTAGGCACTTACTAAAACCCAAAACTACTTTCAAGGTTAGAAACATCCACATAAATGAACAATAGGTGCAACCTCTTTAGGTGACCAATCGATCTTAGCAATTTCATTCATGCCCAACTATTGCATATACATACGAGTATACGGCGTACAAAAATACAGTTCGGTCGCTACAATTATGCAAACCAGCAAAGTAAATAATTTCCATTTTCGGAATCTCCCAAAAGTAAAACGATTAATTAAAATCAATTATTCGCCGGCATTAAACCCTCTCGCGCCCAGAACCAAAGCTAATTTTGAGCAATCGCGCGAGGAAAGGCCACAACGAACGGATCGTTAGTTCGGGCGGGCGTCAACCGCACTAAGCCGAGCTCCGCGACCTTCCGGAAAGCCCGGTTCTGGCGGAAGGCGAGTTCCGGCGGCCGAGTGCCGGTCGCAGCGACAAGTACATCGAGTGGCGCGGCCGCGGGCCAGCAGAGTTTCCGATACATCGCCAGGGTCACCCGCGATGGCGGGGCTGCGGCAGCGGCGGCACGAGCGTCGGGGGAATCGAGGCGGGGGCGGCGTCACAATGCCACCTCCCCGCCGCAGCTGCCTCGTTACCGTGACGTCCGTGCTCCGACGCGCGCGAGCCGGGGCGCAGCAGAGCGCACCAAACGCGGCGCCCGCGTCTCGCCGCGCGCCGTCCTCCGCTCTCAGCCTTTCCGCGCTCCTCCCCGCCCCGCTTAGCCCTGCCCAGCCCCGCCGCGTTCGACGCCGCCACCAACGTTGGCTCTCTTCTCTCTATTTCGGATGGGTCCGACACGCACTGTAGGCTAAATGCGTCCCCTACGCTATGGCCTCCGCCCACGCTGTCTGCCGTCCCCCGCCTCCTCTCACGCGACCGCCCGCGCCCCCGCCGCGGGAACGCCGGTCGCCAGCGTGGCGACGCCGCGACCGCCGCGACCGCCGCAACTCTCGCTTCTTGTTGCCCGCTGCGGTTTGGCACGGCAGCCCTTCAAAATGATATTTCCACAATATTCCTGAAAATTGGTCGAGCGATGCGTAAGAGTCGGTCCCCATGCACACTTGCTGTTGTATGCACTCGTCCGACCAATTCTCAAGTTCACATTATGGGGCATGGGGTGGATCAAATCCTCAAGCAGGTAGAGCTACGAAGCATTTTACTAGCATTTTAGTGGTATGATGTACACATTAGCCAACACGATGTGGCAAATGAAAGTGAAGTATGTTACGGCGGAGAGGAATACCAGATGTGTTAAACCGTGGGAAAATTCAAAGGAAAGTGAGACGAAGTGTGTGTGGTTTTCAGTTCCACTCGGTCAGTCGTAAATTTCTATTTACAAATGCCACATAGGTCAACCTCGCTATATACCTCAGCCGAAATTAACAGGCCACTATTTCCTAGCATTGCCTATAATTCGGACTTTAATCGAAACAAACCAGTCAAAATAGCGACTGAAACAGAAGAAAAATACTGTAAAAACAAAACAAAAAAAACAAAACGTTGGGACATACAGCTTCTCCATTTCGAAAGTCTGAGGATCACCACAATATACTTTTCTCACGAAATAGCAACTCTGTCTTTGGGGGATTTCGAAAGGTCGAAATATATTTATTTGGCCGGTATCATACTAATTTTCTAATATCACCAATATTCTTCCAATTAGCCTCTTTATCAACATCTCATTCTTTACGTCTCCTCGCGCCTATCCTGCGAATGGATTCTACTCGTCAAGCGTATTGGAACTACAAACGAAGAAATGCTCTTATGACATTATGACTGACAATTGACACGTTATGGAGAAAAGAAACAGCAAAAACGTTACTCATCAGAATTTTGAACAATCGACCACGTAGGTAATCAGTAATTTTGTCGTAAGAACTTTAAAACCCCACCCCTCCCCTCCCATTTCTAGCCATATGACTGATTCATGCGCAACCGACTGTGGGAACTTGCGCTCAAACACTCGCCCATTTTCACACAACTAATTCAAAAATCTAGAATGAGGCAAAAAATTGCTCTACTGACCCTGTTGTCAGCTTCTTGTATATTTTAATGTAGTTTGCGGAGAATGGGCCACGCCCATTTGTAGCTAGCCAAAGACAAATTATTAGACAATCTAAAATTAACATTAAAACATTGTTGCTCAATTATTACAGTACATTAATTTAAATTATAGCAGTATTATTTGATGGCATTACTAGTATGTGGTAATTAACATGAGTCGTGCATTATGAGAGCAAATACCGCCTCAGAAATAATATTTAGTCTTAATTAATCAATTCTACACTATTGAGTAGTTTAATTTAATTAATTAAAAACTAGTAGATACACAAACCAGTTTCTTTGATGTAATGATATATCAGGATTTTTTCATTGGGTTCTTTTTCCTTAAAAGTTCGCACGCCCAACAGTATTCTTACCTGTTAACCTCTCCCAACTACTATCCATTTATGGAGATAAGTTTCTCATTTTTTATTTCACTTGGTACAATTTTTAAAATCACAAATACATTTGGGAATAGTCATCACACAAAGGTAAAAATCCTTAAGAAAATAAAGAAAATTATATTTCTGGAGCATGGACGTCTTTGCGTAGTATGAGAACAATACCCGCTATTGAAAGGGGAGAAAATGTCCGCTATTGAAACACGGGACCTACATTCATCGGACAAGATGCAAAATCTTTCCTCTGTATCTCCATAGTATGAATCTCATTCGTCACGCATTTGCAGGCATCCGCACATCTTCAGATACATGTCGCCGTCACTAAAGATAAGATAGGGTTCATATTCCGGCCTCGCGCGCGGGAGGTCGTCAATGCTGCCGCCGGCGCCGCTTCGATAAAGAAATGGAAACGGATAATAAAATATTAATATTGACTTTCAGCTTTTTTAAAAAATGCCGGTCAATTTCCAGGACTTGCAAGATCGTACATGTACAGAATGTCTAGGGAGGAAAAGTCGAAACTTCGAAAACAAGCTCTTAAAGCAATTTTAAGCATATTTTGTCTAATAAACTCGTTGGATATTCCAAATGGCTGATCGGCAATAAGCACTCAAAAGTGCTTTAAAAAAATCTACGCAAAAAATTGCATTGTAGAAACACGAACATTGCAGAAAGATGTAAATTGTTTATTTATAAAAGAAATGAATATATTTGTTCAGAAAGAAAAATTAATACAATGAATTGCGGTTGAAATGTGTAAATTGGGAGCTTAATTATTTTTTGTGTCAATTTGTCTTAATAAATATATATATATATATATATATAAATATATTGTATATATTAACAATAAATATACATAAATATATAAATTTCTTTTGTAAATGATCAACAATTACATCTTTCTTGAGTGTTTATTTGTTTCTGCAAAGTAAATTTTTTGCATAGAAACTCAAACCAACTTTTGACTGATTATTGCAATTCAGTCATTCTGAATATCCAAGGCGTTTATTAGTCAAAATGTGCTTAAAATTGTCTTAACGTATTTTCCAAGTTTCGATGATTTCTTCCTGGGCACCCTGTATTCATGTAGTACAAATATTCATCTTACATTTTCGTCGCTCCCACATTTGTAAGCACATATAATTATATATTTAGTACACCAGTCAGCACAAAAGAAAGAAATGACCTTGTTAGAACTGAATGCATTCAGTAGAAACATCTCGTTATCTGTACGTTGCTGGAATACCACTTTCCGTGAAGGAAAGTGTCCGAGAATATCTGAGGTTAAATATGAAAGAGGATCCTTTGTGGTCTCCTCACATTACGAAACATTCTTCACGTGGTAAAACGTATTCGTCCTTTCTTCAATGGAGCCCTTCTGCTACAAATACGCCCACACGAGACTGAGCGTACTCTTCCATTCGAGAGAGGGGAAAGTCGCCGCCGAGCGGAATCGAGCCGCCGCACCGAGTGCGTAGGGCGAGCATCCCGGAGCCCTCTCTTTCTTACGAGACGCGCTAGCAAGGAAGTTGCGTCACAGAGACGGCTGCGTCCCCGACACGGGGGTGGGGGCGGCGACGTAGGAGGGGGCAGTCGGAATGGCGTTCGGGGAGTGCAGGCAGCGAGAGGGAACGCCGTGGAGTGAGTGACGTTGATGGCGGTGGCGGCAGCAGAAACCAACAGTGATGATGGTGGGAACAGTGATGTTGGGAATAGCGAAGGTGTTGGTGGTGGCGGCGGCGGTGACGGTAGTGATGGTGGTGGTAGTGATGGTGGTGGTAGTGATGGTGGTGGTAGTGATGGTGGTGGTAGTGATGGTGGTGGTAGTGATGGTGGTGGTAGTGATGGTGGTGGTAGTGATGGTGGTGGTAGTGATGGTGGTGGTGGTGATGGTGGTGGTGGTGATGGTGGTGGTGGTGATGGTGATGGTGGTGGTAGTGATGGTGGTGGTAGTGATGGTGGTGGTGGTGATGGTGGTGGTGGTGGTGGTGATGGTGGTGGTGGTGATGGTGGTGGTGATGGTGGTGGTGATGTGGTGTTGGTGGCGGCGTTCGCGGTGGTGGTGGTGGTGGTGGCGTTCGCGGTGGTGGTGGTGGTGGTGGTGGTGGCGTTCGCGGTGGTGGTGGTGGTGGTGGCGTTCGCGGTGGTAGTGGTGGTGGTGGTAGGGGTGGCGGCGGCAGCGACGGCGACAGGGGGCGACTGCCTTCCCCTCCGCCCTCGTCAGCGCCTACGCATCGTGGGACCGCTCTAATCGAACGCGAGCGCCGCGACGAGCCCCAGCCGCGGGACTGCGCTCGCAGGCACAATAGGCTCAGCGACCCCGCGTTCACGCCGACGAGTGCACACCATGAGCAAATGCTTCGCCAAGCTCGCTGCGGACTGGTGCTTCGCTCGCCCTACTCTCGGCGATGAGTGAACCCCTACCTAAATACACCATTTCAAATCCACTGTACATATAAAATCGATTTTAGAACTAATAACAATAGCAATACTGGTGACTTCTAGCAACAAAAATGCTGCTAAACAAAACGCCCTTTCCTAAAATAGCACGAGCATTGTGTAAGAACAAAGAAAATGTTCTGGTATAATACTACAATACATCACGTTTTAATATTATATATATATAAAATAACATATACATAACTATTCCATAACGAGAGTGAATAGCAAATGATGTTTAATGGCGGATGAACTCTTCTTTAAAGCCGTCCTGTCACATGATTTCAGCTGTATCGTTAGTAGCGACACACAGTTTGAAAATTCAGTCAGTAGACTCATGATAAGAGGTGGAAAATCACAATAAAATATTAGAATTTTTCAACTGATTTTTTTCTTCTATAGATTCTGAAAATTAACGAAACCATTGACACCTCTCACACAGCCGATGGCTGCATCGTTTTCAGTTTTCGTTCAATTTCTGAGCACAATGGAAATTAGCAATATTGATAATAAACAATTAATGAGGCGAGATTCGGGCTATCACGCTTGCTCTGCCGCGTATTCACTTAACTCAAAGCGCCATAATTATAATTGAGTATCACGACAAAATTGTTGGTGTGTCCATGTCAGAAAATATTTGAAGGGATTTTAAGGATTTATTTACATCTTGACTGAACGAACCACAACATGAACGTTGTTCCTCTCCGCTCCAGCTGTTCAATAATTTATTGTACGTGTACTCTACACGATTTCCTACAATGTTCACGAATTCAAGAGATTATTTTTAATTTAATTAAGTCATTTCCATGGAGAAATACCAATAAATGTATTAACTCAATTGTTTAAAATATATACAAAAGCATTCCTTTGAAAGTGACAAACAACCGAAACAGCAGTACCAGAAATCACCATTGGTCCAAGTTTCCAGATTTCTGGTTGACGCATGTGTCAAAACCATTCTTTTGATTTTGCCGAATTTTGATAGAAGTAAATGAAATTAAATCATCAAAGTCATTAGTCAAAGATGACCTGTTGAAGATGCATCTTGTTACAGAGTTCTCAAACCATGTACTTATCTTTAAATGATTGAAATGATTTTTCGTTGCATAAAAAATAATGTATTACGTACGTGTACATTCTTAACTAATAGGAAATGCGCATTATTCACATTGCTATATTGTACATTTTTAAACTTTATTTTGCATTAATTTGAATACCTATTTCAAAGCATTAAAATTAATATTGAAAGGAAGGAATTCCAACATAACCTGTGTGCATTTTGTAATTTACTCGCTATAGTAAGTAGAAATAGCTACCCTCTGTAGCGCCAAAAATTTGATCGTTTGATTTGGGAAATGAGCGCATCGTATATTACGTTGTCTCAAGAGAAAACAAAGGTTGTCCTGAAACTATCGACGCCATTGAAGCAAAAGCGGCTGAGAAATGAAAACGAAGGGATCGTAAGACTAATTAACTAATTAACATTCTTGATTTAGTACCTGAAAAGGAATATATGAAACTGTAATTGGACATATTATTCTGTTCGTAACTCACGAGGAGTTTGATTTCCACACGTCTCGTCCAACAAGCATCCTGATGCACTATTACAAATGAACTCAATTTGATTTATTTAGACAAGACCAGTAAAAACTGTACGTGACGAATGTGGGAGAAGATCTGAGCACGTTTTCTTGAGTTTCAGAATCCCATTCAAACATTTTAACTATAAATAATTGAAAGATGAACACGTGTTAAAAAATAAAATAATAACATTTTAAAAAAGCGCGAGATTAGCAGCATTTGTAGAAATGGACATTTTTGTTCCCGAGTTCTAGAAAACGTATTTGCATCGGAAAACGAACTCCAGATATTATTTTGTTGGGAATGCTAAAAAAAATCGTAAGTCACTTCCAGTTCTGCTCCTGAGAGCCGAATATGATCTACTGTTCAGAAACGCGATGAGCCAATGACAGGAGTCGTGGTTCCCGAACATTCGCTGACATTGATCTAAAATCTCGCGACTCTTAGTAATTATCGAAGAATCAAGAATTTTGTAGAAGACATTTCTATTTTTCATATTGAGCACTGAAGTAGAGATTTTTTTTTATTATTACGTTTGAGACAAAACTAAGCATAATACCACATACTACAAACTGTGTACACTAGGAAGCATTAATCAAACGAGCCGTCAACAACGTCAACAAGGCCGTCCGTGTCCATTGAATCAGGAACTAGAGCAGAGCAAGAACAGCCAACACGGGGATATCGGTTTGGCCTGCATTTTCACCCTCGATCGTGCCGTTCATTTCCCCTCACGAGAATGGAAGTGTTTACCTTCTTTATAACGTGCTTACGCAGGCGAATCCATAAAAGCGTCTCCGGAGAAAATATCGCCCGAGCTTGTACATCCCAGGGATGGACAACAAATGCAGAATCTCAAGACATGTAACAACACACAAGGAGAATGACCCACATGTACCATCGTTTCCAGTCATACAATAATAATAAAAAGTAGACGGAAAGAAATTTTACTTCGGTGGGCAACTCACCGTCAGTCTTAACCACAGTCCGTCAGTGGTTACTTTAACTGTTACGACCTCGTCTTCAGTCTCTGCGCTTGAAATAATATTCGCTAGTCAGCACGCCCCGATTGCCGTCACCGCCCTATTGTTATCGTTTCTCCTCACGCACGCCACCGCTCGTCTATTCGACGTAAGCATAGGTGGCGACGGTCGTGGCAGCGAGGACAACGAAGACTACGGCTATAGCAGCTGCGGCGGAAGCAACGTCGAGGGTCGCGAGTCCATTGCCTCCGCCGCCAGAGCTGCACACAAGCGCCCGCAGGTTGGCACCACTGTCGCGCTGGCGGCTCGATCTAAGTACGAACGGCCACCCCCCTGCACGCACCGTCCCCTCTCCCAGCTCCGCCGCCCGCGTCCGCAACGAAACTACGGTCGCCACCGATGCAGCCGCACGGTCACCTCGTTCCGGGCATTCTTTTGCCGGATTAAAATCGATGGACGGGAATACACAGCAGCTACGTCTAGATAATGGATGAACCACCACTAATGGTCTTCCTTATAAGGGAGATCAACTTAATCGGTAATGTATAGGATAGCGTCAAGATAAAGGAAATGAAAACATGGAATAAGTAAACGAAACTGGATTCTATGGCAGACTCTGAAAGCTATTCCAAAACATATATTCGCGCTAAAAACAATTTCGGAGATACTGAAAATATTTTCTCATCGGTCCACAGAAATCTATTTTGAAATTATGCGGTTACACAATTATATTAAAACAAACGTTTCCGTGTCGATACAGTTAGATCCCTTCCCGTCTGAATGCTCGATACATTGACATAACATTAAATTCACACATTAATGTGCGTGTTTAAACCAGCGGCCATGCCCAATTAATTAGTTAATTAATTTTCATAAGGATGGAGTATATTTAGTCACGATTTTTCAAATGACCTTCATAGGGTACGTTTTCAATCATGCGGGAATTGCGAGTGTGGGGGCATAACTCACCTTTGTGGAATTATTTTATCCAACTCGTACTGAAATTCCAAGCGCGGACTTTCCCCGCGCGAGGTGCTCGCGTCGGTTCGCAGCGGCAGCGCCTGCCGCAAGCCATTGCTAGGGGAGAGGGCGTGGAGAGAGAGGGGGGAGGGGGGCGAGGGCAGGGGACGGAAGGGAAGGGGCGCTCGTCGCGGCGCCACCCCCGCAGCTCCCCCTGGCTAGCAATGCGTCGCGTCCCTTCCCCCATGTGCGCCCCCTTCTCGCCCCAACTCATTGCCAGGAGCGGCTCGCAGCCCGCTGCCGCCCCGCCGCTTGCCGGTTCGCCCTCAGCGCCCGCCCGCCCCCGCAACTCCGAATCGTCGCTCCGCTTTGCTCTCACGAATGGCTGCCGGCCGGCCGCACATCCGTCCGTCCACTCGCACGGCCCACAGGCGCGCCACGGCTCTGCAGCCGAGTCCCACAACCTGCCACTGCTTTCGCTCGCCAGGTTCCTTCGTACGCTGACCTTGGAATCAAAAGTACATACGACTCTGCAAAACGAAGACAGCTTCCCGTAAAAACAGCACGCACGCTAAAGACAAACGTCGCGTCGAAAATATGGTAAGGACGAGAACTGCATCGACGCAAAAGACCGATTGCCAAAGAGGGCTCCTCCCAAGGCAAACAGCAAGCGCCAGAGTGACAGTGAGGGCATGTACGGGAGCAACAGAGAGCAAAAGCTACGACGTAAGGGAGTGCGACAGAGAGGGCACAAGCGACGGCTTGCGCGAGAGCGACAGAGAGGGCACAAGCGACGGCTTGCGCGAGAGCGACAGAGAGGGCACAAGCGACGGCTTGCGCGAGAGCGACAGAGAGGGCACAAGCGACGGCTTGCGCGAGAGCGACAGAGAGGGCACAAGCGACGGCTTGCGCGAGAGCGACAGAGAGGGCACAAGCGACGGCTTGCGCGAGAGCGACAGAGGGCACAAGCGACGGCTTGCGCGAGAGCGACAGAGGGCACAAGCGACGACTTGCCCGAGCACAGTAACAGTGCGAGAGCAGGGAAGGCACAAGCGTGGAACTCCGCGAGAGCAACGGAGTTTGCAAAGAGAAAACACAGAGAGGAAACAAGCGGGAAACTGCGCGAGAAAGGCATGTGTGAGTGTGACAGAGAGCACAAGCAAGGACATGGGCGACAAAGATGACACGGGATACAACATGATAAAGAGTGGCAGAGAGACGGGGAAGAGAGGGAACACGTAAGTATATTACGAAGGGAAACGAAGACCAAACTTGGAGACAGATTTAAAGACAATATCGCAGTCGCCTCCAGTATTGTCTTTAAATCTGGCTCCAAGTTTGGTCTTCTATCGTGATACTTACGTGTTCCCTCTCTTCAAATTTCAAAACTTGTGCCGTTATTATAGAAACAAAGCAGCACAAGCTGCAACCACTTCAACACCACCCATTTGACTTTTAGCTTGGTTTTGTAAGCAAAAACAAAAAACCAGTTTTCCCGACAATAGTTTAAGAAATGAGCACCCAGCAAGTAAACTAGAAATTACGCATCCATCATAACCAATGTCTACATAAGTTAGTACTACTTCAGACTGCCTCCAAGCACAGAATCACAATTAGAAATACAACGCTAACACTCGTTTCCCGGAAGCGAGACCTACGAAAAATCATGCGAGCTTCAAGTGGTAGAAAAAACAGCGCGTTGTCCCGCAATGGTAGAATTTGCGCCTGAGATATGGCATACTACGATTATTTTGGAGCTCATTATTAAGCACCCAGACTTTTGGATTAAAAAAAATAATTGTACGTAAAATAAGCAAATCCCACCCACGTGGTTCTTGTAAGCTTTTCTTTATATCAGGGATTCCATGATTGTCTATTTACACATTTTTGTCAGAACTAACTTCCTTAGGGGGGCGAGAATTGAATTGAATTGGAGTTTGCCTTATTTTACGTGGCGAGACTCGGGCCATCAGGCCCGCTCTTCCGCCTGACCACGCAAATTTCGCTACGATCCCTTCATCAACTAGCAGAGATATTTCTTGGGCGAGAAGGAGGTATTTCTTGGGCGAGAAGCAGGCGACTTGAATTTAGCTCAGAGGCGTCATTTAGGCTTGAGGATCTTTTACATGCAAGTAAATCTACTAACATGGGACAGCCGGCTTTACTTCCCCTCCGAAGGCGTACGAAGGATTTTTTCGCCTTTAAAAATCCCGCGAACTTTGGTACAACAGTCCGGTACGCTAACCATTACACCATCGCCGCCGCGAGAACATGTTATATTTTCATGTAATACATAAAACAAATGTCATAGGAATTACATTCTGTTGTCAGTATCAAGAGCGCTCTATAAAAGTTCACATATGAAATGTGTATAATACATTTGCAATCTGTTGCCATGACATTACAAAAAGAAAATCGATCTGTTTTGCACCATCAAAACTATATTTATTTTAATGATGATCTATAATGCATTAACATTTGCACTATATAAGAAAGGCCCTGTTTTGCTTTGGACATAAATGTATGTGTGGCCGTGCGTGCAAATTGTTCGTGTTAATGCAAAAAAATACGCCTATTTAAGAGTAATATTCAAACCCCTGGAAAAGTTAGCCGCTTCACAGTGAAATTATGTGGTCATGAGATGGCGAATTCCCTTCTCACTCGCGAACGGGACCGAGACATCATACCTTCCCCCTTAAAACCGGCTATTTCGGTGGGGAAGAGGCGAACATCCCACAGAGGATTGAATATGGCTGATTATAGTGACTATTCCACTCGTGAAATTAAAACCAATAGTGTTTAACTATGCATATAAAATGCCCCAATCTGGGCGGTGTATCTCAAAACGTTTATCGCTTTTACTTTCCGATTTTCTCACCGCTTTCACCTACTGGTCAATCATGAACTATGACTCGTCTTAGGAGGCATTATACGCAAATTGCTATGTCGATGTCCAATGAACAGCGTATGTACTATAACATAACCTCTGATTTTAATACACGCTTTCAATTATTTTCAATGTTTGGCAATGTTTTGGAACACTGTTGGACATAATTTTACTCGTGGAATTGTCCTATTAAATACCTCTCGTGCTGTGGAAAGTCTCAGATAAATCTCCTTCTCGCTTCGCGAATCGGGAATTTATAGACAATTTCCAAAGCATTGGTATTACCTATATTGATGATGGTGATGATCATAATAATAATAATGCGAGTGGAAATTGTTTAATCCGTGTTGGGAAGAGGTCGAATTTTTAAATGTAAATTACGTGTTTGAGTTTTCGAAGTATTTTTAGTTTAACGTTTATTCTTCCTAACATTTTAACTTAGTTTTCGCACCACGACTCAATCCCCCTTTTGGGCTTTGGGCATACATAAATCTAGAGTAATCTGCAGTTAAGTTGTCCTTCGTCTTGTAACGTCACCGTCAGTCCAAGTCTGTTTATGCGCCGTTAGTAACCAGGGTTCCCAAACGGTTACCCGTCCAGGAATTCGCGGTGTCTCGAGTTGCTCCCGTGACCGAGGAGCGTAGTTGAGCTATTAGCTCTAACTAGGACAGAATGGATATGGACTAATATTTGGTCTTCACCGAATTTTCGCTGTCTAGAGTTGTCACAACAGTCCAATTAGTCCTTTGTACTCTGCGAAGCCGTCCGACGCGTGGGGTCGCAGGTCTCCCTTCCTACAACGGGGGCTGCCGACGCTCGCGCTTGCGTTCTCACTTTCCCCCAAAAATTAAGCAAATCCCTTTCCTAGGACCGTTCGCAAATACCAGGCTGCGGAGCCGGCACTACTAACTTCACTCCCTTACTAAAATATGACTTATTTAGTATATAATATAAAAGTACGAAAAATAAATTATAAATTATAATTTGTATAATATGCATAATGTAAATAAATATTTCAAACCTTAATGTGAATTTTAGTTGTAAATAGCACATTTTCACAATGACAAAAATCTACAATGCTTTTGACGACATACGTCGTCATCTGTGACACACAATGCATGTAAACGTCTGTAGATTCACAAGCGACAGGTGAACGGTCACTTTGATGTGACAAAATCAATATGCTTAGATCTTCGGCTTCAGATAAGGCGCAATGAACAAAACATGTGGATTTTACGTCTCAATAAGATAAAATCACTAGCTTTAAATATACTCCTCGTTAACAGTTCACATATTTTTATAAACAAATTATAAATTTTCAAAATTTATTAAACATCTGAATGTAAAGTTGATTAATATTCAGATGTTTAATATTTATTAAACATCTAAATTTTGTCCGATTATAAAGTTCCTAAATGGGTGAAGAAAAATTTTGATCCTGAAATGCATTCAGAAGATGCTTTTGTGATACAATATTCCATAATAATGTGCACAGTTATTCGAAGAAGTACGTCGACCTCAACTTACTATGCACTAGTAAAGTTTGTTACCCTGAGATTTCAGAATGTGTCAAATTCCGTCCGAGGTTGACACGAAAGGGACATATGAAATTTCAGCCAGGCTAAACTTATCATCAAGGACATTCAGGCAAACGATAAAAGTAATCTTGTTCCTGGTCTCTTTTAATGCTTTTGACACGGAATGTTGGCTGGTATGCACTGCGTTCTAAATATATGAAAGACACAGAATGAATGCCCAGACACAGGTGTATATAATTTTTACATAACCATGGAAATCCTTGATGAATCTTTAGAATAACACAACATTAAATTACCAGCTTCCTTTTCAAAGCATAGCGCTACTTAAGCAGCTTTTTCTAGTAAATGACTAGGATCAATATACAGCTAATACTTATGGAAAGAGATGTGAAAGATGTGAAAGAAGACTGGAAAAGGCTAGGTGGAGACTCGCGTAAAAGCAATACATTTCTTAGCCGTCAGGCAGTTCGCCAAGATCAAGCATATTAAAAGTATATCACCTCTAACTTCACTTTATTGTCAACTGAACAATCTTCTTCACTTTATGGCAAGGCAGGACCTAACTTGGTTGTGTTTACCTTATCAATACAATATTCGAAATGTTATTGAATAAAAGCTGCAAAAATGCTCTAAGAACTAGCCATCTAGTCTCCACAACGTAATTTCGAGAACTGAAATGCATTCATATACTAAATAAAACGGTAACACTGTTTTCCACAAAAATTAGCAAAATGTTTCCACAGAGACCAAAACACCTATGTAAAATAACTATATTACAAGAATACGTAAAGCGGAAATAAACTTTCATTCACGGAAACCTAATGCATGCAACTATAACTTGACACACGATCCATGAGCACACACAAGCTGATGATTTGGGGACAGCAGGACAGATATTTCCACCATTAACTAGGGTTGCAATCAGGATCATTTAAGCAATGAGGCTGAAACCAATAATACGTGGGATAATGACATTTCAATTATTACTATCCTTTAGAATATGACATAGACGAAGGTGTTAAATAACACAGATTGTTAGAAGCATTTGCTTTTACCAGTCGTAAGTAAGATGCGCCTGTGACTTTTAATACATTTTTATCTTCGCACGCTATTTGAACTTTACGATTCATTGTCTGCCATATCGGAAACGCCCCTGGGTTTACGGCCACACTTTAAACTCCTACGTGCCAGCTCGCACTTCGGCGAGTATAGGAATGAAGCAGGACTTGAATTACGAATACATCGATTTACACCAAAGCCATATCAAAAAATACAGGAGATAACATTGCTAGTATTTATCAATTTGTAGTATTTCTATATTGAAATCGATGCAACCCAGAAATCACCTAATGTAAAAAAAATTCAAATTAACACGACACGGTTCTGATATCCTCTACATTACATATTATATCAGCATTCGGATTTGGTACTCCCTTTTCTAGCATTTGTGTTCAATTTTTTAATTTGTTTTTAGCCAACTGCATATCCCATTAAGGGCATGAGCCTCCTGCTTGAGCAGGAAATTATTAATACTACTTTAATGAAATGATAGGAGGATGATGAAGGGTAAGAGGGTGATCACAAATTCATCCATGCCCGAGGCAGGATTCGAACTAGCGATCAGAGATCGCCACAACACTACTGCCTTAGCGATCTCGGTTACCCGGATTGGCCTGCGATCAATTGCATATGAATAAACACGAAATGCCTGCTCCATCTGGCTAACATTTCTCCTTCCTTTCTTTCTTCGTAAACAATATCTTAAGTCCATTTTCGTATTTCCAAACACTGATCTTATCTTATTCTCAAAGTAATGTAGTTACTATATACAATCTTCCAAGAATCTGCAAGCCGAATGTCAGAAATGAAGCCCGGTCATACAGGATTCGGAAAGCTTCCCTGAGACGTGAGTCTACAATCTATTGAAGTCTGTTACGCCCACAAGTTACGGTAAGAGGGCCAGAACACGAGTTTGCACACGCCGTTTTTATTTTTTATTATTTTTTTTTTCCTTCATGTATTCGTTGACAGTGATACGCATACAGCAATATTGAGCACTCTTAAAAAGTTTAACGAGCTATTGAAGTATTAATCGTTAAAAAGAGAATAACCGTTTTAATGATCGACGATCTTCATAATTGCAATAAAATCACAATAAATAACCGTAAGAAGACATTTAAGAACAAACTAACGTTTTACTTACACAACGAAATCAATAGTATTTTAAGAGTGAGCACGAAAAAAAGCGCGTGAAATATAAATGGCATGTTAATGAAGAATCCAAATGAATATCAATTGTTTGCAACAATGCCTCACAAGATATTTATTTACAAAAAACAGTTGCAACTTACGTGACGCGTGGGAGAGGACAATCTGAACATTCGATTCTGATATACAGGAAAGGAACAGATGGTTGTAACGTACTTTGCGTTTTTTGCGAATCAACACGTTTTATCGTATGCTTCCCCCATTATTAATCTAAAAGATCATTTTTGCTGACATTTGTCAACATTTAGAGAGCGAAATGAGCCTATCATCGGGTATCAGAAAACTAAAATATTCGCATTAAAATATGTCACTTAGTTTCTTTGGCATGTTGCACTTCACCCTCCGCTTTGCGCACATCCATCTCATTATCACATTGCCATTTACAATCGACAATTCATGTTTTCCCAACATCAAGATATTTCTTTTCCGTGGCTGAGAGGTTTAGAAGAAAAAGAACAGTTGTATGAAAGCGATTACTATGTTTATTAATGATTTAATTAGTAATATTAAATACGATGGCCCCTGAAAAGATTTATTTTTTATCTGCTAACAGTGACCTAGAAAACATCCAGTTAATAACCGTTTGATTGTTTTTTATCTTGAGTCGTAGCCATTATGCCACGAAATCTACTTGCCAATGCTGATGCAGCGCATCTGGAGGTTAGTAGGGAACTAGCTGCGCACCAAGTGATGTGTAGACATCCGTGGCGTTTACGCAGCGGAAAGCAAGCACGTCAGCGGTCATTGTGGGACGACCGGCATGTTTGGAAGGTCAATACGATTTGGCGGGCGTTTCTAGCAGCGTCAATGGGAGACGACGCAACCTCGTAGAAAAGCTAAAAATAGGAAGACAGAAAATCCCGGCCAATTGCAGATTCGAAGAGGTTTCGATTTCCAGATCGAAAAGAGAGACCACGAGATTCCAAGAGACCATTCAGTAAAAGGAAGTAAAATAGATTGGAATCTACGACATTGAATAACCCAATAGTTACACAAAAGTTTGCTTTAGCACGATTATTTCGCAGGAAACGAAAAATCATTCAACATCATGAGTCATTCAAAGATTCAGATTGTGTTGAATAGAAAGAACGTTACACATCTCTAACATAGCCACAAACGCATGTATGAACAGTATGTATACATTATGATGTAATGTGTATAAACATACAACACGGGATTTCAGCAAACTATAATTTCATGCCCCCCCCTCCATTTTTACTAGCGAGGCTATAACAGAACACTTTCTCGCATTATTTGTAACTTATGCAATTTTCGAAAATTCAGAAGTTTCAATGATCTGAATAAGAAATTGCACTATTTTTAAGCGTCCTCACTATCAGAGAAAAACAAATGAACGAACAAAGTTGGAGCAGTTTTTGAGAATTTTTCTTTTATAAATTGCCTTTATCTCACGCAAAGATTATGCGAAAAATACTCTTAAAACACATGGTACATGATCATTAATTAAAAATCTAATTTTTAAACACATTTTATCAAAAGCAATATTTCTATCATCAACTTTGTACTTTCGTAAGATTTGCAATTTTCAAAAATAGAGAGCTCGCTCAAATTGGAACCTGTGAGTTTTTAAGTAATGTATTACTTGCAAATTATTGTTGCAATTGTAGGAAGACAACGAAAATATTTTGGACTTTCGCAATTTTCAAACACAGATAGCCGGACTTACGTTTTACCACGCAAAACGTGTTAGAGGAGGTATAGGAACAAGATTTTCCCCACTTTTTCGACATCAGGCCCCTACAACGCGAGTTATTCTGTTGAAAAATCGCTGGGTTTTGGCGCAGGATTACAATACATTCTCTGTACTACGTACTACGTGGTAGTAGTACGAAAGAAAGTAAAGATGTATAGAATAATGAATTTAATCTTTCAAAATGCCCATATCTCCTGAGATTTATGCATTCGAGCAGAGAGCACATTCCAAAAAGCTTCACTCAATCTCAAAACAGTCGCGCAGGTCCCAGAGGTGGAGCGCTCTGCCCTGCCCCGGGCCGGGCCGGGCCGGGCCGCGTGGGCGCAGAGACGGTGGTCCCGGCCAAACAAAGCGACGCCATCGCGGCCGCACCGCTACTCCCGTGGCCGCGACGCCGGGGCCAGGGGCCGCGGCCGGGGCCCGCGCGACGCTGTGGCCGTCTCGTGTGAACTGTTCCCTGGCAAGCGGCCCGGCACAACATGAACAGGAAGCAGGAACCATGCCGCTCGGAACCGGCTGTGCGAAAGTCGCTCTAGGGCTTTACCGTGCTCATAGGCTCTAGGCAATCTAACAGTGGCTCTTCGGCCGCTTGAGGATTATTTGGACTGACGAACCAAGGACCTCAGGACTTCATTACCAGGAAGACGGTTTGTGAAGATGCATGAGATACTATCGCTCAGAAACGCCATAGGCCAAAGACCTATGTATCTTAGTAACCTATTGTATCTCCGTAAGGCTGAGGAGACCATGGGTGGTTGATGGCTGTTGCCAAGAGAGCCCGAACGGCTGGGATAAAATGGCAGCCGCCACACCAGGCTCTGCAAACCTTAGGCTGCGGTCCTTCCTGCTGCGAATTGCCACAGCCGCCTCCGCCTCCGCAACAGCCACCCTCGCACTCTCGTCTCGCAGCCACTCACCCTCCGCAGCGAATCAACCGATCCATACCCGGCCCTCCGAGAGGGAGGCGGAAGGCCAACAGGGTTTGCGCTGTGCAGGCGCTAGATGCTGTGCCGCGGTGGTCCTGCCGGGCCCACTTTCGGAGGCGGGGACGGGGTCGCCGGCAGAGGCGAGCGCCCAGCGGCGGGTAGTGGGCGGGGACGGTGCGGTAGGGGGAGGGGGAGGAGCGGTGGCGGCAGCTGCGCGGCGGGAAAAGGGGAGAGGGGGAGGTGGGCGGGTGCGGGCGCTGGAAAGGGCGGCGAGCGGCACCCGTTCTCCTGTACTCAGGGCGCATGCGTGACGGGCTCCGCAGCCCGCCACCGGCCCCGCGGCAGCCACCGATACCACCGCCGCCGCCGCCGCCGCCGCCGCCACCGCCACAGCATACCGCGCGTTCGTTCACACGCCCGGAGTACCCTCCCGCTTCCCGCCTCACCCTGCGCTTCCGAAGAGAGACCCTTTGCGGCCAGAGGGCACCCAGAACGGGTGCCCTGCCGCGGATCCCACCGCCGGAAGCGGCGTCGAATCCTTCCCCGCAGGCGCAACTGCGGACGCACGGACTGGCTGGCATATGCTGTCCAGGTTTCAAAGCGGCAGCCGCAACCGACAAGCTCACGCAGAAGCCTCTCCCACGTCGTTCATGAACCGAGCACGCGCGTCCCGAAGGTCACGCTACCAGAAAAAAAGAAAAAAGCGCACCAGATCGGCTAACCCGGACCTCCAAGACCTCTCTCTGTACATACAGCGGCGCTAGTTAAGTTTGGCGTGTATATAATAACAAACGTAACTACTAAAAAATAGAACTATTTTACTGCGTTCCAGCATGGGCCATTTGCGTTCATGTATGCTCGCAAGCTGCCGTAACGAGCACGGTGACTTGATCCAGGAGAATTTCTAGACATGAATGTGAAGAGCTGACGACAGCACAGTGAATGCGACAGCAGCGGTGGTTGTTGCCTTACGAGGCAGTCTTTCCAGCTCGCACCCGCAAAGACGAAACTACCACAACCCTAGCCGCTGCCTTCCGGGGAGAAAATCGTGCGAGCGCGGTGATACTAGTGAAAAATCCAATATTGCCTACCACGATTATGGAGTTGTTCACATTAATCCCTTTATCATTGAATGGCTAATTTGCCGAGAATTCTGCTTACACTGAAAATAGCGTTCGGCATCAGCGGAGCGGGGTGCTTTACAGGGATCAAAAGGATCAGCTTTTCCAGAACCCACAAACCACAGACCAGGCACATTTGGTACCTAGTTGTGTCCCAACGTGGTAAGGAGAACCGAAATACATTTTGTCTTTTTGACATATGTCAAATTCGGTCTTTCCGACGATACTACTCACCAGAGGGTCTACATGAAAGCGAAACAGTCTACATGCAGGATACATTAAATCGGGCTACGCGGCCGAGCGCACTAGAGGGACAGAAAGGAAATGGAAGCAGAAAAGGGCGACCGGGAGGACGGCCTGGCCGGGGTCAGGGAGGCTCGACAGAGGGTGACTATGGCGGCGCGAAGGGGAGGGGGAGGGGGAAGAGACCGACCAGCAAGGGGCGGCGAAGGCGAGAGGGGAGGGCGCCGACTCGGCGGCGCGCCGCGCTGAGGGAGACGAAACAGGGGAGCGGCGAGAGCGGGGGAGGCGCGGAGGGATGATGGCAATAGGGAAGAAGAGGGCCGGCAGAAAGGGTGAATCGGGCGAAAGAGAGTGCGGAAAACATTTCGCAAGAGGCCTAGGGTCACAGTGTCCGCGCGGGCCGGGGAATGAGAGGGGGAAAGTGTGAAGGGGTGGGGGAGGCGGGGGCGGGAGGGGGCGGCCACCCGCGGCCGCGGCGGACCGCACGGGGAGATCGATGCCGGGACAGCGACGAGAGCCTCCGCCGAAATACAGCGCGCAATCGATACGCGGCACAGACGTCGGCGCGGCTCCACGCACCCCCACGGCCGCCGCGCTTTCTAATTATTATTTACTCCGGGGCGCGGCAGCGGGGGCGGGGCGGGCAGGGCGACGCGGGGCGACGCGAGTATGGCGCGGGCTGTGTGCGCTCGCAGCGCGGGGCGCAGCCGCCGCGGGCTGGCGGGACGCGTGCGCGCGCGCGTGCCACGGACCGGGGCTCCCTTCTCAGCCACGGAGCGAAACTGGATACAACACAATGCTAAGAGCACAATACATCTCACCACCACGCCGTAAAGTACCCCTATAAGGGCTAGACCGGGATCTGCAATCTGCGTGCCGGAATAATCCAGTCATGGTCGTAAGTTCCTTATGAACGTTGGTATACGTTTATCCAGTTCTGAATGAAAGAACAAAAATCGAAATTTCGCTGATTCGAAAGTGGTCTTCAGAAGCCACTAGTGTGTTTTGTAACAATACACCATGAGCAGCAAAGTGATACGATACTGTGATCAAAATGTGTCACATCTGTAGAAAACTTCGCAGCTTCCCAAACATTCATACGCCTAATAGGGTAATGCAACGTTTTGTAAACATTAACATGGTTTATCAAAGATAAGTTATAAAAACCATCCACAACTAATAGCAATTTCGTATTTTGTATAGCAATTTCTTAAGAACGTTCAATCCTGCACGCATAGGCGTGCGCACGTAAAGTGCCGGGGACACTTGAACCACTGAAAAATGTGAAGGGGGCTAATAGCATTATGTAATAAATCATTTCATTTCCGTAGATATATTAAATCCATGAACAAATTACGTATATAATCTACAGAGACTTTTTTGAATTCAGTAGTAAGTTGAATAGTAATGATGCCAAACGAAGGATACTATAGTTTATCAATAAGATGTTTCTGTCTCTACGTGTTCGAGTATTATTGCGTTGTTTTTGTCCCAACATGTTCGAGTATTATTGCCTTTTTGTCTACAGGTAAAGTATATGAAAAAAGCTTGCGTTTTAATTAAAGTTAACACGCGTGGTGTTGTAATTAACTCATTACTTCACTATATTTCAATCATTTACACTAATTTTTACATCTATCACTTTTTGTAGTTCATTAACTTTAACAAATTATATTAAAGATATTTAAAAAAGGAATGAAAAGCAAAACGTTCTTAAATTTTTCAAAACTTTAGAGAAAATCGGAAATTATACATTGTGCACCAAGAGTAACAGAGCAAAAGAAGCAAAAGCGAGAACAAACTTCCGAATCTATCCTCAAAGATGGCACCCACCTCTAACATCGTGTTATAAAAATTCAAAATCAGACGGGAATAGCTAAAAATGTTGCAAACATTTATGAAACTAGTTTGAAATAATGCGACCACATCAGTATCGTTCCTCTTACAATCGTCCAAAAATAACCTGAAAATGTCTCACAAGTACGTAATATGTAAATAAAATAAGTTCAATGAATAAGCAGGTCCAGAAATGTAGTTGGCCCCTCCCCTCATTTTAAGGTTCCGCAACGCCTAAGCATTCAGGCTTTCAGTTAGCTGAACAAAATATACGGGTTCCCATTAACCAGCAGGGACTCATCATACTATATAGAGACCAATATTTCGGCGTAACGGCATCCTCCAGAAGCCGAAACTACTTTAAACGGCGTGGTGTCTCCACGGCCGGCAGGTACATGAAAACCTGGTGGATGCAGCAAAGCATTCACGCAACCACGATTAACGCTCCCATAACACACGTGCAGGTTAAGCGACGAAGTGGTGGTGTGCGCCATTCCATTCCTGGATTAACGCACTCTCTCTCTCTCTCTCTCTCTCGGAAGCTACCAAATGGCGCTGAGGCTACGGGACCGCGAAAGCTTCGGCGCGGCCTCCGCCCACGCACGCGCCCGCCCACGCGCGCGCACACACACGCACACACACGCACACACACAGCATTCGCACGGGCGGCACCAACGCCACTGTCGTCAGCCCGGCAATCGGAACCCAGCGTCGGTGCTGCAGTGGGTTCGCCCCGTCAGCACTTTCTACCGAAACCTACCAAAGTTAACAATTTTCCTACACCTTCTGAACACTGTTCAGCATGTATACTTGTTTGGGGAATATTTTATCAGTCTCTCCCATCGTAGAATTATGTCTTGTCCCGTGTTCGTGACGTTAGCGAAAATGTTGACTTTCAACTTTCAAGACAAAAAGATTCAGTATACATTCTCATTTTAAGCATGATCCAGCGAAATACGTAATTTAAATTTTCGTTTGGCTGAAACAACTGTAAGATACCGCGCCACATGAAATTGTTTGTGAACGTAATCTTGCATTAATTGATTTCATCAAATGTATTGATTTCAGAAAAAAATATATTTAACTACACTATTCAGTATTATTATATTAGGGTTTTTTTTGTTAGTCAATATAATTTACGATGCAACTATTGGATTGTTCAAAATTCGAATAATTGTTGTATTTTTTTTACTTGAATTATTTTAAATGTATTATTTGTTATTGTACTATATTTAGTGGTGGATGCATGGATATTATTGCAAGTTCAACTTGCCACAGAACAGTCCACAAGCGAGAAATTAGCGAGATAATAGCAGTTACAATGAATACTAAGCGTAAATAGACCTCGACCTCGCCCTGTAGAATACGCCATTTTATTTATGCGATTGGTTTCTTGACTCGGCAGTCAGTCATATTGATGAAACGAATTGGAAACCACAATCACTGCGATAAGCACCAGGAAGACGTATGACTTCCGCAGCCGAGTCAACGGAATCTTAGCTGCCCGGTAGGTGCTGCTTCTTAAGCATAGCTGCCAACGTTTAGATCGTCGTACTGCTACCATCAGAATGTTAGTTTTATGCACAATTTCGCATTTAGCTCTGAAGACCGAAACGTTGACAACCGTGTCTAGGTCGCGATGACCCCAAACTGCAAAGATTTCAGCGACTGCAGTTGAACTTTAGGCCGGATTCATTCGCCATACCAAACTTCGATGTGCAATTCATTTAGCGAATCGCCAAAAGCGTATCCTATTGTTCCAAAGTTTACGAACTAAGCAATGTTACAATGGAAAAGGATTTTTGATTTCCGAAGGATCACTTTCTGATAGTACGTCCTAAAAACCGAATGATTAGCTATGGTAGTTCCATTTGTCTATTTTAAGAAGACGCGGGCTAAAAGGCAGCGTAACATATTACAGCGGAGACAGCAAACCGAGATTCATCATTTTGAATAGCAGTGCAAAGGGCAACTCAATGTATTCGTACGATAGCAATTATGAACAAATTATTAGCTTTATCAACTCTGTTGCGAATCTACATTTTATGTAGCAAGCTCTAAATGAAGCATAAAGAACTTAAGTCAGCAATATATTTACAAAACACTAGTTTCTGATTAGTCCATGAACCAATGTAAATTTCGGGATTTATTACGCCAAAAATGTTACGTGAACAATAATACATTTCAAATGTTCTGAGACAACTTCTCCCTAACGTAATAATGGAGTTACCACAAACCAGGTATCTGTATAAAGTGGTACAATTGTACGTAAGGGCAGTCAAGATTGTCAAATTTCCCTGGTGTTTACGATGCTCCAAACATTTTTTCCACGTTGCATTAGGTTATTATCACAAATATGATAGAAAAATCCCCGAAGGGACGAATTAGGCAGTATTAGGTCATTCACCATCGGATCACTGACCGCTACACGATTTTGGCTTTTCTCCAATACTCGATGTTACTTAAAGCAAATGTTGGGCACAACGTGCCATTTGAACTGTAGGAATGATGCAGAACATGAGTAAAATTATTTACGTAGTTCATCAAACGGAAAATTTAAAAAAACAAAAGTATTTTCCTGATTTCGTTATGTACGTTTTTTAAAGTTTTATGCTTTCTCAAAATTGAGATTATCGAATTTCTTGGACTCGATATGATTTTATCATTATCACGCACGAATTATCTTTTCCCCAAGCGTTACTTCGCACAAATATCGCTCAAGAAACTTACGTCAGTTTACTCACACGTAACGAAATTGTTATTTCAGAAATAAGATGCACTCCAAAGAGGAAATCCGTCATATGATATACACTATACAAGTTGTAAACCACAAATTACTGTAGAACCTTAGTTCATATCTTACGGTGAGTTTTGATATTGTATTGGACGATTTGAAAAAACAAAACCGACAGTGCGGTTTCTTACGACAGTACATTCGCGCCAGTGACTATCATGCTTGATATTAAATACATTCAAATAATTACTAATATATTTTAATAGGAACCTCCGTATTTCGAATATTTACAATAGAACTTACTCGATATACGGTTTAAAATCTATAACAGCGCGATAATGTAATAATAATAATAATAATAATAATAATAATAATAATAATAATAATAATAAACGTATTGCCACTACTCGGGTATGTACAAGTATCGTCGGCAACAGAGCTTTACACCTCATTGGAAACCGCATTGGAGTGCATCAAATAAATTTAAGCTTGGCCAAAAGCAGTTCGGTCGCGGTCAAAATCAAAACAGGCCAGACTCAATGCTAGCCCGGCGATGTGCCTTGGCAAGACGCCAGGCGGTCATTTCTGATCGGAGCGGCCTCCGCCACCCGCCCACGCGATCTGCGACGACAGCGGCGACGGCGGCAACGAGGACGGTCTCTCAGCTCTGCGACTCGGGCCGCCTGGCCCGACGGGATTGCACGTCGTCGTGGCGTAACACCGCGCATCAGTAAGGCACCGAGAGTAGGGTAGGGTGGAGGGGAGGGCAGGATAATACAATACAATACAGCACAGGATAGTAAAGGACAGTGGGCAGAGGACAGGGCAGAGAAGGGCAGGGCAGAGGGAACGGCATCACCGCCCGCAGGTGATGGTTGGACGCAGATGCCCTGCGAATGCAGCGACGTTTCATTGCCCAAGTGGAATATTCTGGAGCAACGGACATTAGAGAGACGGGGTGCATTTCGACTATCTGAGCTCAGCTTAGCCGCCTATTTCATTAGGATACTTCAAAAGGATTTGGATTAAGACTTCGGTTTAAGTTTTATTAATTGTTCTCGACTTAAGATTTCTTCAGATATCTTATTTTCATCAATTCATGCCAGCAAGGAACAGCAAAAGTAAACAAAAACTCTCTTCAGGTATATCTTGAATGATAGGAGATTTGCCCAACTCAACATTTTTCTTACTGCAGATGTTTTAGAGACCCAGTGTAACTCTTAAAAATAAAATATCAGATAAGTTAAGATGATTTAGTGAATTTTCCCAATACACAGTAAAAACAATAAAATTTCAATGCATTGCTTCCTTCTGACACGACAAATAATGCGGTTAATGGTGATTAACAAAATATGAAATTCCGAGAGGGAGGTTGTAGTAATGTATGGGGGAACTAGCGAACGCAGCTTCGTTTCATTATTTGTCAGAGACTACAAATATCCGTAATCACTCTCGGAAATCCCGTCATCCAACGCTTTCTCTCCCTCACCACCACACTAGCGCTCTGCAAGCCTACAGAAAACCCACAGCCCCAAAGTTTTTTAATAACGGTACCAACTTTGAGCTTCGTCGCTTCGGACGAGCGTACGATCACGCTAGATTATCCACGTTTGTAATGGAACGCTTTTGGGTGGATTTTCTGCAGCTGTCGTCATCGCCTACTCTTCTAGATAACACGAGTTTCCTCAAACAAGAGTCGCTTGGTTTCTATTCTTGATCCTTTCGAAACGTGCCGGCGAACGCAATATCTGGGAATGTACTCTTATCAAAACGCAAATGCACGTGCCCTTCCGAGGCAGGGCGTAGAGTAGCACTGAAGTAGCAGCAGGGCCTGCCAGGGGCTGCGAGGGCGTGCTGGGGCTCGGTTCGGCGGGCACGAGCCGCCCCCGCGCGCCACTTCCCCCTCCCCCGTCTTCCCCGCCCACAACAGCCTGTCCGTCTCTGTCTCGCAATTTACAGCGCACGAGAACCTTTGATCAATAAATAGCGCGCCATGGTCCTTCCTGCGGAACCAGCTCCGAAGGGATACGTGATGGCACATGAGTACTATTCGGTACTCATGCGAGGTACTTGGAACCGCAACAAATTACCACAGCACCATCATTGAAGAATTATAGTGAAGGTAAAGCGACCTCGCCGGCACTGTTGTTACCGTCTCGGAAGAAAATACTGCAACTTGCGTGGACTCTTGATACCATTGAAAAGCTTTGTATCGCATGACGAAAAGCACTAGGTTGCTGCCATTGCCACAGGAGCGTTAGCGGAAGCAATCTCAGGCCCCACACCTATCGTAGATGTCGTCGTCGTCGTCACCGCCACCGCCACCGATGTCGGCGGCGCTGCAGCCGCGCCGCGAAGTGCATCTGCAGCAATACCGGGTCCGGGATCGATCCCCGCACCCTGGGAAATTGGGCGCGGAGTCTTCTAGCAGGGAGGGACGAGGAGGGCAGTGGGGAGGGGAGGTGGGCGACGAACGGGGCCACGTCCGCGAGTACGTAACTGCGGCTCGGCGCCGAGTGGGCGAGCGACGGCGGGCAACGAGCGAGACTGGCGGCGGTGGCCGTGGCGGCCACAAGAAACAAAATCGCGGGACATGTCCAGAGCCTCCATGCCCAAACTGGGAGCGCCCGCCGATTTTCAGAAACGTTTCCGTGCTCGCCAGAACGAGACGACTGAAAGGGATTTTCGAAAGCGGTTTATTGTGAAAGCCACAATATTGTCGTTTCTCGAGCAAATAAAACAGGAGTCAGTACTCTTAAATTTCACCATAGTTAACATTATTATTGATATATTCTTAAATGTTCCCCCATTTGCGAAACTATTGCACGCGATATGCCAAATAAGACGAATTAACAGTGAATAACAGTTTAAAATTAAGATACTCGTCTTGGCACAAAAGATACGTAATGAAGGGAATCTAATTTACAAACTAATTTGAAAATCCGCAAAGTTAAACCCTACACTTGGTGAACTAAGTAGAAATTACCGTACTCCACAACCACAAAACAATGCACACACATCAAACGTATTGATTATTTCGTGTTTTTTCCGGTCGCATCAACTGCTATTGCCATTAGTTCCGTAAGCGTAGTGTATTTTGGCACAGAAGGAGTTGGAATTATTTCCCCGTTGGATGGTGAGATTCAGCGCGGACTTACACATCGGCTTGCGGTGTTTTCCCCATTCAGTTATTTCCCCTAGTGGGGAACCGCCTGAGCCGGGACAAGATCTAAGCTTCCCACGGGTCTCCCGATATGTGTGGTAGGACGTACATGTATGTGGGTGGGTCAAGGAACGGACACATTATGTGCGGTCGGTGGCCCGTTTGTTAGGGTACTGCTCCGGCATTCGCCTGGGGTTCATAAGAGAAACCTGGGAAAACTACCGATCAAAGCAGCCGGCCGCTAGAATTCTCCTCCAGACAGCGGCTGAATTTGACCCAGCTATGACCTTGTGTTGAAAATCCTGCCACCAGGGGACTAGGACAAGGACCTCCCAGTCACAGGTACTGCTGTGACATCAGTTAATGCCCTGAGGCACCTCAGCCGGTTAATCAAACGGACATACATGGCGTCAAATACTGTACTCTCGTATGTCCATTTGAAATGTATGCTTGAAAAGTGTTCAATAAGAATTCCCTAAACGGGCATAAGCTGTTAAAGAAAAATCACATGGATTTAAAATGAGCTTATTTGAAAAACGTTCTTGTTCTTAGTTACAGAAAATCTACGACGCTTAAATAACTGCATCGAGGATCAGGAAATTGAAGTTTTCCCTCATATGATCAATGTTGAATTTTATATAATGTAAATAAAATAAATACTGGCAATATACACAAGGAAACTGGTTATATATCTTTAAATAATATTCGAGTAACGTGCGTCCGTGCGTGCGCCCGTCGGTTTCGTTTAACCACTTCCCGCCCACCAATGTAGACAAATTAAGTGTCATTACACGCGTCTAGGTCTCCTGGTACTTTTTGCGGATCCAGCCACAAGATTCACAGACATTTCTATAAAAACCTTTAAAGCAAATAAAACACTGTTTGGATGACGTACGGCACTTCTAGAGGTGACCAACAGCTTATTCTATTCCTTTCGATAACACTCGATTTTCACAATTTTTAGCCGGTTACTGCTAGGATAATCCCGAAGATGTTTAGGGCGTGTTTTTGTCGTGTGTAAGTCGCATGTTGGCATACAATCGCCTAAAATGTCGGTGCTAAAAGTAAGTGTGTTCTTTGAAGAAATTGATACACGTTTAAAAATAGATGAGTAAAATGTATGATTTCAATAATTATAATCAACAAGATGTTATAACATTGAAGAATTAATCGATACCAAAAGGAAATGCCAAGCATTATCGACTGCAAGATAAGTATAAAACATTTTTATAATATCAAATTTCAATGCAACTACGTATACTTGGCGAAACAATTACTATACACTCTTCCTGGTATTTACAACGTTATGATTTAATTCATCCAATTAAGGACAAACCTAATTTTGCAAGAAAACAAAAAATTAAACAAATATTATAATCGACACTTTTCATGTAATTTTCTATGCCTTAAAATGGACGAGCTGGACAACAATATTGTTTAAAATTTATTTTTATTATAAACTTAAAATTTCAAATACACACATGTAAATACTGGAAGAGCCACGCTAACACAGTAAATAATACCGTGCAACAGATTATGCTACGGCCCTTTTAGGTTTCTGTAATATTGGGAAAAAAAGAAAGAAAGAAAAAAGAAGAAAAAAAAGAAAGAAAACGTAAACGATAGTACTTTTAGTATGAAATCCGAAATTGGGAAACTGCGAACACCCGAAACAAAGAGCATCCATAAAATTTCTTCACAGTATTTTTGTTGAAATACAAGGAAAATTTTATTAAAGAAAGAGTTCAAATTAACAATCCCACATCTGAAAATGAACATTCATACTCTTGAAAATGGTCATTTCTATTATCCTCAACCGTAAAGATATGATTGATGTCTCTGTTGGAGACAACTTTTTTCTTTTTTTTTTATGCTAAAATGCTCTCTTATTATCATAAATCACCAATAATTGTCTCTTATTATCATTTAATTCTTAAGATTGGAAACTTTAATGAGTGTTTAAGCGGAGTATCTCCATTAAAGACACACAATGGCCTCAAATTGAAGTACTTGCAATCGTACGTGCCAAGCAGTAGCCACGGTACATCAAACCAGAACGCATACTACGAAGCTTACACCCACGAGGGTGATAAAGCTTGCTGCTATCTTCCCGACCAAACGACCACTAACATGAATGACTTCGAGGTGTACTGCATAGGACTTGGGATTTCCACTACGTCCACCTTCACATTAAACATAAACGAGATCGAAAGGCAACAATTAAAGAAGGGCATATGTGATAAAATTATTAAAATTAAAATTATATTATTAGGAGATTACCTACGGATCGACAATCAATTAATTTCCAGAAACATCCAACACATTGTGTTTTAAAAATAACTATAGGTCGAGCATTTGACCACGTCGTATAATAACTTTAAAGCACTATTTCCCGACGTCAACAGAATGTTTAACACTCCAATTTCGATCGGACGTTTTAATACTAAACTGTAATTCAGCGATTGGGAATAAAAATAAATAATTCACAACTTGCCCTAAATATACAACAGATCAGTTATAAGTATCACTATTAATAGAAATTTGCAGCCACAACGGTGATAGTCTCGATTACATGGAGAAACTGCCCCATCGTTTCCAGCGTCTTTATATCTGAAGATCAGAACATCACCACTTTTTTTTGAACTCGTCCGGAATCTGTTTGGATAGCTACGTCCGCTTCTCTTGAACGACAGACTGGCATGTTGTAATCCAACCGATGGTAGGACTGAATCTTTAATTCCCAGAGAATTTTCCCACTAGGGTTTTTGACCCCCTTATCAGGCTTGGATTTACACCACTAATTAGTAACCTCCAAAACCTGTTTTCTGAACAGATTCCAATGCAGATCGATGGACACTTATGACAATGTTTGTAATACGTAGGTGCTATATTTTCGCTGACCATTTTGTCTGTTGTGTCTAATCAGCCGACCACAAATAACCATCTGTATTCTGATAAGACTTGCTGTTATGGTCCACAATTTACTGGAAATATTGATGTATCGATAAGTTCTTAAAAAACTGCATGCCCAGACGTGCAATTGCCAACCACATAGAACAACGAACTCTCAATTAGTAATTACCTCAAACATGAAATCGAATCAAGAAATATTGTATATTCAGATAAAGAAATTTGGCGTTTCTCAAAGGGAGGTGCAGTACTAATTCACTGAATGATCTTAAGTTCTGAGAGCAGAACAAGCGTGGGGCTACAAGAATCAGCGGAGAGAGTACAGTGACTTGCACTACTCAAAAAAGCATTGCAACAGTGATACCAACTTTCAATGATCGAAATAAACGTACCATTTGAAAGCATTCCGTTTAATTGGAAGATAATTATATACGTCAGTATTCACAGCGAGTGCAGTTGTCTTTATCGGCTAGTCTCCATAACTTCCATTCGCTCTGCTCCATTCGCAACATTTTGTTTGATAATACGCCTTTAATGTTCGGATAAGGCAATTGAAAGTACATTCCGCAGCAAATGGCAATCAATCCCAAAACACTTTAGACGCATTCAAAACAAGTTACACCTCGTGGAATTAACAGGCAATGTACACGGTACAGAGATCGTCTAACTGCAAGGAAAGAACACAGGCGACGCGTTCTGTAAAGGTGTGAGAACGTGTCAGACGACTTCTGGACGGAGAATACCTAAGGAATCAATCCTAGGTTATTCCCCCAGCGAGGCACGGTACGGTGTGACGTGCTAAACTATTTAAATATCATCGATCCCCACTCCCGTGGTCAGCGCCGCGAGTCCAATGGCACGGACGCGGAGAGACTGCCGTCCGCAAGGCGCCGCCAATAGCAACATCTCCTTCGTAACAGGACCCAGAGAGGTTTCAGTTTTCTTCTTACACGGTTTGTTCCAGGACGGTCCGGTTGCTTTCCATCTATTAATGAATACAGTCCTTATTTGAAAGAACACCTCCCCCCCCCAAAAAAAAATGAAATGCTGTAATATATATAGGAGATTACGCAAATCCCTAATTATCGCGCGTAAATGATTGTCGCCTACTATTTGAAAACAGTTCATTTCAGTATATATTAATCTTTTCAAATTTATGTCCCGTGTTCAAAATTGACTGACAAGATGAGCCTGATTTTCGGAATTTATGATTTGAGAGGTTCTCTCTTCGATAGATTTCATGTAACTAAGAAGTAAAACCCGTCATGCTCATCTAAAAGAAGTAAGAGTTCTGGGCTTCCTGCTTGTAGCACATTTTTAAGTGTTACGTTGCAAAGCATTTCTAGCACGGAATTATGTTCAGGTTTCGAATACGGTATCTCATATTTAAAGGGAAAACACGGACTAAATGAATAGAGTTTGTTGCAATGAAATTAAGCCTACAATAACGCGTGATTAGACATGTATAAAGGAGATCAGTAGACGACAGCAAGATTACACGTTGTGATTGCTAATTGTAAAGGATGTCATTAGTCCGCTCTTGCGTCTCTACCCAGCTATTATACTACTATTCATGGTTTAGTTAACCATGTAAACTAACTCCCTGTAAATGGAAGTCGCGCGATCTGTTTAAATCTTTCCGGAAAAGCATTCAACTATTTGAGTCGACAAACTTTCGCAGTAGTGTAGTGAAAACGTCTTATTTCAATTATTTTGTACGAATCACATTTCCTTATCGAGATATTAATGTAACAGAAACGGCGTACGCGGAACCAGCACATTATTAGATTTTTTATCATTCCCGCGTTGAAATATCATCTCAAGGAAGGTGTTTTAAAATCAACAAGATTTTTTACAAAGTTGTAGATTATATAAAGGTTAGTCAGTAATGCCGATAACTGTTAGAAACGTATGTCATCTATTCATAGTAAAACTGAACGTCTATGTGCGTAGATAGCATCACTGGAATATGGATTTCCTTGTCATCACTAGTTACAGTAACAAGTCGTAATGCAGCGATCGACACATGTCGAATCACAATAAAGTTAACAGAGTAGCAATTATTCTCGCATTCTCCTCTGTCACTCGAAATTGACTGGAGACTGCGATGTATTGACTCATTCGTCGGCGTATTGATCACGATGAACCTCGTTCCATACTCGGGATTTCCCTTCATAAACATGCTTGACAGAGCCCCTCCTGTACATTAATTCACACCGCCAGGGAAACAATTCGAAACACAATATCGTTTCACTTATTTATTTAATCACTATGAGATTTGTATATTCATTGGAGACAGATTTATACAAAAACATCCGCATCAGCAATGATACGGGACATTGTATCATAAAGAAAACAAATCCTAGATGGAGTGAGAAAAGGTCCGTGATGGAAAGAGATGGAGTGCCGCAAAGAGACGGTGACATTTCATTGAATTCGCTTTTAATTACCAACTTTCAGACATCACTCACTAGCCGTTAAGACTAAGCAAAAGTATAAATTAATTAGTGCCTCTTTCAAAGGTACAGACATTACCGCAGAGCATATTTCTAATAAGGGAACCAGGATGAAAAAAATGTTTCCCATCTTTATTGAAAGACAACTGTTTGATAAATTAATATTTTCCTGCTTCACGTAAAAAATATAAATTTACTTCAGATAATTGTTGATGTTCTCAGGAAACAAAGCTTCTGAAACACCTAAAAAAATTTCCTACAAACAATTTTGTTACAACGTGCTGGAACAACCTAAACTCTCGGGGCATCGAGAGTTCGTATCTGCTACCACACTCCAGTAAGCTGTGATGCGGTCGCGAAGCACGAAAACGTGTAGCCGAGGTTTCGCCCAACATGGCCGCGGCCCGCGAAGTGACAAGTTCCCAAACCCACGAAGCGCGACGCGCGGCCTTGGTCAAGCTGCCGGCGCCAGGCAGCGACTCCTCGCCGCCTCCTACACACTGAAATATTAATTAGGGTTCAGAAGCCCTCAGTAAACCTGTCTTACTAGCGCGGTGGCGTTGCTCAATCGTTGCGTTTCTGCAAGTACGCAAATGCTACAAGACAATTTATCAACATCTCTCACAAAGATCAATAACAGAAATTTACAAACATAGCGATTTCTTCCTAAATAGACAAATTATGGTACGGTATCTAAGAGTTACTTTTTTAGTTAACCCAGTAGTCCCTTTGCCAGTTTCATATTCCATATTTATCTTCGCCAGAAAGGTTAAAAATTATCCTTAACAATTTTAATCAAGGATATCTTTGAAACAAATTACAGCTTTAACTACATTCCGATACTAACGTTAAATTTGTTGAAATCACTACTAGATGCTGCTATAACAATTCATTACCACTATCAGATCAGTCAATAGTGACCGAAGCAATTTAAATTCCTGGAAGTGAAAGATGTCCGTCAAAAGTACACTAGCATTTCCTTCAACGAAGTAAGCAAAGGAATGATGTTCGCGAATATCTATGAATGGAATAGTGCTTCAGAGAGAAGGTACAATGTGACAATACCAAAGGGACAAACTATTCATCGAACTGACCAATTTCTCGACAGTTCACGCACCAATAAAGAAAAAGAAAACGACCGATGAGGAGATTGAGGAAACCAGTTCGAAAATAGAGCAACGCTCGTCTCGAGATAAGCGATAACACAGCCGAAGGGTCTCGCGCGATGGGCAGGAGAAACCTGCGCGCGGCAAGTGACGAAACGCCTGCGCTGCCACGACAGCGAAACCACCGGACAGCAACGCACGCTCGCGCGGAGCAAATCACCGTGACGAAATCACAGCTTTACCCTTGCTTGCGACCTCAAAAATCCCGTCGCGCGTCGCGTCTTTCCTCGGAACGCCATCAATCAACGCACTAAATATACACGACTCACGATGAAGACAACACTATATGTACATAGAGTCATGATGGCTAATGATTAGAGGGAGACAGTCTTGTAGCTTAAAATAACATTTTAACATTACCAACATCATAAATTTTCATAGCTACATCGACAACATCTAAAAGATTGCATTTTTCTTTTTTCACATAAACCCGAACTTATCTTAATACTACAATTGTGACTGGAATTACCTAGTATATAATGAATGGTTTCTCAGCAGAAAAAGGCAGGGGAAAGGTCAAGTCAGACGAAACTAGGAGCCTATCAATAATCAGCCAACATATTTCATCTCACACCAATCAAAACGCCGCTAATCTAATGCAGATAGGGAGCACATCCTAATGCCCCCCACTATTCCCGCAGTCTGCTTATCGCTGAGGTCACCGCATGTCGCGTCAGCGATAACAAATGGAACTAATTTGGAAGACTGCAGCAAAACATTTCTACGCGTACCGGAGATCACCCCAATAGAATCCCAACCTTTCGCGCCTCCTCCTTTCTCTCGCTTCCGTCGTTTGTGAAAAGCCTACTAGGTCTGAATCTGCAATTTACATGGCGTGAATACGGCGTTAGTAATCTTATTGTTGGGAAGAACTTTTCCCATTGCATCACACTGCAATAGCAAGAAAAAGTACTTTAGTTTTTTCTATTCTGATAAAATGAAACAGACCAACTGAAAAAGCTTCGAAGATCGCCATTATGACAAAGCACACTTGACATTTAATAAACAATATCGCTAAAAATAGGGACGCAAGGTTTTATAACGAAGTAACACTTTCAGAGTTGTTCAGTTATTCCCACAATTTTATGAAGGGATGTATCCCTCGTCATTCGTAACACCTAGTCTCTAAATATTCAGAGTTGTAAATCGTCCGAAATTTCAGCTTAAATAATTACAATATTCAGAGTTTAATAATAATAATAATAATAATAATAATAATAATAATAATAATAATAGCATTAAGGCGATATTCGGAACAATCAGGTTATTGTCTGCACTCCCTCAATATGAGAGTTCCAGCATGGACTCGTGTTTTACGTACACAGCAATGGTAATTTTTTTTGCGTTTGCCCTCTACTAACAGACTATTATTCAAATTATGAATTCATTAGAAGTTTGTTTCTAATGTGATAAGAGAAGTTACACATAACTTCCGAACGCAAACCACGTACAAGTGAACAGGAAGCAATACAATAGAGTTGTGCAGGAAGCAATGCAAATTGGTTGTCTCGATCGAACACCGTCGACCATATAATGATCATTGTGTACCGTCATATTCTTCTCAAGAAACGCACCTTGTACTCAAGCTGTGGCATCTGAATATAGAATTAAGACTGCCTCGCAAAAAAGTGACGTTTCACGCAAGAGCAGGAATTTCTCGTATCAAATTAAAGTTGAACTGTTTGAATTCGACAATATCTACGCCCTAGTTCAAGAATAAAATTCAATGTACAATAATTGTTAGCAGATTTAAACATTTACTGTACCAACCCCTAACAAACCATTGTGAGAATCACTTGCGCCTCTACCTTGGGCTACACGTTTGCTTCAAATCGAACTCTCATTCAAGAACAATGTCGATCGCCCGAGAATGATAATACGAGAATTCAACGGGCGGCGTCCGCCATTGGGAGCTGAGCTAAGGGATTGCATAGCCACCTGGGAGGTTGCAACAAAAAGACACCGGACTCAAGCGGCAGCTCAACTCCGTTCCAGATTGTGAAGCCACGAACCGGACCTACAACCACATGACATCGTTATCACAAGATAATCAATAAGAGCTTCAGTAGAAAATGTCAATATTTCAGTACTCACGTTCAAGTTTTCAATACTGCAATTGTCAAATGAACTGGATTCATTTCAAACCTCTAAAATGGCCCTTCCAAATCGATGTGTTACACTTCATTGTAGAAATTCATCTTTTTAAATCAAACAGTAAATGCGTTTTGGCGCCTCTATGGAATGTGCATTTTAGAAATATGTGTTAGTATCGCCCTCGACGTGACGGGAAAGAAGACGTTTTACCATATAGATCCGAACGATCGCAGAATACAAAAATATTTAAGAATCGTACAAACTGATATGTCAGACGTGTGCACGGTCACTAGTCGCGAGTTTTCTGCATTGACTCGTGGAAAATTGAAAGGTCAGTGGAGGCAAACACACAATGAATCTGAGACTAACAATCTTTGGTCCTCCAGGGCTCGACGATATTCACACCAAATTAAAGGGAAGGAGAACTAATACACTGGCTCACTAACGGCAAGATCGTACATTTCACAATTTTGGAGGGAGCATCATATTATATGTGAGTTACACTCCTTGGAAAAAAGTATTTGTACAACTCAATATTCAAATATTATAGACGTTTTATGAGATGCAATGTACAACAGTTGAAATACGGATGCACGACATTTTCCCTTCAAAATGTTCCCCCCATGGCAGAGCGATATAAGGGTAGTCGCGCTGACAGGTTGTCAAAAAGTGATTCAGATGCAATAGTACGAAGTATCCGTACAAAAGTTTAAGCAATGTTTACATTAATAATTCTAATACCTTTAATAATCCAAGGGTCGTGACAGCGTCCGGGCCGTATTGAACGCACCTGCACGTGGTTGGATTCTCCTGAACGTGTGTGTATTTTTGTGTGTGTATTTATCGACATTTCTTATTTCCAAAGTGAGCAGAAGTTGAAAGAAAATCCACAGCCTCCGGCTGTGTGAAGGGAGCCCATGGTTTCGTTTGACGTGCAGAATTCGAAAAATATAAATAACAATAAGTTTTGATTTGCGCAGAAAAATACAAATATTCAATTGAGCTGATTGGGCTCCGCCTGTTCTTATTCTGCACGTTCCGAGTGAATCCGCATACTCAGTGCGAATCCAAAGCTCCACGGATCGAAGGGAACAAGGATCCAATAATGAGGCCGCTCACCAACATACATTATATATATATATATATATATATATATATATATATATATATATATATATAATGAGTTACACTCCTTGGAAAAAAGTATTTGTACAACTCAATATTCAAATATTATAGACGTTTTATGAGATGCAATGTACAACAGTTGAAATACGGATGCACGACATTTTCCCTTCAAAATGTTCCCCCCATGGCAGAGCGATATAAGGGTAGTCGCGCTGACAGGTTGTCAAAAAGTGATTCAGATGCAATAGTACGAAGTATCCGTACAAAAGTTTAAGCAATGTTTACATTAATAATTCTAATACATATCTTCTATATATATATATATATATATATATATATATATATATATATATATATATATATATACACATATACATACATTATATATATAATTGTTCTTGAGCTATATGCATGCGTTTGGAAAACCATTTCGATAGTTTCGTTTAGCAGTACGTTTGCTGCTGCAGTCCACTAGTAATACACAAAAATTATATTTTATACAGTGTTACATAAATGAAAGTAATGAAATAAACTCATTTTTAATTATCCACTGTACGAATTCTTCTATATAATTGCACAAAAGAAGACTATACAACACCAGGCCGCACATCAATTTCAAATGCGAATAGCTTACATTTATCTCATCGATAATGAGCTCAATATGAAAACGCGAATGCAAAGACTTATCTCATAAGACCTATATCAATTTTGAAAGCGGACATCTGGTATAATTAAAATAATATTGATTCAAACGAGTAAAGAATATTACATTTTCGATTTATAGTGTATAGAATGCAATATGTAGGTAAACATTTGGTATAGTATCAAATGCCACTGAGTGACGTAATAACATATTTAAGGTTGTGCGAGAAGAGTAATTTCATCTTCCAGTAGAATTCACAATTAGCACAATTAGGGGAGAAAAACTTTTTAAACGAACAGTAAAAGAATTATAAATTTAAAGATGTCAGAGCAATATGACTCGCTAAGAGTGTTGTCTTTTTGTGATACGAGATTCCAGATTTAATAAAATGTACAGAATGAGGTCAGTACAATTACAATGAAGCGTCAAAGCAATCATCGGAAGAGGCCAATTCGAAGAAACCATGATAAAAAGTAACTTCTAACCCAACAGCGAAACAACAACAACAACAACAAACACGCTAAGTCCACGCCCCTGTAACGACATTGCTCAGCTAAAGCGATCCCCTGTAATCCTGCCCCTCCTTCGGACACTGAATGGACGCTTGCCCATTGATGCAACAACGCGCCACCCGACCTACCCCGTAAATGCAAACGCTCACCCATACACGCATATCATTGAACATACGACATAGATTCGCCTGCCGGCGCAGCGCAGCGCAGCGCAACGTGGCGTGGCGTGGCGTGGCTACGGCCCGCTCCGGGGTGCGTAGTGTCACGCCGTGACGCGCAGGGTTGGGGCCGCGAAGCACGTTTCCAGCTTTCAAAGATCTGCCTTCCGCGCGCGCGTGTGTACGTGTATATGTGTATGTGTATGTGTGTATGTATATATGTGTGTATATATGTGTATGTGTGTGTGTATGTGTGTATATATGTGTGTATGTGTGTGTATGTGTGTGTACGTGTGTGTACGTGTGTGTACGTGTGTGTACGTGTGTGTACGTGTGTGTACGTGTGTGTACGTGTGTGTACGTGTGTGTACGTGTGTGTACGTGTGTGTACGTGTGTGTACGTGTGTGTACGTGTGTGTACGTGTGTGTACGTGTGTGTACGTGTGTGTACGTGTGTGTGCGTGTGTGTACGTGTGTGTGCGTGTGTGTGCGTGTGTGTGCGTGTGTGTGCGTGTGTGTGCGTGTGTGTGCGTGTGTGTGCGTGTGTGTGCGTGTGTGTGCGTGTGTGTGCGTGTGTGTGCGTGTGTGTGCGTGTGTGTGCGTGTGTGTGCGTGTGTGTACGTGTGTGTACGTGTGTGTACGTGTGTGTACGTGTGTGTACGTGTGTGTACGTGTGTGTACAAGTGTGTGTACAAGTGTGTGTACAAGTGTGTGTACAAGTGTGTGTACAAGTGTGTGTACAAGTGTGTGTACAAGTGTGTGTACAAGTGTGTGTACAAGTGTGTGTACAAGTGTGTGTACAAGTGTGTGTACAAGTGTGTGTACAAGTGTGTGTACAAGTGTGTGTACAAGTGTGTGTACAAGTGTGTGTACAAGTGTGTGTACAAGTGTGTGTACAAGTGTGTGTACAAGTGTGTGTACAAGTGTGTGTACAAGTGTGTGTACAAGTGTGTGTACAAGTGTGTGTACAAGTGTGTGTACAAGTGCGTGTACAAGTGCGTGTACAAGTGCGTGTACAAGTGCGTGTACAAGTGTGTGTACAAGTGTGTGTACAAGTGTGTGTACAAGTGTGTGTACAAGTGTGTGTACATGTGTGTGTACATGTGTGTGTACATGTGTGTGTACATGTGTGTGTACATGTGTGTGTACATGTGTGTGTACATGTGTGTGTACATGTGTGTGTACATGTGTGTGTACATGTGTGTGTACAAGTGTGTGTACATGTGTGTGTACATGTGTGTGTACATGTGTGTGTACATGTGTGTGTACATGTGTGTGTACATGTGTGTGTACATGTGTGTGTACATGTGTGTGTACATGTGTGTGTACATGTGTGTGTACATGTGTGTGTACATGTGTGTGTACATGTGTGTGTACATGTGTGTGTACATGTGTGTGTACATGTGTGTGTACATGTGTGTGTACATGTGTGTGTACATGTGTGTGTACATGTGTGTGTACATGTGTGTGTACATGTGTGTGTACATGTGTGTGTACATGTGTGTGTACATGTGTGTGTACATGTGTGTGTACATGTGTGTGTACATGTGTGTGTACATGTGTGTGTACATGTGTGTGTACATGTGTGTGTACGTGTGTGTACGTGTGTGTACATGTGTGTATGTGTGTGTGTGCGCGCGCGCGCGCGAAAGACCGGCGCTCTTTTCCGCACTGTGGAGCTCAGGTGAAGCGCCCGAGGGCGAACCGCCGACGGCTCTCGCGTCACGCACTTCGTAAACAACGACCAATAAACTACGCTATGGTCCACAATACGAGCGGCCCGCGTCCCTTCGCAAGCCGCGACGTGCGCGACCTCGTCCGCGAAACCAGGGCCACCCGTCCCGCCGCACGAGGGTCGGAGGGGCACCCGCGCGCGTACAATTTCCACCTGAAAGTGCGCCGCGAGATGAAGTGATGAGAACACTGAAATCCTTCCCGGCACGCCTTTCTGCCTCTTACGTCTCTCGACGAATGTCTGCAATACTCGCCTACAGAACACGTGCATTTATCGCTCCTTTTTGTAAAGTAAACCATAGATCTGGCCTGATTGCCACAAATCGCGAGTCTCAAAAGTAAAATGTATTCATAAGACCAACGGATGATACCTCTTCAACAATTCGTACAACTAACGTCCAAATTCTGATAGCCCGTGTATTTATGTAAGAGGCCGAAAACATCACTTTAATACATTACATGCGGAAAAGCTCCAAATTTCGTTATGTTGGAGACTAATGCTATTCTGAAAATTATTCTCAAAATGTCGCGTTGTATAAACTGTCTGAAACTGCATTTTGCATAAAACGACTATTCCACACTAAGCCACTATCGTTCGTCTCATAAATTGTAGGAAACAGTCTTAAGCACCGCGTACTTTCTTCCGATTGCACTACCATACCAAACGCATATTCAAGAGAGCACGCCGTATCTGATTGGACGGGCTTTGGAAGTATGCGCATACAGTGAGGCATTCTTTTCTATTTAAGGTTTTATTTCAATGTACCCTTCGATACGGTTTCTAGTGGTTATGGGCTTATTAATTCGTGATATGTACAGTCAATAACATACATAAGTACTTCCTTAAAACTATTTTCAAGTCCCAAGTACATTTGACCTAAAATGCCAGAGGTTTCACATGAAACTGCTGAAGATGTGGTAGTGCACAACAATGTAACAATTAAGTGAAGATCTTGTACTCATCACGTTTTTAAATTAGCGATTAATTTTTCATACAAAAATCGTCATACAAACACGCAAAAATTTGTTATTTCGCCCAAACTCCTTGAGGAATGTTTCGAGGCTTGGATTTTGTACTTCGGCAATTGATTGATTCTGATGTCATTTACGACACAATTCACCATAATGTTCGTATTTTAACTGGACGTTACCGTAGATCACCGATTCTCAACGTTTAATGTTTCAAAATACTCAACTGCGCTTACATGGAACCGTACTCCTGTACAGATTGCTTTTCAGCGATCCAAGCAACGCTGAATAATTCTTTACCTATTTTGAATCCCATTCTCTTCACCCACTGATGTGAATTAAAGTACGACGTATTGAACAACATCTATGAGGTAGCAAGACGGAATAATTGTATCAACAATAATTTGGAAAGTATAGTTTTCGTAAAAGATAAAAGACCATAAATACGACCAAATACCTTGTGTAAAGAGTTAAAATAACTCCATTAAATCCCTACCTTAATGTTATAATTTGTTTAGATAATTCAGAAAAGAGCAGATAACTTTTTAGAGTGTTTCACGGGCATCGTCAGAAATAAACTGCTTACAAAAAGCAAACACAGTTTCATCTTTTTTTCTTAAACCAAAAAAGAATCAACATTACTCACACAAATAGCAAGTATGGATTAAAACAATTTTATCACCGTTCCCAATCGGCAAACGTGTAGGTTCTAAATTGTATATATGCTGTATTTAAAACCAGACTTCGGAACGAATGGAGAAAAATCTACCATATCAAATAAGATGCACAAAAATAGTTCCATATGTCCAGGAATGACCACGAATTCGACCGGTAAACACCATCCGAAAGGGCCGGCGGTCCAAACATTACTTTTATTGCCTCGCTCCCTCCTACGAGAGGAGCTTTCCCTCGCCGGCTTGCCGCCGGTGTCGCGCGTCGACAAAGGGCACGGCAGGTGGTGGTGGTGGTGGTGCCGCCGCCTGCTCGCCGAGTGCGGCGAGGCAACACGACTACAGCGCGGGGCGGGATTGGAGGAGGCGGGGCGGAGCAGAGCAGCGCGTCCTCTCGCAGGCAAGCAGGTTGGCTGGTAGACAGACAGGCAAGCAGGCAGGCAGGCAGGCAGGCAGGCAGACAGGCAAGCAGGCAGGCAGGCAGACAGGCAAGCAGGCAGGCAGGCAGACAGGCAAGCAGGCAGGCAGGCAGACAGGCAAGCAGGCAGGCAGGCAGACAGGCAAGCAAGCAGGCAGGCAGACAGACAGGCAGACAGGCAAGCAGGCAGGCAGACAGGCAAGCAGGCAGGCAGACAGGCAAGCAGGCAGGCAGACAGGCAAGCAGGCAGGCAGACAGGCAAGCAGGCAGGCAGGCAGGCAGACAGGCAAGCAGGCAGGCAAGCAGGCAGGCAGACAGGCAAGCAGGCAGGCAGACAGGCAAGCAGGCAGGCAGGCAAGCAGGCAGGCAGACAGGCAAGCAGGCAGGCAGACAGGCAAGCAGGCAGGCAGACAGGCAAGCAGGCAGGCAAGCAGGCAGGCAGACAGGCAAGCAGGCAGGCAGACAGGCAAGCAGGCAGGCAGACAGGCAAGCAGGCAGGCAGACAGGCAAGCAGGCAGGCAGACAGGCAAGCAGGCAGGCAGACAGGCAAGCAGGCAGGCAGACAGGCAAGCAGGCAGGCAGGCAGACAGGCAAGCAGGCAGGCAGGCAGGCAAGCAGGCAGACAGGCAAGCAGGCAGGCAGACAGGCAAGCAGGCAGGCAGACAGGCAAGCAGGCAGGCAGACAGGCAAGCAGGCAGGCAGACAGGCAAGCAGGCAGGCAGACAGGCAAGCAGGCAGGCAGACAGGCAAGCAGGCAGGCAGACAGGCAAGCAGGCAGGCAGACAGGCAAGCAGGCAGGCAGACAGGCAAGCAGGCAGGCAGACAGGCAAGCAGGCAGGCAGACAGGCAAGCAGGCAGGCAGACAAGCAGGCAGACAGACAGGCAAGCAGGCAGACAGACAGGCAAGCAGGCAGACAGACAGGCAAGCAGGCAGACAGACAGGCAAGCAGGCAGACAGACAGGCAAGCAGGCAGACAGACAGGCAAGCAGGCAGACAGACAGGCAAGCAGGCAGACAGACAGGCAAGCAGGCAGACAGACAGGCAAGCAGGCAGACAGACAGGCAAGCAGGCAGACAGACAGGCAAGCAGGCAGACAGACAGGCAAGCAGGCAGACAGACAGGCAAGCAGGCAGACAGACAGGCAAGCAGGCAGACAGACAGGCAAGCAGGCAGACAGACAGGCAAGCAGGCAGACAGACAGGCAAGCAGGCAGACAGACAGGCAAGCAGGCAGACAGACAGGCAAGCAGGCAGACAGACAGGCAGGCAAGCAGGCAGACAGACAGGCAGGCAAGCAGGCAGACAGACAGGCAGGCAAGCAGGCAGGCAGACAAGCAGGCAGACAGGCAAGCAGGCAGACAGGCAAGCAGGCAGGCAGACAAGCAGGCAGACAGGCCGGCCGGACGCCCGCCTAAACTGGTTTTAAATGACGACACGTTCGCAATGAGCCGGCCGATTGAAGACGAGAAGCGAGTCTCGCTTTCTGGGGATGGCCGGAATTGGTAGTCCCCAAGATCCGTAAACCTCCGTACACCGCAAACAACGCCTCCGGCTAGGCTAATAGCTTATCCATATCCCTAATAAGTGCCAGCAGCGAAATAAAAATGTAGAGTGGGATTGTCCTACTTGTAATTTGTTCGTACTACGATGTGTGATTTCAAAAAGCCAATTATTCTATCCCACCACACTATGGTAGATATGGACACTGGTTTTCCGAACTACAACACTACACCTACCAAATAACGTGAACGTTTTACTCCTTGAAATGAGACCTATTTCTCACAATGAAAACCGTACAAAAAACACGAAGATACGGGATGATACAGAATCTGTCGACCGTATCTGTACAATACCTACAAAGTTCTACGCGACTATCTTCTAATAGAAGTTTCCCCAAAACTGCAGTAATTCTATAAAATAACACACTTAAAAGCAGTAAACAAAAATCGAGATAGCATAAAATTTATTGGCGCAGAGGCTCAATATCAAGATAGCAATGTGTACTCCAATTTTCAGCACTAAAACGTCTAATAACGGCCAATTCAGACGCCGATGTGAATGGGCGCGAGTGAACTGTTCGCCTGCAACGCGAAAGCTACCTTTACTGCGCCAAAAAACCTCCCGCTTCTTTAACACGAAAACGAAGATTCCTCAAAATGAGAATACACGTTAAGTGCTTTCACGATTTCCATACTTTACCTTCTTACGTACGTACGTGGAATCCTCATTTTCAAGCCCAGTACTACAATTATAAGGGAATCATTTTCTGATACACGTTTGTTGCAATTCGCAGAATTGAACGCATACTACGCAAGGATTTTACAATCAACAAAACATTTATTCATTAAAATTATGAAAGTATCTATATAATAAGAATTTTCATTCCGCCAGATAATTTTGCAAAGTAGAGGTGGTTCGTTTAATACTTTTCCATCTGACATCCGTATATCGTTACACGTCTGTTAAGTGCGCGAAATGCGGACTCACAGTCCAATGATCTAGAAAATGAGTAGGGAAGTACGCTTTCCAAAACAAAAAATGGAAAGAGTTCTTAATAATATTTAATAAGTAATTTATTTCTATTAAATTTTGAAGTTACAATGATGAAAACTAAGTATCACCAAAAGCAAGCTTCACTAATCTGGAAATAAATTTTTTATCGTTCTCCACTGGAAGCCAACCAATATCACACGTGTTCATGAATATTCGAGTGTCATTCCGACAACCGCAACGCGACCAGAGCCACGTTGGCCCCTTATGGACATGCCTTGCGAATCCCACCGCACTGATATAAAAGGGCGAAGCAATCGCTGAAAGTCACATGCAAGCGTGGAAAAGAACTTCGTAGAACAATAACAATGTTCAAGCAATACCTAAAAAAATTAATACACCTTCCAAAACTACGCTGCATCGTTAGCTGCGCAATTGGACAATTAATGCACACTCGTTGCCAGGAATGTTGATACAATATACATCACGCATGCATACACAATTCATTGTAGCAAATCGAGACTTCACTTTCGCCTCTTCAAAGCGCTGAAACAGTTGTTACTCATTCAAATAGTTCGATGCGGACGAGGGAGCGATGGGCAGCCAACACGTTCTCGCGATCATTAGTCACGTAACAGTTTTTTAAATCGACTAAGCTATTTAATATTATTCTCACACAACATGCTGACAAATTTAATTTGTCATATTTACTTCTTAAAATCAATTAAACCTGTGTGTATTATATCTACGTATGAAGAAAAACAACGTTGGCAGTTACTTTTCAGTAATT